>OX402545.1:2470625-3703437 GCA_948098915.1 Lampropteryx suffumata
TTAGATGTTATCATTTACTCGAACAAGCTGATAAAATGTCAAACAGTTCCATTGAAGGAAGGCTAAAGGGTTTACAAGAACGTCTCGAAAATGAAATGCGTATTCGCGGTGGATTTAACAGCCCTGGTGGTGGGATTTCAGCTTCCAGGCCCGGGGGCGGTCAAAGGCGAAGACCACGTAAGTACTTTACGTCAGATTTTCATCAGTAACTGCTGAATAAGATGTTCCAACTCTGGTCACCACTTTTGCTTATTGCTTACCCACCACTACCCCTCCCTATCTCCTGCATCTCCCTGCTGTCATTTAGGTCTAAGCCATTATGGTCCTATTGTTGGATCCCTCTAAAATCAATAGTTTATGTAGAAGATTGATTAAAAAGGGCAGACTGCAGATTAGTCCTTGTGCAATCATGGTTACATATTATTTTCAATATAAATTGTTGTCCCTCCACAAAAGCCACAAGCCAAGAATTGAATTGTACTATTAAATACACTTCAATATCAATATCATAGAGGTTTCAATTTATTTTACTATCAGGTTTTATTTTATTGTGATGAGATTTGCAATTAGCATTGGCAGCTTCCTTTGGAATAGCCTGGCTCATTGTGTTTAAATTATTTGCATAAATTGGTTCTGTACACACAGTGGGGGGCAAGAAATGCTTATTCTATATCAGGTACCAGGGTGTAGACGTTCTAGTCTGGCAATATTGTAGTAATGTATTATCTGTCTAAGTTCAATGAATTATTATTTGATTTTGTTTTGATTACGAGATGTTTGGGGATTTGTGCTTTTGTTCTAAAAACAAAAGATTGTCACAACTGGAATCCCTTGGGCTTAGGCTTGGTAGACATCACTGATCATGTTGCTCAGGAACATCAGGATTTTTTATAAAACAATTGGGTTATTAGATTTATGTTACTTACAAATCTTGGAAAGGTCTAGTCATATTGCACTATTGAATTCTACCCTATATGCCTGTTTTATAAGTATTGTCATAATTATTTTCAGCACCAATGTTTCCAAACAATATACAAGCATTCCCCCCGAGGTCTCCACAAGCCACAGATACTGAATATCGGATGAGAGAAGTCTATAAGGTATCTCTTGTAATTCTTTCTTTTAATACTTTTTGACTGGCCTATCAACTCAGTCGGTAGTAGCTCTACCTTCTGCATTCTGTAGGTTGAGTGTTTGATTCCCTTGCAGGACAAACATTTTTTTAATAAACATAGGTGTTTGCTCTGTATCTGGGTATTATAAAATATCATATATATTTTGAACTACATGCTTATATTAAATTATATAAGTATTTTATCACATAGCTTGTATTATGATGACCAGACGACTGGTCATCATAATATAAGCTCTGGTTACTTTGGGGCCAGATGATGTTGTGTGAAATGTCCGGCATTATTAATTTATTTCTGTAATATCCTAATACAACTTATAACAGGTGAGTGGCAAGCTAAATGTGGAAGGCATAGAATACAAGTCACATATAGACGAGCTTCAGCATCTCGGTGAACTGGGAAGTGGCACCTGCGGCCATGTGGTCAAGATGCTGCATAAACCCTCTGCAGCTGTAATAGCTGTCAAGGTAACACTTATTATAAGCAATAGATACTTAGATGTGTGGTACTTACATAAAAAAAAAATATAATGCTATTTCTCTGACATAAATATTTTTATTTAATAAAATCACTATGAAACATCATACATGCTAGGTGAATTTAGGTTCCAATTCCTCCTAACCCAAGTCCAAGATGAACTTGGCAAGTAACTCATCCTGGTCAAGCTCATAGCTTATTGCTTACCCAAGCAAGCTTTATGATCCATCTTATGACTAGCTTAACTACGTAAAACTAATACATGGTTACAGTAGTTGACAGTTAACTGATTTAGATTTGCAATGTATAATTGCAAATCTAAATCAGTTAACTGTCAGTATTCGTATCAATAATATAATAAATTCTATTATAATACGCTTTCTTCAAAAGGGTTTTAAGTATAAAGGGTAGTGTTTTATGTAAGCTTTCGGTTAAGGCATAGCCTGTGACCTGTGAAGTTTAATTTAAATCCGCCCAGCTGTTGCAAGGTGATTTAACCACTAACAAACTTACAAACATCTCAACATTTGTGTGATGCGCATAGATATTTTTTCTATGCCCATCTGAGTATGGGTGTTTTAAAAAACATCATAATACCTATGTAGTATTCTATGTCATTTGGTACCCATTGTTCAAGCTTTTCTTAGTTTAGGATGGTGCTGTGTCAATTGTCCAGAAATATTAATTTATTACTAGCTGACCCGGCAAACTTCATACTGTCTCAAAAAATCAATAAATAAGATTTATTTTTTTAAATGTAAATTAAACCTTTCAAACCTACCCTGGACTTCCACAAATAATTCAGAACCAAAATCAACCAAATCAGTCCAGCCGTTCTCGAGTTTTAGCGAGACTAACGAACAGCAATAGATTTTTATTATATAGAAGATTTTGTTTTGTTATGTGTGAAATGTCTACCAACATTTATTTACTTTTTCATATAAATATATTATCATATCTTGCAGCAAATGCGTCGTTCCGGCAATTGTGAAGAAACTAAACGCATCCTCATGGACTTAGACGTGGTGGTGCGTTCCCATGACTGTCCTTACATAGTGCGCTGTCTCGGCTGCTTCGTCACAGACGCTGATGTGTGGATCTGCATGGAACTGATGGCTTCGTGCTTCGACAAGCTTCTGAAGCGGCTCAGAGCTCCCATTCCTGAGGAGATACTAGGGAAGGTAACAGTTGCGGTAAGTTTTGAAAATAGCGAGTGCAGTTCTTGTAGCTATTTATTAGTTTACTCAAGCATATATAAACAGTACAAGCATATATAAACAGTACATGTAAGAATACAGGTGTAAAAGTGGGAAGACAGGAGCTTCAGTTCAGTTCTTGGTTAATGGCCTTTGTGGAAGGGGGCCACAATTTTGCCAATGTCACGTTTTATGCTTGCCCTTTGCACGATGGAGGCCAGTATTTGAAGACTAGTGATCGGTGAAATTTTGTGACTAGAAATCTATATCATCTGGAAACAAACAGAAACAACTCTAAACTAACTACATAACTATGATAACGAAATAATACATGTAATAATAATACAATATATTAATATATGTAGGAAAATACAGTGAATTTAAGATTACAGTTTTATTTTATACCTATCTATATATTTAAGAGGAGCAGGAGCTTATTATTCTTCTTTGTTAATGGCATGTGTCATAACATAATTGATGACATTTTTGCTAATGTCAGTGTTTAGATTGTTTATAGTAAGTCGTCACAAACTCGTATTTAGATTATTTTTAAAAAATTGGTGTCTCTTTATAAAATAATTATATTGATTATTTTTGCTTGAATCACAAAGAAACACATAACTTTCATTCACATTCAATCGGGTGTGAATAATTGGATAATGTTTAAATAACTTTATTTGATTAAAATAATCAAAATTACAAATAATAATAAATAATATAAGAGTACAATGTTTACTCCGCAAAATGGCCAAAAATAATCCCAGAGCTTATTATGTATCTATGTGTACTAGTGGTCGCCCACTGGTCAAAATTCCACCATAATTAATTAAAAATTAATGTATTTTTATTTTCTGCACTCCTCGATAATCTATATCGAGATTATAACTATAATTGTGCGAAATTTCATACCTACTCCTCCGTCCGCGCAATTTCCTTAAAAGAGGTACAAAGTTTTTCCTTCACGTATTAATATATAGATGTCAATGTCACCACAATGCTCATTATGAACGGCCTGTTTTTGTCTTTCAAATTGAGGATTCTTCGTCTATCATTTCATGGAGTAACAAAGCTCTGCTAATTTAATATTGTTTACCCATTTTAATGCATGTTTTATTCAGTAATCTTGGCGGAATTTTAATGAATATATTGTGACCACAAGACGGTTATGGATAATTGAATTATATGTGTATTGTGGTGCAATGTGATTTGAACGACGAGGAATCCCAAGAAAATTCTAGACGCCATTCCGCGTGACGTCTAGAATTGACAATTGACCATCGACTAAGAATAATAACAAACAAACTGACTATAAACACTTGACATTGGCAGAAGTCACAGGCCATTAACAAAGAAGAAGAAGAAGTCTTTCAAATATGATAACGTCATTTGGGGTTATTGTATTGCCCGCCCACAGACATGATTACACCACATACATCACATATATACGAACATCCACAGGATACAATCACAAGGATCACTTTGAAACGTACTAGGTGAATTTTACTAACTAACTCTAGTCTTCTAAACCTTCCCATCTTGGGGTTTATATAAGGGCCTCGACATCTTTGTCATTACCCTGGCTTCAACTCGCAGGGGCGACTGCCCCTGGGTCAGTGGGTCTCGTTGCGTTCTGCAACACTACGCTGCCATCTTGGCGTTAGCGGTGGCCTTCAAGGGGGTTTAGCGCTTCCGGTTGCCGGCGCGCAGGAGGGGGTCGCAGCGCGCCCCTACCCATATTGGAGCCTCTGTAAGGTGGCCAGTCCTCGCACCGCTGCCTCCTGGGGGTTCCCTCCAGCAGCGATGGTGGCCAAGAGTTCCGTTAGGATCGCGAGTATGACTATCGCGATCCCGGCGTCACCCGGCATGTTTGGCCCGGCCACGGGTACCGTAGGTGCGCTGGCGGCTGGGTGGCATTCTGGTGGGGCAGGGGGGGGGGGGCGCGCTGGGCCTGCGGCTTGTTCCCCGCTGTGGTAGTGGTTGTGTTGGTTGTTCAACCGCGCGTGCTAAAAGCACGGTCGGTATGAAAATATTCTTCCTGAATGTGGTAGCTGTTGCGCTTGCTCCAGAGGGTGGTGGGCGCGGGATTTCTTGGGCTGTCTCGGTTGTTCCGGCTTTCACGGGCACTGGCTTAGTTGTAGGTCCTTCCTGGACCGGGTTCGGAGTGGATGAGGTCACTGGTCTCCTCTTCCTTCCCCTAGCCCTTTCCTTCCTCTTCCGGGTAGGGAGTTGGGCTCCCCGTTCGGTGGGTCCGTTGGCCGCTGTGTGGGTTCCGCTTGGTGCGGGTACTTGGCGGCTAGGTGGGGTATTGGCTGGGCCCTCGGACGCTCGGGCAGCAGCTGGGCGGCCGGGTGCTGGGTCCCGCCCTCCTGGGTGGGTGGCTGGCGAGGTTTCACGGCCTATGGCGGGAGTTGATGTTGGTTGGGGGGGCGGAACCCGCACCCCTCGCTTGCGCGCCTCTCGTCGGTAGACTGGGCAGCGGCGATCGTTGGCTGTGTGTGCACTGTCTCAGTTTGCACAGTTGGGCTTGTCAGTGACGGGCCGCGCGCAGTCCGCCGCGAAGTGCTGCCCTCCGCAGCGGACGCAGCGCTGTTGGCGGTGGCAGTTCGCAGAGGCGTGGCCGAAGGCTTGGCATCGATGGCACTGCGCTACGTGGTTGGCCGCGCCGCGCCAGTGCTCGATGCGAACCCCCGGCATGAACATAACCTCTGTTATGCGATACAGCCGCGCCAGCTCGTCCAACGTAAGGTGCTTCAGTTGTGCGTGGTATAGGCACCCGTCGCGGCCATTTTGTGCTCGGATTTGACGGACGAACTTTACTGGAAAGTTCAAATCCGAGAGGGCCGCCATGATGTCCTCGGGTGCTGTGTTGGCTGGGAGGCCGCGGATGGCAACTTTCGTAGGTAGCTCTGTTGGGACGCTATAGGAGTACCAGCTGATTGCTGGGTCCTCCTTCATAGCGTCCACGAGGTGTCTCTGGATCACCTTTTATTACTCCGGCGAGCGCGGGGTGAAGCGAACACCCTTGCCTAGGGGGCGAGAGTTCGCAGAGTATCCAAGCTTGGAGCGGATCGTGGCGAACTGCGCCGTCCAGTTCGGCAGGCACTCCACCACGATCGGCGGGTAAGCTTTGGTGGCTTTCTGGGGCGGGGCGGGGGGCAGGGGGGAATCCCCTTCCTCGGCGGTTGGTGGCGGGGCGCCTGTTGTAGGCGGGCGCGGGTGGGGTGCGGGGGCGCGGGGGGGCTGCGGCCGCGGACGCATATGACGCGCGTGCCGCGGGCGATGGCATGGACATCATCGGTGGTGGTTCGATCGCTTCGATGCCCGCGTAGGAGGTGGAGTCCTCGTCAGAACTCACCTCGACATCACGGCCATCCATGCAGACAGAGTAGCTGCTTGCGGCACTGTCGGCTCGTATCGCCCGGCAACCGGAAGGGCCGGGGAGCGCGCCGTGCATAGTGTCGCGGGGCGGTGAAGGGGACTCGGGTTGCGGCAGCCGGATGACCGCTGTGGTCCCTCGGCGCAACGGGATCCACGAGTACTTCGCTATGGAGGTAGTCTCTGGAGGCGAGTTCTTGAACCTCAGCCTCTTTTCATCGCCCTGGATCTCCTCACCTGAGGAGTCCCGGCGACGGGGCATTACTGCCCTTTCCCCCTTGAAGCGACCAGTTTCGTCCCGAGGCGGAAGCTCAGTTCCGCTGCCGGCGAGTCCTAGGCTCGTTGGGGGTTGGGGTGCGGCTTCTGCTGCTGGCGGCATTGGTGACCAGAGCCGCAGCGCTCCTTCGGGCAGCACTCAGGATCAGGATTCTGAATCCGCTCAGGATTGAGCATGTCTCGCGCAGTGATCAACTCAACTAGGTGAATTTAGATGCCAATTCTTCCTAACCAAAGTTCGAGAAGAACTGGCAAGAAACTCGTTCTGGTCCTAGCGCTATTTTTCATGATCCATCTTATAACTAGCCTAACTATGAGATTGTAATACTAGAGTTTATACATTTTAAATGTGTCATTTAACTGTCTGAGGGCAGAGCAACATAAGGCCATACATTCTTATAATGATGATATTTACAGACAGTGAACGCGCTATCGTACCTAAAGGATACGCACGGTGTTATTCACCGCGACGTGAAACCCAGCAATATTCTACTGGACGAGCGCGGTAACGTCAAGTTGTGTGACTTCGGCATCAGCGGCCGACTGGTCGACTCCAAGGCTAAGACGAGAAGCGCTGGATGTGCTGCTTATATGGCGGTAAGACACCTATAGTAATTCCTTCAATCAATTCAATTGTTTGTTTGTTTTTCTTTAAAAAATAATATCTAAATAATCTATATACAGAACATAAAATGCAGTTGAAACAGTTAGGCTATCTGTGGACCGTTCAAAACGATCTATAGATAGCACAACTGATCCAGATGCGTGGACTGACCACTGCCAGAGGGTAGCTTCTCTTAAAACACTGGCGGTATTTGCGTATTTGGTATATATTCTACGTTGTAATATCACATTTTATGCTTATCCGTTGCTCGATTGAGTATTTTCTATGGCTAGTGACCAGTAATTTCTTCTATGCTTATGCTCTGTTAATTTGGTTTTTCGCGAATGAAATAGAGAGTAGGATGTCTCAACAAAACGATAAACGATATATCGGGACAAAAATCGTGCAAAACCTACGCTTACTTACATTGTTTTGAACGATGTCACGATCGACATTACTTTTGACAACCAATGTAAGGATTATAACATTGTGCCTGCTATATTGACATCACTGAAAAGCAACTTTATAAGCTTGAGCGTCTCCAAAATTACTGTATACGGTTTATATTTGGTTTGGTATATGACCACATTTCTGAATTTCGCAATAAACTCAAGTGGTTGCCAACCCGTTTTCGCCGGAATGATCACATTCTCAATCTTCTCTATAATATTCTGTTCTCTTCTTCAACTCCCTTTTATCTCAAAGAACGGTTTGAATTTCTCCATCTCTCTATCTCTCTAACCCTCGATCCTTACGCTCCTCAGAAACACATGAACTTAAAATTCCTGTTCACTCCTCTACCTTCTATGGAAAGTCTTTTACAGTGCAGGCTGTCCGCTTATGGATCGCTTTGCCTGTAGATATTAGAAAGGCCAAGTCTCTCCCCATCTTCAAAAATATGGTCATGAAACACTATTTGTCGTACTGTTATACCTAATCATTTCTATATTGTTGATATCATAATATAAAAACTATTTTGGTGCTATGATTTTATGATTTTATATGTTTATTATTATACCTATTATGTATGTATGTATGTATTTATTTATATCAGTATAATATTTCGTTTATTTAAAGATTATGTAAATAAGTATAGAATTATATTTGCCAAAACACCACACCAATATGCCCCTTCTCTGTTTATTTATAGTCCAATCCATCCAAAGGTTACCTGGCAGAGATCGCTGTTAGCGATAAGGCCGCCCATTGTATTGCCTTTTATTGTAAAATAAGTGTCTTTGTATTTTTCTGTGTTGTATAACAATAAAGAGTTATCTATCTATCTATCTATCAAAAGTAATTACAACAGCGGGGTGATTATGGAATTCTGATTCTATAAAATTTTTGATACTAATCGCTTTCAGTTACATCGCTATCAGTTAGATGGTATTACGGAAGGTTAATGTTGATTGTCATACATGCTGTCATATGAATAGAGACCTCAGACCAAATGAATATTAAGACGGAGCACCGCGATCAACCATAATAAATAAATTCTGTGACACTTTTTGTCAGGGAATATGCTGATGTTTTTTAGACGACGACATGAGCGAATAATTAATAGTTCCAGTATGTATGGGTATACTAAGAGGAAGGATCACAGTTTGGTTGGATGTGTGTGCGTTTATTTACACAGAAGAACATGGTTTTGAGGCTTCACTTAGATTATTCACGGCCCTCTTGTCTAAATATTTATTTGATCTAAGATAGAAACGGAATGTTCGTAATAATAATCCATCTTGTTTATATTTAGAAAACACAATATTTGTTTAATGTACGCCGTGCCGTCTATTCTAATTAATACATTCCTTTTCATACAAAGGTTGCCAGGAAGAGATCGCTTTCAAGCGATATGGCCGCCCATTGTACCACTTACCTAAATATTCTTACCATGTTTAAATTGTTATTTTGTATTTTTATTTTTAAGGTGTACAATAAAGTTATATTCTATTCTATTCTATTCTTGTCAAAACTGGTTCTAATTACAATCAAACTGATGATGGAAATTATGCCGATTGCTAATCGAAACTGATATACATTGGTTGCGTCAAAAGTTCCATAATCGCCATACAGATGATAAGATAATTCAATACAATTCTTGGTTAGTGGCTTTTGTGGAAGAAACCATAACATCGCCAATGCTACGTTTTATTCTTATCCTTTTTACGAAGTCGAAGGTTCAGTAAATACGATAACTAGTATTTGACAACCAAACGACTGTCAATTCGACTGAATTCGACGAACATTTCAAAAAAATTCCGATATATCGAAATCTGTTTGCCTAGTAGACTCCCTTGTGATATGTGGTGTGGTTTTGTCTGTAGCCGGAGCGAATAGATCCCCCAGACCCGACGCGCCCCGACTACGATATCCGAGCAGACGTGTGGTCGCTTGGCATTTCTCTAGTGGAGCTGGCTACCGGCGTCTTCCCTTACCGAGACTGTACTAACGACTTTGAAGTGCTTACTAGGGTGAGTACATTATATTTTTTTTCTTTATTCTTGCTTTCCTGCAATTTTTGGGTGTGATTACGTGAAAAAGGACGGAATTGTGTAAGGAAGTTGGGAAAGGCGCGCTGTATGATTTGATAAATGAGCGCACGAGGTGGTAGAGTTAGCCGTCAGATGGTACCAACCCATTTTCCCAGAGGTTGGTACTATCAGCCAATAGTGTATGCGTGTGTGTGACGAGAAAGAGAAAGGGAAATAGACAAGAACGCATCAGCTGTGCGCTTAACCTTGCGCTTAATGTTGCTTAATACCAAGATGAGATGTCAGATGTTATACATAATATGCGACTTCTCGTTTATTTTATTTGGCATCCAAAACTCATTAATACATTGAGATAACATACGCAGCAAAACAAAATATATTAGTTTGCAACATACTCTTAAACATTATGTACGCACAACTATAATTAATACTGTTTCTTGCTATGTTATGACTATAGCCTCGCAGCTAAGTTGGTAGTAACTTGGCCTTCTGCACTGTAGGTTGTGGTACAATACTTTTGATTACATTGTTAAATATTTGCTTTAATAATATGACCTATTAAAGAGATTTGATTCTTCATTCCACATCAATAAGGTTTAATTTATAATGACATACTTCAACATAAATACGCTGTTGTTTCAGGTGATAGCAGATGATCCACCTCAGTTACCCGAAGACAGTTATTTCACTCCTGAGTTTAAGTCCTTCGTCACACAGTGGTAAGTCTCCATAATATTCACCCAAAATGGGATATTTACCATGAAATGTGAGTTTTTCTGCTTCCCTATATTTCGGCACATTTGTATGCACCATGATCACGTGATTAACTCTTTTTATCATAATCTTGTCAATCACAACACAACACGAAGTTACTAGGTCGCCCAAGAATCCCCCGCTATGCCCTAACAACTTTTGAAAACCCGGGACCGAAGCTTAACCTGTCACTACTGCTCTAACAAATAATCAGATTCACGTTTTGACAATAAGAGTCATTTTTTGAGGATAAATTAATAATGACGTGAATAAATAACGAATTATAAGATAAACAGTTTATTAGATTAATTGAAGCATTGAGTCAGTTCATCTGTTCACTTTCAAACAAAATGGAGGTGTTTTGAACTGGCTGTTATAATAATTTGAGCCGTAACACTCCTTCTATGTAAGTGGTATGAGTGTGGCAACATTATTAACCTTTTGACATTAGTGAACTGTCAAATTGGGAATCTAATGATTTGTTAGACTATATTGACTAGCTGCTGCCCGCGGTTTCGCACGCACGGTAACTACATAAAAAGTAGTAGACAAGACAAGAAGTTTACCACCCTTACGAACAAAGCGCTTTGCTTCCACATTTATAATGCGCACAGGATTGGGATACTTTGCCGTCGTCTGTCTTTCCTGAAAACTATCTACAATCTGGGTCTTTTCAAGTCAAGAGTGAATAGGTGTCTTCGAGACCCTCATGCCCAATCGTCGTCCGCATCGTCGCTTCTCTCCACCAGGCGAGATCGTGGTCAAACGTAGGTCTATCGGTGATGAAAAAAAAGTAGTCCATGTCCGTCCTTATGATACAATCTATCTCCTTACCAAGTTTCATCAAGATTTGCATTTATAATAAAAGTTTAGATAATCACTTGACATTGGCATAATTGGCATCTGAAGCCAGTTCCCATTAAATGAAGAAGAAGAAGCCTATTGTGTCGTCGGTATCAGAACCTACAAGTAATTTTAATAAAATAATTTAAAAATGGTATAAATAATCAATAATTCACCCAATACATTTTTAATTGCAGCCTTAAAAAGAACTACAGACAACGGCCTAAATATGCGAAACTTCTGGAACATCCATTTGTAGTGAAGTCAACGCGGAACTCCGTATCAGTCGGCGACTGGTATGCGCAGCTACCGGGCTCATCGCCGACCATCATGCCCAAACCTAGTTTAATCAGCGCTGCGTCGCATATCGTGCACCCAGCCAGCAACGGAACCGAACCTGTGCGAAACTTCATCACCAGTTCGCAGCATTTCGAACCGGTGCGGAACTTTGTGACGAGCTCGCAGCATTTCGAACCGGTGCGAAACTTCGTGACGAGCTCGCAGCATTGGATGCCGGAGCAAGTGACTCCTACGCCTGGCAGGTAACTAATGCTGGATTACTTAGGGTAGTGGATGTATGTTGTGCTACTAGCAAGCAATGGAATCGTATCTGTGTCGTGTTGAAAGATTTCCGTTCATTGTTAACGGCACCCTCATAACGACACCTCGTCGTTGATAAATAATATTATTAACGACACCACGGTAATGTTGGGATAACATATCGTTTAAGAATATTATATCGAGTCAGTATACTCTCAATGGTTGATAGACATGATGTTTTGAGCCGCATCAAAACATTTCAAAGTAGAATTGAACACAAAGTTTCCCTCGTACCATGCATCGGTGATTCAGATGATCTGTTCATCACATTGTCTAACTTAATTATGAAAAAACACGCTGACATATTTAGAGTAAAAACATGCGAAGCAAAAAATTGTACTAGATTTGCGGACTGGGCTACACCAGGAATCTATAGAAGTAGGAATACATTGTACGAATTATATGCTTCCAGAGAGACAATGTTAGATGATCCAGTTTTTATTTGAAATATTAAGAACTACTCAAAAGTATTCAAAAAAGTTTGACATGCGGCTAAATCACTGTTATTTAGAAAAAGAATAGAAAATTCTACAAATAAAATAAAAGCAACATGGAAATTAATTAATAATGAAACAGGTAAATCAAGGGCTCGCAATATACAGTTCAAATTAAATATTAATAGTACAATTTTGACAAAGGAACAGGATGTTGCGAATGCGTTTGATAGTTTTTCTTAGATATACCAAAAATAGTGACCAAATCGTTAAACCCTCCAGCCTCCAGAGCTTCCGTTCTATTAGAATCTAGTGTTGCAAAATGTAAGAATGAGTTTAGTTTTAGCTATATTAACGAGGCTAGTATTGTAAAAGCATTCAAGTTAACTAATATAAAAAATACAGAAGATCTTTGGGGAATGTCTACAAAGGTGCTGGGTGTCATTATCTTAGATATTGCACCATTTTTAGCTTATATTTTTAATAGATGTATCGACGAGGGAGATTTTCCCGATCTCATGAAACACAGTAAACTCATTCCTATGTTTAAGTCTGGAAGTGAAAGTGATCTCGCTAATTATAGACCGATATCGATATTAGCTGCGTTAAGTAAAATCTTTGAAAAAACAATTCTGAATCAGTTATTATATCACTTTAACGTTAACGCCTTGCTACATAGTAATCAATACGGATTTACTAAAGGTCGATCAACAGCTGATGCAGGGATAGCGCTCTTAAAGCATATATTTGAGGCCTGGGAGAAGTCACAGGATGCAGTTGGGGTATTCTGCGATCTATCTAAGGCTTTTGACTGTGTGAGTCATTCGACGGCATTAAAAACCGAGCGATTGACGTCATACAGTCTTATCTATCCAATAGAGTCCAGAAAATAAACGTGGGTGGTGAGAGGTCTTCAGGATCAATTATTGATATAGGGGTACATCAGGGTTCCATACTAGGCCCATTTTTATTCCTAGTATACGTTAACGATTTACCTTTTTTTGTAAAAAATATTTGTGATATAGTTTTATTTGCAGACGATACGTAAATAATCTTTTGCTTAATTAAAAAAAAACTAAATGTATCAAATTCACTTTGCCAAATGTTATTCATAGCCCGACCAACATTGAAATGAATGGAAAGGCAATGAATCTTGTAGGTTCCACGATCTTCCTAGATCTTAATATTGATGGAGACCACAAATTGAAACACTTGCTGGTAGGCTTAGTTCCGCTGCATATGCAGTTCGTGCGATACGGTGGCTTACTGATGAAGCTACAGCTAGACTAGTTTATTTCAGTTACTTCCATAGTGTTTTGCCATACGGCATCATTCTCTGGGGGAAAGCAGCTGATATTGGTAAAATATTTGTAATTCAAAAAAGGGCACAATACGTGCCATTTATAAAATGAAACCACGAGAATCTTTGAGAGAAATATTCAAAGAAATTAATATTCTCACAATAGCTTCACAATATATATGTATATGAAATTTTGTTATACCCAAATAGAGATGGGATTCAGCAAAATAGTGAGCTTCATAGAATCAACACTAGGAATAGACATAAATTATACATCCCTAGGTTTCGACTAGAAAAAGTAAATAAGTCCTTTATGGGGAATACGGTGCGTTTCTATAATAAGCTTCCTGAAAATGCTACTAAACTACTTATTAAGAAATTTAAAGCATACATAAAAGGTAGTCGTTTGGAGAAAGTTTATTATAATATAAATGACTATATTATTGATAAGAATGCATGGCCCCATGTCGCTCTGCCGTCAGACAGTTAACCGACACACTGGAAATGTATAAACTCTCTGTATTAGTGTATTAGTATTTCGTAGTTAAGGTAGTTATAAGATGGATCATGTATGTTGTTCAAAAGATAAATTATGAGTCATTCGCTTAAGAATTACAAATTCCTACAAGAAACAAATCGTAAATTCGGTGAATTTATTGACCACGAACTTGACAACAGACCCATATTAAAGAAAATACAGATTATGTTTGACTTAATAAGAATTATTGAGCTTAGTTTAAGTTTAATTATAATTATGTTTCAAAAGTTCTTTTTCTTTTATTTAATATTTTGGTATACGAATATATATCAGGGCAACAACACTACATTTATGGTGTCGTCGACAAATGTTTTTTGGTTACCGCACCCTTAGCGGTTTCGATCGGGGGTGTCGTTAACAATAAACGGAGATTTCACATATCAGTTGTTGTCTTTCATACTAGTCAGTGACCAGCCGATTGAACTCCTCGCGACTTCGTTGGCGCAACGATATTTGTTTACAAAATTTTACCCTCTGCAGCAAGGCGGTTGATGATTCCAATTTAATTATAATAATGAATCAAATTCAAATTTTAGCAATTTTAGCGTTTATGATGGTTATTGCACCCGATGTACGATATATAGATAATAACAATGTTCGTGAATAAATGTATGAAATGTTTGTCCAGAGCGCGTTGGGCGTCAGGCAGCAGTGCGGGCGGCAGCAGCTCGCAGCCGGCTAGCTTGGAGCTGGAGTTCGCGAAGCAGTCGCCCTTTCCGCGGCGCCGGACTCTCGACGCGTGCGCCTCGCCGCCGCCGCCCGCCCGCCGCGTCTCCGCCGACAACCGCTGGCGCGCTTCACCTGCCGTGAGTCACTCTCCTCCACACACTACACCATCCAACCTACCCACACCACCATTAGGGACCCACCTATTACTGCTGACTCACAGATGAGCTAGCAATAGAGAAGGAAAACTTGAAACAAACCCGGCTCGGTGCCAGCCGTTATGGACCAACCGAACCGACCCCGCATGTCCTGCCTCGTCTTTCTTGCGGGTCCTGTCGGCAAGCGAGAGAGGTTAGTGTGGGTACCTGGGCAGGCCTGCGCTATCTAACAGAATCCCAGGCAGAGTGACGTCAGTGAGAGGAAACTTCAACCACCTCAGCTTGCTGGAGTGGGTCCATGAACGAAAGTATTCGATTACAAATAACTGCTCTGTAACTTGACTGACGCCACCTAAATCATCTTCAACAGATGAACTAAGGCCAATGATGATTATTGCCTACGACGATCTCTGTGGCGCAGTGGGCTCGATTCCCGCCGCAGGATTTGCATGACCTGCAAGTATTTGTCTCGAGTCTGATGGACGAACGTGTGCAGAGAATGTCTGAATTGTTGTGAGATGATTGATGGTATTAGAAATAGTTAAATTTGTTAATTTTTAGGGTTCCGTACCTCGAAAGGAAAAAACGGAACCCTCATAGGATCACTTTGTTGTCCGTCCGTCTGTCTGTCCGTCCGTCTGTCAAGACCATTTTCTCAGGCGTGGAGGTATCAAGTTGAAATTTATATTAAATGCTCAGGTCTACTGTCCCTTAAAGCTGTGAAAAAATCAAACTTCTAAGCCAACGCAATCTAAAGATACAGCCGTTTATGCCGCAAATTTTCGACACTCGGGAATTCGACACAAGGGAATCAAAATCTACAGGGTACTTCCCGTGAACTCAGAATCTTGAAATTTGGTACGAAGCAACGTCTTATAGCACAGATAAAAGAAAATTGTGAAAATCGTAAATTTTTAGTTACATCATATAATAAAAATATTTTTAATAAATATTGTCATGCTATGGATTTCATTTTGCAATAAAAATACCATAAGTATGTCTCGAGTGCGTGATGGGTGAACTTTTACTTATATACCTACAGGTTTGTACGGAACCCTCGGTGCGCGAGTCCGACTCGCACTTGGCCGGTTTTTTTTATTTAATGTTTCTTACTCTTAATTATTTTTATAAGTAATTTATTATATTAAAAATTTAAATATTGCTTTTTTAATATAAGGATTTTTCAAAATGTATTTCAAAGCGCATACTAATGCGCATTACAGTATAGTACCTACACCATTACTATCTTATAATGCTATGTTATTATTGTTTAAATAAATAGTTCAATAATTAAAACTAGTCCAGGTGACGCGTGTTATGCGCGACTTTTGCGCTTCGTTCTAGAACGGCCATGTTGTGTGCATCGTTTAGAGTATCCCAAAAAGCCTCCAGTCATCTCGGTTTTGAACCAATAGCATATAAGATATCGAGATCATCTCGCATTATAATGTTAGCATTATATAAATATAACAATAATTACATTTAGAAATAGATTATTTCTAGATATACCCGTAATTAGATTATTAATTCTAGTTTTATAGTTTACGAATTATTTTTTTATATTATTTTCAGAGTTCTGGCAACACTAGTCCCATAGTCTTACAAAGGTTTTACCATCAAAACCAGCAACGCAGATCCAGGGTCGACCTCCACTCCACGCCAAGACATAGAAGGTTTTTTACAATATACTAATCTAGAATGCTTATATTATTTATGTGTGATAAAAAGGCATGTTCTTACATAAAAAGTAGCATTATGTCCTTCTCCAAGATATTAATTTGTAAATTCGAAGATGTCTCTATCTGTCTGTTTGTTAGCTTTTCACAGCTAACGTCAAACAGATCTTGTATTTTTAAGGATACACATAGCCTACTTTCTATATAGATACAACGGGTGCTAAACCGCGCGCAGCAGCTAGTAGAGATGTAATTCTTGGGTGCTTTTGATTCATTATTTTATTTTCAGTCTAAGTAGAGAGCACAGCGCCGGGAGATCTCCCGAGCCGCCGCCAAGGATGCACAGGCAGCACCATATGCTAGGACACGAAGGTGATATTTTACTTATTTTATCAATAAACAGCCTCGTTTCAAATACAAATTAGCCTCTATTCTATGGTCACATTTGTGGGGGATACCCTCTGGCTGGTCGCTTACCAAATCGCCTCACAAGCCAAATAACCATTTTTATCGCTACCTCATTTACACAAGTCGATAAAAATGGTGTTCATTTGTTTACAATGGTGTTGCATTAGTTCAGTTTGCATCAAACAGTTGATCAGAACTGTCGCACACTAAACGATTTGTGCACTAGATACTGCGATTGCCTGTGATGCAGCATTTTCACGGTCGATTTTATTTAGCCGTATGCGACCTGTCGCCGCACGATTAAAATCAAAAGCTAGTCTACTTTGTGGCTTGCTATTTTATTTAACAGCGGCTGAACTGAGTTGCCATTTAGACGGTGGATTTTCGCCGCTATAGTCACCTGTGTAAAGCCCGCATTGACTAACGTACGCGTTTAATTCGAAAGTTCTAGAAAGTTTGAAGACAAGTTCACGAAAGGAGCCTCTGAGGCGCACTTTAATCCTTTCACCGCACTGGTTCGAAATAAGATACGATAAGAAGAAGAAGAAGACCAATATGGTCCGAAAGTACACGATACACGAAGTAGAACAGCAATAATGTCTTTTTTGTTACAGCGAACGGCAGCATAGAGTTTGAGCCGCCGCCATCGCTGCACGATAGGTTGCACCCACACCCTCCTTCTCCACTCTTACTGAACGATAGGTACGTTTACCCTTTCTACCTCTTATTTCCCTTTTCACTATCTCTAGGAGATACCTAAATCGGATCCCCTAATAATAAGTAGTCTTTAGGCCAGGTCTGTAGCCTTTAGGTTGGTAAAACTAAAGCTACAAATCGTTTTACCAACCGTTAGGCTATCTAAAGTTTCTTCACCATTTAGTCAGTGGGTGAAGCTCATAAACTCACATAAGTGACAGGTTGTATATAAGCGTTACCTAGATATTAGGTTAGAAAAAATTGATACAGAGATTCAATTACAGGAATGCATCTCTATAAATCCGAGAGCCTCGCTACACTTCATTAGGGTTCATTTATAATAAACTAGGTGCTGCCCGCAGCTTTGCGCGCGTGGTACCTACATAAAAAGTAGCCTATATCCTTCTCCAAGGTCCCATCTATCTCTATACTAAACTTCATCAAAATCGGTTCAGCGGTTTAGATGTGAAAACGTGTCAGACAGACAGACAGAGTTACTTTCGCATTTATAATATTAGTTGGGATTAGTAGGGATTAAAATGACTTCTGATAATTTAAAATAATAATCATAATAACGTTATGTGTTGATGTCAATCAATAAATAAATAAATAAATAAATAATCCCGGACATTTCACACAGCATCATCTGGCCCCAAAGTAAGCAGAGCTTGTGTTATGGGTACCACATGACTGATAATACTACTTAAATACTTTTTTCTTTTGTAAATACATACATTTTATACATAGAAACACCCAGACACAATGTAACGATTTTAGACAAATTTGAATATTGAGTTTGCTCACCTATGAAATGGTCTATGGACCAGGTTTCTAATGCTATTATGTTGTAGGTTATCAGAAGGGCGCAGCCAGAGCCTGACCCGCGCGGAGTTACGTAACGGTTATCGCGCGGAGGTGCCCGCTCCCTCGCCGATCCCGCACAAACACAAACACGAGGACCAAGGTATTTATAACCTGTTTCTATTGAGAAACTAATCTAAAATAAAGATTTTTGTCAGGTCCTTTCACACGCACAATACGGTTAAATACTTAAAGAAATCTCGGTATTATATTGGTAACTTATGGATTTAGAATGGTTAATTTATTGTGTGTGCGGCAGTACAAATGACTATCATAGTAATATCTTCTCACTCTCACAATTCTAAAAGTAGTATTGTGCGAGTGAGAGGATACAAACCGGTATGATAGGGTATCTAGTCTTGTAATGGTAATAATTATGGTGCTGCATTCTCTATGCTAAAGACTGATGTTATTGCTAAACGAAAAAACTGTGATACTTTAGTTACATTGTTTTATGATTTTAAGTTAACGGAAAGTACCGAACGGGTAGTAGATTGTTATTTACAGGCGAGTATCGAAATGTCCTGCATTAATAGCTGTATTTTGGTATATACCGCTCAATACTATACATACCTTGTCAGTCTACCACCCTTACGAACAAAGCGCTTTGCTTCCACATTTATGATATCTACAGCCAAGGATTGGAATGCTTTGCCGTCGTATGTCTTTCCTGAATCTACTATTTGGTTCTTTTCAAGTCAAGAGTGGTATCTTCTAGACCTGCTTACCCCGTCTTCGGCCACATCGTCGCTTAGCATCATGCGATTTCGTGGTCAAATGTATCTTTATAAAAAAAAAAATTTTTTTTGACTTGCCTGTCTGCTCAATTTATAATAACTCTGCCTTCTGCGTTGTAGGTTGAGGGTTCGATTCCCTCCCAGAACAAATATTTCGTGTGATGAATATAGATGTTTGTTCTGAGTCTGGGAGGTATAAAGTATCATAAGTATGTATTTAAAAATATATAAGTATTATATCATTTATCTTGTCACCATAATATAAGCTATGCTTAGTTTAGGGCCTGGATGTTGTTGTGTGAAATGTCCACTATATTTATTATTTGAGCTGTATATTTGATTGCGTTAAATTCATAATTTACAGATCCTAGAGATCGTAGACTCAAGTTTTTGATATTCATTTCATGAAAGTATAAAATAATAATAATAATAATCCCGGACATTTCACACACCATCATCTGGCCCCAAAATAAGCAGAGCTTGTGTTATGGGTACCAACATGACTGATATACTACTTATATACTTTTTTTTTACAAAAAAAAAGTACATAACAAAAGTACAATACATACATATTATACATAGAAACACCCAAACTTGAGACAAAAACTTGCAGATCATACAAACATTTGTCCATTTGGAATCGAACCCGCAACCTTCTGCGTCTCAGCCGGACCTTAGCCCTCTGCGCCACAGAGGTCGTCTACGAAAAAGTTGAATAACAGTTTCTTGTTTAGTGTTCCGAAGTCCACAAGGAAACCTTATAGTTTTCCCATGTCCGTTTGTATGTCTGTTGTTCCTTATCAGAAATCTTTCGCTCAGACTTTGGAAAAGACAGACAATTAGAGACAGTGTGGATAAAAAATTGTACGGTAATACAAATCAAGGGCCGCTTGCACAATTTATTCCTTTCTAAGTTGTTTTATGGAACTTAAAATAAATAATGTTATATTACCATAGCTTTAGAGAATGCAACGCAGAATTGGAGCCACATTTTTAGTAACTTCGTTTTGCAATAACGTTTGCTATATTTAAGAATATCAAAGGTATACTTATATATTTGACGAAAATGTGCATTTTGAGATATTAAAGTCCAATCAAAATGCAGTATGGAATATTGACTGTAGACCAAAATACTTTGACTGTTTATAAGTAAAATAGGGCTAGGTAGAACATAAATAAGGTTGGGTATATATTAGTGTGTAATATAATATAAATAATATACATTTTCTTATACAAATCTTTATTTCCAACAGCCACAAGAGTGATAAAACACCACAGGCATACAACTTAGTGCTAACACTGTACTCGTATTTAGGCAGACTTATTACGTATGTACTCATTCTAGTAGAAGCTACACGGTGGATATTATATGCACAGATTTGGGATGATATGAAACTCATGCTGTTTCACGGTTTGCTGGGACCATTTAGTTTCGCTAGTATATAATGCACTTTTGATATTATTTCAATTTAGAATTATAAAATGATATCAAAAAAAATATTTAAAATATGTGTATTCTTTTTTATGTTCTAAATGTTATATAATTTTCATTAAAAAAAGCATATTTACAATGATGTTTTCTATTTCGTGATCATGGCGCATGCAACTGTGCCGAGATCGGTAAATATAAAAACCTACAAATCCTACATTTTGATAAACACGGGTTATTTTGTCGATGGAGACACCGACCCTGTTCGGATCCATTCAGATAATCTTCATTAGGGTCAGTTTGATTCACGGGTCGAGTTCACAGTTCGCACTCAATTGTCGGTGCCTCCATCGACAAAATAATACGTGAGTTAAACAAAATGTAAAGTACAACTCACGAATGTTTTGAAACTTACAAATCATGGTAAATATCTCGTTTATAGTGAAAATTATGTGAACAACCATGATCGTTTTAAAAGTCCAGACTGTTTCGTAGATGGTTATATTTCTACAGTGAAACATTATTTTATATTCTGAATTGAAAACTCAAATGGGAAAGTTATTTATATTTCAGCTGTTGACTGTCAATACTATTAATTTTGATGTTCAAAGTTATCTTGCACACTTAATTAAAGAGTTACTGAAATTAACTTAAAAGAAAAAAAAAATTGCAGCATTTTTAATTCCTTACTTATAACACTAGGTCGAGTTAATATAGTATTCAGTCTAGCTTCTAAAAAATGTCAATTACTCTGCAGCTATTACTAGAATGTGCTAATAATAGATGCCATAAATGCAGTATCTCTTGTATTATTTTTTGTAATATGCGTTTGAAGGCAGCCAGTCTGGTACCGCGGGAATTAGTAATCGCTGCGCTTGCCACTCTCTGTCACATCATATGTATGTATCATGTGAAATGATTGTATTGTGTATCTTATCAACATTATAAGAATAAGTCCTGGGGGCCTACTCTTGAAATCGATAACCGATATATCGGTACAATAATTGTGTAAAACCTTACTCTCAGCTACATCGTTTCGACTCGTTTTGAGCGATCAAACGACCGGTATTACTTTTCATAATCGTTGTCGTAATCCGTCACTACAGACGATACAATAATTTAAATTTAACAACGTAACAATTGCACATTTTTGATTCGACGAATATTTCAACGATAATATCGAAACTGGTTTGTAGAGTAGACGCCCTGATTGACTAATATTGACAGCCTAAACCTCTCGTAGAGACTTGATATTTGAAAAGTGTGGTCTTTTCAATAGACGCGTACCTACTAAGAAAGGAATTCCCGAAATTTAAACCTTATGTGGTGCAGATAAGGGTGTAACATGTGTATGAAAATAACGTTTTGAAAACGATGTCGCATGGAGTCTTAAGACCACTAGTAGCCTAGTTTTGGAAACCATTCACAAAGTACCCTTAAGAAACCCCTGTCACTCATTTGAGTTTGACTCGACGTAGTTGAGCTCCATGGAAAACCACTAAAGTAAAGAATTTGTAATACATATTATTTTTTAATATAAAAGTTATATATTTTCACCAGGAATCCATGAATGTAATGTTCGATAAGCGAGTGTATCCATTTAATAAATTATTGTTTATTTAGTATCACTCATCAACTTCTTTTGACTGATTCAGGCCTACTCTCGACATGCAAGAGTGTGCGGGCCGCATTCCACGCGCGTCCATCGCGCAACGTATCAGTACATAATAAAGTGCGACAAAGCATGCTCACGCTTCACGCGATCGAGCAGGACAGATATATTACAAAGAATCGTTATTTAGCGAGGCTCTTTTCACAACCCAATCAGATTTCTAGTAGGATCTAGTTTTTTCTAGTTATAAAACACGATAGATCTAAGCCACTGTAAAGTCAGCTCTTTGACGTTGTAATACAGCATTTAATGGCACGAAAAACTCAACGTGTTCATCGCTTTCAATTGTTTCGTTGCTCGTCAGCGTTGCTTGATTGCTAACTTTAAATCGGCTTTGGTATATCTGTTGTAGAGCATGTTTTTTTTTCAAAGATACTGTCAACTTTTAGAGCTATTAAAAGTTTAGTTTGCGTGTAAGGAGTTTACAAACACCTATTGACCTATTGACCTATCAAAACCCGACTTTTATTCTATACTAAATATATGATAATCGAGTTAGACCAATGAATAGCAATACAATCATTTCACGTATCCTTCTCACGCCATTCTCACTGTCTCTTCAGTCCTTCATGTTTATAAATATGTTAATAAACTATAGGAAAATATGCTTTAAACGCAACTCCTATGTGCTTAGCGGTTAGCTTTGCTGCAAAAGCTAAACTGTACAAAGCTACATTATCAAACAGTAACTGTAGATAAGTGGCGATCGTCGAAGCTAATCGCTTAGATTATGTTGTCACTTGTCTAATGTGAGATATGTCAATATGGTTACACAAATCCTGGCAACACAGTGATACACACACAAATTAGAAAGACTAGTGTCCACTCCTTAAAAAGTCTGTTGTAGCATTTTTAAACGAATTACAACTATGCTGTCCTTTTCAAAATACACTAAAATGAAAGGGACCGCGATAGTCTAGTTAAGTTAGTTTTCAAAAATGCAACAACAATATCACTAGTCATTAAAAAGCTATGTAAATCATAATCAATTTATCAATTGTTTATTATTGGGCAGTTATGTAACTATCTTGATATAACCTCGTTCTATTATGGATCTTCATAGAGCTGCACGCACCTTTATCGAGATCGATATTTGGTCGATAAAAAATATATCCTGTGGTTAATGTTTGTATAAAAGTATCGTAACAGCTCTTCATTAGATGTATCACAAATCTAACAACTTCAGTGTTATTGCTTTAATATTATTTCTACTATACATTTCAGACTGTTCATTTGTGTTGATATTTATTTTGAATGAATTTCAAATAGATTTAACCTGAAAATGGATTTAGCCAACGTTATAATAATAAAAAAAATGACGATTATAATTTGAAATTCAATCAATGAATCCTTGTGCTTGCCGCTGTCCTTAAGCCCACACATCGCCTGCCCATTGTCGCTCTGTCACATGCCTCGCTACACTAAACATGACCCTATCACCTGGCTAGTAAGGTATATTTTATCCGTATGTATGGGTTAATATTTACCGCGTTTTATGAAGCTGTGGTAATGTTAATAGTAAATTGACTTGAGTAAATAGATAAACTGCTTGGGTAACTGGATAAATTGTATAAATTGACTTGAGTAAGTGGATAAATTGACTTGAGTTAGTGGATAAATTGACTTGATTAAAGGGATATTGATTTGAGTATTATATAAACTGACTTGAGTTAGTGGGTAAACTGATTTAAGTAAGTGGACAATGTGACTATAGAAATCGATTGACTTGAGTAAAGGTAAATTGATTTGAGTAATTAGATAAACTGTTAGAGTTAGTGGGTAAACTGATTTTTAAGTCGATAAATTGACTAGAGTAAGTAAGTTGGCTTCAGTAAAGGGAAATTGATTTGAGTTATTAGATAAACTGATTTTAGTATGTGGATAAATTGACTAGAAAAAGTAAATTGACCTCAAGTCAATTTACTTAAAGGTAAACTGATTTTAGTAGTAAGATAAACTGACTTGAATTAGTGGGTAAACTGACTTAAGTAAGTGGACAAATTGACTATATTATGCGGATAATTTGACTTGAGTAAGTGAATACATTGATTTGAGTGAGTAAATAAATTGTCTTAGTAAGCGAGGAAATTGACTTTAGAAGTGAATAAATTGACTTGACTATGTGGTTAATCGACTTGAGTGCGGGGAGTAACGGGACTTAAATTAATAAAAAATAATAGTTGTTTGCTATTGCTCATAAAAAGCGTGTAACCTCGGTTTAGCTTAGTAGCAAGGTGTAAGGCCTTTGTGTCACCATCACCCATCATCACCAAGGGTGCTTCGCTCAATAACGCCAAGCATACGTAACGCGCTATCTGCTTTTTGGTCACTATCACTACGCCGAATTATCACTGTTCGCGAGTGTACTTACTGTTCAATAGTTTATCGATGAGGGCTAATTAACATCACTATTATGCAACCAGTTTGTGTGTTTCAATTCAAAGTGCATAATGATTTGGGAAAATGAGTTGCAATCAGAAATCTCACTTTCAATTCAATTTGTCACAAAAAGCTGATAATTTAAAGGCTTGTTTTGTGAAGTTTTAAAACATGCTATTTGAATATCTGATGTTACCTGTTTTCATTTGATATTATTTATAAGTCTTATAGGGCTAGACTTGGGGTCTATCTTATAAACGCACAGCAACGTGTAAATCTGATGCCCTCATTGACATTGACATAAGAATGACAAGGACAGATCATACTTTAACGCGACATTATGTGATTGAAAAAGGGTTTACAGAGATAATGGTTAAAAAGCGTTGATTAGCCGCCATCGTAACAGACCGAAAAGCACTTAGTCGGCATAGAGGGCAGAGCTCGGGCTAGCAGTGTAGTGGGGCGGGGTATAAGGGCGCGCGCACACTCGTGTGTGCAGGCTGGCTGCACTCGCTCGCGGGGCTGGTGAAGCGCCGGCTCAGCGGGTACGTGAAGTGGCATCACGTTGCAGCGCACAGTCCGAGGCACGCCGCGCATCTGCCGAGGCACAGGTCTGTACCACGCTTTATTACTACTTAGTTGTAACGCCGCGCGGTAGGTCGCGCTAAGTCTAATGCGAGGCACGTACCACGCTTTAGGGTTACTACCTAGTTGAAACGACACGCGGTAGGTGGCGCTAAATGTAAAGCGCGGCTAGCGAGGCACGTACCTGCCACTCTTTAGTGTTACTACGTAGTTGAAACGACGCGCGGTAGATTGCGCTAAAACCAAGCGCGGCTCTCGAGAGGTAGGTGTTTGGTTTATACCCTTAATATTTACTACTTAGTTATAAAGGCTCTTGATAGATGGCGCTTATGTAAAGCGTGGTAGTCTAGGCGCAGGACTGGCCTCACAGCTCAGTTGCTCTTGGTATTAGCTCTGCCTTCTGCACTGTAGGTTGAGGGTTCGATTCCCTCCTAGAATAAACATTTGTATGATGAACAAAGATATTTGCTCTGTGTTTGGGAGTTATATAATATCATAAGTATGTATTTAAAAATGTATCAGTAAGTATTCTATTAGTACAAGCTATGCAGTTTGGGGCTAGATGGTGTTGTGTGAACTGTCCGCAAATTTTTATTTAGGTGTGTACCACGTTTTCTGTTTACTACTTAGTTGAAACTGTGTGCGTTAGATGGCGCTAAAAGCCACGTTAAAAAGTAACGTGGCTGTCGAGGCATGTTTAACCCGGTTACTTAAGAGGCCAGCGAAGGACGAATTGGCCCTACAAACGTAATACCAAAATGATTTGTAACTCAAGCATATTTCCACTATATTGTTGTATTATTTGTATATAAATAGTATTTATCTAGGTTCCTGGAGAGCCAATCGCATTTTCAACATATTTTTGCTAAAATTGACAAGTTTTCTTCCTATTTGTTTCGTATTAATAACTGCAATATCTTACATGTTGTTTGTCAAGGACCATAGCTTATATTGTCTAGTTACAGAATAACATTAGCATGTGAAGAATACTAAATGTTTTCAGTCATAATTGTTGGTATTAAGGAACACAACCAAATTCATACCACTTTTGAACGGCTAATATTGCTATCGCGCACGCACGGGGCGGGGCCGGGGGATGAGGACACTTCGGTTATGTGATAGCTTGGAGAGCTACGCACGCACACTCTAATGCAATGTTTATTTACACGGTACGTGTGTTCTATTGACCTGTGCCACTGACTTGGATTGAGATTTGCCTTGTTGTTTAAAAACAATAACCTACTTTTTTATATACTACTACGACTTTGCCTTTGTTTACGGAAATTTTTCGCTTGACCTCTGTGGCGCAGTGGGCTTAGGTCCGGCTGGGACGCAAAAGGTTGCGGGTTCGATTCCCGCCGTGGGACAAATGTTTGTATGAGCTGCAAGTATTTACAAAAAAAAGTCATCATCATCATCATCATCAGCAAAAATAAAAAAAACCATGTGTGCAATTCATAAGTGGTAGAAGTGACCTCAGTCACAAAGTTGCCAAAAAAAACGTTATCAAACATTATATTCTCAAGCGTGGTTATATTTTTTGAAGTGAAAACTTCTATCGTTGTGATTTGAAAGTCGATGAAACGAAAAAGCGACAGAAAAAGGAGAAATTGAGATAGGAAGCATTATACAGTGTTTCTTATATTCGTGGTTCAAACATTTTTGAAGGTTTGAATTGCACACATGTTTTTTTTGTAAATACATACATATAATACATAAAAACACCCAGGCCCTAGACAAATAATTACAGATCATAGAAACATTTGTCCCGAAGCGAGAATTGAACCCGCAACTTTCTACGTCTCACACGGCCCTGGGCCCACTGC
The DNA here is from genome assembly GCA_948098915.1 of Lampropteryx suffumata. Lineage (NCBI taxonomy): Eukaryota > Metazoa > Arthropoda > Insecta > Lepidoptera > Geometridae > Lampropteryx > Lampropteryx suffumata. The sequence continues at coordinate 2,497,740 of OX402545.1, forward strand.
GCCACAGTAGTCGTCCCCTCGGTTGAAACTTTGCATAGATGTAGGAAGATTAAAATACCTTTGTATATATGTTACCTACTTTTATCTCAGAAAATGGCGTGAAACCGCAGACAGAAGCTTATATTTTATTTACCTACCGCCTTCGAATAGTCAATGACATCAATGATCAATGACAGAAATATACCTACCTACTTACACCTACTCACACACACATAAGCACGTCACTACGGTTGTATTTAGGTATTGTAGTACCGCGTCCCGCAACTCTCGCACGCCCCGCGCGCGCTTACATCATTTAAACAGAGATAGAGATATTCGGAGCGATTTTTGCACGCGCCCCAAATTGAAGTTGCGAGCGAGCTTCACCGGCTTCTTAAAAAAACTAATCTAAAATCGCCGCTAATCATAACCTCTCACTCGCACATACGACTGTACAACTTGCAAAAAAATATCTGTTAAAGTATGAATTTGCCACCGTTCTTTTACTCTCTTAGTTTTTTAATTCATTGTTTTTTCTACTATAATCCCTTATTAATTTGTATTGTTGATCTTGTGTTTAAAAATCTTTACATTAAAGAGAAAAAATATTAAGTACTAGGTGTTGCCCGCAGCTTCGCACGCGTGGTACCTACATAAAAAGTATGTCCTTCTCCAAGGTCCAATCTATCTCTATACCAAAATTTATCAAAATCGGTTCAGCGGTTTAGGCGTGAAAACGTGACAGACAAACAAAGTTACTTTCGCATTTATAATATTAGTAGGAATTAATCATTCAAAAACATATTAAACATAATAATTTAATGGCAGAACGGAATTGCAGGTGAAACTAAGTAGGTTCTACTAGTTGCTAATAGTTGTACTGTCGTGTGGAAGCTGCCATTTTAGATTCGTTTCTTTATATGACCGGGTTATACATGCCTCGACAGCCGCGTTACTTCTAGCACCATCTACTCTGTAAGGCTCGCTTGTTTTATGTCTGGGATTCTTTTTTAGTAGATGGGGCACCGCGGAGAGTTGGAGTGTTCCCGCATCACCCCTCCCGCCCCGCGCCCCGCCGCCGCGCCCCGCTGACTAGTGACGTCACACACTACCCACTACACACCAATACCACTCTCTGTCACGGCGTCATCTGAAAACACCTATATAGTGAACGCGCATACAAATCTAATTTTAATATGAAATGTTATGAAACCTCGCGAACAAATCACTGCCGAATGGTAGAATTCTTTTAGTAGATGTGATACGCTTTCAAGTTTGTCAAAACGGGTCGTCTGTCGGGTTTACATGGCAGCTGCTACAACAACAACTTCAGCCGTAACTTCGGTTTTTCATAATTTCTTAGCCGCTAATATCACGTTTTATACTTAGTACTATACCAAGTACGTTCAGTATAATTTGCAAGGTGACTTGAAAGTTACGGACTTCATGTACCATCTGAAAACAAAAACAACTTAACTACGTACCTTAAAGGCAATAGAGAAACCGTTAGTCGCGGTTGCCACGTTAGCTCAGCAGAGGGCCTGGACAAGATCCCTTTCTGTTTTCGTTCTCGTCTGTCTGAAAGGTTATATTGTATATGGATAATATGACATTAGCTTCTGATAAGTTACGTGACTGAACCGTGACTGCTGGTGGTATCTCCATAAAAAATTATATTTCCGTATGCGATAGCGTAAACGAAAACTATGCGTGAGGTATACACCTCTAGGTAAACGGATATAAAAGTAAAGTAAATTGTATTGAAATACTTTAAAATTAATTAATACATAAAATTTAAAATGTCAGTGCAAAAGTCAAAAGAAATTTAAATTAAGAAAAAAAACGATTTTTAGGTCAAAAAACATTATCAAATTTACAGTATTTTTTTATCTCTAAGAAAGTCATTTACTGAATAAGATTTGGCTTGTAAAATGGTTTTTTACTTTTTCTGACAACGCAGTTTGCGGCACGTCAAAGTCAAAATCCGTTCAGCGTCTCTTTTTGAAGCTATTTATGCTGAGGCGAGTTTATTTATTGAGGTTTTGCGTAAAGATTGCTACCTTCTATGTTATAATCACTTGGCTAATGTGACGTTAAGTCCGCCCTTTTAATTCCAGTGTCAATGAATAACGATGGCAACAGATTTAGCCACATTAGCTAATGTGAAGATAGACTTATATACTGAAGCTTATGTATATAGTTGATGTGTGTATGTAACAGCTTTAGATGAAACTTGGTAAAGATGTCGTCTGTGGCGTGGCATATAGGTTACTTTTTATATAGGTACCACACGCGAAGCCGCGGGAAGAAGCTATAAGATAAAATTGTGTTGTGGCATGAATAGGTAGACATATACATATCAAGCCATAGTTTAAGAAATAGCTAAAACTGTATGAAATGTGTTTTTATACAGTACTAGCTAATACAGTACCTATCTATTCAAAAACGGACAATAATAAGAGTCAATTTCTCAAATGCAAATATTTTACATAAAACTTTAATTTATTATATTCATGCCATAATAAGCTATGACTTTGTATACCTTAATGTATTTAGCTACGATATTGCAATGCTTTTGTAAATAGTTCAGCACTGCGTAACGTTGTAGGTTTTTGTACAAGTGATAATAAATGCCATGCTCTTTGAAATAGGGTTCATAATGGATTGAAGGATTAGTGTTACTTATAAGCGGAATCTTTTAATAATATAAGCTACGGACCTCATTTAAAATCATTATGCAGTCGATTAAGTACGTAATTGAAAATTGATCTATTCGCTAGTGCACATATTATATCAAGCCATTGTAAGCAGTGGTAGCAGTGAAGACTATCCACATACGGAGGTTCTGAATTGTGTTATACTGTAAAGTTATACGGCCACTGTAGGTTTACTAACATTTACTATCAGTTTCACCGTTAGCGATGAATTTTGATTTTCATAAATATATTATCTACATATTAATATGTGAAGCAAGAACTTTGTGCCCCTTTTTACAAAAAATGCGCGGACGGGGGAGTATCTTTTAAAAATATTTTTTTTATTTAAATTGATTATGGTATTTCGATCAGTGGGCGACCACTAGTAATCATAATACTGTGAATAATGTAACATTAACACGTATTGGTTACAGTAATCGCCTGTTAGTTCATTGGTGAAACAGTGGCCGTAATATTGGACGGCAATTACTTATTATTTATATATTTAAATCTGCTAAAATATGTAAACTTATCTGTAAATAATTTGTATCCTAAAGTTGAACAATACCTTGTAAGTAAAATATGGTTTTATGTACATTCGTGTAATTTAGCGTATATATAGCCCGCTATTATTTTTATTAATGTAAATGGAAATTAAATCGTGTGACTCGCGCATTACAGACTGACTGCGCGGGATTCACGAATTTATATCTTCAACTGTATATTTTATATTTTGACCAAATAAAAAAATGCCTGTGTGCTGCAATGTGTGTAACTATAAACCTTATTCATCTCTATAATTAATATTTATTTCAATTTGAATTCGAATTGATTATCCATTCAACGAGGCAACGTGCCAGACTTGTTCATATTACCTGCTGTCTGTGATCTGTGGGGCGATTATGGAACTTTGATACTATCAAAACATTGATACTAATAGCTTTCAGTTACTATTGATGAATTACAGATCTGTGCTGAGCGATCTGATCGGCTTCTATCGCTAGTTAACATGTGAAGTTGGTGTCAAACTATAACTCGACCAATTTACAAAGTACGATTGTGGTAGGAACCGTGTTTAGCGTACTAAGCATTTAAATACATCGTATATGATTGATTGAAATAATGCCTATCAATTCGATTAGCAATCTAATCGAAATTGATAGACATTGATGCCGATTGCTAATCGAAACTGATAGACATTGATTGTATCAAGAGTTCCATAATCGCCCTACTGGAATCTGTATTATATAAGTAATATTTGTTATTACTTATGAATGTAATTGTTATTTCGCTGAACTAAATGTTATTTAGTTTGCACCAAAGTCGGAATTCGAGTTACATTTTTCTAAATTACACTTCTACTAACATATTTTAAAACTGTTAGGCTAATTTGGACTTAGGTGCAAATAGAATAAGATCGATCGTATTTTACGAAAATAGTCTGGCGAAAAACTGTTTAATGTCTAATTATGGCTAGAAAATAGAGTTCGTAGGTTTGTTATTTGAATTCTACTAATTCTAGTATTTTTCTTTCTTAATCTAAATCTTATCTTATCTTACCTACAGAGTGGCGTATAAGTTGTTAACGGGGATATCATGTATAACGTGATTCTTAAATGGCGGATTTACTGACGTACTCTCACTCGCTCAATACCACAATATTTATTAGTACAAGTACAGAAGGTACGAAAACATTTATATTAATAGTGACTCTTGTTACGACGCAACAATGTGCAATTCAGCTAGAACTAACGCTTAGCACCTAACATTATACACCTTCATAGTGCCTCTCTTTCTTCTTCGTAACTCTATCTCTATCTCTGGCGCTGCACTTTTCTACGAATTCTATTCTATTCTATTCTAAAACAATATTGTGCGAGCGAGAGGACACGAAAAAGGTACATATATTTAAAAAAAATACAGCCGAATGGAGCCAAAAACCTACACCTCTTTTAGGAAGTCGTTTAAGAATTATTGGCTCTGATATATTAATGACTTTTCAGCTATTCTGTAGTACATACAGCAAACAAGGCACGAATATTGATTCGGGCAGTTTTTATACGTATTTTTAATGAATACTAATAATATTATAAATGCGAAAGTTTGTGTAGATGTTTGGATATTTATTACTCAATAGGCTACTTTTTATCTACGTACCGCGTAGGCAAAACCACGGGTAGCAGCTAGTATTTAATTTATAGTTTCTTTGGAAACCGCCCGGTTTGATCTGTAAATAGAAAGTTTTGATTGAGGCGTCGCGTTATGCGTAACACGCTGCGCGCTGGGAATCGAACCGGCACTTGAGTATATGAATACCTTGTGACGATTCGGCCCACAAAAGTGCTCTCTAGTCCGTGCGCTACGCTTCATTCAACATTAGGCTAAGATGAGAATTTAACTAAATCTTTATAATAAAACATTATTAACTTGATTTTTATAATTATCGCAATGATTTTATGTGTAATGTAATAAATGCGGAACAAACTTTATTTGATGTTTTATATTTTTCAATATTCGGAGATGAAAGGTCGCTCAAAACTGTAGTTTTGAGCCATAGAGCGTGCCATGCTCGGCATAAAACTTACTGATCGAGTTCCATACACTGAAGTTAGTGCTTACCCACCGTCCACCTCCCTGAGACCATCTAGCTGAATCGTTGAAAGTTTTTTTTAAAACGGCTCACCTTTGTTCACCTGGGTGATCCTTGGGGAATTTTAGTTTCCACCGTCCACCTCGTTATCAAACTCTTCAGATTTGAAGTGCATAGAGATTATTTAGGTTACAGGTTAGCAACTGGACAGAGTTATGTATTTAGACAGATGAACTATATTCTTCTGGCGCATCGGCGGCCGCTGCCTCGGCACGCTCGCCTTGCGCGTTGTTTTCTAAACACTGACATTACCTAACCAACTGGTTTCGATCTGATTAATTTGTTGACGCAAATACACCACAGATGTTATAACGGCCAGTAACAAATTTCTGAGGTCACCAATATAAATTAAGACGCGTTTAATTCAATTCAATTCAATTCAATGTATTTATTTCAGACAACAAACAGTCCATAATTCATAAAATACAGTCAGTGCATAATTATCTACATTAAAATAAAATAAAAACATACGAATTAAATTTAAACAAAAATACACATTAAACTTAGGTACACAAATATTTAGCGCAACGCATGGAGTTGCAGGGCAGCACATGCGTTTTGGTCCAGTGGCTAAGGATCGGACCATCCAACCGCTCAGCCACTGTGCCCAGTTTAAGCTTAATCTGAAAGGTGAGTCGTTGTGAATACTTTCAACGGTTCACCCAGATGGTCTCAGGGAGGTGGACGGTGGGTAAGCACCTACTGAAATCCGAATACGAACTAAGATCGAATACGAACATCTGCTTTCCATATAACCGTAAGAATAACAAAAGATAATTTTGGGTTTCTCAGGAACTTGTGGGCCTAAACGAGAGATTATGAGAGAGGTTATGAGAATATGAGAATTCAGTTATCAGGTATGAGAACATCTAATACACGAGTATTTCTTGTATATGCATATGTATAGGTAAGTCAAAGTCAAAAGATACTTTATTCAATACAATCACAAGGATCACTTTGAAACTTTCTTACATACCTACTAGGTGAATTTAGGTGCCAATTCATCCTAACCCAAGCCCGAGAAGAATTGGCAAGAAACTGGTCTTGGTCCTAGCGCTTTTTTATATGATCCATCTTATAACTACCTTAACTACGAAATACTAATACAAGAGAGTTTATACATTTCAAGTGTGTCGGTTAACTGTCAGACGGCAGAGCGACATGAGGCCATGCTTTCTTATCAATAATATAGTCATTTATATTATAATAAGCTTTCTTCAAAAGACTACCTTTTATGTAAGCTTTAAATTTCTTAATAGGTAGTTTAGTTGCATTTTCAGGAAGCTTATTATAGAAACGCACCGTGTTCCCCATAAAGGACTTATTTACTTTTTCTAGTCGAAACCAAGAGATGTATAATTTATGTATATTCATAGTGTTGATTCTATGACGGTCACTATTTTGCTGAATCCCATCTCTATGTTTTTGCGTGTATAACCAATTTTCATATATATATTGTGAAGCTATTGTGAGAATATTAATTTCTTTGAATATTTCTCTCAAAGATTCTCGTGGTTTCATTTTATAAATGGTACGTATTGCCCTTTTTTGAATTACAAATATTTTACCAATATTAGCTGCTTTCCCCCAGAGAATGATGCTGTATGACATAACACTATGGAAGTAACTGAAATAAACTAGTCTAGCTGTAGCTTCATCAGTAAGCCACCGTATCACACGAACTGCATATGCAGCGGAACTAAGCCTACCAGCAAGTGTTTCAATTTGTGGTCCCCACTGTAGTTTTGCATCAATATTAAGACCTAGGAAGATCGTGGAATCTACAAGATTCATTGCCTCTCCACTCATTTCAATGTTGGTCGGGTTATGAATAACATTTGGCAAAGTGAATTTGATACATTTAGTTTTTTTTTTGAATTAAGCAAAAGCTGATTTACAGTGAACCAGTTAAGAACTAACGATAAGGATTCATTTACGTTATCCCAAATACTGGTTTTACCTCTATCAACTTTAAAAATTAAAGACGTATCGTCTGCAAATAAAACTATATCACAAATATTTTTTACAAAAAAAGGTACTAGGAATAAAAAAGGGCCTAGTATCGATCCTGAGGTACCCCTATATTAATAATTGATCCTGAAGACCTCTCACCACTCACGACTACTTTCTGGACTCTATTGTATAGATAAGACTGTATGAGGTCATTCGCCCGGTTTTTAATGCCATAATATTTTAACTTTGTGATTAGGTATTTATGTATATAATCTGAATCTCGGAAACGGCTCAAACGATTTTTATGAAATTTATGCAGGGGGTTTCGGGGACGATACATCGATTTAGCTAGGTGTCATTTTTAGAAAACGTCTTTATACCGAGCAAAACTCTGTCATCCAGTACTGATTAATAATAGTCGAAATTCTAGTAGGACTATTCGGCGTGTAGACAATGTAGAAAGAGGCACAACTATACACTTAAACACTAGTTTCACAGAGGTACCAACAAAAGACTTAGCGCAAGAAAAATGTGCCAAGAAAAAGGAAAAAGGAAAAAACCCTCTAAAGATAGATATTAATAATATATCTATGGAACTCATAGCCTCCGTTGCAGCACCGATAGCCCAGTGTCTGGCCGTTATTTTTAACCGGTTTATAGATAGTAAAAAGTATCCTGAATCCTTTAAATGTGAGCAAGATCTCACCTATTTTTAAGGGAAAAAGTAAGCAACAAGAGGTCGGCGGATATCGACCCGTGTCTATAATCCCTTCATTGGCCAAAATACTTGAAAACACACTTAGCTCTCGCCTATCGGATTTTTTAGCGACAACGGAAACACTATTGGAGCGACAATACGCATATCGCGCGGGGTGCTCGACTTCCTCGCTCACTTGTGAGGTCACCGATCCATCACTATAAGCTCCAGTAGGTACTACGGAATTAGGGGAAAGTCATACTCGCTCATATACAGATCGCATCTTCATAAGAAGAGCTCGAGAAAAGGTTGGGGGCCGTCTGGTGGGCGGCCTATAAGTACCTAGGTATGTTTTTGCTTCACGTATTAATATATAGATAAGATAAGCACATGATCGCGGCAGATGGTACAAACTTAGGGAGTGGGTGAAGTCAGGCTGTGGATGATGATGACGAATCTTTTAACTAGTAGCAGTGGCGTAGCTAGGTAACCAAAGGCCCTGGGGAAAAAAATAAACTAGGGCCCCAACTAAACTTTTAAAAATTGATTGTTCCGAATTCGCCGAACTTCGGATTTGTCGTAGGTACTCCAGATTCGTCGTAATACAGTCGACTAGGTACATAATAAAACTAAAAACCAAATACAAATTGTAACTTATGAACAAATTAAAACAATTTTATGAAATAAAAGAAAATATGTAGGGATATTACTAAAAATATTACTCCCTACCTGTTACCTACCGTTCAAAAAATATAGTCCTGTGACAGACACACAGACAGCGGAAGCACGTTATAGGGTCCCGTTGAGCTCCCTTTTACGGAATCCTAATTAAGTAGGTAGAGATTTTTATACCAATAACATCACTTTCTTGACCGACTATACGTTTTACGTCGAATCTGGAGTGCGACGAATCTGGGTTACGACAAATCTGGAGTACCTGATGATGTAGTCCTAACCGATTTCGAGTACGGCGACTATATAATGGACAGGCATATTTAACTCTATATGCGGTGAGGGCTTCGTTGTTCTGCCCTATGATGTGCTCTAATGTGGCTCGTGTACCCAATTTTATTTATAAAAGTACGAGCTCATTTGGGGCACGTTAGACCAGTAGGGCGATTATGGAACTCTAATTACAATCAATGTCTATCAGTCTTCGGCGTAATTTCAATCATTACTGATAGACATTGATTGTAATTAGAGTTCCATAATCGCCCTACTGGAGTACCTACGTCGAGTTCGGAATCGGAACACAACGAATACAGAACAAATCTTTTAAATTTTATCAATACAAGTCAAAATATAGATAATGTAGTTAGGTACATTTATATACGTTGAAGTTCCAATTCTTCTTTATCATCAGTTCTTTATTGTGCATAGCAGGGCAAAAATGCTTTCATTCCCGTTTCAGCTTAGGCAAAAATGCTTTTGTATATCATTCCGGCCGGTGTCTGTCCGGATGTTTTTCTCTACAGGTCGCATTTCTCAACCGATTCTCGTGAAATTTTTTGAGCAGGTTCTATATAATTTTTTTAAGTCGATTCAGTTTTTGAATATTTATAAAAATTGCGGAGATATGGGGTTGAAAACGTAAAAAAATAGTATTTCAGTCATTTCTAAAAATTTTCGCGAGGTCTACAGCTCACAGAGCCACTAGTTTCAATAATGTACTGTTGTAGACACAATAATAACTCAGTTAAATGCACGTTTTACTGGCATGAAAAGTTTTACTTTCGAGAATCGGTTGAGAAATGCGTAGAGGAGAACATCCGGACAGACGTACGAAAGCATTTTTGCCTAAGCTGATACATAAATATTAATTTTAAATATTTCTACCCTTTTTTTAAATCGGTAATCTGAAGATAATTCATCAAAATGTTTTTTTTATTTTGTTTTGCCTTTTTTATTTGAAATGTGGATCCGTGCTATATTATGTTGCAGTTTCACTAGCTTTGCGTTTAAATGATTCGAAGTCATTTCTGTAAATTTGCATCTTTGCATTTGTTTCTTGTAAAGCTCCGTCCAAATCAATGATGCATTTTTGCAAATTTTTGCATTTTATTTTAGATGCATAATTGAAATGTGGTTTGTTTATATTCCGAATGTGGGAGACATTTTCACTAGTTCTATTTATAGTTTGTAAGTCAGAGTACGAGGAGCCCCTTGTGCGTGCCCCGGTAGATTTTACTAGTCAGTAGCGTAGGTACCACTGACTAGACAAGTAGAATCTAAGACTCTAAGATTATGTTAAAATATCAATAGCCTTAAATAAAGGTGAACATTAAAACGACACATAAATAAATAGTTTTATTTCAAATATAAAATAAAATCTTGTGTTGGGTAACAAAAATATAACGAAGTACGTATAAATTAGGAGAGTTTCTATACAAAACAGCGCACATTAATAAGCAGAAGTACAAGCTAAAGTTAGGTTTACTATGAAGTAGCGGCCGTTTTATTGTCGGGAACGCATTTTTATATAATGCGTTGGCCGCTGCTTCACTAGACAACCAGAAACATATATTTTAAGTAAGTTGGTTACTGGTAAGCCATATTTTACATTTCTTTAAATAATGATAATTGTAATTGTTTGCCTTTTTGGGCAGGCTATTGTTTTTATACCACATCAGCAACAGCCTATAATACGAAGGGAGGGTCAAACGTCTGTAGATGCAAGGAGATACACTTATTTGCTAAGGTACCTACTCATTATGGGTATATATATCTACTAGCTGATGCCCGCGGCTTCGCACGCGTGGTACCTACATAAAAAGTAGCCTATGGGTATAAGGTACAAAAAATCATCAAAATCGGTTTAGCGGTAGGTATCAGTCATCTGATTAACATATTACAAGCTATGTTTGGGGCTAGATACCTAGTATTGTGTGCATTGTCATTAACATTAATCATTATTTATTTATTTATATTATAGAAATAAAAATAAGCTATCAAAGACAAAACATGGGACAAAGTGTCAAGCAATGTGTTGTCTTTGCAAAATAACGCAATTTAAATAACTTGTCCACCCACCTTACATCTAGGATCTGGCACCAGCTATTATTTATTAAAATAAGATATAAAAATCAAGACATGAATAAATTAAGGCGACGATTGTTGGCTTAATTTGAGGGCAAGATTTTCAAAGATTTTTAATGGTAAAAAATATAGTACAAAAAGTTATTTCTAGATCTCAAAATTAAAAAAAATAAAATGTATGTATAAAGAACAAATAAAAATACTGGACATTTCACACAGCATCATCTAGCCCCAAAGTAAGCAGAGCTTGTGTTATGGAAACCACATGACTGATATACTACACATATGTATATGTATATATATGTTTTTGTAAAAACATGCATATTATACATAGACAAACACCGAGAACCGATACAAATATTTGCAGATCGCACAAACATTTGTGCCACAGCGGAAAACGAACCCTCAACCTTCTGCGGTCTCAGACGGGTCTTTTCCCACTGTGCTAAAAAATTCGTCAATTAAGCTTGAAGTTATTGAAAATGCAAAATTTATCTCTTTATTTTAATTTAATTATAAGCTCTGCCATTCCGCGGACTTTTGGACCTCCTCTCGTAGTATAGATTTTAAAACTGTGCCAATGCCAACATTTTATTAAATAGGTAGGTACCTACGTAAACCATCTTCAATTGTGAACTCGTGAATCAGCTTTTATGTTAGTTATTTGTAAACTATTGCTATTTATCGAAGGTAAACATGAACTACAGCCGGAATATGAAACAATGTGTAATTATTTATTTTACGGTGAGAGTTAAAACTACCAAAGAAGTGCTTAGTTACATATTTCCTCTGATTTAATTTAATAAGATGAAATTTCATAAAATACAAACGAAAACGAAACGAAAAATAATAAAAATTTATATTTATTTTAATAAACATATTGTTCTTTTTGTGATTTCTTTTTTTTTCAGCATCAACTTACATGGGGACTAAAATACGTCAAACATACGTCAATGTACTAGATTTAGCAAAGCAAAATAAAAGTTAGATTCTGATTTGCGTAATATGAGTTGTAACAGTTATTTTGTGATACATTTTAGAACAGCCATAATCAGCGTGGTCCGCGTGCAATATTTTATAATACATCATTATTTAAATTAAGTAGGTATAAACATGCTTTCAATTGAATTCAATGAATATGTAAGTCATAGCTGGCCATGTTTCCAATAAAAAAACATATAGAGCCATTGTTTAAATAATTACTTGCAATTTGCTATTGCAATTGATTGCAATTGGACCAGTGGGGCGATTATGGAACTTTGATACTATCAAAACATTGATACTAATAGCTTTCAGTTACTATTGATGATTTGTTATTACGGATCACTGCGATTTCTATCGGCTTCTATCGCTAGTTACAATGTGAAGTTGGTGTCAAACTATAACTCGACCAATTTACAAAGTACGGTTGTGGTAGGAACCGTGTTTAGCGTACTAAGCATTTAAATACATCGTATATGATTGATTGAAATAATGGCTATTGCAAATTGTAATTGATAGACATTGATGCCGATTGCTAATCGAAACTGATAGACATTAATTGCATCAAGAGTTCCATAATCGCCCTAAGTTTTGACAAGATGGATTGGTATTATGTAGGTACGTATGTTTTATGTTTTAGATATTCTAAGTTTACATAGGGTTTTATTAAAATGACAGCATAATGTTATGTTAAAATGTTAATAATAAACAGCAGCAGCAGTCAACGTCAAAATGAACTTTCGTAATACATCTCCTTATTGACAATGATGCCATGATGATGAAAAAAAAAATTAATTTAAAGTGCTATTTTACTGCATGAAATGACAAACGAAGAATACCATTCGTAATACTAAATCATCAGTAGTAACTGAAAGCTGTTGGTATCAATGTTTTGATAGCAAGTATTAAAATTACATAATCGCTACTAAGATGTTTCCATCCACTGTATTGAACTTCGTACGGTATTCCTAAGACAGCATTGTGTTACAAAACCTCAACCTTCCGTAATACCAATTCATCAACACATACTGATAGCTGTTTTAAAATTTTTGTTCGTACTATCTCAATTAGGTATCGCAGCCCTGCTGTGATCTATGATTTCTAAAGTTATGTTTACATTACCTTTACATTAAATAGCTTTTCATATAATTTTACCCCTTTCGAGTATATAGCACCTACTTTTTTTCAAATCACATAAGTAGGTATAAATAATTAAATTATTCATTAAAATAGCCACATAAATACTTTACTTCGAATATGTAAATAATCTAATAAATAATCTTTGGTTTATTTGTATATAGCCTTTTAAACTTTGACAATTGAAAACATTATTCTTTAACATAATTGTTTATTGGCTAATTGGGCTGCCCTGGACCCTTTTTATGACACAATCTGTACTTTTGTGCAATAAACATAAAAAAAATCAAATATATAAACGTGAGAGTTCCACAACAACGACAAAAAGGTAAATTATTTCGTTAATCCGACTAATAATACGACTAATAATAATCAGTTTATTTTATAACCGGCAAAACACTAAACTCAAAATCAAATCAAAACATTCTTAAAATCACAAGGACCACTTTGAATTGTCTACTTACATGCTAGTGAATCTAGGTGCCGGTTCCTCCTAACCCCAGTTCAAGAAGAATCCGGCAAGAAACTCGTCTGGTCTTAACACTTTTTTGTATGATCCTTGCCAATTTTGTTACGGATGCCGAGTCGAGTTGGAGCAGATTCATCCCAGGCTTTTTCGTCATCGAAATAATCAGATATTTTTATAATCTGCTTTAATAGTCCAATCGACAATCTAACGACAAATCTAACACGAATATAACTCGATCCGTAACTTTTAAAGCAACTTGAAATAATGTCTAATAAAGTTTTAAACAATGGTTATTGCGTTGCGTTACTGATTAATTGTCATCGAGTGTCGGTCACTCTCAACTTTATGAAGACTGCGCATAAACATGAACATTTATTTTTAAGTTGTCTCTTACATTAAAATAAGGCATTTAGGAGACGCATTTATTTAATGCTGGAAAATGACGGAAAATAGCCATTTTCCCAACACGATATAATACTCCTACTAAGGTAATCAATAAACAGCAAGACTGACAACCGTCTCCATATAAATTATCTAAGTCTAAAATAAATAACATGCTTAATTTAAAATCGATCAACAACACAAAAATGAACACCTATTTATATTACAAAAGTCTAATCAAAAACAGCCTCGAAATCTTTGCAACTATCCAATAACACATCTGACTAACGTCGCCAGTAATTTTATTAAACGCTACGACTTCCAAATAAAAGCTTACACTACCAATTTTACGCGTTTTAAGACATGCTTGCTGGCTTTTTAAAGTGATAACTTCATAGGGGAGGGTAAACCGCTGTGTTACGTAACGCGTTACGGCGCCTATCTGGCTTCCCTTTCTCTAGTGCATACGGCAGCAGTAGGCAGTAGGCTCTTCCTCTCTCACTTTAACCCACAGCGCTAGTTAGATTAGTTTAAGTTATCACATCTGTCGAGAATCTTGTCCCGAGACGCACACGTTTTTTTTCCTAATGATTTACTTATATCCGCCATAAGTACTAAGCCGTTTGAGCATGTTATAATAATAATTTAGATTGACTAGTTGTTTACTAGAGAAGTTAAGGTACTCGTACGTAGATATGTCGGTTCTTTGTGAGATTTTAATTTAAAATTCAAGCCGGTAGCGTGGAGCGACGACGTGTGTGCAACTTGCTCCATTCCTAGGCGGTTCCAAGTATCAACATTAATAAGAATATAAGTACCTACAGTTACTTATAACTAGACTATACTATAGAGTAGTGGTAACATTCTTATATTTATAAATAGCTATAGATCGCATTAAAAGTGAATAAATCTAACTCGCCGCTACCACGCTACCACTTCGCTTGTATACCGACTCTTATTTCAGAACATTTCTTTCATACAAGGATGTTACTGCACCGTTTGGTGTTCGCCAAACCCTCGTCTAATGATTGCTGCCTCACCAAGTTTCAGCAAAGGTTCTGAAAATTATAAAAAATAACATTAGCACAAAACGCAATAACCTACAATGAGGTGAGGTGAAATTTGCTGGCAAAACGTCAGCTAGAGTCAACCACTTCACGGTTTTATATATTTATGTACTAATATAATCTACATTCTTGTACTTTTGCAGACACATCGTTCTATTGTCATCTGTGTAACTTATTAGGTTCTGAATAAAAATCTACGTATGTATCTAAAATCATATGTAATCCTCACTCCTTACTATCATTACATACTTAGTATAAAACAAAGTCGCTTCCCGCTGTCTGTCTGTCCCTATGTATGCTTAGATCTTCAAAACTACGCAACGGATTTTGATGCTTTTTTTTAATAGATTGAGTGAATCAAGAGAAAGGTTTATATGTATAATACATACATAATATAGTAGAGAAACACTGATAATTTTAGAGGTTAGCGTTTATGGGTTCAACGTATTAGAACTACTGAGCTACAGCAACGCGCGGCCGGGTCAGCTAGTAATATTATAAATGCGAATGCAACTCTGTCTGTCTGTCTGTCTCGCTTTCACGCCAAATCTACTGAACCGATTTAAATGAAATTTGGCACACAGATAGTCTAAGGCCTAAGAAAGGGCATAGGCTACTTTTTAACTGAAAAAAAAAGTGTTGTAAAGGGTTGAAAAGGGGGATGAAAGTATTGTCATTTTCAGAACTAGAAGCATTACATTTTAGGCTGTTGATTTAGATAGATACAACATTTATTTGATAAACCAACACACACGTACAATCAATGGTACCATTGTATATAATGGTAAATACATAAAACTTTAGGTTACATACTAGGTACTTAAAACTAAAAGTGCGTGTGTGTTGCAATATCAAAAGGGTCATAGCTCAGCGATAATATTGCTTAAGAAGCAAACACTGATTTTCAGCTATTACCCTCGATATGAGGAGCCGAAAACGAACGCAATACAACTTTCAGTGTACCTAGTGTTCGAGTGTGTGTGAGAGAAAAGAGGCGTGCAAAAAGTGTGTGTGTGTGTATGAGTGGGAGAATGAATTTGTACTCGTGTCGTGTAGTGTGGTCTCTTCTGATAGCAGCAGTCTCTTAAGAGTGTGGTTAACAAAAGAAGCCCATGTGCATGTGGAAGTTAAGGGCGAGTGTATTAAGTAATGTGTAAGTTGTGCAATAGACCTTAGACGGCAGATTACCTATAGTCGGCGAACTAACGCATTCCTACTAATATTTTAAATGTGAAATTCCTACTACTACTTCTGATTCCTACTAATATTATAAATGTGAAAGTAACTTTGTTTGTCTGTCTGCTACGATTTCACGTCTAGACCGCTGAACCGATTTGATGAATTTTGGTATAGAGATAGATGGGACCTTGGAGAAGGCTACTTTTTATGTAGTTAGCATGCGTGCGAAGCCGTGGGCAGCAGCTAGTTGTAAATAACTCTTTAATAACAGTCTGCTCTTGTTATTAATTATAAAGATGACAAAAAATACAGAGACGTACACAATAATATAATATGCATGTGAAACAGTTGAGCTAACTAAGGACCGTTGAAAATGTCTATAAACAGCTCGACTGATCCAGATAACTGCCAGAGGGCAGCGTCCAAGACACTAGCTGCATTGCCACGTTGAATGGCAATGGTAATGTGGCAGATAGGAGCCAGATCTTGGGTTACGCGATGTTTCTTTCTGGCTGACTGGCCTGTCAGCTCAGCTCTGCTCGGCCCGGCGTCACCTGTAGGTTGAGGGTTCGATTCCCTCCCAAGATAAACATTTGTGTGAACACCACGGTAGTCAGATCCAAATTAGAATCATGAAACTACATACCTATGTCTTGTTCATGTGCATAAAATCATTCGGGTACTATCCTTACAAAAGTTTTTTCAAGGTACATTGTCTTTTAATTAGCT
Organism: Lampropteryx suffumata; assembly: GCA_948098915.1. NCBI lineage: Eukaryota > Metazoa > Arthropoda > Insecta > Lepidoptera > Geometridae > Lampropteryx > Lampropteryx suffumata. The sequence goes on from OX402545.1 coordinate 2,514,694, forward strand.
TGAAACTAGAAGGCTTTATGACCAGCTATGAACAGTGTGTCGTATACTACGAGGGAAACTAGACTGCCCAACTCTACTGAACGAAGCTACCCAACTGTCCGTTCCTGAGAACCGTACCCGCTTTAGACCTGGACGTGCCCCTCTGCTTGCACCAATACCGGCACGCACTGTTTCACGACAATAGTCGCCTATCTGCCGCGTACAGAGACGTTTAAATAAGCTACTCACTGAACATCCTCAGGCGGATCTGTTTGCGGATGACTGAAAGACGATAGAGAGACTGTGCCTTACCTACTGTAAGAACGTTTTTTGTATAAATATACCTACCTATACACATAATATTATTTAGTGTACCTAGATATTAATTCCTTTTATAATTAGATTGTTTTTCTTTTTTAGAAGTAAGATTTACCTACTTTTATTTTTCTCTGTAAGTACTTTAACAAATTTTTTTCTCCTGTTGTTCTGTTTTTCCTATTTTACGCATTAGATAGTATCTGTAATGTTAAAATAAGGTATAATAAACTGAATTTGAATTTAAAGAATATAGGTTTGTTCTGTGTCTGGGTGTTATTAAAGTAGTTGAGTACGAACCGTGAACTCGAGCGGCAACGAGTGGACCGCGGATCAATCTCACCCTGATGAAGATTCTCTAGATGAATCGAAACAGTGTCGGTGCCTCCATCGACAAAATAATACGTGAGTAAAGCCCGTATTTATCAAAATGTTACAAAAGTATCAAAAGTACCTATGTATTTAAAAATATATAAGTAACTACCTATTCTATCAGTCATCTAGTCACCATAATACAAGCTATGCTTAGTTTGGGACTAGATGGTGTTGTGTGCATTGTCAACTGTCATTGTCATTGTGCAATATTTATTATTGTTATTATTATCAGACGCTGTGAAATAATTTTGAAAACGCCATGGGCTCCTGGTTCCCACGGCCTCTGGGTCTAGATTCTGCGTATAATTACTACATTACTCGGATGAAATAACATAGTTGGTAATAAGTACGAGTACTTATTACCAATGATTAATGCGCTCATTGTAAATCTTTTACTTGGTTTATACTTATTATTCCTTTTGCCTGGTTGCCCTTGAAAAAAGCCTCCAACCTTTTCCCACCCTGCGCCCTCTTTTCCAGGTTTCCCTGCTGTCGATTTCATCAACCCGATTTTATCAACGGTGTAGGTTCAATTAATGTTATTTGTTTTATGTTGTCTACCGTGTCTGTCAGTGTCTATTTTGTGTTATAATACAATTTATAGTTTATATATGTATATGTTACAATTTAATAAATGTAATTATATTTCTATATTGTTAGCAGACATCCGTGATTTTGCTCTGCGCTCTTGGTTCCAACGGAAAATCAGCGTTGTGTAACACAACTAATGCTGAGTTGGACGCCAATTGAGTTTGACATTTCTGTAATACCTAAAATGTGTAGGTACTTATTTTGTTGTTTTCTTTTTAAAATTAGTAAATATGTATCTCTTATCTGTCTCTGTAATTATGTGTTTTTGTTAACTGTCTACACTTCTACTATAGCAAATAAATGTATTTTCTTTCTTTCCGATGCACTGTCTACTATATTCCTTTTAGCTTATTTTGGAAGCCACTTCTAACGTGGTACGGTAACTCACCCTTAAAATAGTGTAGTGTATTAATGCGGGCGTCCTCCCTTGCCGCCACGCTGAGGGCTCCCGGGCGCGGGAGACGAGGTCGCCAGCGCGCGCGGCTTTTCCACCGGACTCCGCTTCAGGTAGTCTGAGATGTGCTGAACGATCAGATCTATTGCAACTGGAAACACATTCATAAATTGACTTGCTTGTCAGCTCAGTTGGTAGTAGCTCTGCCTTCTGCGCTGTAGGTTGAGGGTTCGATGCCCTCCCAAGATAAACATTTGTGTGAAAAGCATAGGTGTTTTTTCTGTGTCTGGGTGTTATAAAGTTTCATAAGTATGTATTTAAAAATATGTAAGTATTCTATCAGTCATTTAGTCACCATAATACAAGCTATGCTTAGTTTGGGGCTAGATGATGTGGTGTGCATTGTCCAGCAATATTTATTATTATTATTATTATTATTAAATAAATATTGCTGGACAAATTCACACAAACTCAAATATTTTTATTTAATACAATCACAAGGATCACTTTGAAACGATTTAGATACTAGGTGAATTTAGGTGCCAATTCCTTCTAACCCAGAAAACTCTAGTCCCACATGATTAGTCTCTCAGCTCTGTTGGTCCTAGGTACTGCCTTCTGTGCTGTAGGTTGAGGGTCCGATCCATCGCACAAATATTAGTCCCAGGACAAATATTCATAATTCATAATGCAGTCATCTGCATGGCGATTATGGAACTCTTCATATAATACAATGTCTATCAGTTTCAATTAGCTATAGACATTATTTCATGGATTTGTATTACTTACTTTCGGTTTCTACCTCAGTTGCTATTCATATGACAGTATGTGTTAAAATTAACATTAACCTGCCGTAATACCAATTCAAGAATAGTAAGTGAAAGCTCGAAAGTATCAATGTTTTGATAGTATCAGAATTACATAATCGTCAGGCCGGTTCCCATAGTACAAAACTTAGTTCGGGGCTAGATGGTGCTGCGTGGATTGTCCATCAATATTTTTTTATTATTTTATAGTCTCAAACTATGCAAAACTGCTATTTTTACGGATGATATGGTACCCTACAATTACGGGAACACTAGCCCTCTATCCGATAATCACTTAAAATAAAATAAAAAATCCTTTATTGACTTCGTCCGCATTTTTTTTTAAAGGAATTGTAGCTTAAACCCTTCCCCAGGATGCAATGTATCTCCTTGCCAAATTTTATTGATAAGTTTTAAACTAATCACACCACCCATTAAAAAGTTTCCATACAAACATTCACACCCCATTTTACTCGTTTATGAGAGTTATTTTGAAATACGTGTCCATTTATTTTGCATGTTAAGTATCCAAACTAAGTTTCTAAGAAATAACACCATCCGTTAAAAAGTTACAATACAAACTTTGAAACCCGATTTTATCCCTTTGTTGGGGTTATTTTGAAAAATCCTGCAACACGTGTCCATTTATTTTGCATTTTATTTATTCATATCAAGTTTCAAGCAAATCGCACCACGCGTTAAAAAGTTTCATACATCAGTTTTCACCCGAATTTCAAAAAATCCCGCCTTAGTGGGTGGTTTTGCTGTAAAAGGAAGCTACCTTCCAAGTTTCAGCTTTCTAGCTACGGTTTCGGCTCTGCGATGATGAATGAATCAGTCAGTCAGGTTAAGCTCTTTTATAGGTATAGATAAAAATAATATAAACTAGTTCACAGAGCAAAGGGGATAAATTCAGCAGAAAGCTGCACCTAGGAACAGAACACTTAATCAGCTGGCAAGGTGTAAAGTATGGTTTGTCCTTTTAATACATACTGAATAGGTAAATATTCGTCTACCTGTGTAAAGAATATGGCAGCTTCAATAATAAAATGAAACCTAATGGTAGATGATAGAGCTCTTCAGCAAGAGTCCCGTCTTTTTCGATACCACCAGTGTCAGATATTATAATTATAGTGTGCTATTATTGTTAATACGTTCTGTTAGTTCATTATCTTATTCAAGGATCTATTTTCGAGTAAAGGCCTCCAGTGTTATAAATTGGTTTGATGAGCCGATGCCCATTAAATATTCAATTATTAAACTTTATATAACAGTAATTACGACTGCACAAAATGCTACATAAATTTAAATAATGCGATGCGTCGGCAGCGCGAACTCAGTACCTACTGCAGCATTTTGTGATAGGCCTTTTAGAGCTTGAACTATACTAATAACTGTTCTCAGCGCAGGGCTTGAATTAGCGGTAAATGATGTCGGTATCATTTCCACTGTCAAACTGAGATAACGGTACGTGAACGTGGTACCTTTATATGGGGTACCGGTAATTAAATGACGTGTTACCGCTAAATCTAAGTATCGCTACTTTTAAAAGTAATTATTACCTAATTATTAGTATGAGGCTCTTTCTGCGGTACAAAGCGGAAACGACTCAGACTTCACGAGGTGCGTCACTAGTTCACTACATGTTATTCTGTTTCTCAAATATTTTCTATGCAATGGTTTAATAAAAAAAGTACTCACGTCGCCGTCTCTTTACCTACCTTTTGAGGGTTCTGAAATCCACAAGGAACCGTCATTTAATTACCGGTAAACCATATAACGGTACCACATTTACCTACGGTTATTTTAAAACATTTCACCGGTAATTCAAGCCCTGGTCTCCACCACACAATAAGTCAAAAAAGAGTATCAGTTTCTGAGAATCTTTGCGTTCTTGCCAAAGATGGACATTTGGTTGAAAAATCACGGTCGTAATGTTATAGGCCTCTAAAGAAAACTGACCAATATTGGCTAGTGTAATAATATATTCCGCTAATATCTTAAATACGAGGGTATTACAAGTCTAGCAATAAAACAAATGTAGGGATACAAACACTTATATTGATAGTTCCACCTATAACTAGGTTACATTATACACTTGTATAAACTAGGAAACACAGGGGGAAATTAAATTATACAAGTAATATAAGTAGATATATTTTGTGCAGTGCAAGGTATATTGGGGCCTTTCTCTAATCTAAATCAGTACAACATTTTTTGGAATTTTTGATTCATATTATAATTATTAAATATCTTGTACATAATGTACTTATATCTTAGTTACTTAACATTCTACTGAATACAAATTATAAATTCATTTAAGTAGCTAAAATTATAAGCAAGCAAATTCGATTTTTTTATGATAAGTAGATTGATGCGATTTTTTTTATATTGAATTAATAAATAGTGGGTATATATTTCATTGTATTATACTTGACGCTATGGAAGCCAGTTTAAACATAAAATTGAAAATCCTATATATGTCTCTAATTGATTAACCGTACCTGAAGTAGGGTTATTTTATACAAGCAGTATTTTTTTACCGTTAACTTTTACGGTATTTACTATAATGCGCATTGGCACATTTAGTAATATCATCCACAAAAACAGTAGCGATAATGCATCTAATTGTACTATTGTGCGCGATATATATTGGACTGGACTGGACCAAACAGATACTTCAAAAATATATTATAAAAATATTAGAAATATACAACAGTACAAGTGTGTGCAAAATAAATGCAGAATTATAACAATGACGCGAAATACGTTAATAACGCAAAGCGTAACCTTTGACGAAATACATATTGCCCAATGCATAAAACATAATGCTCAGTGCAGTAGAGGTATCTTATGTACCTATTAACAAGGAGCCAAAAGCATATAAACTGCACATAATAGACAAAATGTATTGTTTATACCAGGGATCTGTAGGGCGATTAGTCTATCAGTTTCGATTAGCAATAGGCATTATTTCAATCAATCATATACGATGTATTTAAATGCTTAGTACGCTAAACACGGTTCCTACCACAATCGTACTTTGTAAATTGGTCGAGTTATAGTTTGACACCAAATTCACATTGTAGCTAGCGATAGAAGCCGATAGAAATCGCAGCGATCCGTAATACTAATTCATCAATAGTAACTGAAAGCTATTAGTTACCAAACATTCAAAATGTTTTGATAGTATCAAAGTTCCATAATCGCCCCACATAATGTAGGTAACCCATTCCTAAGAGTAAACATAACTTTTATAAAGCCGGGTTTTACTCACGTATTATTTTGTAGATATTTTCTAATTTAGAGAATCTTCATCAAGTGAGTGTGATCCGCGGACCGCTCATTGCCGCTCGCGTTTACGGTTCGCACTGTGAACCATGTCAGTGCAAAACGTGAAAAAAACCCGTGTTTAACAAAATTAAATTACGTTATAAAAACATACAACAATACCGACTTCATTAAATACAAAAAAAAATCTTCATAAAAAATTGCATCTTTTGTTTTACCACCCTTAGAAATGCATTGTTTTTCAAATGTTTTTATTTATAAATATAATTCCCTATAAACACATTACACAATTCAAAGACCAACAAAAAAAAATCTCCCTCTTTATTCACCGTCAGTGGTAAATACCACTTTCCACTTTCTTCAAATTTTTTGTGAAACGGAAAGTGTACCCAAACAAAAAAAAATCCAAATCGGTTCATATGTGACGGAATTCTTATCTAACTAACAAAAAATAATACAACCGAATTAAGAACCTACTCCATTTTTGAAGTTGGTTAATTAAAAAATGCTACCGAATAATTCAGTAAACATTATACATACAAGTGAGTTTCGGTGCGCACTTAAGGAACATTGTCAAAAGGCCCTATTCTTCAAGGTTAGCGTACCTTCATAGACCTTTCCGAAAATCTCTATTACTAGGTAAGATCTATGTAAAACAAATATACAATATAACTACAAAAACAACTAACATAATACAATTTCCTTCCCTCTAACAACTAAGGCTTTGAACCAGGCACTATTCTGCTAAGTTTTCTATCACAGGAACATATTTTTAGGTATTTTCACTGTCATAATACGTTGGGTAAAAATTCAACCATAACTAATTACGAGTGCTTACCCACCGTCCACCTCCCTGAGACCATCTGGGTGGACCGTTGAAAGTTTATTTTTACAACGGCTCACCTTTGTTCACCTGGGTGATCCTTGGGAAATATTTAGTTTCCACCGTCCACCTTGTTATCAAACTCTTCAGATTTGAAGTGCATAGAGATTATTTAGGTTACAAATTGCAACTGGACAGAGTTATGTATCTAGACAGACGAACTATATTCTTCTGGCGCTTCGGCGGCCGCTGCCGCGTTGTTTTCTAAACTTTAACATAACCTAACCAGTTGGTTTCGATCTGATTAATTTCTGAGGTGTACCGTCATCAATATAAAATTAAGCGCGTTCAAGTTTAATCTAAAAGGTGAGTCGTTGCAAAAAAAAACTTTCAACGGTTCACCCAGATGGTCTGAAAGAGGTGGACGGTGGGTAAGTCTGAAAGAGGTGGACGGTGGGTAAGCACCTCTAAATACCTACCTAATTACCGCAAAACACTGTATTATTTATACCTGGTTCAAAATCTACGTTTCTATTGGGCTACATGTACAAAAAGTGCAATGTAATTTTTTACTCAGCTACTCTGTATTAAAGATGAAAATTACATGACACTTGGATATCTGTCGTATTTTTTGTTTATTCTTAAACACCATTTACCAATTACACTAAAGCCGACGAGTGATGGCACTTCTCATCGTTTTTAAACAAGTCAAATAATATTATTCATTTTCTTAGGAATAAGTTCCTAACTAGAGATCTAAGGAGACACTATAAGATGACATTAGAATTAAGGGTTCTGTAGTTCACTGTAACTAAAATTATGTAAAAAACAAACAATCTTATTTAGTTTGCACCAAAGTCCAAATTAAAGTAACAGTTTTAAATGACACTTCTTTAATTTACTAAATTGACGTGTCAACGAGGATGAATAACGATATAGCAAGAGATGGCACTATTTAAAACAGTGATTCACTTTTGACATAAGTTGAAAGACGTTTATAAGGCTGTATATTTTAACAGTGTAGTCAATACTAGGAAAATCTATTCAATAAAGAAACTTAATTAGAATTTGAAGTAATTTAAAACTTCCATTTAAAAATATCACTCTAATTTAGATTTTAGTGACCAATATAAGATCTTTTGTATTTTAGAAAATTTTAGCCAGTCTGGCGAAGCAACAGAATCACTTATCTACCCTGGGAATTACTATCGTAAGCATTTATTTTTATATTACGAAAAAGCCTTTCCGTTTTATTTTTTGTTAAATTCCAGACATGAATGACGTCACGGATCGACCCGTGAAATGACATCACACAGGCTAGCATCTCAGCAAATTGCATTTATTAGCGCGACCCCATTCAGCAATTACACGACGCTCGATTTTGTTTAAAGGAATCCAAGACATGGATAGAGCACAATGTAGCGTTGATTTTGCTCAAAATTATAATTATATAAAATCCCATTTTACTTTATTGAAACTTCATTGTTACTATAAATCAATTTGAAACAACGTATAATTTGTTAAATAAAAAGATTTTTTCTCCTTATAAATAGGTAAACTTCGGCAGTACCTGTTATATAAAATGCATCGATAATTACCTACCTAACTCTGATTCTTAATAAATATTGGTTTCGTGTGAATCGTGCCAAAATTCGCCGGCCTCAATTTAATACTTATTCTATGCTTTTGAAAGCGTCAGCCTTATATTAAAGTACGATAATATAATATTGGATTGTAACTTAGAGATAAAATAGGAAATACATTGATATTCACCGTATTGGAGGATGTTTTGATCCGCGCACGCAAATACATAATCTGTATGTACCCCGAAACATATCTAAATTAAAAAACATTAATATCCTTAATGAAAACGATTATAATATATAATATTTGTTTGTCAGACTGACTATTAGTCAAAACAAATCATACTTCAGACCAGTCTAACTTAGCGAGTAAGTGTCGATGAATACAACAGATAAAATAAAACGAATTAAAGATAATTGATTCAGGCGTGACTTTTCGGAAATCCATTACAAAATATTAAATAGGTAGATTTATATCTAAATAGTACTATCACGGTAATCTATTGTATAAGTTAGACCCAAAATAAATTAATCTCTGTCTTTCTAAATTTATACTCGCAGTTAGTTTAGAATATCTCTCTTTTGATGCGATAACGATTTATAAAGCGATGAACGCTGGCTACACGCACTATAAATTGTTACGTTCCGCCTGAACCGAGCGTGCAAGCGAGAGCGCGGAACAAGCGAGCGATAGGGAGACACGATCGGCCTAAGCGATCGGCTTGTGACGCATCTTAATAGGTTAAAAAGGATGCAATTTTTCATCAATGTTTTCATATGACGTTATCTAACGAGCTCGTGTATTGGGAACCACGTGACTGACTACATACATTTGTACTTTTTTATACTTTTTGTAAATACATATTATACAAAGAAACACCTAGACCCGAGACAAAAACATGCAGATCAAACAAACATTTGTCGCAACGTCTCGGCCGGATCTTAGTTCACTGCGCCACAGAGGTCGTCAAGATGACATTCATTTCGGCGTTCGACGAAACGCATCAATTGTTTCTAAGGATGCCTCGTGGAGGCGAAACACGTGTCCAATTTATTTTGAGTCTAACTCATCTAAAGCTGAGACAGGACCTATTTGGCACCACAAGCGAAAAATGTACCTACTCTCTCATCATGTGTAATTTGGCCTACCTACTCTAATCTTTTTCATTCTGTTTATTTGTCTATGTCTGTAACCTTTTTCGTGTTGTGTGTCAAATAAAGCATTATTCTATTCTATTCATTACAATAGATAGGCTGGATAGTACTAAATATTGATCTACCCATTCAATAAACCTAGTTAAACTAAATCATATATAAAGTATATATACAAATAGTATATTTTTTTAATTATATTTGCGTACGCGAACTTTTAACTGGGAGTATAACAGACGTACACAACAAATACAGTATTGGAACCTTTTTGTTATCAAATACGCTGTGGTTTTTGTGTGTTTATTTCAAAATTTCCTTCCATTCCTTACTTTTCAACGCTCATATAATTCTCCTGGCTAAAGTAGCCATATTTGAAGGAACTTGAGTTTCATTTTGTGGAAAAAACTTCAAAATAAACGATCACAAAAGCACACAGATTCGCCATTATCGACTGAGCGTGTCCTCAGAACTACCCGACAACCGCCGCCCATTCTCTTCCATCTCGTGATGGGTTCCGTTAAACCCGTTCATCTTCGGTGTTGATTGTCGCTTCTTGTACATTATATCCCAAATGTGGTGTACGATTAGGTCAATAGCCACTGCAACAAGGGAAAACGGACTTTAAGATCGAGCAGCTAGATAGGTTATAGCCGCTGCACGAGGGGACAGGGGGGGCTCGTTGCAGTGGCTATGACCTAAGGACTTACCTTGGTGACATGCAATGCGAGTTTCACACCTTAACAGGTCTATTACATTACGATATTTTTTTAATGAAATGCCTATCGTTGACGTACTTATTCAGAGAAACAGAAACTCTTCGACAATTTTGACTAATGAGGATCAGTAAATTTATAGAAAATTCAATAGAACTAGTATCCACGTTATTTTCTATGACATATGAATGATATATCTTTTTGAATTATCCAAATCGGACCTTTACTTACGAAGATATTAAGTAATAAACACTGCGTGTGACGTCGCTGGGACGGTCCGAGCGCAGCCGGCCCTCTTACTTCAAGATTCGATAACTGGTGGCGACCGTCCCTGTGACGTCACAGCCACCACGGCAAACACTCAGTGAACTTTGCTAGTAATTTCATCATTCGTAAATTTTTGTTACCTATTAAGTATTAGTATAGTTCATAGAGGCCTCGCTTATCGCATTTTTTTTATCTACATATTTATATGAAGCCGAAATTTCGAAGCAATTTTGTATATAATAATTATGATAATATCACATAATAGTAATCGAGTTTGAACCTGTCTGGGAATTTATAAATATATATGAGATATCCACAAATGTGTATCCGCGAAAGTGTACATCAGATTACTTCTAAAAATGTACCTAAAATTCTTAGATATTCGTGCCACTTTTTGCTCTTACCTATCCATTATTTATTTGATCGTGAGAGCAAGCGAGAAAGAAGTACCGAAAGAGGTAATATTTACACATACCATCAATAAGTGTAGTTGTGTACTGTCTAAAGTTGCTACTAAAATGAGGGCAAGGTGCGAAAAATATTAACGGTGTATTTTTTAAGCGGGCATAGGGAATGTGTTGATTATATCTGCAATCTCTATTAATGGAGAAGACAAACGTTTTTTTTTAATGCAAAAGTAATCTAAAAAAAATTACAAGAATAAGTGTTTTTACTTCTACCTTTAAAAATGGCTGAGAAAATGAAGATCAAAGTGTGCATTTTCGTACGACATTATTTAAAAACGCAGTTGGCGCTTAATCATGCGATGACGTCACAACTTATTTCGTCGCGCGCGAAAAGTTTCTGGAGTGGATGCGAGCTATACGAAGAGTTGATTCAATAGGACCTAAATCTGTTGGGTTCTGCTGTGAAGATCATTTTGATGCGAGTACCTATACCTACTCATCGTTGTCTAATATCTACCTACTTGTGCATTTCTTTATATATTATTTTATATCTACTACCTACCTCTGACAACGATATCCCCATATAGATTTATTTAGATATATTTTGCCCTTAATTTAACCTTTTGAATAGGTACACGCTAATACAACCTTCTAATAAAAACGTAGGTATATTTAGGTTTATTGATGATGGCATAGGTATTAGTTAATTTTGATCTCTTGTTGGAAAACGGTGGGTTAAATCCCTTTTTTTGTGTATAACTTAATGTTATTTTGCACGACCCGAACGTACAGTCTTTCAAGATGTCAATTATATTGCAGTAAAAGTATACCATAGCGTAAGTATGATTGTACTAAGACTACTGACTAAGACTTGAATAGTACATTCAACCTACAGTAGTTGGCGGGTCGCAAAATATAGTAGGTATAGGTAGGTATAGAAATATGGAATATACCTACCTACCACACATTCACTTTGAAGTTCGAAATAGGTAGGTATGTATGTAGGTATAACTTCTAATACTATCATGGTTTTGAAAAATTATTTTTGTTTTGGATAGTTAATTTATCGAGGACGGCTTTAGGCTTTATAACATCACGCTCCGACCAATAGGAGCGAAGCATCAATGGAAAATGTTGCGAAAACGGGACACAATATTCCTTTTTGAGAGCTTCCGTTGCGTGCGCTGCGTAAACGGTTTAAGTTACGCAAAAATGATGTATGATGGAATTATTCCTCTTTAAAAGTTCTAAAAAAATGTCTGCGACAGCGAATGTCTGTCTTTTAAGATTGACTCACTATAACCTTTTATATATGGTAATCAAATTTGTTCGAAATTAATGCATTATTTGCGAAGGAGTTTTATCAACATTTTATTAATCCTCATCCAAATAAATATGTTATTAATCACAAGCATTTCATTGTGAACAAAATTGTCCTTGACATCACTTGATTTCAATCAACATCTTAGGAGATATCATAATTTTAAAATAACTCCGCAACAAAATAGGTATGACTCGAACATTCATGACCGCACCGTCACGCAGGGAGCGCGCGAAATTTCGAAAATTTAAAAATTGTCTAAACTTACTAGCAGTCATAACTTCGGTAATACTGCATGTATTCACATGAAATAAAAACTAATATAACATACGTAGTCTACGCTTTAATGTTAGGTATATTTTAGGAATGACAAGTACGAAACATACTTCAACACCACGCTAAATAATTAAGTGGAAGTGAGAAAGCAGTATATTTTGTGTTATGGTTAAGGCAATATGATAGAGGGAAATGTAGAAAAAAACATGTTTTGATGACCCTATATAACGTGAAATATGAGCAGGGAGATAATGGTGATCTAAAGGAAAACTGCGTGATATTTGTAACTAGCTGACCCGGCCACGCGTTGCTGTAGCTCAGTAGTTCTAATAGTTGAACCCATATACGCTAACCATTAAAATTATGTGTTTCTCTACTACATTATGCATGTATTATACATATAAATCTTCCTCTTGAATCACTCTATCTGTTAAAAACCCGCATCAAAATCCGTTGCATAGTTTTAAAGATCTAAGCATACATAGGGACAAACAGACAGCGGGAAGCGACTTTGTTTTATACTATGTAGTGATTCAAATATGCGTGCTCAACAAGCAATATGGACGACTATTTAATGCTAAGTACACACACCAGTAGGTACTTGTTGGCATATTTTAAATCAGAGTCTAGATCGCATGCTTCAAGGCCTTTGGTAAAAGCTGAGGTGCAATACTGATGTGACGGTGCGAAGGTCAAATACCAATAGCCGAACCATCATCTCAAGTCAAAGTCAAAAGATACTTTCTTACAATAGAGATTGTATTTTCTTCAATACAATCACAATGATCACTTTGAAACGTCTTACATACTAGGTGAATTTAGGTGCCAATTCATCCTAACCCAAGCCCGAGAAGAATTGGCAAGAAACTCGTGAAACATAAAAGGGAGAGGGTTATGCAATCGGCCCCATTCTTAGATAACTCGCGATAACTAGCCATTGGCGAGCATGGGGTGACACGCAAAGCGATTTCCAGATGGCAGCACAAGCGTGAATACCTTTCTTGCATATTGTATGACTTTATAAATGCAATTTGTAGTGTTTGTTGTAGAATAATTGTACTCGCGATTTTTACGGTAGCACAACGTAAATTTGAATTTGAATTACGTTGAATAAAGTTGAATTTACGTTGACGACGAAGGAAAACGTAAAAAATATCGATTTAATGTAAATATAAATTTAAAAACATTTGAGATTAGTTTATCATTCTGAGCGTGTTGTTGTATATTTTTAGGACTAAAACTGTGGCTTCTTCGTAAATGAGAGGTGTATGTATCGAACACTTTCAGCGGATTTTTCTTTATTTTAATTTTAATTTGGGTCTTTTGGGGATTATGCTATGCGAGCCTCTGTTTTTACAGCATGTACAGCAACAATACAGTGTATATAAAGACAAAATATAAATCTACAAACATAAATAAAAACATGCAATTAGATAATTAAAATGTCAAAGTAAGGTATTGTCGATGATATCCTATCCTGGCTATCGAGATAAAAAGGCGGTGTACCTACCCATTGCGCGATCTTTGCTGTCAAATACTTTTAATCCGCAAAAAACTCCGCAATAAGCGTATCGCAATATTTATTCGTATTACTTCGTCTGTAGGTGAGCGACAGACGAGAAATAGGCAACGGCTGGCTTCCCTTAAAAGAGTATTTTGACGCTTCGAGTCTTATTTCGCAGATATGTATGTTGCTTTGCTATTGCTGTCGTTTCTGCTTCTTTTACGTAATAACACTACGACTACTTCGAGGTTAAAGCTGAACGAATTATATGTTTTTTATAAACATATGTATATACTTAGTTTTAAATTATTTTTCTTGATGAAATGAAATGAAAAAATATTTATTACAGCAAAAACAGAGTAAATCCTTATGACGATAGCAGTACCTATTGCAATGGTAGGACAATGGAAACACTCCCATGTTTTGCAGAAACCTTATTCTACTTATTGAAATATATATATAATTCTACTGTACGTGTGTATATCACTGAACTCCTCCTAAACGGCTGGACCGATTTGAATTTTTTTTTTGTATGCGTTTGGTTGTCGCCCTGGATGGTTTCGATTCACAAATCAGCCCGGCAGATGGCGCTGCAGTCGGTACAATTAAATATATTTTTTTCTTTTTAAAACGTGCAGAAGAAGTCGCGAACGGGACAGCTAGTTGAAATATATATTGGCTTCCTCACTAGGCAAAGCCTGCATCGAGTAAACTTGTATCCCGGTTATATAATATCTTAGCATAATAATACTTCAAACAGACGATTTTAATAACTATGTAGGTAGGTAAAACAAAATATTAAAAAAAAAATATATATAATGTAAAATATAACAGCAGCAATAAGAGACACAAATAACTGGATAATGTCTTCTAGATCACAGACACTTATTACAGATTCAGTGCTATTATATGACAACGTAGAAAGTCAATTTAATATGATACTTTTTGCTTCAATTACTGATCTGTTCTTGATATCGCAAAATTTAACTACTGTGTTATATGTGTGTATTTTATTAAAAATACCGAGTCGTTGGGCAAAGCTTGTATTGACTAAACTAATTCTTAGTTTTTTGTAATCGTTTCTAAACGCGCTAATTACAATAAATAATTTTGTGCAACGACTAGTAATATGCTATAACATAAGCTTTATATATGATCAAAGATAGGAGTGAGACTATAAATTTAATGTAATCAATATAATTTCACTCATTTACCAATAACTTCATTTAAACTATACCTAAACGAAGCAATGCGTGTACACTTTGAACCTGGCACTGCTGTGGTACCTATCAAGACGGACTAGTGCTGAAGAGTCCTAACACTTGGTATTCTGGTCAATTAACGCTGTGCATACAAAGTTCTAAACTTACCTAAATTGTCTGCGCCTCTGGGAATGATGACGTCAGCAAACTTCTTGGTCTGTGAAAAGAGAAAAGGTATATTATAAATGCGATTATATATGCGAATACTAATATTATAAATGCGAGAGGTTGTGTATGTTTGTTTATTGGTCACTCACGCCGTAACCGCTGAATTGATTTAAATAAAACTTATTATATGTAGTCTATGACTTCTAAAATGTACAAGTCATAATAGTAAATAAAGACCTGTTTTTTGTTTCTTTGAAAAATCTGTTTCCAGTGCATGGGTGCATGGGTGCAATGTTATTAAAATTACAAAATATATATATATACATGTAAAATAATCACTTTAATATTTTTATCGCAATAAAATCTAAATAAATATTTTGTTTTCCAAAATAATCACAGCGTGTTTGAGATATAAAAAGGTAAGTTTCCACCAAATTTCGTTTTACTTTTTTTTGTACAATATTAAAAAACAATAATACCGTTTTTTTCGGTTATTCTCGAGAAAATTTAGGTTATGTGAAAAAAATTATAAAATCCATTTCCCACCCCTAAAAGATC
Organism: Lampropteryx suffumata; assembly: GCA_948098915.1. NCBI lineage: Eukaryota > Metazoa > Arthropoda > Insecta > Lepidoptera > Geometridae > Lampropteryx > Lampropteryx suffumata. The sequence continues at coordinate 2,530,419 of OX402545.1, forward strand.
ACCCCATTTCACCCCCTTAACTCGGATACGCTTTATATTTTTTTCCTGTTCGTTGCGGTATATATTATTTTCAACCGACTTCAAAAAAAGGTGGTTTCTCAAGGACCGTATATATCTATTTTTTTTTAATAGAATAGAATATGTTTTTATTTGCAACAACACATTATAATGGACAAAAATACAATAAACCTATACATACTATCTATACTTTAATGTGTGTTCGCGGATAACTTCGTCGTTTATGAACCGATTTTGATAATTTTTTGTTGGAAAGAAGACATCCCAAGGTTGGTACCATGATAAAAGAAACCAAGATCTGATGATGGCATTCCAGATAAATCGAGGGGAACCTTCGAAAATCGTAGTGGTGACCAGAGCGTTTGTAATGTTTTTTCATTAAGTATTTGAAAGCACTACTATTTAATGAAGGTCTGGAGTCGATCTAGTGATGGAGCCGAAAGACAGTCGAGGAAACTCCTCAAAGATTTACGGCAATTACCTGGTGTTTGGGCTTGATTAATTTGTATTGATGAGAAATTTACACCTAGATGGGATATTAGGGTGACTGTCATTAGGGGTCTGATGATGAAGACGAAGGGAACTCATCAACGTTTTACAGTAGCTACTGTAGCTGGGTTGGCAATAAAAGTGGCAGGCAAAAGTAGGATCAATAAAAATGATGGCTTACCGGAAGGCAGAACTCCTCAAATGCTGGCTTCACAAAATTCATGTACTGGTTGAGGACTTGCTCCAAATCTCTGCCGCGATCCATGATGTCGCGTGGAACTGAGAACAAAAAATATAATATGACACAAAATAAAATTGGTTTGTTGCCCCTAAAATGCCTTAAACATTTGTATCATTGTTTTATACTATAAATTTACTATAAATATTGTACTATAAATTTACTTGTATTTCTAAATAATTCAGAATGCTTTGAATCTTTGAAATGAAATGGTAAACGCGCAATACAATTTTATATACTAAGGTACGTACTTGAGCTGTTTAAAAAATCAAACCCTTATAGTTTCGCTATGTCCGTCTGTATGTCTGTCTGTTTGTCGTTTTCAGGGATAGCTTAGGGTTGTGGGTTGTTTTTTTTATATTTTATTACCCCATCGTAAATCATATCTTTGGATAGGTTTTTAAAAGATACTACGAGTTTTTATATATAGGTTTTCGATACAGACATAAGTTTGATAAAAATTAAGCTTTATGTGGCCATTTTAGATTTTTGCTAATCTGCTGTTTTGAGAAACCCGAAATGTTTTATAAAATAGTTAAGATATATAATCAAACTACAAGGATTATCACGGATAGTACGGCTTACTAGATTTTGAGTAACAGCATAATTTGCAAAACTAAAAAAAAACAAAACATGCGCTTGTCCAATTTCTTTATGTAAGTATTATTTTTGGGAACATTGCGTCGTGTAACGACGATGTCAATTCATTAATTGTTCTATAAATAAAATCATCAGCAATTATGTTATGTAACCAGCCCATATATGGACGGGTAGAGCATACCGACTGCGTTTGATATTGGCAGCCAACATTAGATGTATTTACAATTATTCGCACGAGTGTAATGCTGATACTATATATACTACAGAATTTCTAATGTGATTAGAAACCTCTATAATTATCAGTGTTTGTCTATTATATTATGCATGTATTATACATATAAACTTTCCACTTGAATCACCCTATCTATTAAAAAAACCGCTTCAAAATCCTTTGCGTTGTTTTAAAGATCTAAGCATACATAGGGACAGACAGGCGGCGGGAAGCAACATTGTTTTATACTATGTAGTGATTCTATCAGTCATCTAGTTCTTATAGTACAAGCTTATTGCTCAGTTTAAGGCCAGATTTGACGACCTCTGTGGCGCAGTGGGCTAAGTTCCGGCCGAGACGCAGAAGGTTGTGGGTTCGATTCCCGCCGCGGGACAAATGTTTGTATGATCCGCAAGTATTTGTTTCGGGTCTGGGTGTTTCTATGTATAATATGTATTATGTACTTACAAAAAAAAAAAAGTATATAAGTAGTATATCAGTCATGTGGTACCCATAACACAAGCTCTGCATAATTTGGGGCCAGATGATGCTGTGTGAAATGTCCGGGATTATTTATTTATTTATTAGATGTGTGAATTATTCACTAATATTTATTTATTTATTACTAGCTGGAAAGCCCGCGACTTCAAGTCTTTACTTAACTATAATATTTATAGTCTTGTGGACTTTTTTGTGGGTAACAATGAGTCCTATACCTAAACATGTATTACATTATTTAATGTATCAATCGATGATAGTTTTCGCAGCGCACGCCAAATAGTGACTTTTGAATGCAAATTTCTGATATCTTGGAATCTTTAATTAAAAAAAAATAATGTTACAGTGCATGTTTCTAGCTGATTTCTAACTTTTTATAAATGAAAGATTTTTTAAATCGGTCAAGTTGTTTTTGAGTTTATCCATTACATACTCACATTCAAAATATTGAATATTAGACTATTTATATCCAGGAACTGGCCCACATTGAGTTTTTAAATCCTTAAATAGTATATCTTTCTATAGCACTCTATTTCGCCAAATGTATGAATGTTCCCACAATAAGGATCAGGATCTGTAAAGACACGGGAATACTACATACCTCTCCTTGCAAGCCTGGTGTCGGAGTCAGTGTCCACAAACAGCTTCATATGGAACAGGTCCCTGACCTCCGGGAAGTAGAACACGAGGATGCCTTCGATGAGCACCACATCGGCTGGGTAGATTGTGTGCGAACGGTGTGGGCTGATAGGAACAGACAATGCTCACTGATTAGTGATAACACTGACTTACTAAGACTGTATTATAAACATAAATTTAGTGAAATATCCAGCAATGTGGTTCCTGTGGCGCAGTGGGCCAAGGTAAAGGTTGAGACGTAGAAGGTTGCGGGTTCAATTCCCGCCGCGGGACAAATTTTTGTATTATCTGCGAGTATTTGTCACAGATCTGGATGCTTCTATGTATAATATGTATGTATTTACAAAACAAAAGTATATTTGTCCTATAACACAAGCTCTGCTTACTTTGGGGGCAGATGATGATGTATGAAATGTAATCAATTCAATCATTACGACGTGGATGTGCCTCAAACATATAAACACCACATAACATATCATACCCATATGAATAATATTAGACCGGTCTGCAAGCTCAGTTGGTAGCTCTGTCTTTTGCGTTGTAGGTTAAGGAAGTATGTATTTAAATATATATAAGTATTCTATTAGTTATCTGGTCACCATAATTACAAGCTATGCTTAATTTGTTGTATTCATAGTCCACCAATATTTATATTTATTTATTTAATGATAAGTGGGCCAAACTGACTACGGAGTAGGACTCTGATATGGTACGACGCCGTTGCGGCAGACCGCGAAGCAGGTGGAGGGATGAGCTCACCAAATTCCGCACCGACTGCTTCATAGCGCAGGAGAGTCATGAATGGAGAGAATGGGGAGCCTTTGCCGAGCAGTGGGACAGTGTGGGCAGATAATACAAATAATAATAATAAATTATAAGTAGTCTCAAACACTGATGGAAAACATCGTTAGGAAACCAGCATGTTGTAAGACTTAAAAAACGTTGCAAGACATGTGCCAAGTGTATATACGGAGCCTCTGAGGCGCACTTTAACTCTTCACCATACTATTTCGAAATAACTAGTGACACAATAAGAAGTAGATATTTTTTTGATGGTCATAAAGTAACTTTAAACTAAGTTATATTTCAAGTTTTCTCCTTTTTTGTTTACTTTTATCAGTTCTAATTGTATATTGTTGGTTTTGTCACGGCATGATGTAACCCTCCTTGTTTGTGTGGGTAGTAGGGTGGGTACACGTACTTGTACTTACTCAATATGATAAAAAATAAATGTTTAGTATTAGTTAGGTTGGACTGTTATCTGTGTACCTGCTATATTATTATGTTACTTGTATCTGTGTGTGTGTGTCAAAATAAATTTATTTAATTTAATATCATTTTCATTTTAACTATATTTGGAATGTCAGATTCCTATAAAATACAAACATATGTAGCATCCTTGGATGCTGCTCTTTGTAAACAACCCATATAACCATTTCTAGGAAACAGCCAGCTTGTTTATTGTTGAAAAACAGATTGCAATGAAGCATAACATCTATAAGTTAATTTTACTATGGGAAAGTATTTTTTTTTTAGGTACTTGATAGTTAACTTATATAAAATACTACTACTTTGTTTGTTTGAATGAGAGGTGAACTACAATTGTCATTTTCAGTACTTCCCGGAGCATGTCCAGTCCAGTCTGAGCTTACTGCTACTCCCAAACAAGGTAAGGAAGTAGCGCTGGTTTTCAAACTGTGCCACATAATGCTATTAATTAAAACTTTAGAGTGATGCATTGAATGAAATGAATAAAGCCTTATATTGAAGAAACTAACAAAGGATATAGAATAGAATAGATCGATGGAGGCACCAACACTGTTTCAATTCACCTAGAGAATCTTCATCAGGTGAGTTTGATGTGAGTTTGATCCGCGGTCTGCTTGTTGCCACTCGAGTTCATGGTTCGCAATGTGAATCGAAACAGTGTTGGTGGCTCCATCAACAAAATAATACGTGAGTAAAGCCCGTGTTTATCAATATGTACATCTGATTATGGCTGGAGAGCTGCTAGCATATAACATTAAGATAGAAAAAAAACAGACTTACTTTATAGAGTTTGTGATATAATCATATTCTGGTACTTCCACCTTCTTCCCTGCTAAGATATCCCTCAATACCATCAGTAGATTCTTATCATCAAACGCATCAGGATGGTCAAAGTTGAACTGGCCTCTCTCAGCCCGGAGTCTCTCCGAGGGTGTGAGTGTGCGGTAGAAGGAATCCTGGCTGATGCAGACCACCCGTCTTTCAGTCTGTTCTTTGTGCTGTTGTCCTAGCTTCTCCATTATCCGCTGGCATACTGTTGACTGTGTGAAAAATCTGATGTCAGTTTGGGTGGTAGGTAGGTACCAAATAGACAAAATAGACACTGATTTAAATTGATTGTAACAGGTGTAAGCAGAAGTATTGTAACAGGGGTAGTAGAGTCCAACAAATTAGCTGGAAATAACCCTCTTAATATTCCAACCCTCATAAGCCTTGTCCACCTGTGCATACCTCCCTAACATGATATAATATCATATTAAGCCCATTTCATTTCAATGAGAAATTCTAAACTAAATAATTTAAGGTAGGTTTTGAGGTGATTCTGGCAGTATTTAGTGTATAACGCTAAATCTAATCTTAGACGTCCTATTTGAAAATAATTAAAGTGAGTTTAATTCTATATTATGAATTAAAATTAGTAAAGTCAGGAACATTCATCAATTCCAAAGTCATTGTTTTGTTTAGCAAAACAAGGTGACGGCAGAGGTTAGGATTGCACGACTGATATAATATAAATCTAGTATGTGCAAATTCTTTACACTCATTATGCGCCTTGACCTTTAGAAGCCCAATAATAGAGGGTCTACATGGATCCTGTTACGTAATTTGAATCAAAGCCCAAAAAATCAATAAAATTCAAGATCGCGAGACAGACCGCCTCATGCTTACCTTTCCGCTAGCCGTGCCGCCAGCTACGCCGATCAAAAACGGTGTTTTACTCTCAAAGCCATTGGTAGAAGAGTACTCTGTCGATTTCTCTGCCATTTTCTGCGTAAATATCGACCTAAACGTATCTTTATTTTTAACTCCAAAACACAAACCCGCACGGCCACTTCGCAATACAGCTGACATTGACATTACTGACTTGAGAGAACGAAAGGCAGCCAATTCGGTGTTGCTATGCTACCACTTTCTTTGTGTTATTCAGAAGGGAAAAGTTGTATAAAAAAAAATCAGGTTGCACTCCGGGCAGGAGTGCCGACAGAAGTGAAAACATATTTTGGCGCGTTAGAGTTTAGTAATATATCACTTCAAAATCATTAATTATGGCGACTGCCAATCAAATACTGAACGAACACAGATGATGCAATATTTTTTGTTCAGAATGTAGATAATATATCAAAGAACCTAACTAAGTAAACTTCTCCATACAAAAGTAGACTGTAAACATGTGAGTTAAGGTTTATAATCAAATGGGGCGAGCGGCAGCCCTGCGTCTCGCCAAAAAACCGGTAACGGTGTCGCGAATCCAGAGGTTTTACCTCATCTAAAAATATGCGTACCGCGCTAAAAGAAGTTTTCACTTCAAAAATGTGCCGTAATCAGTCATTTGAAAAGGCTCAAGGGGGCCCCCTTGAGCCGTGAGTCCGTGACACACACTATCATGGTTAAGTTATAGTCAAATTGCAAGGAAGATGTATAACATCATTCTTGGGTGGCTTCCTATCGTAAACTTACAGCAGCCCTCAATCTAATTATCAGCAATGCAGTAACTGAGTAATATTGCGAATCTGTGATCAGCACTGCACACGAATAGAATGATTTTTTAATATGATATGAATAGGAGGAGGTAGGTAGATCTACCTAAAGCAAATTCAATAAAAACTTTATGTGGTATAGATAATTATTGTTAGTAAATACTTTTTCTATTTTCTATCAGATTGTATTTCCTGCGGAAGTCTTGAGAGGATATTGCATACTCTTTGGTCATCAGGTCGCCTCAGGTCGCTAGGATATTGCATACTCTTTGCAGGTCGCCTGGCAAAAACCAACCAAGCAGCACTTTATCTTCTTAAATATCTGATTATTTTTCGTTAGCAGTTTATATACATGTAAGCGTTTAATTTAATTTATTTTACATTATTTTTATTATACCTACTTCCAGCTTGAGACATCTTGGTTGGTTTTTGAAGGAAGAGAATAAAGGGAAGATGGCAAGGGAACGGGCAGAGACTGCCGTCGGGATCGATTGGAGATGTTAATGTATGGAATGCTGATTGTTACATAAGTAAACAAATAAACAGTTAAAGTGATTGTACACCTTTTTTTGGATTTGGATTATCTGACCTGCAAAAATAAAAATACAAAAAATGACATACACAATAGTCTTCGTTTATTAATTTTAACGGAATGTTGATTACTTAAGCTTTGAAAACTTGCTTAGTTTAATGAAAAATGCTTAGTAACTTCTAAACCATTTCAGTAGATGGTGACCGCAAATAGGTCACCATCTACTGAAATAGCAAAATCCGTAAGTGGTTGTGGAATTTACAGTGAATAAACTTACGTACGTACAGATTTGAGCATGCATTTGTAATTTCACAGTCATCATCCACACGAATTTAGCATTCACTCTTAACAATAGGCACTTGTAAAAATCGTATAGAAAGTCTAAATTTAATTCCTCAGTTTCTTATCAGCCTGCCTTAAAGCTGCAGCCATGTCGAGCTGCTTGACGCGAAGACGAGCCCAGATTATGTAGTCCTGAAGACCTATGATCTGAGCGGCCATAAGCGCGGCACTGTCAGGGTAGATGACGGTCGCGCAGCCAAGACCGGAGGGTACCGAGAGCGATGACCAGATGTCCTGGAAATAAGTAGGAATATAAGTACCTACTTAGGTGTGATTAATATATTAGATTCATGACCCACCTACAAAATGACCCGCTCAAATTAATAATCAGTAACTACTATTTTGTAGAAAAACTAAAAAAGCATTAAGTACCTGAACCAGCTTGTCCGATGGAGGCGGGCAGTTGATTACTGGGTATGATGTATTCCCAGACAGTACTGGGCCCAGTCCGTTGGATCGGCCAGCAACGGCGATGAAGACTAGAGCTCCGTGAGTGTCTTCGTATTGTTGCATAATACGAAGGGTCTCTTCGGTGGCTTTGTGTGCTGATGTTACACGGAGGTCAACTTCAAGCCCGAGTTCACGAGCAGCTGAGGATGTATTTAATTTATTTGAATGAAATCATAAATCGTCATGGATGATAAAGCTATGTGCAACTGACTATCCTATTTATCCTGTCTTACAGAGAGAATCAAACCGGAAATTTGTATTTATTAACTAACCTTTAGCTATTTTTTGACAATGTTCCTGATCGGCAGGGGAGCCCATAAATATGACTACTTTGTGATGAATATTGGGCTTTAAGAAGTCTAGCTGATCCTTGATCCAGGTAAAGTTGCGCTTAACGGTATCCAAATCAGCTGCTGTTACTGTGGCCAAGTTTCTGTACACCTACAAAATAAAATAAATAATAATGTTTAAATAGATTAGAATTTATGTTTTTCAATAATAAAGTGTAAATAAATATAATCTAACCTGCTTGTCAACCATCAATCTCTTATCACCAGAAGGCCACAACCTCCACGAATCAGAGTCAATTACGTCAGCCAGCAGAATGTTGCCTTAAACAAAACAAAACCATTATACGATAGAGCTCATCTTTTACGTGTAAATAAATAGGTAGATAGTACTCATACGGATTTAATTAAACTAGCTTTACCTTCAAGATCCACTCCAAACTCAATTTTCATATCAATGAGCGCGCAATCACGGAGAGCCCATGCCTTCTCCAGAATTTCAAATACAAGGATTGTGGCCCTCCTCATGAAGTCAACTTCATCTTGACCTAAAATACACATAAATAAGTAGGTAATTTGTACACACCAGTACTTTTGTACCAGGTTCAGTAAGTCTTATCCTTATAAAAAATTAGTGAATAATAATTTATAGAAATGTACGGAATAATTATAAAATACATGTTAAACAGTTAAGTTATCTAAGGACCGTTTAAAACGATCTATACATAGGCGGCATTGCCACGTTGATTGGCAATGCTAATACGCTGAGCCAGAGAGGAGCCAGCTCTCAGGTAGGTTATCAATGTACTTATCTACCTGACGCCTTGAAATAATTTTGAAATAGCTCTGTTCCCTACGGGCCCAGGGTCTCGATTCCAAAAGGCTTAAATATGTAGGCCTTATCAAGACCGGCACATTTGCGCCTTTTGAGGTCCTCGCCACATTCAGTCGTCACACCAGCTCTAACAAGTAGCATCCCACACCAATTGCCTAAAGATTAGTCTAAAGAGGTCTTACCAATAGTAAGTCCATTGATGGTCCACTTTGCCGACACTATCTGCTCCTCAGACCACTGCGGGTCGTGGTTCGCGTCATCTTTGAAGAAGGTTTCCTGTTTGGGCGGGGTGAAGCGGAATCCCTCGGGAACACCTGGGTTTCTCTTCAGGAAAGATCCGGTGGCGAGACGGCGCGTCACCCATTCAATTGGGATCATTTCACATTTTTTTGAGATGAAAGCAATTGGTGAGGCCAGTTTGACGAAGGCAGTTTTAATTCCTGGAAAAATTATTGTATGAAACGCATACCATGCCTATCTCCTATATGCCAATACTTATAACTATTAGTACTTAATATAAACAATTGTTCACAAGCAATTCGACAAATAAAACCCCAATGCATAGAACTTCAATGCTACTGAACAGCTTCTATGCTAATTCCTTCTCAGTCCAAGCTGTCCACTTATGGAATGCGTTACCAGCTTCCATAAGACAATCCCCTTCACTAACCGTGTTCAAAGCTAGGATCAAAGAATGGTTTCTCTCTGAATCTTCATGAATCATCGATATGTTGTTTTTGTTAAATTATGTTTATTATTCCTTGTATTATTTTATAAATATTTATTTAAATTTGTGTTAGGTATCTGTATTTGTGTACATCGTTTATGTAAATATATATATAAGTATCTATAATATTGTGTATGTTTATTGCATTTATTTGCTTTATATAAGTAGGTAAATTATAGTTTATAATTAAGTGCACCCCGACCTATCTTCCAAATAAGTTAAGCTTCTCTCCATCCAACGGTTGTCTGGAAGAAATCGCTTCCTTAGCGATAAGACCGCCCATTGTACATAATTCTTAATAAATAAATTTAGTTATAAAATTGTTATATTTCGTTTTAAGGTGTACAATAAAGAATTTTCATTCATTCATTCATTCATTCATAAATATTGCACGCGACTATAATTAATTTCGTAACTATCTCGTTACTGATCTAATTTGACCAAAGCGAACTATTGCGAGAGGCTGCCGGCAGAAGCTGGATGCGTCGAACTGAAGACAGGGCGCAATGGCGCTCATTAGGGGAGGCCTATGTCCAGCGGTGGACCGCTATGGCCTGATGATGATGATGATGAACTATTACGAAAAGTGTCCGCCAGACCTCCCAAGTTTACCATGATTAAACCATTAGATAAGGAATATCTTGACCTTTCGTTATCAAAATAGAGTCTGATAAACAAGTCGTGGGAGTTATTATTATGTAATAAACATATAAGTATATTTGTGTGATAATAATGCTGGGCACCGAATAGTTTGCAATCAGTGGTCTATCATGATGACGTACGCTAAATAATCAAACAAATGGAAAACATGTAAAAAAACAAGTTACAAGACAATGGTAGATTAAGTATGTATATGTACATATAGTACCTACTTGATCTACTTATTTAAATTATATTAAAAACATAGCAATTACATTATCGAGAGTAGGTAAGGAACAATGACATCTTTACTTTTATGTTCTTGCGTCAATACAACAATATTTTATATTATTACGTCGCGATTATCGGCCTATCTGTTTGTTGTTTGTGAGCGGGGTCAGTTCGAGATCAAGAAAATAGTTTGAATGAAACCACTGAACAATGTTACAGGAGGGTCATGGTTGCAATAGTTATATGTAGGTATTAAGGCCTGTTTAGTATTGAGTTATAATGGTACCTTACATGTCATAGACATCATTCTAATATCAATGAATAAAGATGGCAACAGATTTAAACAACTCATTAGCTAGTGTGGGGTTCTAACATAAACCCTACATCTATACCTACCAAGTTTTATCTTCTTCTTCGTTAATGGCATGTGTCATAATATTAACCATTTTGCCAGCGTCAAGTGATTGTGTGATTGTAAAGTCTTAGTCGAATGTCGATCGTCATTTGTTTTTTCTAAACGTTATCGCGGAATGACCGTCTAGAACTTTCTAGAGATTCCTCATCGTTCAAACCACATTGTCACACCATAATACACTCAACACACTTAATTAAATTGTCTATAGTACTTGAGCTATGAAGTTACAATTTATTGATTCAAATTCCGCTAAGATTACTGAATAAAACATGCATAACACGAGAAAAAATAATTCATTTAGAAGTGCTATGTTATTTCATGAAATGACAAACGAAGACAAGTTTCATCCTAATCTAGCCCTAGATTATGTAATGAGTGAGCATCCTATAGTTTGTGATTATGTATCTCGTGACAGCTAGCAATAGGAGTGAATTGCGCAATCAGTACCTACTGTCAAATAAACTTTTTTGTTTATGCACATTGTCGGGTCCGGGTGCGTGACAGGCATTTAATAGACAGCTTCAGTAACAACGTTTTTTAAGAGTTGAGACTGATTTTGCAAAAATTGCTTGCGCTATTGCTACTTACTTATTCCCCAGCCATTCAGCTATTACAGCGTTATTGAGCCACAAACTAATTTAAACATAAAAAATCCATACATCCATAACATGTTTGCTACCCGTAAAACACACACTATGGGTTACCTACCCACGTTGTCCGTTCTTATGCGAAAGAAGAGTTTTAGAGTAGTCTAATTTCTCAGAAAAAGGAAATTATAACTCATAATTTGTGTTTTACGGGTAGCAAACATGCTTTGGATGTTTGGATTTATAAGTATTTAACTAAAAAATCTCACCAGTAGATTTTAAAATCTCGAACACTTTAGCGTTGGTCTGGTTTGAGATGGCAGCCTTTCCCTCCAAGTCGTGAGCCTTGACTCCATCCCCAGCGGTGATCCGATCCTTGTTGAGAAGGAGGCATTGGTCTTTATTGTCTACCAGGTCAAAAACCTGTTTGGTTTTACCCTCGATGAGAAGCTTACCGAGTTTGTAACCACCAACTGGAAAATTAAAAAGCTTTCAATTATATTTGTTTTGTTACTTTACCTCATTTAGTTAGGCTATAAATAAGTACTATGGTCAGTATAAATAGGTATAGGTATTAAGGTAACCGTCGACAGTTATACCTATAATAACATATCATTCCTTGTATTTGCTTACATACTTAATGGTAGGTTTTTACTTCGGATAAGTAGCTCATAATCATATCAGCCTTTAGGAAGTCCACTGCTGAACGGCCTATGTTCCAATAATAGCCCAATAGATTTCCAGGAAGAACGATTTTGAGCCCTCTCTATCCACCGACTTCTTGCGATCTTTACAATGTCGTTATTCCACGTGGTGGTCGTCCTTCGCTTCGTTTTCCTGTCCTTGGTCGCCATTCTAGAACTTTTATTCCTCAACGGTTATCAGTTCTGCGAGCTATATGGCCTGCCCATTGCCACTTCAACTTGAAAATTTTGAGTGCTATGTCAGTGAATTTAGTTCATCTACGGATTTCCTCGTTGCGGATGTTATCACGTATTGAAACACCCAACATAGCTCTCTCCATAGCACGTTGCGCGACTCTAAGCCTGTGTATGAGGCCAATAGTTAGCGAGTAGCGAAGTCTCAGTTCCATATGTCATCACTGGCAACACGCACTGATTAAAGATTTTCGTCTTGAGGCTCTGCGGTATCTGTGACGAGAAGATGTGCCGTAATTTCCCGAACGCTGCCCATCCGAGTTGGATTCATCGGCTGACCTCTTTGTCGAAGTTGGACTTGCCTAGTTGAATCGTCTGACCCAAATAGACATAATGGTCTGCAACTTCGATTATATCGCTCCCAACATGTACCTACTGGTACGGGTGCAACATGAACAATTGACATAATTTTTGTCTTGCTCATGTTCATTTTATGACCCACCTGTTGTGAGACGATATTGAGGTCGCTGAGCATTCTGCCTAGGTCTTCTAGCGATTCTGGCATGATGACTATATCGTCGGCAAATCGAAGGTGAGTGACGCGTTCGCCATTGATGTTGATACCATGTCTATGCCAGTACAAGAGCTTGAAAACATCCTCCAATGCAGAGTTTCAGAGAAATAACATCTCCCTGTCTGACCCCTTTATACAATGGGATTGGATTGGTGCTCTGGACCTGGAGTCGGATAGACATGGTGGCGTTACAGTACAGACATTTCAACACTTCAATAATACCGATAGTCGATTTGGCACCGCTGGAGTGACCGCAACACTGCCCAGGTTTCGACAAAATCAAAGGCGCGCCCAGATAAACCTACAACCTACTTTTCCAGAGGCCAATAAAACTTAGGTACTTTGTAACATTGTTGTGAACACATCTTTCGTGCATGTGTGTGTCACCTCTTGATTTTTGTATGTATGTATGTATACCCTACATACAAAAAATTAAGAATAGCAGGAGGTGTAGAGTAGAGGCATGTCTCGTCGTAATAATGATTTCCTAATGTCAAGGCCAAGGGGCCTCTACCGCCTGTACAGGCTCAAATATACTATAACCCTATAAAAAGAATATCACATTGACGAAAACTGACAGCTAAACGATGAAGCACTTTTCAATTTGAAATATTTATAACCAAGTGACAGATTCGGAATGTTAAATTAAAAAAAAATTACCTTCTTTAGGATGAGACATTTTGTAGCTTTTCACGGCACGAAATGGAACAAGCAAGCGGTTTTTCTGCACTGAGTAAATCGTGCGATGTTTCTTCAAGACGAGGAGGCCCTTTTATAAGTTTCGTTCCCAAGCATCTGAGTGAAATATCTGTTACCCACGTGCGCGCTTACCGCTGAACACAACTTGATAACAAATAGTTGTAACGCGATCGTGGTATTTTGATACTTTACAATAACTAGTGATAACGAGCAAGGCGATCATCCTTTATAACATATTGGTAACCTGTCTGTAATAATTCGTATAATATGTTTGTGTTTTATTACAAAACCCTTTTATTTAACTACTGCAACAATTATATATATATTTATGATATTGAATTGCCACACGTATTTGCCACAATGATTTCTCTACTTGGTTTCTACATTGCAACTAAGTAGAGAAATCATTTAGACACTATTCTACAAAAAATATTACATATACTTTAAGTACCTAGGTGCCGATCCGACTCGCTAGGTACCATCAAAACAAAACTAAATTACAAGTATCAAGAGCTTTTGCTCTCATATAACTTTAGCCTGCTCTCTGTCAACACTTGTTGACTGTCTCACTCGCACGCAAACGTCAAACATCGATCAATTCAAATTAAAATACAGCTTCAATTTATTTCTTGGTAAATTAACTTGTTGCTCCGTTACGAGTACTACGCGAAGTTACTGCTTGTTTATAAAATAAATAAATACCGATATCCACCGAGCTATTTATGTAAGTACCTAGAACTTTATTCATTTTTGTTTGAAAAATAAAGTTTTGTATAACTTTTCACAGGTGTTTTAAATCCAAATAGAACACTAGCAAAATGAAACTGCTTTGGTTACTTTTGAATTTGGATAGCCTGAAGTTGCGTTTTGATTTGGCATGGTTATATTAAACACCACATGGTTTTGGCTTCAATGATTGTTTTCCTTCTATAGATATCTTTCTTAATAAAACCATAAGAAAAATGTTTGTTATTATCAAAACTGGTTTTAAATTTGTTCCAAGTTTGACTTCATTTTAAAAAATACAGAATTACTTACATAGTCATGCAGATAAATACTTATCCAATAGAACCTACTCCTATCCATACTGAGCGAGTATTATCAGTCAAGTGATAATTAAAAAAATAAAGTTCCATAGCCAGCCTGTGTTTTATGCTGTTAAGTAGATATTAGGTACCTACTTTTAGTAAATACTGTAACATAGTTTTTGTAAGATATTTTGTTTGTAAGTACATATCGATCAAAACTTGCCATACTTGTTTTTAATGTGTAGGCTGGTTAGTACCTACTTGTCTATGCATGTATCTAATATGTAGACCATTTCAGTATAAACTTAACTAGCCTTTTTTGTAATGTGTTTCAACATTATGATTAATATCAGAATTTTATTATATAAATAAATAATGGTGAACAATCACTCTGCACCACACCACAATCTAATTGAACATACCTAAACAGGAACTATATGAAGGTCCTAATTTCCTATAACATACCATCAAAATTTAAATCTTCTGTACGAACTAACACAAAGTTTCCAAAAAAACATATAACATCAACATCGGCTTTCTGTTCCCAGTCCCACTGCTGTATGTTATGTTATGAAGTATCTTATTCTGGTACTTAACTGTACTTACTTAAATAAGTAATACTTACAAATATTGCTTAGTTTACTCACTGAAGAAAAAATAAGGACTATTAAGTTTAGGGAAAAATTGGGTGTCCTCCAATATTGAAGTACATATATTATGGAACACTCCTTTGCAAAGTGAGGTCACATGCCAAATATGACTTTTGAGCTTACCTCTCTCGCTCTCTCTCTCTCTCTCTCTCTCTCTCTCCCTTTGCCTCTCTAAGGAGTTGTTGTTGCCTGGGGATTACACTTGTAAACATTTCCTTAAATTTATTTAGCAAAAAAAGCATTGTAGGTTTTTAAAATAGGTTTTATTTGGGCAGCATTTTACAAACTACTTATTAGGTATAATATACCTACCTAGCAAAGAACCTACCTGTTATTTTTTTATATCTTACATTTAGCTGTATTCTTTTTTGCGAGTGTTTGCGACTTTTGCGATTACTGCATCAATATCGAGGTCATCCATTATAAATATTTGCGTCGAAGATTCACGTGTCGTCATTGTAGGAAGCTATGTCAAGTTTATCTTATTCATATCCAAAATCTAATCAATCTTTATTATAGCACTCGTAGCTATAAGTACTTTTATTTTTTTAACCAACTTTTATTTATTTAAAAAGGAGGTATCAGTTTAGTTTTTTTTTTTATGTTTGTTACTTCATAATTCCGTAATTTATGAAAAAATATGTTATCTAAGTTAACGAAATTACATAGTCAAACAAACACAGTCAAACAAAGTCGCTTTCCGCTGTCTGTCTGTCCGTATGTAAGCTTAGATCTTTAAAACTACGCAACTGATTTTAATGCGGTTTTTTTAATAGATAGAGTGATTTAAGAGAAAGGTTTATATGTATAATACATGCATAATGTGGTAGATAAACACTGATAATTTTAGAGGATTCCAATGTGGTGTCGTAAATAAACTCATATTTTTGCGCTTACATTGCAAACGCTGTCTGAACCCTACGAGATAGATCAAAATAATGTACTACAGTATTGTACACCCTCAAAAGGTCTATAAAAAAGTCCGCGATGGTATATGCTATCTCCGCTATAACCATTCTGTAGTATAATTAGTATCAGCATTGCACCCGTGCGAAGCCGGGGCGGGTCGCTAGTATTATATATTTTGAAAAATGATAAAGTGCTGGAAAGCGTAATTAAAAACGTTTTTTGCATACAATCCAATTTGAGATTAGATTACATATTATGTGAAATGCCCAACAATTTTGACTGAAGTAAAAAATAACTGAAATGTCATTAAATCAGTTATATTATCTATAGATATTTTAAACGGTCCCTAGATAACTCAACTGTTTCAAAAACAAAACAAATATGTTTAAGAATGTATAAGCTCGGTACACACCTCCTCAGATCTTTAGTCTTCGTTGATTGGATAGCTAAAGGGGGTGTCAGAGGCACATCCTAACATTATATTTGGCATATGCCTACGCTTTGAACATTAGTTAATATTCCGTAAAGACATGCCCATCGCTCCATAAAAAAATAATACTAATAACTCAACTGTTTAATTCACATGTATTTTATACTAGGTACTTTTACTGAGTTTGTGTTTGAGTTTATTTACTAATAAGATAGTCACAAGTCAGTTCAATAATTCTTATAAATAATACATAATATACACAGCAACAATAATTATAGATAAAATTAATAATAAAAAGACTCTTAATAATAAATAAAACAATACAATCAAATGAACTTATAAATTAGTAACATAATAATATAATGTAATTAATAATTTAAAAAAATCATCTATATTATAATATGATTTCTGAACGAGTATCTCTTTATGTTTGTGCATGAAAGATTGCTTTGTCTGTAAACTCGTAATAGCAACTGGTAAGCGGCTTTCCGTAGCGGCGGTAAAGGGCTTTCCCGCGTAGTACTCAGTTAAAAAGTAGCCTGTTTTTAATCCAGGTCCACATCTATAACTACACAAAGTTTCACCCAAATCGGTTCAGCAATTATTGTGTGATTAATAAACAGTGAAACATATCTGTACTGCGATAATGAACTGAACTGGTTTTTGAAATACAAAGTAGGTAATAAACAACTACACAAACTTTATAATATTTGCAGGATAAAATTGGATAGGATTATTGCCGATCGGGAACGGAAAACAATATTTTTGGGTATCGTCAAATCGCGCTATATGGTACGAAGTGTTCGGTGTAAGTTCAGGATTAGGTCCTGTAGGTATATTATTCTATTAATTATTTTATTTAGGTAGGTGTGTACTTACTGTGTCTATACACGCAAGTATGTATCTTCTACTTATATTCTACCACTTTCGTATAAAGCGCGCTCCACGTTCTGGTCGAGAGGTCTGTGTGAGACATGGTGAGCGTCATAGGTTGCGATAACCACTTACCACGGGATAGGCCGTATGCCTGTTTGCTGGCTCAGTTGTATAGAAAAAACTTTGTCGTTTATCAGATAAATCTTGGCATGCATAAATTATTATTAGGTTATTAGTTAAGTTACTTTAGCAGAAATAATTAATCTGAGCGAATGCGTTCGTTATCACTGAATAACAATAGCTAATTGCTAGAACGTTATTGGCCCAGTTAATTGCCCTAGTCTATCTGTGGGTTGCTGATATTGTGCAGAAAATAGAAAAAAAGGTTATTCTAGGCCCGTGTTCACCGCCACATTAATCAGCGGTTATCGTAAACTATTGGGTAAGACTGTGTACACTCAGCAATTTTTTTTTTAAACATATTTTATCGTTATTAAGTGGCATGTGGCATCTGCTCGTTGATGGAAGAAATAATAAAAACAAAAAGTATGATATTCATTTTCTATATTATGCTTCCAACTTTCTCGTTTCAAACATAAATAAAGAGTAGGTCTATATCCAGCAGTGGTTGCGAACAGGCTGAATGAATATGATTGATTAAGCAGCTTGAGCACCTTTTAAACTCCCTCAATTTTATCTACGTATAAATTCAAGCTTGTACAATCCATTCTCCGATCTTTGACACCATCTATTTCGTCATTATTTATGTAAGAAAACACCGACGGTATTACCTCATGGACTGGGAAAATAATCCTATACCTTGTAACTAGAGAAAGAGGCATAGCTATTTATATCTTACGCTTATGCAGGCAAATGTAGGTAGGTATAGTATTAGTATTATTACCTATCATCGATATTATCGAAGCCTATGTTCTGATTTGGCTAGATTGGGCAATGTTCAATACTGTCAATATTTATTTCTATGAAGGTGTTTATACCTCGTTAGAGTACGTTCAGATGACAAGCGCTCAACGCGCGTTTTGATAACGCACATTTACAACTACATACATTTTATTCAGGCCGTACACATGCTAACGCGCGTTTTAATAAAGCGTGCGTTGAACGCTGCGCTAGCGCTCGACTGTTGTCAGCGCGCGTCAACGCGCGCTTTGAGATCATTGGTTTTCTATATTTCTGTTCAGTTGAGCGCGCGCTTTCGACTCGCTTTCGACGTATTTTAGGGTTCTTCAGTATACAGTCCGTCCAGAAACCGTCCGAAATGGAAACCGAAGCATTTAATACGGAATTATTTACAGTTATATGAAATGATGAAATGGAGAAACGTCCTGAGATTTGGTACATGACGTCGCGGCAACGCGCGTTCAACGTCTGACAAGCGCGTGTCATGTGAACACTATACAAAAATTCAGCGTGCGTTCAACGTGCGTTGAGCGCTTGTCATCTGAACGTACTCTTGCCAGTCAGTTGAGTTGTGGCTTTAACAGAGACCTTTGGCATCCTCTGTAGATATAGTAGACACCTTATCACTTTTCCTAAGTACAAGGAAATCGACATGACCTAGAACGAATCCTAAGATTAGAAATAGTACTCTAATCCCGATAAGATTACGGTTTCACCGATCGATTCGCAAAGGGGAGCCAGAGGGTCACGCTCAGATAGTCTATAATAGTTTATATTTGTTTATTTAAATCTATAATTTATACAGAATTGAATAAAATACGATTTAAATATAATTAACTATAAAAATAGTAACCATCGTAACCATTGTGGTTACGATCCCTTGAAAAGTTACGCGCATTCCATACACGTATAATAATAATTATAATAATCCCGGACATTTCACACAGCATTATCTGGCCCCAAAGTAAGCAGAGCTTCTGTTATGGGTACCACATGACTGATATTACTACTTATATACGTTTTTATTTAGTACTTACATATTATACATAAAAAACATCCAGACCCAAGACAAATCGTACAAACATTTGTACCGCGGCGGAAATCTCAGCCGGACCTTAGCCCACTGCGCCATTGGGGTCGTCAGTATATCGGCGGGCCCACCTTGATATGCAAATTCTCAGAGAATTGCTGCGCTTGACGAGATAGATTTACGCAATGGAAAGAGAGGCACTTTGTAGGTATATATAATAATAGACGCTAGGCGTTTTTACGAGCTGAATTGATCTTTGTTGGGTCGTAGCAAGAGTCGCTATTTATATAAAAATTTTCGTTGAGTCTGCCTTCTGTACTTGTACTTATAATTATTCCGTACAACACTTACACTGGTGTTAGCAGATCATACAAACATTTGTGAGACAACTCACCCATAAAAATCACGTTTGCTTAACCGATCACGAAGACAACACTTATCGTAGTCATAGTCTAGGTACCAGTTACCGTTCAAGTTCACTTATGTTAACCTTATGTTATGAAAAAATAATACCGAAAAATCATTATCATCATCATTACATAGTATAAAACAAAGTCGCCTCCCGCTGTCTGTCTGTCCCGATGTATGCTTAGATCATTAAAACTATGCAACGGATTTTGATGCGGTTTTTTTAATAAATAGAGTAATTCAAGAGGAAGGTTTATATGTATAAAACATGCATAATATAGTAGAGAAACACTGATCATTTTAGAGGTTTCTATTGTGGTGTCGTAAATAAACACATATTTTTGCGCTTACATTGCAAACGCTGGCTGAACCCTACGAGATAGATCATAATAATGTACTACAGTATTGTACATGTAAAAAGGTCTACAAAAAAGTCCGCGATGGTATATCTCTTAGGTAATGTTATTTTCTTAGATAACTTTGTATATAAAGACATTCTGTTGCACCCGTGCGGAGCCGGGGCGGGTCGCTAGTTATAAATAAAATACTAAAGTCATCTGTTTGTTTTTTGCATCACGAAACTATAAATATGCTGTTGATATCCCTTGACGTGTTATCGAGTTATTTACCGCGACCCCTTCTGGAAATGTACTCGTGTCACTAGATAGCTGACCCCCTACGGCTCCAGTTATGACGACATTTCGTGATCAATTGCTGTTTGCCATTGCATGATTGATTGGCATCAAAACATTGTGGTTGTTCATCGTGTTTCGTCAGATCTGTTGCTTTTGGGAATTGGTGATAAGCGCGGTAGGAATTTTACATACGTATGTTTCAATAATAACGCAAGTATTATTTTTAATTAGTACTTCGTCGCTTCATTCTTCATATATAATTAACAATAAAAACAAAAATGTTATAAAAAAAAATGTACCTAGTAACCTTTAGATTACGGGCTAACCACGTTCTAGCTTGATACGGGTGGGTTGGGTTACTATATATTCGAATGAAGCGACTCGTATAATAATGATCGAACTTCACCGAAGCTCGTTTGATCATATAGTATAAAATAAATTAGTTAGCAATAAAATAAATTAGTTTTTTATTGAAACAAGTTATTGCCTACATACATACCTATTCAATTTTTTTTTATTATCCAAATCCACAAGGGTTCGTCATATCCAACCATAACCAGATGATTACTTTATCTCCTCCTTGATTGTTAAGCATACCTACCAATAATAAATACTACCCAATTTAAGGCTTTCTTACTATTACTATAAATGATTTTATTCACCAATTATTTACAGTAATTAAACGAAAAACGTAGCTACATAATTTATTATATACACAATTTTGAAGAGTTCCAAGAACACTGCGTTGCCGCGTGGCGGGAATATCTGCCAGGGTTCTTTAAGCTATAAAGTCTCAGAAGAGACCACGGGTGTCGTATTTGCCACACGCCTCTGCCACAAGAACAGCGATGGTGCTCAATAATGGGAGCACCAGGTCTAAGCACCAAAGCTACTCGAAAAGTTCTGTCATCAAACAGTGTTCATTAGGCGGGCTCGGTTATTATCACTGGTACAATTTTCAAGCAAATACAAATAGTCTTATGTACCAAAGAAACGTCTCCCAGTTTTTAACGTTTTGCTTCCTGTGGGATGTAAAGTCTTTCAGACCGTTATTGCTTCCGTATTATCGTAGATCTCAGGTGAAGGTGATTTACACTTTACAACAGAGTTTCTTCTCACTGTGGATCCACACAGAGGATAAAAAATCCGATAAAGATTTTGTTTATCCAATCAGCAGGGTTATTTCGTTAAAGTAGCAGTAGCGACAGCAATCAGTCAATAAGCAATGCGAAGTCAGTCTCAAGTCGTAAAAAAGGTATTATAATATATTATCATTCTGAACTGTCAGAAAATCTACGCTTAATGCTCAATCCGAGTTTGAGTTTTGTTCTAAAATAATCGTCTGTCCGAAATCTGAGGTCCAGAATCCAAATGTTATGAGGAAAGTATCCGAAATGTCATCAAGTATTCTGTATTCATTATTTCTTCAGAATTTTGTCGTAATCCAAATCTTCTACAAACCAATGATGTTCGAAAATAACCTATGACGTCATTCCGATAGCTTTATCAGAAGGGCCTAAACTGGAGAATACAAAAATATTTTTAAAACTAAACTAGTTCATGTTTTGCTCGTCCTTATCAGCACTATATTGTTATTATTGATTGTAGAGGACATATAATATTAACCCTGGGTTGAACAGAGTTAGTCTTCGATCGTCATCTTACGCCTCTGTTTGTCAGCAGGCTATTAACCTCCCTTGATAAATTGTTTATTTTAGTATCGATTAAGAGTTCAACGCGTTTGTTGATGACATAATTACTGGAGTTGCATAATATTTGAGGACATTTTAGGTGAGTTACCACGGAGTGCTGCAGTTATTATAATTACCTCATGATAATGGTAGTGATTCTGTCTGTTGTGACATTTCTAAACAAAAACTAATTGTTGTTGCTGTACTATTCATTCAACACTGAAAAGAAAAGGACCGCGATAGTCTAGATTAGTTTGTTTTATAAAATACAACAACTGAATACTACTCGTACTAATAAGAAGTATAAAAGTAATTTTTTATTTTTTGATTAATCAACCGATGTACTCGTGCATTTAACCCAATCTTGCATTTTAGTGTAGGCCATCGTTGTTTCCCAATCTCTTGAAAATTATGCTGACACCATATCACTCATTATACATAAATAGTGTTTGTTATGTTTTGATTTTGAAAATAGGTATGCCGTGTTTATTGTATTAACCTATCTAGTTTCGTCAACACAAATTCTCTGTTGGTGGTAGCTCTTCTTTCTGCGCTGTGAGTTCCATTCCCTCCCTTGGCAAACATTTGTGTGAAACATAGGTGTTTTATTCTGTGTCTGGGTTTTATAAAATATCAATATTTGTATTTCAAAATGTATCAGTCGTCTGGTCACCATAATTCAAGCTATACTTAGTTTAGAGCTGGTGTTGTGTGCATTTGTCCACAAATATTGATTTATTATTTATTTAACATACATATCTCAACCTCTAATAGTTTATTTGCTATCCCGTTGCAGTATGTAAAATATTATCTTGCAGGTACTTTTGACTGCCCTGACAGCTCGTTGGTAGTAGCTCTGCCTTCTGCGCTGTAGGTTGAGGGTTCAATTCCTTCCCAGAACAAACATGTGTGAGATGAATATAGGTTTTTGTTCTGTGTCTGGATGTTAAAAAGTGCTTGTATTTCAATATATATAAGTATTCTATCAGTTATCTAGTCATTATAATACAAGCTATGCTTAGTTTGGGCTAGATGGTGTTGTGTGCATTGTACACCAATATTTATTTTTGTTTGTTTATATTTAGATATATATAAATTTCCTGCGGCTTTGCCCGCGTGGTATGTGGATTAAAAGCCTATGTTATTTCAAGTCCATATCTATACCAATTTTAATCCGAATTGACTTAGTTATTACGTAAAAGTTGCAGTAGCGACAGCAGTATAATGCAAAACCAGCCTCAAGTCGTAAGAAAAGTCTTACTGCGCAAGCCACCCATTGTCTATTACTTGCCTATCGACTCTTATACTCGTAGCTTATAGCAAAGTTATTAGCGTACACGAAGTTTGACGGAAATGATCGCACATTTCTCGCCTATCGCTGGTTGTAGCGAGTTACGTATTCTGGGGGCGATTCAGCCATTATTGTAAGATTGAATAACAAAGCAACATCCTCACACATATACAATATTAGTTGTTAAACATCTTATTTCAATTTTTTTCAGATACTAGAATCACCATGGACGGTCCTGCTGGGACCAGTCTGGAAGAGAGGGTGGGCAACACAGAGGAGGCTATGGAGAGGCTACGGGGAACAACTGACAGCTGTCAGTTGAACTGTCAGTGCGACAATGGAGATGTCAAAGTGAGGAGTCGAAGGCATGGCAGAGGAGCAGTACAGTCCGGTATAAATTATTTGATTTTTATAAGGCCGCTCTTTCGCTCGAAAGTTAAAAATGCATATAGTATTTAGTTTTTAAAAACATTAAGAGATTGACTCATAAAAGTTCACTTATTTTTGTTTGAGCTTAATGAGCTTGAAAACTAGGTTTATAACTAACATTTATTTAAGTAGGTTTCATTCTAGAGATCTATCGGAAACATTCAAATATCGTTTTAAAAACTAAAAAGAAACCGACTTCATTGAATGAAATTTGAGCCTATATAAAAACAAATGTAAAAACATTTCAAATCGGTTTTATAAATAAGGGAGTTATGAGGTAACAAATAAGAAAAAGGACGGTTAAAAATAATTTTATTCGAACCTTGCCGTGTTTAAGAATTTAATGCTATATATTTTCAAATCACACAACAAAATACAAAATTATTTCACGGCGTCTGGTAGATACGTTGCTGGCTCCTATCTGGCTCAGCGTATTAGCATTGCCATTCAACGTGGTAATGCCGCCAATATCTTGGGAACGCTGCCCTCTGGCAGTGATCTGGATCAGTTGAGCTATCGATAAATCGTTTTAAACGGTCCTTAAATAGCTCAACTGTTTCACGTGTATTTTATATTATTGTATATTATTTTGTACATATATGTAATACAAAATAAAATTAATAATGCCGGACATTTCACACAGCATCATATGGCCCCAACGTAAGCAGAACTTGTGTTATGGGTACCACATTACTGATATACTACATTTATGTACTAGCTGTCCCGTTCGTGACTTCGTCCGCGCGTTTTAAAAAGAAAAAAATATGTCTAATTGTACCGACTGCAGCGCCATCTGCCGGGCTGATATGTGAATCTAAACCATCCAGGGCGCCACCCAAACGCATACAAAAAAAGCCATTTAAATCGGTCCAGCCGTTTAGGAGGAGTTCAGTGACATACACACGTACAGTAGAATTATATATATAAAGATGCATAGAAACAACCAGAGCCGAGACAAATACTTGCAGATCATACAAACATTTGTCCCGTTGCGGGAGTCGAACATCTGCATGTGCAGTGCTTTCGGTGCGGATACATTAAGACCTCCCAGCCAAACTCTCTTAATTTTTGCTGAGTGGCTAAAGATGTGTGAGGTCTAGCGTTATCATGATGAAAAACCACACCCCTTCTGTTGATTAATTCCGGCCGCTTTCTCTCAACTTCTTGCTTTAATCTCATCAGTTGTTCGCAGTAGAGTTCAGAATCGATGGTCCTGCCTGGTGGTAACAGCTCATAATGAATAATGCCCTTCTAATCCCACCACACACACAGCATCACCTTGTTGCGAGTTAACCCGGGTTTCGCCACAGTCTGTGAAGCCTGACCGGCCTTTGACCACGACCTTTTTCGCACGTTCTTGTCGTACGTGATCCACTTTTCATCACCAGTTATCAGCTTCTTAAAAAATGGTTCCGTTTCATTACATCGTAATAAAGAATCACAAATGAGTACACGGTTCATTAGGTTTCTTTCAGTGAGCTCGTGAGGTACCCAAATATCGAGCTTTTTTGTGTACCCAGTTTTTTTCAAATGCGCCAAAACTGTTTTGTGGTCAATTCCCAGTTCTTCAGCTACGTCGTTACTACTGATATGCCGATCTTGCTCCACTTTTTCAAAAATGGCATCCATTTTATCCGTAATAGGGCGACCAGAACGACGTGCATCTTTGACATCAAAATTTCCGGATTCAAAACGCTTAAACCAAATTTGTACTACTCTCACAGACACTGCACTAGGTCCATAAACATCGCAAATTTTTTTCGAGGCTTGCGTTGCATTTTTACCTTTTTTGTAGTAAAATTTAAAATGTATCTAATTTCTTCATTAAATTCACTCATCTTGACAGTACGAAAAACAAATAAAAATCACACATTTTCGTAATTTGAATTTGGAATTAATATGTTCTTTAAAATTTAAACTTTTAATGATACCAAAACCAATAGTGTAACCAAAGAGATTTTATTACAAGTTCATACATACTAAAATGCGAAAAGACTTTCCCCAACCTAATAGATGCGCCAATTTACTTATACCTATAGTGCGGAGTACGTTTGACAGTACTAAGATAGATTGATACAAGGATGTACCTAATCGAACCATTTTAAAACTCCGAGTGATTGTGAATATGAAGATACCTACACAATCCTTTTATCAGTTACGTATATTTTAACGAGGTAGTCGTAGTTCAAAGACAAGATTATCAATAATATCGACTTTGCTAATGATGAAATCAGAGGTCATCGGAAAATAATTGCTTGGCTTTTGATATACTACGTGCGAGTAACAAAGGTTGTCACAAAAACAATACTTATTGCAGTATTAGATATAATAAATGAGAATCTATGAAGAAACTGATTCTGACGAGACCGGTGACAAATTCTAATTAATATTTATTTATATTTGGAAAACCAACAGCTAAAAAAACAACATAGTACTAAAAATAGAAACATAGAGCATATTACGGGTTTTCATTGATGGAAACATTATAGTCAAAGATGAGAACACTATTTTATCGCACCATCATAAAAAGAGACACATGCTCGCTAATATTATTATACCAACAATTAATTACAAGTTTAATATTTATTTCATATAATTATTACTATATAAATACTAAAATACTTCTGTCAGCCCAGTTAGTAGCTGGTTATAGCTCTGCCTTCTAGGTTGAGGGTTCAATTCCCTCCCAGGATAAACATTTGTATGAAGAACATAGGTGTTTGTTCTGTGTCTGGGTGTTGTTAAGTGTCATAAGTATGTATTTAAAAATATGTAAGTAGTCTATCAGTCACCATAATACAAGCTATGCTTAGTTTGGAGCTAGATGGTGTTGTGTGCATTGTCTACCAATATATATGGAAACAGTTGAGCTATCTATGGACTGTTTAAAACGATCTATAGAAAGCTCAACTGATCCAGATCACTGTCAGAGCGCAGCGTCCCTAGACAGTGACAATAGCAATGCTAATACGCTGAGCCAGATAGGAGCCAGCTCCTGGGCCACGCGATGTTACTACCAGACGCGGTTAAATCATTTTGATAACGCGTTGGGCGCCTGTTCCCCACGGGTTCGACTCCAAAAGCTCAAATATGTAGGTCCTATCAATATGTTATTCAAATCAGTTTTATTTATTGCAAGCTGCTGTCGGGCTTTTTCGGTACGTAGAACTAAAGTAGCTTATGTCCATTCACAAGATACAATCCTCTCCTCAATTCAATCCCCTTAAAAAAATCATGTAATGAATTAAGAAGATCCGTCCAGCCGTTTGGCTGTAATAAGTTAACAAACACAGACAGAGACAATATTTATCTCTGGTCTGGGTGTTTTTCATGTATGTATAAACATAAAAATATATTATAAGTAGTTTATCAGTTTTATGGGTTTCCATAACATAAGCTTTGCTTACTGCTTACTTAAAGCTTTGCTTTGCTTTTGGGGTTGGATGATACTGTATGAAAAGTCCTGCATTATTTCAAGGCTTCGTGACAGCCCTAGACGTACCCACATATCACGTGACCACGTCAAAGAACCGTGCGAGGTCCAACCCAACGAGCCAATATATTGATAATTGGGTATCTCTTTGAGAACCGAAATAAGATAACGGTATATGATAATTATTAATGGATTATAGGAAACTTACTGCTCGCTGTACTCGCGTGATAGAGATAAAACCAGCACAAACTTATGATTTTGATGTGTAACTTTCCTCACTTTCCTGCAATCTTTGAGAGTTATTTCGTGAAAGGAAGGAAGTGTGAAACATGACGCCGGGGAAGTGCGCGCTATTTGATATGACCAGCGCATCATGATGAGCGCGCACGTTGGTAGAGTTGGCCGTCAGATGGTACCAACCAATTTTCCGAGAGGTTGGTACACTGCTATTTTGTGACGAGAAAGAGAACGCATCAGCTTAACCTACAGTGTTGTGTATAAAGTGTGCTGTTATATAAACTAATTCAGGATATAATCAATGTGGCTTATTACCAAGGTGAGATGTCAGATGTTACACCTCATATGCGTCTACTGTAAAGCTCGTTTGATTTTTTTATGATATAATTTAATTCTGCCGTCTCGTGTTCTTGCAACAGACAAAACGAGATAGTGAGATGATAAAATTATCGCTTGTCATGCTAGGCCGCCTGGAATAGCATAAAGGGTACTTTATAGGGTATCCTACCTCAAAAGGAACCTAGGATCACTTTCGTTGTACGTCCGTCTGTCTCTCAAGACCGTTTTTCTCAAGAACATGTGATTGCGTTGAAATTAATATCAAATACCAAGGTTTATTGTGATTTAGAGCTGTATAAAATAAAATCAAGCTTCTATGTCAACGCAATCAAAGAATATGTCGTAAATACGTATTTTTTTGCCGCATATGAGTATTTTGACACTAGACAAAACCCATGGTGTTCTTCCCTTTGACCTAGAATATTTAAAATTTGGCATGAAGCAAGGTCTTTCCGCACAAGCAAAAGAAACAATCCAGAAATCGGTAATTATTTACACAAATTCTTATCGTTAATAATGTCGTACTTTACTTACCGGGATAAACTATGAAAGCGACGAACAATGCTCTAACCGTGAGAAGCATTAGTATAGTAAGCATCTAAGCATTGCGCTTACAGTACCAAAATATTAATTTATATTTGAAGTAGCTGGTACCCCCGCGATTTCGCCCGCGTGTTTGTACGAGAAACCATATTTTCACCCCATTTCACCATCTTTAAGAGGGTTACTTTAAAAAAATCTGAAATACGTTTGCATTTATTTTGCATATTAAGTATCCAAACCAAGTTTCTAAGAAATCACACCACCAGTTAAAATGTTTACATACAAACATTCACACCCCTTTTTATTCCTTTATGAGAGTTATTTTGAAAAATCATGAACACGTGTCTATTTATTTTGCACTTTAAGTATCCAAACCAAGTTTCTAAGATCTCACACCACCCGTTAAAAAGTTCCCATATAAACTTTCACACCCCATTTTACCCTTTTGTTAGAGTTATTTTGAAAAATCCTGAAACACGTATTCATTTATTTTGCATTTTATTTATTTATATCAAGCTTCAAGCAAATCGCACTACGCTTTAAAAAGTGTCATTCATTCGTTTTCACCCCTTTTCACCCTCGTAGGGGTTGAATTTCAGAAAACCCTGCCTTAGTAAGTGATTTTGCTGTAAAAGGAAGCTACCTTCCAAATTTCCACTTTCTAGCCTCAGCGGTTTCGGCTCGGCGATGATGAATCAGTCAGTCAGTCAGGTTAAGCTCGTTTATAGGTATAGATCGTATAAAATACGTAATATTTAAGCTACGCATGCATGACGGGACATTTTATATTACTTTAAGTAACTAGCATTTCTCTGTAAGCGAATTTGTAAATCTTGTGAGAAATAAATTCTTGTATAGCAAACCACAATGTTCAATCCCTTGTGTTAAAGATATGGGTGTCTCCTTCATTTATTTTTACTTTCAGGTCTGACACACGAGTGCGGGGTGTTCGGCGCGATCGGCACGGGAGAATGGCCCACACAAGTGGATGTAGGGCAGGTCATATGTTTAGGATTAGTCGCGTTACAACACAGGTAAAATAAAACGACCTACTACTTCGTTATCAGCTTCTGATAACGGAGGTTTTTTTTAAAATTAGTCTATAAAGGAAAAAAAAATAAACATCGAGCCAGACAGGTTAACTTGCTCTCAGAAGCACGGAACCTCTTTGATGAAAATGCTACTGCGATCACTCATCTTGCGCTTCAAGTCAAGCTATTGTTTGACTGAACTGTTATAGTTAGTTGTGCCACTAGCGTTTCATTCAAACACATATTGATGATGAATGCTGTGTGAAATGTCCGGTATATGTTTTTTGATTTATTTATTTATGCTGCTGCCCGCGGCTTCGCACGCGTGGTACATAAAAAGTAGTGTATGTTCTTCCTCAAGATAAAATCTACCAAATCAGCCGTTTACCTGTGAAAAGGTAACAAACAGGCATGAGGAGACATTTACAAAGTTATAATAAAACGCTCTACCTTATAATTACATAATTAGCTAGTGTGACGTTTAAGGTCTGTCCTTGTCATTCTAATTTAATGAATAGGAGATGGCAGGAGGTTTAAATAACACATTATTTAATCTGTGATTATAAAAAAGACCTACCGTATGTATAAGGATAATTAAATAAATAATTAATAAATAACTATTGGTAGACAATGCACACACCATCATCTGGCTCCAAACTAAGTACTTATAGCATGTTTTATAGTGACCAGATGATTTAATAAATAAATAATTAATAAATATTGGTAGACAATGCACACAACATCATCTGGCCCCAAACTAAGTAAGTACATCTTGTTTCATAGTGTCCAGATGACAGATAAAATACTTATATATTTTTAAATACATACTTATGATACTTTATAATACCCAGACACATAACACCTGTGTGGTTCATCAAATGTTGGTCTTGGCAGGGAATAGAACCATGAACCTACAGCGCAGAAGGCGGAGCTACTACCAACTAAACTGACAGGCCAGCAATTGATGATTTTATTTTATAGGCGCATTGTAAGATGAAGGATGTAATTGATTGTTTCTTTGCAGAGGTCAAGAATCAGCTGGAATAGTGACGTCAGAGGGCACTAGCGCGCGAACATTCAACTCGCACAAAGGCATGGGGCTCATCAACAATATATTCAACGACGAGGCTATGAAGAAACTTAAGGGGAACTTGGGCATTGGACACACCAGGTATACATAGCACACCATATTAGATAACTTCATGTTAACTATCAATATTGAAGCGCCTATTTTGTAGCTTAGACGTGCCCATCAATCAAGCGAAGTACGGTACGGTCTAAAGAAAAAGAATAAATGTCTATACCCAAATGTTTTTTTTTCTTGTATTCTGTGTGTTGTGTGCTAAGAATCAAATAAATGGCTGTCTATGTCTAAATGTATGTTTTAAATTTTGGGGGTGAGAAATCATTGTCTGTAGGGTTTACTACGCAGGCAGACTTATTAAATTGCCTCGTGACTCAAAGAAAATTGATGATAATGTAATAATGATACAACATATATTCGCATGTTTTAGTAGTTACGGATATTAGTTTAACGGTTTCTTTCCAATGAACATTTCGCAAAATATATTTTCGTTACATATGTATAACTTAATGATATTGTACAGATATTCCACATCAGCGGCATCTGAAGAAGTGAACTGTCAACCGTTCGTAGTGCACACAGCTCACGGCGAGCTCGCGGTCGCACACAACGGGGAACTCGTTAACTGTAGCAGCCTACGAAAGATGGTACGTACTTCTCTTACTAAAGCCTACAATACGAGAATCTAATAGATAAATACTCGAGTATTCATAATATAAGTCAGTACTTTATAATAAGGTAAGGATTATAATAATAATAATTCCGGAGATTTCACACAACATCATCTGGCCCCAAAGTAAGCAGAGCTTGTGTTATGGGTACCACATGACTGGTATAATACTTATATACTTTTTTTTTTAAATACATACATATTATACATAGAAACACCCAGACCCGAGACAAATACCTGCAGATCATACAAACATTTGTCCCGCGGTGGGAATCGAACCCGCAAACTTTGGCGTCTCAGCCGAGCCTAGGCCCACTGCGTCACAGCACAATCACTTGACATTATGCACAATTCACAACAAGATATTCATCTTTATAGGATGAGAAGAAAAGAAGAATAAATAAATCATAAATATAAATATTGGCGGTCAATGCACACAACACCATCTAGTCCCAAACGAAGCATAGCTTGCATTATGGTGACCAGATGACTGATAGAATACTTATATATTTTTAAATACATACCATATGATACTTTATAACACCCAGACACAGAATAAACACCCAAGTTCGTCACACAAATGTATATCCTGGGAGGGAATCGAACCCTCAACCTACAGCGCAGAAGGCAGAGCTACTACCAACTGAGCTGACAGGCCAGTCAAGAAGAAGTAAGTATAATAATTATGGATCATAAGCACACGTTATTTGTATTGCAGGTGTTAGGCAGAGGCGTGGGACTGTCCACCCATTCAGACTCAGAGCTGATCACACAAGCACTGTGCCTTAACCCGCCCGAGGGAGAGACCAATGGACCAGACTGGCCAGCGAGGATCAACCATCTCATGAGGTCACTATATACTTTCACAATGACGATCCCTAACGTCTTAGTTGAGAACGCAGATTTATAGAGCTAAGAAATGCTTACATACAGAGCAAAACATTTTGTTTTACGACAAAAATAGACGAAGTTATGACGAAATGACTAGCGAAGTTCACAGAGTACTTACCGCGGTAGCTGTGACGTCACAGGGACGATCGCGGCCAGTTATCGTTTCGTGAAGTAAGGGCCGGCTGCTTCGGACCGTCCTAGTGACGTCACACGCAAACGCGTACATTGATTTTACAGGAACGGCATAATGTTAATTACTGTTGTTAATTACGGAATAACGACAGAGCTTCTGAGAGCGGGTACTTAAGGTCCTCAAGAAGCTGTTCAACTCCGTCATCCTTGAGGGAACTACGCCAGAGGCGTGAAACAGGAGCGTGGTGGTACTGTTCTTTAAGAAAGGGGATAACACCCTCTTAAAGAATTACAGGCCCATTTCGCTGTTGAGCGATGTCTATAAGCTGTTTTCGAGAGTAGTTACAAATCGTCTCGCTCGTAGGTTTGACGACTTCCAGCCTCCCGAACAAGCCGGGTTCCGAAAAGGCTTTAACACCATAGACCACATCCATACGCTCCGGCAGGTTATACAGAAGACCGAAGAGTATTACCAGCCACTTTGTTTAGCGTTTGTGGACTCTGAAAAAGCCTTTGATTCTGTTGAAACCTGGGCAGTGTTGCGGTCACTCCAGCGGTGCCAAGTCGTCTATCGGTATATCGAAGTGTTTAAATGTCTGTACAGTAACGCGCCAGCATGTCTATCCGACTCCAGGACCAGAGCACGAATCCAATGCCATTGCATTAAGGGGTGAGACAGGGAGATGTTATTTCTCCGAAACTGTTCACCTCTACATTGGAGGATGTTTTCAAGCTCTTGTACTGGCATAGACATGGTATCAACATCAATGGCGAACGCCTCACTCACCTTCGATTTTCCGACGATATAGTCCTCATGGCAGAATCGCTATAAGACCTAGGCACAATGCTCAGCGACCTTAATATCGTCTCCCAACAGGTGGGTCTTAAAATTAACATGAGCAAGACAAAAATCATGTCAAAAGCTCATGTTGCACCCGTACCGGTACATGTTGGGAGCGATATAATCGAAGTTGTAGACCATTATGTTTATTTAGGTCAGACGATTCAACTAGGCAACTCCAACTTTGACAAAGAGGTCAGCCGACGAATCCAACTCGAATGGGCATCGTTCGGGAAATTAAGGCACATCTTCTCGTCACAGATACCGCAGAGCCTCAAGACGAAAGTCTACAATCAGTGCGTGTTGCCAGTGATGACATATGGAACTGAGACTTGGTCGCTGACTATTGACCTCATACGCAAGCTCAGAGTCGCGCAAAGTGCAATGGAGAGAGCTATGTTGGGTGTTTCACTACGTGATAAAATCCGCAACGAGGAAATCCGTAGAAGAACCAAAGTCGCCGACGTAGCGCTCAAAATTTGCAAGTTGAAGTGGCAATGGGCAGGCCATATAGCACGCAGAACTGATAACGGGAGTAAAAGTTCTCGAATGGCGACCAAGGACAGGAAAACGAAGCGTAGGACGACCCCCCACCCGATGGACTAACGACATTGTTAAGATCGCAGGAATTCGGTGGATGGAGAGGGTTCAAAATCGTTCTTCCTGGAAATCTATTAGGGAGGCCTATATCCAGCAGTGGACTTCATAAAGGCTGATATGATGATGATGATGTTCAAAACCATGATAGTTTTAGAAGTTAGAAATTGTTTATATGCAAATACGGTACGTTCAAAGACATGAGCCAACTGCACGGAAACAGCCTCTTAGTTCCTTTATTAAATAGAATTTTCTAGAATTATCCGTAGCTTTAATCAACACATGACATAGCGTCTAAACATTAGATAAAACATATCAACTACATGTATTTAGATGTGTAATAAAAATGTTACTCTAATTCAGACTTTTTTACGACATCTTTGGTAGTTCAGCGAATTAATAGAAACAAGAGCGTACAAAAAGTACGTTTGACAACAGCGATCAATTGACTCCTATTGCTTGTCGTCAGTTACGTAAATGGTGATTAAGACTTAAATTTGATTACAGATTGGCCCCTCTCAGCTATTCGCTAGTTATAATGCTAAAGGACAAGATATACGCTGTCAGGGATCCTTACGGCAACCGGCCACTCTGTCTAGGAAAGATTCTCCCGATGGGATCCTCATGTAAGTACTAAATGAAGCTACCGGGATCCTTACGGCAACCGGCCGCTCTGTCCAGGAAAGATTCTCCGGATGGGATCCTCATGTAAGTACTAAATGAAGCTACCGGGATCCTTACGGCAACCGGCCGCTCTGTTTAGTAAAGATTCTCCTGATGGGATCCTCATGTAAGTACTAAATGAAGCTACGTTTTCACTCAGTCAGTACTTGGATGGTAAATTTACATATGGTTACTTCTATACTTCGGAAGCTGTCGGGTTCTATGATACTCTATGATAATGAATATTAATGGAGCATGTAACATTTTCGTTCCTTGATTTGCATGACAAACACCATCTGGGTCTCACATACATATTCTTATAACTAGATGGAGTCTCTGAGGCGCACTTTCATCCTTTCACCACACTGGTTAGAAATAACTAGTGACACGATAAGATGAAGTACTAGATTGTGGCACGCACACAAAATTATGTTCTATTCTATTCTAGTTTCAGTTCTAGTTCTAGTTTGATGAGCTTTTTTTTGTTTAAAAAAAAAGCACTATCTGGATGCGCCGAACACTAAGAGCTAGACAATAGAATAGTGCCACAGATTATATCAAGGATTTGGGCATTGGCAGTTGCCTATATTATTTTTTAAGAATGGACAGTTCTTAATTTAAATATCTACAAAAAATTTTTTATTTCTTACAATTTCTTAACTAACAATTTTGTTTAGAAATGTTACTAACATTACCTAACATTAAACGTTTTCTAACATTGATCAAATGTTTGTTAGAAAATGTTTACTAATGTTTGTAAATATTTTTAAACAGCAGTATGGCAGCATCATGAACCTTTAAAGATAAAAAATAAAATCGCACATTTATACAAAGTTTTATTCAATTTGTTTCGACTATTGGTGCCTAATAAAAGCACAAACAATCATTCGAACATTCACAAAAATTTTATAATGTATGTTTCTAACTGTTTCATTATTTACAGATGTCTACAAAAAAACGTCAGCGCGGCATGCCACGGGTAACTCATCTCATTGCATTATCTATACCTAACTACACACATATTCATTTCGTAAATAAAGGATCATACACATAAAAAATAGTTAAAAAAAACTAAAGAAACTCGCTTTATATAGAAAACCAAACTAAAAAATAGAAAATAAATTTAATAAATGTAAGTAAGAAAAAAATGGTTTTATTTAAAAAAAAAGCGTGGGGTGCATGGTGTCAATAGTTATAAATATTTCATTGACAGATATGAGAAGAAGGATTATTATTTCGATAATATCTTAAAAAGCACCGCACGCTTTTTTTTAAATAAAACATTTTTTTCTTACATACATTTATTAAATTTATTTTCTTTTTTTTAGTTTGGTGTTCTATATAAAGCGTGTTTTTTAGTTTTTTAAACTATTGTTTATTTTCTACTTTATAGTTTTAGGATAATCGGATATTTTAATTTTTTTTTTTAGATTTTTTCGAATTATTGCATTGTCATCGGTCTTTGACAGGTGTGCAAAATTTGAATGAAATCTGGCCGTTTAAAGTGGGTCAAAATCGCGTCTTAAGGAGTCGGTTACATACAAACATACAAATATACATACAAGTGAAGCTAATATAAAGCGTATAAAAAGCGCTTCGATTGATTCCTTACAGTTTTGGCTTAGCTCAGTTTTGACCAATGAAGGACGATTCAAAGTAACCCTTTGAACATTCCTGCGATGCATTTTTGATTACATATTTAGAGTGCATGAAGCTTTTGAAATGGTTAATGAACCCTTAAACCATTTCTTACATAGACACATCGTAACAAAGGGAAATCTTGAAAAACTTGATTAAATTTAACATTTTGGAGGTTTTGAGTTGAGCACTGGTGTAGTAGGGGTAGTACCCATGTCTTTAGATCTTAAAGTTGTGCCTTCGAACTCGATAAATTTTCGAAAGAAAACATGAGGAAATCCGCGGCTTAACCAGCTCCGCACGCGTTGATGATGTCTCTCCCGTGGATACGACTAACAAAGCTAATTGTATACTAGCTTCTGCCGCCGTTTATCGCCGTTTATTGAGCTACAAACAAACATACACATTTTACATCTAAACATTCACACAAACTTTATTTTGATTATTAATTGGCTGGCATGAATAAAAGCTTGAAATGGAATACTAAAATAAATGCGTTAAGAAGCTGCTCTTTTTATATAATAAGTTAAAAACGAATGTTTATCCAGCATTGGGTTTACGTTGAGTTTTAATTTCAGTTTTGACAAACGGCTGCGCCAAAAACGGAATGGACGAGAAGGCTGAGGGATGGGTTGTATCGTCGGAATCCTGCGGATTTCTATCTATTGGTAAGTTATACTGAAGTGCACGTCGCATAGTTAATGAAATGAAGCCTTTATGTGCTTCGGAGGTCGCGTTAAGCAGTCCTGGCTTTTCAAAATATAGATAATTATATCAGGCGTGACTTTTCTGAAATCCATGACAAAATATTGAATAGGTCGACCAATATATTCTTATAAGTTGGACCCAAAAGAAATTTGATATGTGTTTCGCCTCCGCACTGGAACGTAGAAACACCAACACTGCAAACAGCATCCTTCGAAACGAGATCTCTGCAGATTTGTTGCTTCGTCGAGTGCCGGAATGATTGTCAATTCATTGAGTGCCTAGTGCACTAGTACTATATATGTGGGGATCCTCTCCACATTTATTTATAGATCACTTAGTATTCCTAACTACATATTTTATTATACATTCAACACTCATACATAAACACTACATACCTATCTATTATTATTTATATATTTACATTAGTACATAACATTCTAAACACGTTACCGGTGGCTGTGTGACGTGCTACGATATGGTGGTGAACACGCGCGTCTAGCCTGCGCGCATGACGACAAGCGAAAGCAACGGAACCGGTATATTTTTTTTTATGTTAGGCCATGACATCGTCAAACTGGCACATAGAACGAAATTTATTAAGGTGTCATGGGTTAGTATTTGAGGAAAGCGTCAATGGACTTACGATGTGTCATGCGCAGAATAGTAACCAGTGCAAAATGTGGGCCAACTGCCAAATATAATGTTTGAACGTGCCTTTGTACTCCTACTACTCTATAACAAAAAAAGTACGAGTTTTAAGGAGTTGATTGCCAAGCCTGAGGATGATGTATTATACTGTTAGAGAGATTAAACTGTTGGAGAGGCATTTGGGCTATTAACTGCGTCATCAGAGTTTGCGACTGGCTAATACTTACGTGACGTACCACTGACGTATATTTTAATGACTTACGTTTCAGGTGCTCGTTACGTTCGCGAGGTTCTTCCCGGTGAGATAGTGGAGATGTCTCGCACTGGTATTCGGACAGTGGATGTCGTCGAGCGACCTGCCACCCGTCAGCAAGCCTTCTGTATCTTCGAGTACGTGTACTTCGCACGGGCTGACAGTATCTTTGAAGGTGAGTCTTGTCAAAGTCTAGTTCGTAAATAATAAAGAAAAGGGGACCTATGTTGGATCCCTCTTGTAACCCAGTAGGCACTATCTTTGCTCTAGATGTATTACCACGGATGCTCGACCGACTGCGACCGGTTTTCAAGGTGTCATGAGCACCATCGCAACGATGAACCATTGAAACCATTGAACGATGAATTCTTATTTTTGAGAGTTTCTCCAGAAAGAGAACATGATCTATCTAATCAAATCCTTTGCTAAAATCTGTGTAAATAGCATACTTTCCTCTCCTTCATCTATAGATTGAGAAGTACCGTTCTTAAAAGCGATCAAAATTGTAGTAGAATTTAATGGAAGTAAATCTGCTCTGTGCTGCTCTAGATTAAGTTTTTCCTTTACGTGTGAGGATTTATTTCGTTGTAAAATTGATTACCACTTTACCGGAAGCTAAGAGAATCGACACTGGCCGATAATTTGAGACAGTATTTGCATCGCCACATTTCTGTATCGGTGTCCAATGTCAAGGACTCTAACGTTGACTGATTGTCTGTCGATTATATTGTTGGCACCATGATAGACCGTGTTTTATTCTTTGTCTGGATGTTATAAAGTATTATAAGTACCTATGTAAGCGTAGTGGACGTAGGCCCGCCTGAGACGTAAAAGGTTCCGGGTTCGATTCCCGCCGCAGGATAAATGTTTGTATGATCTGCAAATTAGTCTCGAGTCTGGGTTGTTTTTCTATGTGTAATATGAATTTAATTGCAAAAAAGTATATAAGTAGTATATCAGTCATGTGGTTCCTATTTCTGTATACTATGAGACTAAATACTGCTGTGTGAAATGTCTATCATTATTTATTTATTTATATTACTAGTCGTGCTCAGTAGGCTAGATGGTGCTGTGTAAATAATAGCATCATCTAGCCTCATAGAATAGAATAGAAAATACTTAATTGCACACCACAAATACATTAGACTGTTTATAAGAAACAATGTTTAGCTACACACGGTCATACAATGGGCACTTTTATCGCTAGATAGCGATCTCAGCCAGACAACCTTGGGATGGATAGAAATCAACATAGCTGAATACTAGCCTCATGCTTGCCACAGGACAATTACTGTCCAGCAATATTAATTGAATGTTAAATTTGCAGGGCAGATGGTATACTCAGCGCGTATGCAATGCGGACGTATGTTAGCGCGCGAGTCTCCCGTGGACGCCGACATCGTGTCTTCCGTCCCCGAGTCCGGCACCGCCGCCGCTCACGGCTACGCCAGACAGGTTAGATACTCCTACTACCGCCTTAGCTATTACCAACTTAGCTACTATCAACAGATACGGCTGTTCTTTTGGCCAATGACGACGAGGAATTTGTGTGTCGATATACGTCTATACACCTACTTTGAATGTGAGAATAAACTCATTGAAGAAGCATTTATTTTTTATGTATAAAATCTTTCCTCTCGCTTTCCTGCGATCGGAAGTGTGAAACAGAAAGCGCGATGGTAGTCCAGTCCACCGTCGGATGGTATCAACCCATTTTCCGAGAGGTTGGTACTGTTAGCCATTGGTTAGGTCGATTTCCGCCGTGCGATTGGTCGCTTACCAAATCTTCCCCCAAACCTATTCGCCACCTCATTTACATAGGTCGATAAAAATCGCAGGTGACTAGTTAATTTTAAATCAAAATGTCGATCAGAACGGCGGGCGATCGTCTGTTATAGAGCATTTTATTTTAGTTACCCGCCGCATACGACCTGAAAATCATGCGGAAGAAAGAATTGGACTACTATTTTCTTTTGTAAAGAAAATAAAAGTCCAATTCTATCATTTTTTTAATACATACATATTAAACATAGCAAAGCACCCAGACCCGAGACAAATACATGCAGATTATACAAACATTTTCCCGCGGTGGAGACCGAACCCGTAACCTTCTGCGTCTCAGGTGGGTCTTGGCCCACTGCATCGCAGAGCTCGTCAAAAGTCTGGGAATATTTCTAACAAGTATTAGGATACACGTCGCGACCTCATTTCATTCATAAAAATATCTAAGTACATATTTTTATTTGCGCTACTGCGAAGAAACCCTACTCATTACCATGTTATAGCTTAGAAAAATTCCTTCACAGTCCGGTATCCCATTCATGGAGGTACTTTGCAAGAACCGGTACGTCGGCCGCACCTTCATCCAGCCATCCACCCGCCTGCGCCAACTTGGAGTCGCCAAGAAGTTCGGAGCTTTGTCCGAGAATGTCAAGGGAAAGAGGATAGTGCTTATAGATGACTCTATCGTTAGAGGGAACACTATCGGTCCGATTATCAAGCTTTTGAGAGACGCGGGCGCCGCAGAGGTAATTACTAAAACTATTTTAATAGTGATATTTAAAAGTCAGTAATTCCTATATGCATTGGGATTGTAATCTGTCACGTACAGAATAACTACCGTCCAAAAATGTGAGGATGTCCCAAATAGATTGTTTGGACGTGCCTCTGACTCTGACCTCAAATATTCTTAAAGAGCTTAACTATAGATCTGAGGAGGCTTCTT
Organism: Lampropteryx suffumata; assembly: GCA_948098915.1. Taxonomy (NCBI): domain Eukaryota; kingdom Metazoa; phylum Arthropoda; class Insecta; order Lepidoptera; family Geometridae; genus Lampropteryx; species Lampropteryx suffumata. The sequence continues at coordinate 2,570,785 of OX402545.1, forward strand.
CGGAAAATTTTAATGAAAGATTTTTTATTAGTGTAATTTCTCTCCTCTGTTGCACTCCTGTTGGGTTCTATACGAATTATTTTATTAGTCTTTTATAATCTCTATATTTTGAGGTTACACAAAAGTAATCTAAATTCAAAGCAAAACCTAAATTCACCTAGTATGTAAGACGTTTCAAATTGAGCCTCGTGATTGTATCGAATGTTTTGTTTGACTTTGACTTTGACAATTATAACAAAATTACATATATTCAGGTCCACATCAGGATAGCGTCTCCGCCGCTAAAGTTCCCCTGCTACATGGGAATCAACATACCTACTAAGGAAGAGCTTATTGCGAACAAGTTGAATTCATATCAACTAGCTGAGCATGTTGGTAAGTCGACCTATATTCGCACTAGAACCTTCTAGAACAATCTAGAACCGCCTAGATTGAGAGATCAGAAGGATCATACAAATAAGCGCTAGGACCACGCGTTTCTTGCGTAAATGTTAGATGGTTCAAGACCGCATGTACGAGTGGTCCTTGTATTCAATACAATTGTTTAATCCATACTAATGTATAAATTTCAAAGCGTGTCTGTCTGTATGTCCGTTTGTTTGTCTTTAACGGCTAAACGGATCCTGATGAAATATGTTAAATACAAATTAAGGATTGTATCTTAAGGCAGGATATAAAGTGTATTATTTTGTAGATACCTATGTTACTTGTACATGTGTGTGTAGAAATAATAGCTTATTTTACATTTAGTACATACTTTAAATGTTGCCGAGAGGCAGGTATTAATAAGGGTGTACCGTGTAAGTATCAGTATATGTTCAAAAATATGTATATAAACTGGCCTGTGGCTGTGTTGCTGTGGCTCAGTAGTTCTAATACATTGAACCAATGTACGCTTACCCAACCTAGATATCAAAAGATGTATAAGTTTACTTACACTGCCATCTGTTGGAAACTTATGGAAGTTATTGTAGGAAAATATTTAATTAGCAATATTGAGTAAAATATTGAGCCAAATTAAACACAGTAAGCCAAATCTCATAAAAATTGGTTTAAGTAATTCCAAAGTTCCCAAAAAAACATTGTTACATGAGATTTTTGTATATAAAGATTATATCAGTCGTCTATTTCCCATAGTACAAGCTATGCATGAAAGCAAGAAAACTAAATTTTGATATCCTTTCCTTTGGCTTTCCAGTGGTGTTTACTAATTTCGTAAAATTATGAAGTACTTATTAAAAAACGTAAAATAAAACCTTTCAACCGACTTCAAAAAAAGGACGAGGTTCTCAATTCGGTTGAATATTTTAGGGCTTAAATTTCGTTCAGTAAAGTCGGTTTCTTTTTAGTTTTTAAAAAGTAATGACGACCTATGTGGCGCAGTTAGCTGAGGTCCAGCTTAGACGCAAAAGGTTGCGGGTTCGATTCCCGCCGCGGGACGAATGTTTGTATGGTCTGCAAGTATTTGTCTCGTGTCTGGTGTTACTATGTATAATATGTATGTATTTACAAAAAGTAAAAAGTGTATAAGTAGTATATCAGTCATGTGGTACCCATAACACAAGCTCTGCTTACTTTGGAGCCACATGATGCTGTGTGGAATGTCCGGTATTATTATTATTATATTATAATGATTTATTAATATATAATTTCTCAAACAGGTGCAGACACCTTAGAATACTTAAGCGTGGAAGGTTTAGTGAGTGCCATTCACTACAACATGAAGGTAACCCCGAGCGATGGCGTCGGCGGCCATTGCACCGCCTGTCTCACCGGGGAGTATCCCGGCGGCCTGCCAGAGGACGACTGGTGAAATATCATCACATATAGATCCAGACACTAAGAAATCTATCAAAGGGACCATTGTTAAATGGCGTTGCTTCTGCTGTTGCATTTCTAAGCTAAATTTTATTAATAATTATTTTAGCAACCCAGTTACACTATAGAAAATAAAGAAACTGATCTAAAATGGCGGCTTGTTTAGTACAGATAGCAAAAAAAGCTAGCTTTGCAAGCTTTCGCTTGCAATTCCGCTCTTTCATTAAATGAATTTGTACAAACTCATACATTATAACAACAACAATGAATGCGCATTAAAAAACAAGTCAAGACAAATCCAGACTGATATTTTTTTTGCACTTTGTACAGCCTTGTGTTTGTATGTATGTAATAGTCTGCGAACAAGAGGTTATTGCGACGCCATTTTAGATTCATTTCTGTAAGTAACCGGGTTATGTTTTCATGTTTGATGCTTAACATAACTTTATTTTAAGTTGAAAGCACACAATTTTACGTATAATACATAATTTTAACATAATTTTCGTTATTACAAGGTAAGGTAGTTTTAGAAAATGCAACAATAGAATAACTGCCAGATTTAGAATTAATAAACTAGAAATGTCAATTTCCTTCCAACATTCCTACTATGTTATTACTGAGTCAGCAGCTTACTCTGGTGGCGGAGTTAATAAGCCGCTCAAAGACCACAGTCATAGCCTTAAAAGCCAAGACCAATAGCTTAAGCTACCCTCCAGATAAAAACACCTGTCAACCATCCAAGACCTCACCACACAGAAGGTTGCTTATCTTCTTTGATCTGTTATGAACGACTCAGTTAGGTATGCCACGAGACCTATTATTATAATAAATCTATTAGTATATAATGTTAGATTATGCGAAGCAGTGTAGTACTATGGATAAGCTTCGACCGATGTCTGTCTCACTTCACTTCGGTCATGTTTTGCAGTCTCTTACGAACTTTCGGATTACCTGGGAGTCTACTCGGCAAAATAATGAACGATATATCGGGATAATGATAGATCCATTGTCCGTAGTGTATTTTTTTTTATTATATTCGCTAACAGTGCCTTAAGTCGTGCTGGTTACAACTAGGGACCAACTAGTTAAGTAATATAAGTTTTCTATTCACTATTCCTATATTTATATAATTACTTTCAAACTACATGTGTTGTTGGTGCAAGAAAACATGAATAGTTAGATACTTTTCCAAGTTATTCAATTTCACTAAAACCGGCCAATTAACTTTTGAACCTTATATCAATGACATAAAGGTCGTCATTAATCGCACAGGACTTCGTGAAATAGGTTTTACAATCCCCAGGACTATTACACTAGTTTCAACTTTTGAACATCATTTTCACTCAAAACAAGATATTTAGCATGATATATATATTTCTGATTTCCGATATTTCGGCACGTCTTGCGTCATGATCACGAGATAAACTCATATCTTATAAATATCCCGTTTTCAGTGAAAATTATCTATTTATATAAAAATAGTTATATATCCGGTTATGGAAGAGCTAGTTTAGAGACGAAACTAAGACAGAGCTTGCGCCTCCGTTAGTCAAAATTCGGTTTAAGCCATTTAACAAGCATGCGGCCCACCTGTCGGTAAGTGGTTTCCGAAACGCTTGCAATACCAGAAGTTATCACACGCAATAGACAAGTTTTTGTCTCACTTTCAAAACCGTGATTTGTACTTATACATTTTGATAAACACGGGTTTTATTCACGTATTATTTTGTCGATGGAGGCACCGATACTAGAGACCTACTCTTGAAATCTATTAACGATATATTGGGTCAATAATCGTGCAAACCTCTACTCTTGGCTATGTCGTTTCGACTCGTTTTGAGCAATGGAACGACAGACACTACTTTTGACAATCGATGTCGTAATACTCCACAACAAATTATTCGATAACTTAAATTTGACAACGAAATAACTGTCCATTCGAATGAATTCGACGTTAAATTCAACGACTTTGTCGTTTCAATATATCAACCTGTTTCGGTTGAAGATTCTCTAGTTGAAGATTTTTTGTCCAGTTTGCACAGTAATATCACTTGCTTCAATGCCCATTGAACGTAAAAGCAGTAATTATTAAAGGCAGATATTTGTCTCTCTGTCTTAGTGAGTCTTTTACTAGGTATTTTGACATACGGAACCATGAGCTTCGCCTTAGTTAGCATTTCTAAATGTAAGCTTTAGCGGTATTTAGTTATGAATTGTATCTCAAATAAGTGCCTTTGTCTTCGATAAACGAATCTATTTTATTATAGTTTTAAGTAGTTTATGATTTATAAACATGTTTCATTTTTGAATAATCGATTACCTACTACGAGTTTGTTGTAATAAGACGTTACGTAATGTCTCGAATGTTTTATAGTTATTATACTTATTATTAACACGAAAGTTATTAGTGCCAATAATATACAGATTTTATCATTAAATAAAATCGATTTATTTACAGTATCAGTTGTTTTATTCACATAAAATCCAAATTTTGATTAGCAAGGTATAATAATAACAATGCCGGACACTCCACGCAGCTGGCTCTGAGTAAGCAAAGCTTGTGTTATGGGTACCACAGTACCACATAATTGATATACTTTTTTTTGTAAATGTCAAAGTCAAGTCAATAAAAAAACAAATACATGCAGATCATACAAACATTTGTCATGCAGAGGGAATCGAACCCGCGACATTCCGCAACTCAGCCGGGCCTTGGCCCAACTAGGTACGTCACTGAAATCGTCACTAGTATCGAGGCGAACGGAGTCGCGGAAAGACTACCTTAAAGATATTGATTTAAATTCTAGCTTGCTATATCCTGTCACTGGCTTCAATTCAGTTTTTACGCTAGAGTAACTAAAATTTCCTCAAACAAAAACGATCTTTTGTTTGCATTAAAGTTTGAATTAGAATATCATTTTTTAGTGACACTTCCTAAATTAACGTACCTATAACTGACGTGTTTTAGCTCAATTTAGTCATCATGTAAGGAGGTGTTGATTAAAACCGCGGTTATTTTCCGCATAAATAATGCGGAAAATAACGGAATTCAATTTCAATAAAGGAATTAATTGGAATCAAAATTATATATGGAGGCGTAGCTATATTGGTTCATAGGTCGATTAAAGCTCAAAATATAAGTTCTGTAAATATAAGTAACGGAGGTATAGAGATTTTATGTTTAAAATTTTTAAACTAAGTATTTAGAGTATGTTGTATATGTTGTATGTTGGGTTTACTGCCCTTCAAATGTAAGAACTTCACAATGCGACTGGGATAGCATTTTTTCAAAATTTTCGTCTAAATCGATAGTGGCTGGGGATTTCAATGGTCATCATACTAATTGGTCTTGTAAAACTGATACTAGGGGACTACAATTACTTGATTCTTCTTTAGAGTATAATTATGTATCACTTAACAGCGGGGAGTACACCAGAGTAAAATTAGTTAACGATCACCTACAGGAATCCGCACCGGATATAGCATTCGTCACTTCCGATGTAGGTAGCTGTTTATTTTGAGTGGATTGTAACACGGGAGAACTTAGGTAGTGATCATTTAGTGATTAAATATTCTCTTTTGTACCAAGATTCGCGTCGGTTTGTTGAGCGCCGTAACTATAAACTAGCTGATTGGCAGTTGTATCAGGAGATATTAAAATATAGTTTTAGGGACATAGTATGCGAGACTGACATTCAATCATTTATGATTTATTTATTGAAAAGGTGAATAATGCAGCGAAAGAGAGTATTCCTATGATTAAAAATTGTACAAATCCCTTACAATCTTTTCAGCCTAAACCATACTGGTGTCCAGCGATATCTCTTGCTATAGCTCAACGTCGGTTAGCCTTGAAAACATTTAGACGCAATTCTACACCGGATAATCTCGATAAATTAAAATCAAAGATAGCTGAAGCACAAAGAGTGCATAGGCGGGCTAAGTCAGCAAGTTGGCAACGTTTCTGCGGAACGGTAGATGAAAACACATCAGGCTCAGATATGTGGCGCCGTATGCGCTGGATGAAGGGTCTACGCACAAATTACGTACACGCTCCTAGTGATAAGAAAGAAGAACTTTTATGTAGTTTAACTCCTGATTTTGTTCAACCTAGTTTACCGGTTTTTACTTCTAATAACATTCATTTAGACAAAGAGTTTTCAATTCAAGAGTTTCAAAATTGTTTGAAAAAGAAAGATACGGCCCCTGGTGAAGACAATATTACGTACTCAATGGTATATTATCTCCCTCTGGAAGTTAAGTCATACTTGCTTCAAGTATTTAATCTTATATTTATACATTCTGAAGTTCCAGAACAATGGCGTAGTATTCAAGTAGTTCCTATACCCAAACCTAATCCTAATCCTAATTTAATCCCAAAGTTTAGACCTATTTCACTAATATCCTGTATTTAATTATTATTATATTATGTATTTTAATTATTTCATTTAATGCTATCTAAACGAATTGAATGGTTTGTATAAAAACAAAAAGTTTTAGCTCCAGTTACGAGTGGATTTCGAAAATATCAATCATGTATAGATTGCCTAGTCCGTCTGGTTACACAAATACAGATAGGTTTTTCGAAGGATATTCATACCTACGCTTGCAGTTTTCTTAGATGTTGAAAGTGCCTATAGTATATAATATTTTGACGGACCAACTTGTTATAATGCTTGATAGTCTAAATATTGGATCCCGTACTTGTAAATATTTGTGGTCCTTTTTAAGCAATAGATTTTTGAAAATAAAAGATGATGATGATGTTGAACCCATGGCTAGATGGACTGGCAGAGGCTTGGCACAAGGTGATCCTCTCTCTCCTCTTTTATTTAATATTGCTACTCATCAAATTTGCATAGAATATGAGAACGTTCAAGTATTACAGTACGCTGACGACTTTGTTTTTTACACACAAAATAACAGTTCTGATTTAAATGAGATTTACCTTCAAAGAGCTGTAAATAGTGCTGTTATAAAGTTAGCAGAGTTGGGTTTAGAAGTATCCCCAACAAAAACCCAATGCTGTAGTTTCAGGAGAGGAAGAAAAATTGATAGAGTCAACCTTTCTATTAATAATAATAATGTTACGGCAGTTTCAATTATAAAATACTTAGGCATTTGGTTAGATAAATCTTTATTGTGGAGCAAACATATAAATGAAAATCGCGACAAAACAATGAGGATGATAGGTCTGCTAAAAGTTTTAGCTGGTGCCTCATGGGGTTTGCATCCCAAACATCTGCGCCGGTTATACATTGCTTTGATTCGCAGTAGAATCGATTATGGGTGCTTTGTCTACGATACCGCTGCTAAGACGCACCTGTCAAAATTAGATAAGATACAGAATATGGCTATGAGAGTTATTGGAGGATTCGTAAGAACCACACCTATACATGTTATGGAATGCGAGGTGTGTTTACAGCCATTGCAGTTTAGACGACAATACCTTGCTACTAAATATTGCATTAAAGTCCAGTCGATCTCTAATAATATCACCATCACTTTATTTAATAAATTGTTAAACCTAGGCCAGCGAAAGAAACCGTTATTTATCTCAATTTATGAAGAAACTAGATTAGAAATCATCAAGACTAGTAATCCATTAAATATGTTTTCGTTGAATACTTGGGTATCGAATATTAATTTGGATTTTATTGAGACTATTGTAGATGGGATTGATCAGGCTAAAAATCAATATGATGACAATATATTTAAATCCATTACACTAGTAATGCTAAATGAAAAGTATAGGAGCTGGCATAAATTGTTTACTGACGGTTCTAAAGTAGGTAGTGGTGCTGGAGCTGCCTTTTATGATTCCAGTCGCAATGTGAAGGAAAAGTACAAGGTTACATCGGAGAATAACACTATTATGTCGGTGGAGCTTTTTGCAATTTCAGAAGCGTTATCATATGCGTTGACTTTAGATTCTAATAAAGTAGTTATTTTAACAGACAGTCGAAGTGCTTTACAACACATTGCAAGGTGCACCTCTGGTGCAAGAGGGGCGTCTGTAGCGTATAGTATACAAAAGAAGGTGATGTTCTTGCGAAGTAATGATATGGATTTGAGGTTGCAATGGGTTTCATCACACATTGGTGTTCAGGGCAACGAAAAGGTAGATAAGTTGGCTAAGGAAGCAATAACAGTAGGAGCAGAAACGTACATTATATCTGAATATATTTAATCAACACTTCTGTGTTGATTAAATATAAATACAAAATTTTTGAGAGATGGAAAATGCATTATTTGACAATATCAGAGTTTAAAGGAATTTGGTATAGAATTATACAATGTAAACCTTTTCGTGTGCCCTGGTTTGCGAATAGTAAACTTAAGAGATGTCTGATTGTAACAGCTCACAGGCTGCGCTCAGGGCATATTCTACTGGCAAAGTTCAATCATCTTATAAGTTTTAGACTCTCCCAACTGTTCTACTTGTGGAGTTATAGAAGATGTTCATCATCTGCTAGTGGAATGTGGCCGGAGCCAGTCTCTAAGATCGCTGATGAGTAGTCTGTATGATCTGAAGTTAGATGTAGGCGCATTTCAAAGTGTTTTATCTGCCCCGTTATCCGAGGCGGCTAAGACACTTTTTACAATGGTTCACTTAATTAAGTCGAAGTTAGTAAAATTCAATCTGTAACAGGGCTGACATAGTCGCTAAGCGAATCAAAGTCCTTAGAAAAAAAAATAAAAAATTAATTGTTATAAAAAACACAAAAATAAAGGTACACAATTACGAAAAAGTTAAACTAGAAAAGAAAATACTAAACTAAATTTAATTGTCAAAATTACAAAAAAATCAAAGAAACACAAAAATTACACAATCACTCCTCACTTTGACATACTTACCAACCTTTTCATTTTAAAGTTGGAGAACCCTTCGTTTGAAATCGCATTTGCTGGTGTGGATTATATCAATGTCGGTAAATATTTTATTATACTTCCTGCAACCGATTAACAAGTGAATTCTGCGCATAGTTGGTGAAACAGGAGACAGCGAATTCTATGAAGAAATTAAAAAAAAAATAACGGTAGGATTTCCATACACTTGTCTCTCCCGCTAAACGCTTTAGAAATGAAATTTTATAGACTTTTCCGTCCCGTATTTTAGTAGGCCTGAAATTATGTAGGTACTTTCTATTTCACTTTCATAACTTTCGTGAGTTGTACTATACATTTTGATAAATACGGGCTTTACTCACGTATTATTTTGTCCTTTAAATAATGGGGAGATTCGCACTGAGAGTGCGAACCGTGAACTCGAGCGGCAACGAGCGGACCGCGGATCAAACTCACCCTGATGAAGATTCTCTATCAGTTGCTATTCATATGACAGTATGTGTTAAAATTAACATGAACCTGCCGTAATACCAATTCAAGAATAGTAACTGAAAGCTCTTAGTATCAATGTTTTGATAGTATCAGAATTACATAATCGCCCAGGTGAACACATTAAACTAGAATTAAAGAGCCAGATTGTGCATATTCTATCCTCTATTCTCTATACTCCGTAACATAGAACATTAGTGGATGAGATTATTCATACCACCCACATATCAACACCTTTTTACAGTTATAAAAATTACCAACCAGTTTGTAGTTTCCAATTATGAACAGCTGCTACCGGATGCTGGGCGATTATGTAATTCTGATACTATCAAAACATTGATACTAAGAGCTTTCAGTTACTATTCTTGAATTGGTATTACGGCAGGTTCATGTTAATTTTAACACATACTGTAATATGAATAGCAACTGAGATAGACAACCGAAAGTACGTACCTAATACAAATCCAAGAAATAATGCCTGTTGCTAATCGCAAGAAGAGTTCCATAATCGCCATGCACGTAACGGTGTGGTGCAATAGGATTACGACCGACAGCGGTTGCGTAGAAAGCTTGGCTTCTACTTGTCAGGGCTACCGAGCCTGCCTGTCTTCTCTGGGTCTTCTTAGTTCCTATTTCGCCCTGCCTATAAAGTTTAGACTCTTTTTGTATGTTTTGGCACACGCCTGATCGATTGCGCTCATCCATTTTAACGTATCTCGTTCCGTTCAAAAGTTAGAAAGCCACTTGTTGACTGACCCAACCTCGATAAAAACGGAACAATAGCCGTTTTTTTATAACCGAGGATCGAACCATTGCATCGTCCGGCTTGCGCCGCAGGTAGCTCAGGTAGGCAGACCCAAATCCTTGAGAGAAAGAATTCGTGTGAATTAAATTTAAATAATTATAATATCATATTATGATAATATGATAATCAATATTTTTATTTTATGTTTATATTATTTATTACTGTACAGCCCCCCACGATACATATAAATATTAAATTATTATTTAATAATTTAATAAATATTAATTATTTAATTGTTATTAATTATATTTATTATTTAAATAAACTACCTTTATAATAAACTAACCGCGAATCGCGATTACATTCAATGCAAATATAAAAAAAGCCGACAGGGAGGCGCCATCTAAACAAAAACTTGTCGGGGCATGACGTCTTGCTAAAACGATGTAAGATAACGTCTTCGATCGATAATTCATCATGAGTTTTTGTGACACTGCAAACGCCCACCCACAAGGCAAGTTTACCTGTCGAAACATGTCGTGAGTTTTTGTGATGCCTCTCTGCTATAAATTTTTAAAACTCTCGAGTTACTGACACAGTCTTACGCCATTCGTGCAGTGAACTACAGATAAATATTGTTATAACGTCTGGTATTATATTTACGTGTATTCTAAAATTATTCGTTACTCAGCACACAGTCTTGTGCCACAATAAATAGTGTTTCCGTGTTCTACAGTATAAAATGGAGGTAAGTTCTATATTACTTATTTACTTAGAACCGATTTCACCTTTGCGATTAAACTCTATCAATATAAGCTAAACCGAGTTCAAATTACCTTTGATTATAAACTGTTGTAGCACAAGTCACATTTGACACAACTTTGACTTTATTTGAGTTCGATTAAGCTGAACTTAGTTTTGTTGATCTAAGTTTTGCCTGCAAACGGTGAAATCGACTCTTTGTGATCTATGATTTTGCATTTATGTTGTGCGCCTACTTGTATCTATGTATTTTATAAAAGTAACATGTCGTTACAGGACACACCAAGTTACTCTCCCGTGGAGGAGGTTGAAGAACATAACACTTTCAAGCAATTCTATTATAATACTATATCTGATGAAGAGGACACCACCAATTGCGTGCCATACCTATATATATAATGAAGAGAAGACGATCAGAGGAACAAAGCCATTTGGAAACACCATCAACATCGCGGGAAGCATTTGATCCAATTTTCGATAATGAATTACTCAATCTTTGTATGGAGGCTGAAACTGGAACTGTGAATTGCACTACCTGCAAGTTGCCAATAAAGAAGAGGTATCTAAATAGCCATTTTAATAGTAAACAGCATAAATATAACTCTGTTAAAATTCAACATTCTTTATCGAATGTTGATCTTATACAATCAGCTTTTGGAAACCGTGTTTATACATACAAAATAACATCTAAAATAGATAAAACGAAAATAGATTTTGAAACTCCTGAATTATTCGTAGAATCAATCACTGAAACAATTTCCGTTTTAATCAATGAAGCTATCAAAGAACTCATAATTTTTAAAGTTAATTTTATATTGTACGCTGATTTTGTACAACAAACAAATGAAATAAAAAACTCATTTGACTTTCAAACTAGTAACTTTATAATCATGCAAGGTGATGATTTAGATATATTTTTAAAATCATTAAAGGACACGTTATCCAACAAAATAAGCGAATTTGAAAAAAAGGATAGTGGCTGGAGTTTATCTAAAATTGTGAGCATTGATATGAATATCAATAAATTTAACCCCCTACGTGGTACATCATACATCGAATTGCCACATGATATACAAACAAAAAAAGCAGTAGTCAATGTTAAAAACGCAAACGTTAAAATTTCAACAATGGGCATTACTGTCAGCATTGTATCCAGTTGCAAAAAATGCTGATAGAGTTACATCATATGTAAGAAATGAAAATAAATTAAAATTTGATGGGATTTCTTTCCCTGTTAAACTATGTCACATCTCAAAAGTTGAAAAATTAAGCAACATCAGTTTGAATGTTTTCGGATTAGAATATGATGATGTTAAGAAACAAAATTCTGTTGTTGGTCCCTTATATTTCACAAAGTGTCGAAAAAGTTGTCACATTAACTTATTATACATAACAAATGATACAAATGGTCATTATTGCTATATAAAAAATATGTCACGCTTAATAAGAAGTCAACTCACCTCGCAACACGCTAGAATACATTTATGTGATGGCTGTTTATTGTATTTTCCAGACAATGAGCACTTATTGAAACATCAAGAGCGAGATTGTAATCAAATTCGTACTGACTAACCTTCCGAAAAAACATGCTTAAAGAATTGGTTCGGTGAAAATGTCCCCAATAATAAGGTTTCATTTGATAAATATCAAAACAACTCAAGATTCCATTCGTTATATATGCAGATTTTGAATCATTTCTGAGACCAATCGCAACCTGTTCAAATGATTCAGATTTACCTCATACTGAAAATGTTCAAAGACACGATGTATATAGTTTCGGGTATTACATTAAATGTGCCTATGACGACAGTCTCTCAAAATACAGATCTTATGTGGGTGATGACTGTACAAAAAAGTTTATGGAAAGCTTACAGAAATACATTGAAATAATTACCAAAATAAATAACTTTCAAAAATGTCCGTTACCTTTAACAGATATGGACAAAATTAAAATAGATGTACATGCTACATTTGTGGGAGAGATTTAAAATCCCAACAAATAATAGACTACGATTGGTATACAGGCGTTTTTCGAGGTGTTGCTCATGAAATATGTGGCAGTAAATTTAGAAGTCAATGTTTCGTTCCGGTTATCTTACATAATCTAAGTAATTATGATGGTAATTTTATTGTTCATGCCCTAAATTTTGCTGAAGGCGCAGTAGAAATAATCCCCCAAAGCAAAGAGCGTTATATATCTTTTTCAAAATTATTAAAAGTTAATAACCATCGAGTAAGTTTACGGTTTATAGATTCTCTGAAATGTCATGTAGTTTGGAAACACTAGCAAATAATTTAAACATCAATCAATTCGATGAATTGAGGAAACATTTCCCGAATGAGCAGGATTTTAAACGATTAAAAAGAAAAGGTGTATATCCTTATGAATTTATGACCGGGTTATAAAGTCTTAAACAAAAATCTCTTCTCACACAAAACCAATTATTTAGCTCAATAACAAATACAAACGTTTCAAATGAAGACTATGAACATGCCAAAGATGTCTGGCAGCATTTTAAATGTCGTTCTATGAGTGATTATTCGGATTTGTACTTAAAGACAGATGTTTTATTGCTAAGTGACATTTTTGAAAACTTTAGAACTATTTGTATGAGCACTTATGGTTTGGATCCTGCGCATTACTATACAGCACCAGGTTTAAGTTGGGATGCGATGTTAAAATACACAAAAATAGAGATAGAGTTGCTAACAGATTTTGATAAAATTGCCTTTATTAAATCTGGTATTCGAGGTGGAGTATCACAGTGCAGTCATCGATATGCCAAAGCAAACAACCACTATATGAATGATTACGATAAAAATCAGGCCACATAATTTTTAATATATCTTGATGCTAATAATTTGTATGGTTGGGCTATGTCACAGTATCTCCCGGTTGGAGGTTTTCAATGGGTTGATATTGAGACAAATTTCAAAGTTGCAATCGATTCTGAAATCGGATATATTTTAGAAGTAGATTTAGAATATCCTGATAACCTACATGATTTACATTCTGATTTTCCACTCTGTCCAGAAAATGTTTGTATAGGAAATACAAAAGACTTTAAACTGGTCCCAAATCTAAATAATAAAAGTAACTACGTAATACACTACAGAAATTTAATACAATGCTTAAATATGGGATTAAAAATTAAAAAAATTCATAGAATTTTAAAATTTGATCAAAGTCCATGGTTTAGCAAGTATATAGAATTAAATACAAATCAAAGAACCAAAGCCAAATCCGACTTCGAAAAAGATTTCTATAAGCTTATGAACAATGCAATCTTTAGAAAAACAATGGAAAACATTGAGAAACGGGTAAATGTTAAATTGCTCACTCACTGGGAAAATCGAGGGAAGATTCAAGGGGCTCAAAGTTTAATAGCAAGACCTGAATTTCACAGTCTTTCCATATTTTCAAAAGAATTAGTTGCAATACAACTTTATAAAACAAAATTGGTTTACAACAAACCCATCTATTTAGGATTGTGTGTTTCAGATATTTCCAAAACTTTGATGTATGATTTCCATTATAATTACATGAAAAATAAATTTCAAACCAATATCAATCTGTTATACACAGATACAGACAGTTTGGTTTACCAAATATTTACAAACGATTTTTACATAGATATTAAAGACGACATTCATACATACTTCGATACATCTGATTATCCACATGTATATAATTTTTCACTTGTTAACAAGAAAAGAGTAGGGTTATTTAAAGATGAAAATAACGGTAAAATATTTACAGAGTTTGTGGGTTTACGATCAAAAATGTATGCAATGCTGGTTGAGAATAGAATCATAACAAAGGCTAAAGGAGTAAATAAATGTGTAACTAAAAAACTTACAATGGATAACTATAAGACGTGTCTCTTTGATAAAAATATTCAATTTTCGCACATGTATAGATTTAAGTCAATAAAGCATGTTATTTTCACTCAAAAAATTAACAAAACATGTCTTTCACATAATGATACTAAACGTTTTATTTTATCGAATTCTGTAAATACTTTAGCATGGGGACATTATAGCTTAAGAAACTAAGTTTAAGTAATATTAGAATTTAAGTATCTAGTTAGGTACCTACCTACCTTACCACACCTTTGTAAAGTACCTAGCTGTTAATGTAATAATATAGTTATAGAGTTCCTTTATTATAAGACATAATTTTTTATCCTATTTTAAATTTAAGTATAAATATAAATATATATTTCTAATTTTTAATACATTGTATCATTACCTTCATTTACCTCATACCAGAAACACGTGTTGGTAGTAAAAAAATGTTTCATTTGTGGGTGTGGAAAATCAAATTTTGTCACAAACTTTATAAAATATGTAAAAGAAGTTTGTAGTGTGAATTTTGCTCAAACCACATGGTGTTTTGATGAAATGCAACCGTTGTATAGTTTGAGAAAAGTAAATTATTTTCAAGGAATACCTTATATCTTAGTATGTTCGATGGAAAGGATCCTTAACTAATAATTATTGATGATCTCATGAGGGAATCCGATGGACGCATTGTTGATATTTTTACAAAGGTAGTCATCACAGAAATTTGAGTGTTTTCTACATAACATAAAACTTATTTCATCAAGGTAAAGGCCAAAGAGACATATCGCTGAACTCTAGTTATATCATCTATTTCAAAAATCTTCGTGATAAGACACAAATTCGATACCTAGCACGACAAGTTTCACCAGAAAATATTAAGTTTATGGAAGATTCTTAGAAAGATGCGACTAATGAAGCTCATGGATACCTAATGATTGATTTAAAACAATATACTAATGACGTTTCAAGACAAAAATATTCCCTTCAGACGGATATTGTACTGTGTACATACCAACAAAAGTGTTTAAATATGCTAAGAATCAACAAATTCATATCAGTCATAAATAATGTATCGAAGACTAAAGACGCATACGGATTTACTTAGAGCTCTGCGCACACTAAAACCAAAATACATAAAAGCTCTTTTAAAATCGTGTGATGAAGAAGAAATTAATTGTATTTGTGAATGCATTCATAACGTTTTAAAAGGAAAAGTGCCCTTAGAAGAAACAACTAGAAAAAACTTAAAAAATATAAAGACATACTTCGCACACTAGTAAGTAAAAGTACAAACAAAATTCGCAAAAACATAATCATTCAAACAGGGGGTGCCTTTTTACCAATGATATTGGGTTCAATTTTAAGTGCATTAGTTGGCTCTCTTGTTTGAAAAAATGGAACATGCTAAGAAAATGTTGCTTGTTGATCCAAGTGTAATAGAAAAAAATAATCAACATAATACGGCTGATAACCCCCTATCACGATTAGATATGGAAATGCAAGACATTTTAAAAAGTAATATGGAAGAAAGAAAAAAGGGTACTCTATACCTGCAAGTTTTGCAGCGATATTTACATTTTGCTGAAGAAGGACGTCGTCCAATTCAATTACCCATCGTATCATATATTGAATCTGATATGGATAATAGTGGATATGACACAGTTGATAATAAAAACAATGAAATCAGTGTTAAAGATTCAGTTACTGTTCAGTCTTCAAACGAAGGTGAGGAACAGGTAAATATTAATGTTTCTCATGGAAAACCAACTCCTTACACCCCAAAACACATACTCAGTTTGGTACCTAAAACATATATAAGGAAGGGTGAGAGATTATTGTTTTTGTTGGTATTGAACAAAAATAAAATTAATTGGGATGCTGATGGTGTAATTACTGTAGACAAAGAAAAATCCATGGGAGTAATATTGTTGACTTAGTAAATGACTTTTTGAGACCACTAAAAAGAAGTGCTCCAATAGGATGGGAGAAATTTGCAAAAGCACTGAAAGATATTAAAATACCAATAATTTATATTAGAAATCCACAAAAAGTCGACTATATGCAGCAGCTTCCGATTCCACCATATAAAGAACACACACCGCATAAAGAGAACGAATAGTTTTCAACACCAGTTACTAGCAAAGCCAGGCAGAAGATAGATTGGGAAAAATGGAATCCTTATTAGAAATAAACAATATCTACTTCACACCCAGCGGGGTATGGTAGTATTGATAAACTGGCTAATGCTATGAAAGGTAAAATGAACAGAGAAGATGTTAAAAGATGGTTACAATCACAAGAAACATACACACTACATAAACCAGTTCACAAAAAATTTCCACGAAACAAATATATCTTATCTAATCTCAATGAACTTTGGCAGGCTGACTTAAGTGACATGAGAACTTATTCAGAATATAATGATGGTTTTAATTACATTCTTTGTGCTATTGATGTTTTTACCAAATTTGCCTATGCACGATCAATGAAAAATAAAAATTCTGAATAGATTAAAACATGTTTTGAAAGTATATTTCGTGAAGCTGATATAACACCAACTCATATACAATCCGACAAAGGAACCGAATTTGTATCGAAAGATGTTCAAAAATACTTTAATACGAAGAAAATCAATTACTATACTACAAACAACCCCGATATTAAGGCTAGTGTAGTTGAAAGATTTCAAAGGAAACGCAAAATGAGGATGTGGCGTTACTTTACTCACAAAAATACATATAAATACATTGATATTTTACAGGACTTAATATATTCATATAACCACAGTTACCATTCCAGCATCAAGATGTGCCCTTGTGATGTAAACTCAAAAAATATAATGACAGTGTGGAACAATTTGTATACACGTAACCATGTTCAAAACAATAATAATACAATACCAATACATCTCCAACACTACCCAAATTTCATATTGGAGACTATGTAAGAATAACAAAATATAAACATATATTTCAAAAAGGATATGAATCTAATTGGAGTGACGAAATATTTGTAATATCTTCAGTGATAGATCGGGATCCATGGATTGTGTACACACTAAGAGATTTACAGCAAGACAACATTATTGGAACCTTTTATGATAAGGAATTGCAAAAAGTGACGTACGACCCCTCTCTAAATTATAAACTAGATAAAATATTAAGTTCCCGCTATTCTGGTAACAGAAAGCAAGTGTTAGTGAAGTGGAAAGGTTATCCAGATAAATTTAATAGTTGGGTTCTAGTTTCCGATTTAAAACAAATATGAATAGAGAAAGTTTTTATTTAACATTACCTAGTAACAGTTCTATGGAATATTTTCCAGACAATGTTACTACAAGATTTTCAACTAAATTACCAAAACCCATAAAATTGGAGGGACAATGGACCGTCGGAGTTGTTGAATTTCAATATCCATGTACCATGTTTACTGTTCAAGAACATGAAAATATTATTTACATAACTAAAACGATGTTGATACCAAATGAGAAAATACCTTCATTGGTTTATTATAAAAAACACATTCCAGCTACAAATTACGATAACATTAATCATATTATTATTAACAGCGTTGAATCATATAAAGGAAAAAGTAACATTTCGCTATGATGAAATATCAAAGTTTGTGTCAGTTTCGGTGATGGATAATTCAGTAAAATCGCTAACGTTAAAACCTAAATTAAGTGTTCAACTCGGTTTTGAACCTAATAGGAATCTTGTAGATAATGGTCTTGGAAAATGCCCTGCAAATTTGCATTTAGGATTGCCATCACAATTATTTGTCTATTGTGATATAATCGATCCTCAGATAGTAGGAGATGTTATGTCTCCTCTCCTAAGAATCATTCCTTTAGATCCGGAAAAGTATATATATGGCGCAAATAAAATGCATGTTTTCTCACCTCCTCACTATTTACCAGTTATGCGTAGAGAGTTTGATACCATCGAAATAGATATAAGAACCAGCACGGGTCAAAAAATACCATTCCAGTTTGGAACAGTGTGTGTTAAACTTCATTTCAAAAAATTATAATGTATCCCCGTGACAGCATAACTTGTCCATATGAACATTATTATTCTCATCAAGCTGGCTCTGGTATTGGAGTGATTTATAAAGGGGCGCCTTAACAACGTGGTCATGGGATCGGTAGCTTTTTAGGAGGGTTGTTTAGATCGGTTTTACCCTTACTTTCTAGTGGTGCTCGCGTAATAGGCAAGGAGGCAATAAATACTGGTGTCGGTCTTCTATCAGATATGGTTAGTGCCTGCCCCATGGAAGAATCAATTAAAAATCGACTAAAAGTAGCTACTTCAAACTTGAAAAGAAAAGCTCGTGATAAAATTGATTAAATATGTCTGGTTCTGGATATATAACCAAAAGGAAGCGTCTTAGTTCAGTCATTCCACCGTCGACTACCAAAGTGAAAGCTCTAAAAAAATTACGAGTTAATAATCAAAAAGATATATTCTCATAAATAATTTTTAAAATGTCATTCTTACATAGCCATTCCTGTGAATGTATAAAATCAGAGTTAGATTTATTTGCTCTACCATCCACGCAAACTAGCATAGAAAACGGATTATGGATACACTACAAACCTATTTCATCCCTAGCTGATGATGGCCCCATAGAATTTCAAGTACCTGGAACAGGTGATGACTACATGGATTTATCCCATACATTGCTGCACATAAAAGCCAAGATACAAAACCAGGATGGTACGAAATTAACTGAGTCAACTGTTGTAGCTCCAGTAAACAATTGGCTCCATTCTCTTTTCACCCAACTAGATATTTATTTGAATCAAAAGCTAGTATCGCCGCCAAACAATACATATGCCTATAGAGCTTACATGGAAACATTATTAAATTATGCTCCTGCTGCTAAGAAATCTCATCTGACTTGCGGTCTTTGGTATCAAGATACGGCTGGGAAAATGGATTCAACTGATGAAAAAAATGAGGGATTTGTTAAAAGACGAGAATTATCATGTGAAAGTAAGGAGATAGAAATGATTGGTCATCTTCATCTTATATTTAATCAAGAAAAGTTTTTAATAAATGGTGTTGAAATGAGTGTTAAGTTCGAGAGAAACATTTAACCTAATGGCTTCTACAGCCGACTTGAAATAAAGTATGTATTACAGATGCAACACTAATTATACGTAGAGCACGAATCAATCCTACTGTATTACTTGCACATCAAAAATTTTTATCCTCTACTACAGCTAAATATCCTATCACTCGAGCTGAAGTCAAAGTTTAACTATACCTTCAGGAATTCAGGGTAAAACTCTAGATAATATTTTTTTGGGGCAAGTTCCTAAAAGGTGTATAATCGGATTTGTGAACAATGCAGCGTTTAATGGGGGTCTAACAAAAAATCCATTCAATTTTGAAAACTACAATATAAATACATTTTGTTTATACATTGACGGTCAACAAATACCTTCGAAAGCTTTGCAACCATCATTCGATAGTAATATTTACACAGCAGCCTATCACACACTATTTTTAGGGACAGGTATACATTTTCTGAATGAAGGCAATGGCATATCTAGGGAGCAATATGCAAAAGGATATTGTATGTTGGCGTTTGATCTAACAGCTGACCTCAGTTCAAATTCAAACACTCATTGGAATCTTATAAAACATGGTAGCGTTAGACTGGAGGTTCGTTTTGAATCTACTCTTACTCAGACAATAAATTGTATTATTTATGCCGAGTTCGATAATGTTATTGAAATTGATAAGAATCGTAATGTAACTGTAGACTATAGTAGTTAGGATGTAATAAAATTGTATTCCCATTCACAGACTATCTATCAATTGTTAAGATTGAATAAAATTGTATTTAGTTATATAATAAATAAAACATTGATGTGTGCATACGTACATATCGTTTTATTTCCTGAAACCTCTTTTTTACTTTTTCACTATAATAAGTAATTTACATATTTCCTTTTAACATTCTTGATTTGGAGATTGAACTTGACACAGCTTTCCTTATTAAGAATAATGGATACAATTGATATTCGAAAATATTTACACTACATTCACCCAGCTTTACACAAAAATGTGTATGCTGCAAACAGGTTACCACTGCATGTAAAAAAACCGATGTAACCGAACAAACCAGAATCACATTGGAAAGCCATGCACATAGATAAAAATGGAGTTGGCCAGTATTTTGATTCATATGGACGCGCACCTAAAGACTACCACAAAAACTTCTTGCGCAGAAACTCAAGACAGTGGGGTTGTAATAGATATAGATTGCAACACGACTTAACTACAGTATGTGGAGAATATTGTTTAACATATGTGTATTTCAAGTTTTATGGTAATACTATGACAGACTTTATTGAATTATTTAGTAACAATACTATCAATAACGATCTATTTTTACACAAGTTGTTTAATGAATGCTTTAAAAATTAAAAGGATACCTAGCACCTAGATACAAATAGTTAATGTTAGCTAAATTAACTAAGTTTACTAATTGATAAATGTGGTTAAAAGTGAATCATTAGACTAATAAAACAAAGTTTCATGAAATTAAAAAGTTTTTTATTTAAGTATAAAAATAAAATACCTGATGCACAAGAAAAATCATGACAATGTTATTACCTATTCTAAAAATCATTATTTACATTTAGTTATTACACCTAGTTAGTTATTGTTTTTTAAAAGAATACATTTTGCTGTCTTCTGATTCCGATATCTCCTTGGTGATTTGATAGACAATTTTTTTTCAAATTTTCATAATTTTTGTTATTCAACTTCTTGCAGTAGTATTTGACACGAATGTCAGCGTGTTTCCAATGTTGGGCAGAAGGAATCTTGCTCAGCTTTTTCACATCAAACACATAAATTTTTATAAGATGTGTAGCATTAGCACTGTCGTCTGTGTTTGTTGATATGTATGATGTACCACCCTCTTTGTTCATTCGCCTCTTTGTTCATTTTGGTGGCTCTTCCGGAAAGAACTCATCTATGTTGCTGAGACTACTGCGGGGGCGCTTACATGTAGATTTCTTTGCAAGGTGGCACGCAATTGGTGGTGTCCTCTTCATCAGATATAGTATTATAACAGAATTGCTTGAAAGTGTTATGTTCTTCAACCTCCTCCACGGGAGAGTAACTTGGTGTGTCCTGTAACGACATGTTACTTTTATAAAATACATAGATACAAGTAGGCGCACAACATAAATGCAAAATCATAGATCACAAAGAGTCGATTTCACCGTTTGCAGGCAAAACTTTTATCATCAAGGGTATCTGGAACTCGGTTTAGCTTATATTGATAGAGTTTAATCGCAAAGGTGAAATCGGTTCTAAGTAAATAAGTAATATAGAACTTACCTCCATTTTACACTGTAGAACACGGAAACACTATTTATTGTGGCACAAGACTGTGTGCTGAGTAACGAATAATTTTAGAATACACGTAGATATAATACCAGACGTTATAACAATATTTATCTGTAGTTCACTGCACGAATGGTGTAAGACTGTGTCAGTAACTCGAGAGTTTTAGAAATTTATAGCAGAGAGGCATCACAAAAACTCACGACATGTTTCAGCAGGTAAACTTGCCTTGTGGGTGGGCGTTTGCAGTGTCACAAAAACACATGATGAATTATCGATCGAAGACGTTATCTTACATCGTTTTAGCAAGACGTCATGCCCCGACAAGTTTTTGTTTAGATGGCGCCTCCCTGTCGGCTTTTTTTATATTTGCATTGAATGTAATCGCGATTCGCGGTTAGTTTATTATAAAGGTAGTTTATTTAAATAATAAAAAATATACACATAAAATAAAAATATATTGGTGTATTGTTAATAAATATATTAAAATTAAAATAAAAAATAAATATATTGGTTATCATATTATCATAATGTGATATTATAATTATTTAAATTTAATTCACACGAATTCTTTCTCTCAAGGATTTGGGTCTGCCTACCTGAGCTACCTGCGGCGCAAGCCGGACGATGCAATGGTTCGATCCTCGGTTATAAAAAAACGGCTATTGTTCCGTTTTTATCGAGTTTGGGTCAGTCAACAAGTGGCTTTCTAACTTTTGAACGGAACGAGATACGTTAAAATGGATGATGGATGAATGGAGCGCAATTGATCAGGCGTATGCCAAAACATACAAAAAGAGTCTTAACTTTTTTTTTTTTTTAGTTGGCGGTTTGGCCAAGACCATCCGCCACGGCTTTTTAGGGTGAGTGAAAACGAATGAATCCGAATCCATTTTTTTGGTGAGCCAGAATGAACGAATCCCTACTACTCAGGTATTCTTCAGATTACTTGAGCGCATGTGAGCGGATTGGTGCAGTGATTTATTTTAAAGTTAGTACAAAGTAGTATGATATTATGAACTCTATCATTACATAGTATAAAACAAAGTCGCCTCCCGCTGTCTGTCTGTCCCGATGTATGCTTAGATCTTTAAAATTATGCAACGGATTTTGATGCGGTTTTTTTTATTAGATAGAGTAATTCAAGAGAAAGGTTTATAAGTATAAAACATGCATAATATAGTAGAGAAACACTGATAATATTAGAGGTTAGCGTATATGGGTTCAACGTCAGAACTACTGAGCTACAGCAACGCGTGGCCGGGTCAGCTAGTTATAAATAAAATAAATAATACCGGACATTTCACACAGCATCATCTGTCCCCAATGTAAGCAGTGCTTGTTTTATGAGTACCTACCAGATGACTGATATACTTCTTGCATAGGTACTTTTTATTTTTTGTAAATACCTACATACATATTATACATAGAAACACCCAGACCCAAGACCAATACTTGCAGACCATACAAACATTTGTCTCGCGGCGGAAATCGAACCCGCAACCTTCTACGTCTCAGCCGAACCTTAAGTTCACTGCGCCACAGAGGTCGTGATTTATAAATCTATCAATGTGAAATTTTTGAGAAAATAATAACAACCTATAAGTTCTGAGTATTACGGTCTGTTGTCAGTGTCAACAAGCGGGGAGAAGATAAACCATAGGTACCTTTGAACATTATCACAATTATTGCATTAAAGTCTATCAACGCAAACGAGGCAATATTGCAATACGTTGCAATATTGCTAATTTACACTGTATGTGTGCCAGAGTCTCTCGTTACAGCCCGCGTTATCGTCATCATGAGTACCTACTTACCTATGACACCTATGCGACACATTCCACAAAAAAACTGAAATTAAAAACTTTTGCACGCGCCTGAAGATGCGCCGTATCTAATCTAACACAGCACTACAAAAAGTAGCCTTCACTAAGTAGCACATATAGTTGCATTTGCATGTCAATCACTCGTAGCGTGAATCATGAGCTATTTCCATATCCAACACTGATCCGAGAAAACATACTCACTGTCTTCCCAAACCGTGCAACACGTTCCTGAGTGAGTCTGCAGGTCCAAACTTTATTTTCTATTAGATTGAGTGAACTTAAGATGTAGTTGGCACAGAAACTTCCTTTGGACTAGACTAGACTATGCGTGAACTCGTTGGCCACTGCACGGCCGTACGCTGGCATTGGCCTGAGATGCAAAAGGCTGTGGCAGGCACGCGATAAATGATTGTATGATCTGCAAATATTTGTCTCGGGTCTGGGGGTTTTTCTATGTATAATAAATATGTATTCGTATTTACAAAAAAGACTATATTAGGTATTTATTTCCAATACATCTGTACGCTCATGACGGGCTTCTCACAAGGGCTTCTGTTCGGGAACAAAATCCTGGTCGGGACAGGATCGGGTGATGTAACCTTAAACGTTTCACTTCTTTACAACTTTCAGAGCCCTCATTTTGCGAGGCATTTGAACTTGACGGTTTTTTTTTACTTTAAACTTAATTCCCAGAGCTTCTTGCTCTAACGTGCAGTGGTGTAGAACTGGAAAGTTAGTGTAAATATTTTTAGCTAATCCAGTAGGTAACTCATAAATACAGGACTAAGCTTAGGATCGACTAAAACTCCAGCACCAAAGATACCGCAAACTATTACCAATTTGGAAGTTGATTTTTTATACAAAATATTTTTCAATATCGTCGCTAAAACTGTATCCTCGTTGGATCGACTATTAACACATATTACTATCAGTTTACTTAGCTCGACGCACGCTATCTCACACACACCTGCGATGGAGCAGCTCACTATATCCTGCCTGTCTGAAAACGTTATAACTCGTCTAAGTAGTATTGCAGGGCCAACTCTTTGAGTTTCTGTCCTACTAGCAAGGGTGTATTGCCCAAAATTTGTGGTCAACTCTGGCACACATTTTGGGAAGCACAAAATATCGAAATTGATCTCTTCCATTTTAGTGGATTTTAGTGGTACCGTGGATTGCTGTAAATTACTCTGAAAAAGTAATGTAAGTTCGTTTTTATTGCGAGTATCTAGCGAGTTAGCTACTGGGGTTTTATTTCTGATGGAAGGTGCGTTAATTCGCTTCGGCCAAGGCAAGCCCTGTTGGGACGTACTGGATTGGATACATCCCCGTTTGGATTCTTCTCCGATATCGTCATTTGAATCTGACGAATAAGAATCCATTTTATCTGGATTCAACACATGGATGTTATTATTAGAATTCATTATTACTGTGGCACCCGACGCTTCGCTGACAATGTTATTTGTATCGATGGTATATTCTGGAAATGCTCCGTCGATATCGTTTTTAGAAATCGAATCCATTGTGACTTCTTCCTTTGAATTTTCCTTGTAATTTCCGCCATTTTGTAAATATGGGTTCATTTTGCGCTATATTATATAATGTTAATTAATCACCAGATAAATGATGTTGTTATGTTAACAGCAAATGAGCTACTGAAATTACTAAACCGGACCTCGATATTTAAGTGTTTAGATAAGCGTTACTTATCACTTTATCTCTCTATGCAGAATATTCGCAATCGAACATTCGAGAACGGGCTAGGTAAATAGCAAATTGAGTATAATGCATGACCTCATGTCGCTCTGCCCTCAGGCAGCTAACCGACACATTTGATATGTATAGTCTCTTGTATTAGTTTTTCGTAGTTAAGGTAGTTATAAGATGGATCATGCAAAAAAGCGCTAGGACCAGGACGAGTTTCTTGCCAGTTCTTCTCGGGCTTGGGTTAGGAGGAATTGGCACATAAATTCACTTAGTATGTAAGACTGTTCGCGTTTACGTTATGCGATTGAATAGAATTGTTCTCACTTGCTGTGGTTTTACTGGAGTGTCACGTGACGGTCCAATTAAGGGCCGCTATTGGTTTATTTTAACTGTTCCCTCCCACTACTATCCTCGAACTTTGTAATAGGGAATATATACGCCTTGTCATCTTTATAACGAACACGCATCTTTTAATTAAAATCCTTAAAACTAAACATAGAACCCTGTAATTAGGCAGTTACGACAACTACAAACAGTACTAGACACGCTGAACCAGTACAAAGACGTTTCAAAATGATGATGATTGTCATTACATAGTATAAAACAAAGTCGTTCCCGCTGTCTGTCTGTCCCTATGTATGCTTAGATCTTCAAAACTACGCAACGGATTTTGATGAGGTTTTTGAAGTGAAAACTTCTTTTAGCGCGGTACGCATATTTTTAGATGACCTCTGGATTCGCGACACCGTTACAAACGCAGCCGGCTGCCGCGCTCGCCCCATTTGACTATAAACTTTAATTTACATGTTTACAGTCTACTTTTGTATGGAGAAGTTTACTGAGTTAGGTTCTTTAATATAGACGCAGCCAGCTGCCGCGCTCGCCCCATTTGATTATAAACCTTAATTCACATGTTTACAGTCTACTTTTGTATGGAGAAGTTTACTGAGTTAGGTTCTTTGATATATTATCTACATTCTGAACTAAAAATCTCATCATCTGTGTTCGTTCAGTATTTGATTGGCAGTCGCCATAATTACTGATTTTGAAATGATTTATTACTAAACTCTAAATCGCCAAAATAAGTTTACACTTCTACACCCGTATCTTTAATAGATAGAGTGACTCAAGAGGAAGGTTTATATGTATAATACATACATAATATAGTAGAGAAATACTGATAATTTTAGAGGTTAGCGTATATGGGTATATTCAACGTATTAGAACTACTGAGCTACAGCAACGTGTGGCCGGGTCAGCTAGTATTGAATAAAGTATCTTTTGACTTTACTTGACTTTGAAGATGACACTTACATATTTAGATATTCGTATGTCGTAGTTCACTGGTCTGATCGATGCAAATAATACTTACACGTGATAAAGAGGATCTATAAAAAACACCGAATAATGTACATATTTAAAAGCATATAACAGTTTATTTACAAGTAACTGGACAACACTAAACACTATTTACAATAATTTCATATCTTTTTAAACTTACAATCTAAAGAATCTGTACCTATATTTCTTTCTTTACTGTATTTTACTGCAAGTATTTGTCTTGAGTCATAATATGTATTTACAAAAAAAAGTATATATAAGTGGTATATCAGTCATGTGGTACCTATAACAAGCTTTGCTTACCTTGGGGCCAGATGACGCTGTGAGAACTATCTAGCATTATTTATTTATTAATTACTTAATTAATTTAAACAGGAGTTACTATTGTTTATTACGAACGTTTGGATTACGTCCAGTCAGATCTTGGTTTGTTCCCTGAATCGATTCGGTTTCAGATTGAATTCAAAATTATATTTGTCCGCCACTGCAAAAAAAAATACATTATATGAATCGTTACTAAATACATTAAATATAAGTAGGTAGGAAGATATAAATGGGGATTATACTTTGTTAGATAAGGTAATAAACCACCACATATCATTATGATTACCTACTAAGTATTAGGTACCTAACTGGTCACCTACCTAGTTTTGATGCGTAGGTACCCATTTTTTAATCTTGTGTATGTCCCACGTTTTCGTGTCGTGTCAAAAAACAATATAGATTTTTTTTTCATTACATCTATGTTTGACCGATGTCATTGGTTCTTTCTTAAACCATGCGTTTGACATATTGTACGGATATAGCATAAACTAAACTTAGCATAAATTAATATATAATACCGGACATTTCACACAGCATCATCTGGCCCCAAAGTAAGCATAGCTTGTGTTATGGGTACCACTTGACTGATATACTACTTATATACTGTTATTATTTTATAAATACATACATATTATACATAGAAACACCCAGACCCGAGACAAATACTTGCAGATTATACATACATTTTGTCCAGTGGCGGTAATCGAACCCGCAACCTTCTGCGTCACAGAGGTCGTCACAGCATAGCTTGTTCTATGCGAACCAGTAGGGCGATTATGGAACTTTGATACTATAAAAACATTGATACTAATAGCTTTCAGTTAATATTGATGAATTGGTATTACGGATCGCTGCGATTTCTATCGGCTTCTATCTCTAGTTACAATGTGAAGTTGATGTCAAACTATAACTCGACCAATTCACAAAGTACGATTGTGGTAGGAACCGTGTTTAGCGTACTAAGCATTTAAATACATCGTATATGTCACCGCGTCGTTCCTACGCCTCGCGAAACAATGCGTCATCGATTTATATTTCATTTACAGAGAACACAATTTAAAGCAATGAGGTATTATAAAACCTAGATTTATTATTTTAAAGCCAGGTTCATTCATTACTTTGTATTAATCGATTGTCTTATTAAATTGTTAATTGATTTGACTACAAAAGTGATGATGACGCTTTGAAGGAAGTTAATTTATAATTATTTACGATTTGAACTTTATTTGCTTTCTTAATTCTTTAATAATTTAGAATCAATTTATGGAATTTATTTCGAATTATTTGAGTACTATTTAAGTCGAATATTTTTTATTAGGATTTTTGTTTTGCAAATCCCGTAAATAACCTTCAATAATTAAGAAATTATTTTTAGAATTTATTAACACAATATTAATTGTAATTTTAATAAGTTCCTGCACCATCTTTTTTAACTTGAATGGAAGTGCTAAAAAAACAAGAAGATGGCGACAAGAGATGGCTTGTGTTGTGAGTCGAAAAGTCTCACTTGCCTTGCGACTTAGAAACCGAATAGAACTGTGAGTTGAACTCGGTCCACTATTCAATAAAATAGTTAGATTTTTATTAGTGTTCTTTTTGTTTTATTTTCAATTAAATTACTGTAATATTTTATGTGGTTTCGCTTGATAGGAAATAGTTCAAATATGAAATATCTAAAGTAGGTAGGTAAATAAATGCTTGCAAAAGCAGTACCGGTGACCGAGAAATAAAGTCAATGGTACTGCACGTTTAAAAACTTATGATAACCATCTTTTTCGATATATATGATTGATTAAAATAATGCCTATTGCTAATCGAAATTGATAGACATTGATGCCGATTGCTTATCGAAACTGATAGACATTGATTGTATCAAGAGTTCCATAATCGCCCTACAGATGACTGATATAATACTTGTGATGATGTAACACCAAGACACAGAACAAACGTCTATGTGTGTGTGTAATATTACAAGAGAATATCACTAAAACCACAATTTAAAAATTGATTTCTATATTAAAAAACACATGTGTGCAATTCACATGTGGTAGAAGTGAAACCTTCAAAAATCTTAGAACCACGAATATAAGAAACACTGTATAATGCTTCCTATCTCATTTTCTTCCACGTTAAATCTTATGAATTTATGTGTCTGTCTCTTTTTACTGTCGCTTTTTCGTTTCATCGACTTTCAAATCACAACGATGCTAAAGAAGTTTTCACTTCAAAAAGCTTCTATATAGTTGTTCTTGTCCAAGAAGGTATTATTTCAGCTCTACGAGCTTCTCAATTCTACAAGTAATCTTACTAATATTTACAGCGCGTGCTTTCCCACGATGGCCTCTATATCCGCGACATCTTTCACGCACGATTCGGTTAGCACGAGTGGCTCGTTGTCGGTGATGAGAACGTCGTCTTCTATCCTAATGCCGATGCCTCGGAACTCTGGTGGAACCGACTGGTCGTCGGGACGGATGTAGATACCTAGAAAACAGAACTCGATTAAGAGAGAGCGAAGCGAGCCGCTAAAATACATACTTATTATTCATAGTGTAATTTTGGTTGCAATTTAGAGTTGTAATTTTATCGTGAAACGTAATTGATGTCCACGGATTACAGATTTTAAAAATGTATGTGCATTTCGTTTTGGTGCGGCGTTCGAGAGACACTGCGGCCGCTGTATAGTCCATAATATAGTAAAATCCATGCAAAGCGTTAGTAATAGGCAAGCACGCTTTGCATGGATTTTCAATTACGGGCGGGAGGGAGGTGCATGCGTCTGCATCGTGTCTAACTCATTGGAAATAGAATTAGAATTAGAATTCCGCTAGAATTAGCGGAATAGTACTAAATATTTGTCCATCTATTTAATGTTTTGTAATGGATTTCGGCAAAGTCACGAATCAATATCAGTATTATTTTTTTTATATAATAATTTAAAATAAAAACTACCATCCAATGGGCGCCGGGCCTTAGGCGCTATCTAAAATTTCGACATCGACATCAGCACTGCTCACTTTGGGGCCAGATATAAAATACATGAAACAGTTGAGATATCTAAGGACCGAATAACACGATCTATAGATAGCTCAACTAATCCAGATCACTGCGAGAGGGCAGCGTTCCCAAGACACTAGCGGCGTTGCCACGTTGAATGGCAATGCTAATACGCAGAGCCAGATAGGAGCCAGCTCTTGGGTCACGCAATGTATCTACCAGACGCTGTGGCATAATTTAAAAACGCGATGGGCTCCTGTTCCCCACGGACCCAGGATTAATCCGTGGTAGTTACTAACCGGGTTCGACGGTGATCACCATGTTAGTTCGCACGAAAGACGCGTCGTGCACGTCTAGTCCGAGGTAGTGAATCCGTAGTAGTTACTAACCGGGTTGACAGTGATCACCATGTTAGTTCGCACGAAAGACGCGTCGTGCACGTCCAGTCCGAGGTAGTGAATCCGTAGTAGTTACTAACCGGGTTCGACGGTGATCACCATGTTAGTTCGCACGAAAGACGCGTCGTGCACGTCCAGTCCGAGGTAGTGAATCCGTAGTAGTTACTAACCGGGTTCGACGGTGATCACCATGTTAGTTCGCACGAAAGACGCGTCGTGCACGTCCAGTCCGAGGTAGTGAATCCGTAGTAGTTACTAACCGGGTTCGACGGTGATCACCATGTTAGTTCGCACGAAAGACGCGTCGTGCACGTCCAGTCCGAGGTAGTGAATCCGTAGTAGTTACTAACCGGGTTCGACGGTGATCACCAAGTTAGTTCGCACGAAAGACGCGTCGTGCACGTCCAGTCCGAGGTAGTGAATCCGTAGTAGTTACTAACCGGGTTCCACGGTGATCACCATGTTAGTTCGCACGAAAGACGCGTCGTGCACGTCCAGTCCGAGGTAGTGAATCCGTAGTAGTTACTAACCGGGTTCCACGGTGATCACCATGTTAGTTCGCACGAAAGACGCGTCGTGCAAGTCCAGTCCGAGGTAGTGAATCCGTAGTAGTTACTAACCGGGTTCGACGGTGATCACCATGTTAGTTCGCACGAAAGACGCGTCGTGCACGTCCAGTCCGAGGTAGTGAATCCGTAGTAGTTACTAACCGGGTTCGACGGTGATCACCATGTTGGTTCAAAGCGGCGCGGCGCGACGCACGAGAGGCGCGTCGTGCACGTCCAGTCCGAGGTAGTGAATCCGTAGTAGTTACTAACCGGGTTCGACGGTGATCACCATGTTAGTTCGCACGAAAGACGCGTCGTGCACGTCCAGTCCGAGGTAGTGAATCCGTAGTAGTTACTAACCGGGTTCGACGGTGATCACCATGTTAGTTCGCACGAAAGACGCGTCGTGCACGTCCAGTCCGAGGTAGTGAATCCGTAGTAGTTACTAACCGGGTTCGACGGTGATCACCATGTTAGTTCGCACGAAAGACGCGTCGTGCACGTCCAGTCCGAGGTAGTGAATCCGTAGTAGTTACTAACCGGGTTCGACGGTGATCACCATGTTAGTTCGCACGAAAGACGCGTCGTGCACGTCCAGTCCGAGGTAGTGAATCCGTAGTAGTTACTAACCGGGTTCGACGGTGATCACCATGTTAGTTCGCACGAAAGACGCGTCGTGCACGTCCAGTCCGAGGTAGTGAATCCGTAGTAGTTACTAATCGGGTTCGACGGTGATCACCATGTTAGTTCGCACGAAAGACGCGTCGTGCACGTCCAGTCCGAGGTAGTGAATCCGTAGTAGTTACTAACCGGGTTCGACGGTGATCACCATGTTAGTTCGCACGAAAGACGCGTCGTGCACGTCCAGTCCGAGGTAGTGAATCCGTAGTAGTTACTAACCGGGTTCGACGGTGATCACCATGTTAGTTCGCACGAAAGACGCGTCGTGCACGTCCAGTCCGAGGTAGTGAATCCGTAGTAGTTACTAACCGGGTTCGACGGTGATCACCATGTTAGTTCGCACGAAAGACGCGTCGTGCACGTCCAGTCCGAGGTAGTGAATCCGTAGTAGTTACTAACCGGGTTCGACGGTGATCACCATGTTAGTTCGCACGAAAGACGCGTCGTGCACGTCCAGTCCGAGGTAGTGAATCCGTAGTAGTTACTAACCGGGTTCGACGGTGATCACCATGTTAGTTCGCACGAA
This sequence comes from Lampropteryx suffumata, assembly GCA_948098915.1. NCBI lineage: Eukaryota > Metazoa > Arthropoda > Insecta > Lepidoptera > Geometridae > Lampropteryx > Lampropteryx suffumata. The sequence goes on from OX402545.1 coordinate 2,603,012, forward strand.
AGACGCGTCGTGCACGTCCAGTCCGAGGTAGTGAATCCGTAGTAGTTACTAACCGGGTTCGACGGTGATCACCATGTTAGTTCGCACGAAAGACGCGTCGTGCACGTCCAGTCCGAGGTAGTGAATCCGTAGTAGTTACTAATCGGGTTCGACGGTGATCACCATGTTAGTTCGCACGAAAGACGCGTCGTGCACGTCCAGTCCGAGGTAGTGAATCCGTAGTAGTTACTAACCGGGTTCGACGGTGATCACCATGTTAGTTCGCACGAAAGACGCGTCGTGCACGTCCAGTCCGAGGTAGTGAATCCGTAGTAGTTACTAACCGGGTTCGACGGTGATCACCATGTTAGTTCGCACGAAAGACGCGTCGTGCACGTCCAGTCCGAGGTAGTGAATCCGTAGTAGTTACTAACCGGGTTCGACGGTGATCACCATGTTAGTTCGCACGAAAGACGCGTCGTGCACGTCCAGTCCGAGGTAGTGAATCCGTAGTAGTTACTAACCGGGTTCGACGGTGATCACCATGTTAGTTCGCACGAAAGACGCGTCGTGCACGTCCAGTCCGAGGTAGTGAATCCGTAGTAGTTACTAATCGGGTTCGACGGTGATCACCATGTTAGTTCGCACGAAAGACGCGTCGTGCACGTCCAGTCCGAGGTAGTGAATCCGTAGTAGTTACTAACCGGGTTCGACGGTGATCACCATGTTAGTTCGCACGAAAGACGCGTCGTGCACGTCCAGTCCGAGGTAGTGAATCCGTAGTAGTTACTAACCGGGTTCGACGGTGATCACCATGTTAGTTCGCACGAAAGACGCGTCGTGCACGTCCAGTCCGAGGTAGTGAATCCGTAGTAGTTACTAACCGGGTTCGACGGTGATCACCATGTTAGTTCGCACGAAAGACGCGTCGTGCACGTCCAGTCCGAGGTAGTGAATCCGTAGTAGTTACTAACCGGGTTCGACGGTGATCACCATGTTAGTTCGCACGAAAGACGCGTCGTGCACGTCCAGTCCGAGGTAGTGAATCCGTAGTAGTTACTAATCGGGTTCGACGGTGATCACCATGTTAGTTCGCACGAAAGACGCGTCGTGCACGTCCAGTCCGAGGTAGTGAATCCGTAGTAGTTACTAACCGGGTTCGACGGTGATCACCATGTTAGTTCGCACGAAAGACGCGTCGTGCACGTCCAGTCCGAGGTAGTGAATCCGTAGTAGTTACTAACCGGGTTCGACGGTGATCACCATGTTAGTTCGCACGAAAGACGCGTCGTGCACGTCCAGTCCGAGGTAGTGAATCCGTAGTAGTTACTAACCGGGTTCGACGGTGATCACCATGTTAGTTCGCACGAAAGACGCGTCGTGCACGTCCAGTCCGAGGTAGTGAATCCGTAGTAGTTACTAACCGGGTTCGACGGTGATCACCATGTTAGTTCGCACGAAAGACGCGTCGTGCACGTCCAGTCCGAGGTAGTGAATCCGTAGTAGTTACTAATCGGGTTCGACGGTGATCACCATGTTAGTTCGCACGAAAGACGCGTCGTGCACGTCCAGTCCGAGGTAGTGAATCCGTAGTAGTTACTAACCGGGTTCGACGGTGATCACCATGTTAGTTCGCACGAAAGACGCGTCGTGCACGTCCAGTCCGAGGTAGTGAATCCGTAGTAGTTACTAACCGGGTTCGACGGTGATCACCATGTTAGTTCGCACGAAAGACGCGTCGTGCACGTCCAGTCCGAGGTAGTGAATCCGTAGTAGTTACTAACCGGGTTCGACGGTGATCACCATGTTAGTTCGCACGAAAGACGCGTCGTGCACGTCCAGTCCGAGGTAGTGAATCCGTAGTAGTTACTAACCGGGTTCGACGGTGATCACCATGTTAGTTCGCACGAAAGACGCGTCGTGCACGTCCAGTCCGAGGTAGTGAATCCGTAGTAGTTACTAATCGGGTTCGACGGTGATCACCATGTTAGTTCGCACGAAAGACGCGTCGTGCACGTCCAGTCCGAGGTAGTGAATCCGTAGTAGTTACTAACCGGGTTCGACGGTGATCACCATGTTAGTTCGCACGAAAGACGCGTCGTGCACGTCCAGTCCGAGGTAGTGAATCCGTAGTAGTTACTAACCGGGTTCGACGGTGATCACCATGTTAGTTCGCACGAAAGACGCGTCGTGCACGTCCAGTCCGAGGTAGTGAATCCGTAGTAGTTACTAACCGGGTTCGACGGTGATCACCATGTTGGTTCGAAGCGGCGCGGCGCGACGCACGAGAGGCGCGTCGTGCACGTCCAGTCCGAGGTAGTGAGACACGTGGTGAGGACACAGTCTGTACGCCTCCTAATAATAACATTCATATATTTGTCGACCTCTGTGACGCAGTGAGCGAAGGCCCGTTTGAAACGCAGAAATCGAAATATTAAATAATGCCGGACATTTCACGCAGCATTATCTAGCCCCAATTAAGCATAGCTTGTGTTGTGGGTACCACATGACTGATGATGAATTTTGCAGGAGATTACAGTTTTCATTATGACGTAGATGATGTTAACGTTGGCTTTGATTCGCTATATTTTCTAAAATAAAAAGTACATTTATTTACAGAAATGTACAGAATAATTTACAATAATATATAATACACGATAAACAGTTGAGCTATCTAAGGACCGTTTAAAAAGATCTATAGATAGCTCAACTGATCCAGATCACTGCCAGAGGGCAGCGTTCCCAAGATACTGGCAGGCATTACCACGTTGAATGGCACGTTGGTACACTGAGCCAGATAGGAGCCAGCTCTTGGGTCATGCAACGTATCTTCCAGACTTCGAGAAATAATTTTGAAAATAAAAATAACCTTATTATATTTGCACCAAAGCCTGATTTAGAGTAACAATTTAATTTCATCTTTAAATTACCATTTTTAAATTTACTAAATTGACGTGTTTTAACGCAATTTAGTCATCATGTAATGAGGTGTTTATTAAAACTTCGGAAAACCCTAAAAAATTATTAAATATAGGAGGAATCAAATGTAAATTTTCACTTATTTTATAACTTTCATTTAAAAATGTTACTTTATTATGAACTTTATTGCAAGCTTAATAAGGTCTTTCGTATTTTAGCAATTCTTAGCTAGTCTAAAACTACAGACCATTATGAGTCATCTGGTCACTATAATACAAGCTATGCTTAGATTGGGACTAGATAGTGTTGTGTGTATTTAGTTATAGTTATATTATAATACACTTATATTTATTTATTTAATTTCATACTAATTTATTTAAGCGGCGATAGGCTTGCAACCTGTTACTGTGCAAATCGTAGCCAAATACAATGTTAGGTCGTGTCTCTGGCTACCCTCTTTAGACTTCCTCAAAGAAGTAAATGACTAAATATCCGAGGTGTCCACCGAATTCGAGGATTTTCGATAATACATACTAATACATACTAATAATATAATATATTTGAAAGTGGTGGCAATTCGGTTGGTTATTTCTAAAATTAGGAATTGTCTAAAATATATTTTAGTTAGTCATAGCATTTGTAAAAGCTATTATTCGGTTGGTACCATCCAACCAAATATGAAACGCTTAATTAAATTGTAACGTTGCGTCTAGCGCAGTTACCATAAATTAACATTTAAACCAAAATCTACCGCTAATTCAATACTACCTACTTATGAAAATATAACATACACAGCACCGCGCAGATACTATGCCCTATTCTGTGTCGCCGAGCCACGGCAATTAAAAACGCTTACCCCTCGCCTCGCTCGTCAGAAGCCAGCCAGCTCTTGCGACGAACGCACCTACTAAAAACTATCTACTATCCCAAATTGTGATTGGAATCCCTCTAGGGTGAGTTCTCAGTATTTCTATACCCACTGTTGTCTGTTAGCGCTTAGCATTTTCTTGCCCCTTGTAAAGCTGTCTGCATTTTCTAAAACTAACTGCCGTTATTTTAAATGTCACAACGGCCATTGGACCTTGCACCCAAGCTTGCGCGAGCTGTGACCTCTAACACGTCATGGCGGTCAACTGTCTTTCTGGAATGGATCCTCAGACATCCCACTTTCATTCCAGGATTCCAGTACGGGAGTTATTCAACTACGGAAGTTATCTTCCACTACGGGAGTCAATTTATACCGTCGCGCGGAACCTGCGACCGCTTGCCGCTACCCTGCTACCCGGCAAGCATAATCGCGCTGTCCAGCCTACCGCTGAGACGGATACCTTCGGGGAAGGAGGACGCACCTGACAGCTGGACCTGGCTCGGAGGGACGCATCGTGTCTAACTCATTTAAATAGATTAGCGGAATAGTAATAAATATTTGTGTATTTATTTTGTAATGGATTTCCGCAAAGTTACGCCTGAATCAATTATCTAAGATCGATTGTATCTTGGGGATGGACAAGGATACTTTCAAGGAGACTGAAGCCGCAGATGGAACCATTTTTTTATAAAACCAAGTCACCGGGTATCATAATTAACATTTGTAAGTTTATTGAGGTAAGGTATCACTTACGCTAATAAGTTTATGAGTGTCGATGTCCTTTGAGAGAATGCCTTCAGACTGCAGCCTGGCTCCGAGCAGGCGACACATGCTGTCGAACAGTTGGTCCAGTGGTGGTCGGTGCTCTCCAACTAATTCGATCAGACGCTTCTGGAATAGTTCACAGTTCAGGGTGAAACTTTATCATGAAGAAATAGAAAAAAAATATTTTTAAGTACTTTTTGATTTGTTTTGATAGTTCCCTTTCTCTTTAATCCTTTTTGTATGCATAATAATAATTATAATGTTACTGGTCATTTCACACAGCTTCATCTAGCCCCAAAGTCAAAGTCAAAACATTCTTAATTCAATAAAATCACAAGGACCACGAAGGTTTGAATCGTCTACTTACATGCTAGTTAATCTATAAAAAAATATATATAGGTACCAGTTCCTCCTAACCCTAGTTCAAAAAGAATCCGGCAAGAAGTTTGTCTGGTCTTAACACTTTTATGTATGATCCTTGCCAATTTTGTTACGGATGGCGAGTAGAGTAGGAGCAGATTCATCCCAAGCTTTTTTGTAAGTAAGCAGAGCTTGTGGGAGCTTATGGGAACCACATGACTTGACTGATATACTACTACTTAAATACTTGTTTTGTAAATACATATATATTATATGGAAACACCAAGATCCAAGACATATATATTTGCAGATCATACAAACATTGTCCCGCGGCAGTATTCGAACCCGCAATCTGCTTCTAAGGTGGGCTTCTTATCTTCGCCCACTGCGCCACAGAGGTCGTCAATCATACTCAATATGTGTTATTAAAATCTCCATAGGTTTGCTGGAATATAAGACTTTTTAGGTTAGGATCGTCTGTGTACAGTATTTTTTCAGGGTTTCAGGTGAGGCCACACAGAAAGACGAACGGCGATTGAATTGACCCAAGACACATATTTGCAGATAATAAAAATAATAATAAATATTTGAAGACATAACACCAACTAGCCCCAAACTATGAGTAGGTATTTATATATTTTATAACACCCAGACCCATAACAAACACCTTTGTTCATCACACAAATGTTTATCCTGGGAGGCAATAGAACCCTCAACCTACAACGCAGAAGGTAGAGCTACTACCAACTGAGCTGACATGCCAGTTAAAATTAGCCAAATCATACAAACATTTGTCCCGAGGCGGGAATCGGACCCGCTATTTTCAGCGTCAGGCGAACCTTTGCGGCTTGCGCCACGGAAGCCGTTTTGTTTAAATTCGTCTTGTGAAAAAAAAATGGTTGTCTGTAAAGTCGGTTTACGGACGATAATTGTACGTGATAACGTCATAAGAAAGCATTGATGAAAAATTGCATACTTTTAACCTATTAAGATGCGTCACAATCCGAACGCTTAGGCCGGTCGTGCCTCTCTATCGCTTGTTCCGCGCTCTCGCTTGCACGCTCGGCTCAGGCGGAACGTGACAATTTTTCGTGCGTGCAGCCGGCGTTCATCGATTTATAAGACGTTATCACGTCAAAAATATGTATTGACATATTTGTGACAAATCTATTTTAAATTAATGATTACCTGCACTGATAAAATAAGTTCATACAATATCTTGTGGTATTTGGAGAATTGACCGGACACCGGCCAAGTGCGAGATATATCCGAGTTGTACATCCACCGCTGACAACCTGCCGAATGGAAACATTCTTAGTTTTTATCTCGGGATCACAAAAAGCTCATCTAAAACTTTAGACGAATTTTATTACAAATATCTCTCCTGAGAGGTATTCCCAAGCTACTCAGAGTTTTATAACTTGCACTTCTTTACTGCTACTCATCCTCGGACAAATTTAACCTACAAATATTAAGTTGGACCAAGCCTTGGATCTTGGTGTTTCCATATAATCTATACTAATATTATGAACACGAAAGTTTGTTTGTATGTTTGTTACTCTTTCACGCAAAAACTCATAACAATATTTATACAACATATAAGCTTATGTACTCGTATAATTATGGGATAGGAATTATAATCAAATTGGACATTTAAGTAATCAGGCACGTCCATACATCTGTCTTATACCAAAACGAAGTCTAGGTTTAAACCTTATCATTAATAGGAAATCCCGGGTTTTTGATACAAGCTCCATACAAACATAGCCAAGTAAGGAAGTCGAGAGCTACCTACTCCTTCTAGATTGCCCGTACTCTGAATTACAACATGTATCGATTAGATTTAGATGGTGTATGTGGCGACTATCGCTACAACATTACACTAATGGCATGTAACATCACTAGATTTTGGTTGCCTCACTAGTGGGAGACAGGAGGTCGGCCATGTTGTTTTGGACGGAGAGAAAAAAATGAATACCTAGGTACCTATAACTAATAGGTAATAAGGTGTTCTCCCACGGGTTCTTTTAAGGGTGCAGACCACTCCCGTAGTATATTCTTGTATTTTGTAAAATTCTCAAATGGCGACCAAGGACAGAAAAACGAAGCGTAGGACAACTCCCCACCCGATGGACTGACGACATTGTAAAGATCGCAGGAAGTCGGTGGATGGAGAGGGCTCAAAATCGTTCTTCCTGGAAATCTATTGGGGAGGCCTATGTTCAGCAGTGGACTTCTCAAAAGCTGATATGATGATATGATGACCTTTATCAGGATTAAACCTAGACATTATTTAGTCGTCGTTTTGGATAAAGGCACATTGGATACATGCCCACGTAGCTTAGTAGTTACTTCCCTGAAACTCCTTAAAGAGCTCCAGTATATCCCTTCACACACCTGAATCTACCAGCAGCATCTCAGCGCCGTCTAACAGCTGGTTGTTGGCTACGTAGTGGATGTGCGTAGCTCGCGGGCCCCCGCCGACCACGGGCGGGAAGGCAGCGTGTTCGGCGCCTGAGAGACGGCTGCTGTACTCCAGAACTGCATCTATGGCGCGTTCTGACACACCTGAATAAACAATAGATAATTGATTCAGGCGTGACTTTCCGGAAATCCATTACAAAACATTGTATCTTGGGGATAAGACAGTCCAACGATAGCCGAAGCAACAAGTCTGCAGATCACAGTGGTTTTTAGTAAATGTGCGGAATACGTGTCGAATTTCTATTTGAGGTTCGCTTTGCATAGCTTTTCAATTGTCCAACTCATTAGGAATAAATTAGCCTAACTCATTAGGAATAGATTAGCGAAATAGTACTGTTGCGCTCGATACATAGCTCCATCTGTTGGCAGGCGGACGCATTAAATATTCACCTACAACGCCATCTGGTATCGAGTAGATGCAAACTACAAAGTACACGTATCGAGTGCATAAGAGCGAGATAGCTATATCTCTCTATTACAAGCGAACATTTTAGCGCGTTCCGGTTAGTTCTCGAACGTTCGAGTATTGTCGCGGTTTTGCGCGACGCACTCGACGCTCGTATAAATACGGCGGTGGTTTGCGGATGTAGGCAGTCTATTTTCGGCTAAGCAAGTGATACAAGTGCGAAAGTTTTGAAGTGTTACCAGTTGTGTTGTAGTGTTGTGACTCTTATTGTGTTCTATTGAGAAGTTAACTAGTAGAATCAGCGGATTAAGTTCAGTGTGTGGTAACTTTGAAATTAGAGTTATTATTTGGTAAAATCAAGCGGTTTCATAATTTATCAGTACCCGGCTCGTCACAAATTGGTGTCAGAAGCCGAGATAAAGAAATGCCGCTTTTACCAAAGGAAGACACGGGCGGTATCCGGACAAGGAGTCAGCAGCAACAAGAATTGAATGAAAGACGGTTTGGAGGTACTCCATCACAAGAATCCCGACTGGTTCTTTAGCCAACAATGGAGTCAACTGGTGAGTTATCGGGAGTTCCATCATCATCTGTGGCTCAGGCTCCTGCTACTGGGGACCTTGCTTGAGGAACTGTTTCGCCGGCAAGAAGAACAAACTCGCCTTATAAAGGACCTGCATGGAGCCTTTGGCAAGGAGCTTCAGGATGTTAAGGAGCAAATCCAGCACCATGATAGCCAAATTTCTGAAGCTAAACCCAGATTGCAAGTGTAGAATAAGCTGTGGATCTGCTGAAATCTGAAGATAAGAGTTATTGTTCCTGTGGTCTCTTCATCGTCAGCGCGAGGATTTAAGGTGCCACCATTTGATGGAGGTTCTTCGTGGTCCGCCTATAAAATTCAGTTCGAAGCTGTCCTAAACGCAAACGGATGGACGAAGTCGCAGGCTATGACTGCATTAACATTAGCCTTGCGTGACCAAGCACTCACTGTTTTTGAGGCCTTGGGGAGTAACGTGAGTTATGAGCAGCTGCTGGAGGCACTAGAATCTTGATATGGTGACGCAAATTTAGAACATGTTTTCCGTAAAGGACAGGACTCAGCGCAATTTGCAGCAGTGGGCCCTGTAAATAGAAAAGCTGGTTCGGAAGGCTTTCCAATCTTCACCTGCCCTTATCGATGGGAACTTGGTTCAGGCATTCGTCGATGGGATACGTGACTTGAAAGTCATAGCTACTGTGAGACTTGGCCATCACGAGTCTTTAAAGAACGCCTTAGCCCATGCTTTGGAGGTGGAAGCTGTACGGATGGACACTCGAGCACATCGCATCAGAGAAGTGGTAGAGTCCAGCCGCGACGGTCGTCCAAAGTTCAGTCCGAAATGTTATGGGTGTGAAGAAAAGGGTCATCTGAGGTCCAGTTGCCCAAAACGAAACAAAGAGAGTAACGACAGATCTCAAGAAGTGGTGAGCACATCCGCTTCCCAGCAGCAGGGAAACGAGTAAATGCCAAGACCGCGGGGCGGGTGCTGGCTGGTATTGTAAAAGCCTTAAAAGTTTCGATTTCACAAGCCCACGATGGGAACAGCCTGATCATCAAAGGCCAAATTAATAGAACGACCTGTAAAATAACTTTGGATACTGGTGCTTCTCGTACAGTAGTGAGTTCCCAACTTGCAAATCGCTTTATTGGGGACTTTACCCGCATATGTAACAGAGTTCAGCTCGTGACAGCAACCGGCCAGCACAAATCCGTTCAAGGCGAGATGCAGGCGGCGATGAAATTAGGGGAGACCACTTACCATCATAACGTCATCATTGCCAACATAGTTGATGTGTGCATTCTAGGTTTGGATTTTTTGCGAGAACACCACGCGGAGATTGACGTAAACCAAGGGATTAAAAAAGGTGGCACAGAAGAAGTCTTTATGGAAGGAGGATCCTCAGGAATAGTCTTCTGCCAAAAATAAATTGTGCTTCCTCCAAGGTCAGAAGGTTGTACCTCCAACCATGGTACAAGTACGTCTATTGCAAACATCAGAGAGAAATCGATGTGTATTGATAGAAAGGTTGGACAATGACCTAACATGGATTATGGCACGGACTCTAGTAAAAGCATCTACCATCTCAGCAGTGCGAATACTGAACCCGAGTAATGAGGAACATCTCATTAAGAAGGGAATGTTAATGGGCAATTGTGAAGAAGTAACCTGGATGCGAAGATGTCAAGAATTATCCAGTGACAATAAATTAGAAGTTAATTACAATGTGTCATCATTGCTGAAAGATTGTTGCAAAGATCTTTCTGAATAGGAAGTTGCAATGGCTGAGAAGATGTTACATCGATATGCTGATATTTTCTCTTCGAATGATGCTGACATTGGAAAGACTGGGCTGGTTCAGCACACCATAAACACCGGTAACGAGTCACCGATTCGTCAACGACCAAGAAGATTACCTGTCGCAAGAGAAAAGGAAGTGGAGACTATGATTGAAGGAATGGTAAAAGACGGAGTGATAGAACCTTCTTCTAGTCCCTGGTGCTCTCCTGTGGTATTAGTCAAGAAGAAGAACGGTAGCTTGCGATTTTGTGTGGATTATCGTCAACTAAATGACGTAACGAAGAAAGATAGTTATCCACTTCCAAGGATTGACGACACACTGGACACATTGACAGGGATAAAGTGGTTCACAACTCTAGACTTAAAAAGCGGCTACTGGCAGGTTGAAATAGATCCGAAAGATAAGGAGAAAAAGGCTTTTTCTACGGGAAAGGGTCTGTGGCAATTTAATGTAATGCCGTTCGGGTTGTGCAATGCCCCTGCAACTTTTGAAAGGTTGATGGAAATGGTACTAGCTGGATTAATTGGAGACGCCTGCCTTGTCTACTTAGATGACATTGTTATAGTGGGTCGTACGTTTGAAGACCAGCTTCAAAATCTGGAACGAGTACTAGCTAAAATTCGTGCAGCCAATCTTAAATTGAGTCCGAAGAAGTGCTCATTTTACAGACGACAAGTATGCTTCTTAGGGTTATTTCAGAAGATGGTGTGCAAACTGATCCATAGAAGATCGTCGCTGTTAAGGATTGGCCGATCGGTTTGTGAGAAACTTTGCTGATGTTGCTAAGCCCTTGCATAAACTCACCGAAGAGAAACGAGTGTTCAGCTGGGACGACGAATGTGATATTGCCTTCCAAGAGATAAAGCGACGTCTGTGTGATACACCTATTCTTGGTTTCCCTGACACCGAGAATAAGTTCATCGTAGACACAGATGCAAGCAATACTGGTATTGGAGGCGTATTGTCCCAGCGCAAAGGAGATCAAGTGATCGTGATAGCTTACTTCAGCAAAGCTTTATCTAAACCGGAAAGAAACTACTGTGTCACAAGAAGGGAACTATTAGCAGTAGTAAAAACTTTGCAGCATTTAGTAAATATCTGCTGGGGCGTAAATTTCTGAAGAACAAGTGGCAAGGTGGAATAAACAGCTACAGGAGTTTGACTATGAAACTGAGCATCGCAGTGGAAAATCTCACGGTAATGCAGATGCCTTGTCAAGGAGGCCTTGTCCAGAAGAATGTAAGCATTGTGTAAAACAAGATTCCAAAGAAGTGGTACCCGTCAGAATGTTAAGCACGGATCTAAGTGATGAGTGGAAGAAACCCTGCAGAAAGCGCAGACAGATGACTCAAATATTAAGGCAATCATCAAATGGATAAGGGCTGGAACTTCTAAACCTGTATGTAGTGATGTGGCTGGAATGAGCACAACAACAAAAAGCTACTGGGCACAATGGGACAGTCTGGTTATCCACGATGGAGTATTGTGCCGTAAATGGGAAAATGCTCGCGGAGATCACTGTCATCTGCAAATGGTTGTTCCAAAGGCTAAAGTATCTGAAGTGCTTAAACTCTACCACGAAGGATGCTCCGGGGGGCATATGGAGGTAAAGAGAACTCTGTTGAAGATACGTGAGCGATTTTACTGGATTCATTGCAGAGATGATGTGTGCGCAGCAGTGAAAGGACCTCATACACGGAGCAGAGGTGCTTTAAAGATTTATAACGTGGGAGCGCCTTGGGAGCGGATAGCGTTGGACATTGCGGAACCATTTCCTGCAACTGAAAATGGAAACAAGTACTTCATGGTTGTTATGGACTATTTCACAAAGTGGTCGGAGATTTTTTGCAATTCCAAACCAAGAAGCGTCAACAGTAGCCGATAAGTTAGTTCATGAGGTCTTTTATCATTTTGGAGTACCCTTGGAAATTCACAGCGATCAAGGGAGGAATTTCGAGTCCCAAATATTTCAGGAAACATGTCGAGTGATGGGTGAGTGTTTCCCACTACTTTTGCTAGATATCTAGCAAAAGTAGTGGGAAACAAGCAGACCGATTGGGACAAGCACATTCAACCGTTTTTACTGTCATATCGAAGTGCAGTTCACGAAAGTACAAGTGTCAATCCAGCTTTGGCGAACTTTGGACGAGAACTACGGTTGCCAGCAGACCTTATAACAGGCATTCCTCCCCAGTCTCCGCGCAGAACAGGGTACGCGAGTGACCTTCGCAACAAATTGAACGATGTACACGAACACGTTCGCCAATCCAGCCAACAAATGTCTGAAAAAATGAAGACCCGATCTGACCGAAAATTAAACCACTTGGGCTTTAGTGAAGGATCACTGGTGTGGTTACATAACCCTGTACGCAGTAAAGGAAAGTGTCCTAAACTGCAGGCGAAATGTGACGGGCCATATCAAATTGTGAAAAGGATCAACGATGTCACGTACCGGATTAAAAAGGGCTACGAGGCAAGCCTAAGATTGTCCATGCGGATCGACTAGCGCAATATTACGGGTCTAACGATGCTCGGGACGAGCATGTCTTAGGAGGGGATAGAGTTGCGCCCGATACATAAATCCATCTGTTGGCAGGCGGACGCATTAAATATTCACCTACAACGCCATCTGGTATCGAGCAGATGCAAACTACAAAGTACACGTATCGAATGCATAAGAGCGAACGAGATAGCTATATCTCGCTATTACAAGCGAACATTTTGGCGCGTTCCGGTTCGTTCTCGAACGTTCGAGTATTGTCGCGGTTTTGCGCGACGCACTCGACGCTCGTATAAATACGGCGGTGGTGTGCGGCAGTGTTACCAGATTAGGCGACTTATCGCCCTTTAGGCTATCTCGACAGGTGGCGGGGCGACCAAAAAATGCGATCGGCGACTGGTCGCCGTTTAGGCTATTTAAGAAATTTAAAAATTATGATGTTAGGCTACATACAATAAGTAGGTACAAAATGGATAAACCGGAATGTTTTTTCATTCAGTCAATGTCAGTTGATGAGAATGTCATTTAATATTTAATAGAGTGAGAAGTGAATCAAATGGTAGTTGACAGTTGGATGCATATTTCGCGGCATTGAATCAATCAATAAATGAAGGAATCCTTGATGATGTTATTTTGTTAACAGTCGACGAATAACATATATTTTTTTTATAATAAAAGTTTTAACCCTACATAATAGAACCATTAATGTTAAAACAGTTAGTAAGTCTAGCCGTTTTTACTATGTTGCTTTATTGTTGTCGAAGTGAAAACTTCTTTTAGCGCGGTACGCATATTTTTAGATGAGGTTAAACCTCTGGACTCGCGACACCGTTACCGAGACGCAGCCGGCTGCCGCGCTCGCCCCATTTGATTATAAACCTTAATTCACATGTTTACAGTCTACTTTTGTATGGAGAAGTTTACTGAGTAAGGTTCTTTGATATATATTATCTACATTCTGAACAAAAACATAAAGGAATATTAAATGTATTTTAAAGTTTCTAATAACTAATAAAATACGATTCATAAATAAAATGCAATTCATAACCCAGTAACCCTAGTACTCATCTAAAAAATGTCTAACGCGCCAAAATAAGTTTTCACTTATATCGGCACTCCCGGAGTACAACCCGTTTTTTTTATTTTATTACTGAGACTCTACAGAAAAAATAACATTACATGCTTACAGTATTCACTTTCAATATTTTAATTATCAAGGGTTAGTTATGTATGTTTTATTTCCTGTTGAGTCTAAGCAAAAAATAGGTTATCATAGTATTATTACTCGTATTAGGCGTATATTACGTATCTTTGAATTAAGCAATGTAGTCTGTATTCATGAAATAAACCTACATTTAGTTATAAAAAAAATTGGGCGATTTTATGCTACTTTTTGTATTTTGTTTGGCGATTTGGACCGAGCTCCATCTGGCATCACTGGTGTGCGGATGTAGGCAGTCTATTTTCGGCTAAGCAAGTGATACAAGTGCGAAAGTTTTGAAGTGTTACCAGTTGTGTTGTAGTGTTGTGACTCTTATTGTGTTCTATTGAGAAGTTGACTAGTAGAATCATGTATAGTAGAATTAAGTTCAGTGTGTGGTAACTTTGAAATTAAAGTTATTATTTGGTAAAATCAAGCGGTTTCATAATTTATCAGTACCCGGCTCGTAACAGTACTAAATATTTTTCAATCTGTTTAATGTTTTGTACTGAATAAACAAATAAACAAATGTTGATGGAAATTTAATACAACGCCACCTACCGCCAAACTAACAAAAGCTAAGAGCCTGCTGTAATTATTCGATTAAATAGCTTAATTTATTTTGTATTTATTTATTAAGGCGGAGTAGATCAACCAGTTAATCATATTTTGTACATTAAGGTAGTCAATTGACTGTAAAAAACTTGCTGTCTCGTGATTGTACTACCTGGATGGGTGGTTGATTTTAATGAGTGAGGAAAAATATTCGGCAGTCTGCTAGGTGATCTCGTGTGTATTTAAGAACTGAAAGTTGACTCTATTTGAGCTGGTTTGATTTTATTACACTAGGAACCTGGGCTAATAGAATGCATATTTAGGACAAGGCTTCGCAGGCATGATACCTATATAAAAAGTAGTCTAGTTATGCTATTCCAGACAAATAGTTAAAGCTTAGATTCAATTCACCGTTAGCGCCTGAAATATCAAATAATATGGAAATGACAGCAGCGGTCACGCTTCAGTCAAGTGACTTAATAAAAGCTAGTGTCATATCCATAGGATTTGATCTTTCAGCAGGATACGGAACAGAACGGAAGTGTGTAACAGGAAACCAGGGAAGCGCGCGCGGTAGTAGAGTTGGCCGTTAGATGGTACCAACCCATTTTCCGAGAGATTGGTACTGTTGTGTGAACAGTGTGTGCTTGTGAGAAAGAGAAAGGGAAATAGAGAAGAACGCATGAGCTGTGCGCAGTGTTGTGTACAAAGTGTGCTGTTATATAAACTAATTCAGGATATAATGTTGATGTTGCTTATTACCAAGGTGAGATGTCCAATGTTTCACATCATATGCGACTACTGTAAGGCTCGCTCGTTTTTATATTTAAAAACTATGAATAAATCCTATCAAAATATAGTATAATGCACTTACCCGGTCTGGTGCAAGCCATAGCCATATTAACGGACTGAGCTCCAATATAGCAGGCGTCCTTCATAAGCTTTACTTCAGCAGGCGACTTTATGACGCGCATAAAGTGCAATGCTCGTTGCGGGTCGTGTAATGTTACTTGGCTGTCGTGTCGGAGAACTGAGCGCACCGACGTGTGGATGTCGGGGTTGGATGGACTGTCGTTGTGGTACCAGAGGGTTGAGGGCTTCGATGATGTTGTTATTCTGAAAAGGTTGAATGAGACATCGGTCAATGTGATACAGTTTAATAGGCGTCAATAGCGCGATCATTACTGTCAAATGTCAGTAACCGTTCACAGTGTATTATCCACAAAGTTTTACAATCTACCCTCATCTGTTACGTTATTACTGTTACATACAAAATTGTTTACCTTAGCTCTCAGAATCACTTATGAGATATTTAGAATAGTATCACATAAGTGATTTATTATCTTTAGAGGATAAAAATCTTAAATATCTTCTAATATCATATTCTAGCGCTTCCGTGTTTTAGAGGGTATGTTAAGTTGTCAGTCCTTAGCTTTCGACAACCTCTGTGGCGCAGTGGGCTAAGGTCCGGCTGAGACTCAGAAGGTTGCAGGTTCGATTCCCGCCGCGAGACAAATGTTTGTATGATCTGCAAGTATTTGTCTTGGGTCTGGGTGTTTCTATGTATAACATGTATGTAAGTAAAGTAGTATATCAGACATATGGTATCCATAACACAAGCTCTGCTTATTTTGGGGCCAGATGACGCTGTGTGAAATGTCCGGCATTATTTATTTATTTATTTATTTTTGAAGTGAAAACTTCTTTAAGCGCGGTACACATATTTTTAGATGAGGTTAAACCTCTGGATTCGCGACACCGTTACCGTCTGAGGCGAGACGCAGCCGGCTGCCGCGCTCGCCCCATTTGATTATAAACCTTAATTCACATGTTTACAGTCTACTTTTGTAAGGAGAAGTTTACTGAGTTAGGTTCTTTGATATATTATCTAGATTCTGAACAAAAAATATTGCATCATCTGTGTGCGTCAGTATTTGATTGGCAGTCGCCATAATTACTGATTTTGAAGTGATTTATTACTAAACTATAACGCTCTCTAAAGTTTTCACTTCTGCCGGCACTCCCGGAGTGCAACCCGATTTTTTCAAAACTTGTTAGGTCATGGTGGAGACCTTTGGGCTGCTCATTCACTGCGGATAGTTATATTCATTAATTAGATTAGTTGGCCACTGGCTCATAAAAGTAGTAGTATTCTGCTCTATTACTCGACGGGCGAGTAATAGAGAGTAATTGGCTTTCATATAATAATAATAATAATAATAATAATGCCGGACATTTCACACAACATCATCTGGCCCTAAAGTAAGCAGAGCTTGTGTTATGGGTACCACATGACTGATATACTACTTATATACTTTATTTTTTTTTGTAAATACATACATATTATACATAGAAACACCCAGACCGGAGACAAATCCTTGCAGATCATACAAACATTTGTCTCGCGACGGGAATCGAACCCGCAACCTTTTGCGTCTCAGCCGGCCTTTAGCCCACTGCGTCACAGAGTTCGTCATGAATATTATGAATGAATGAAATATGAATATTACTTTAACAACTTGCAACTGATTTTGCAGATAATGTAATCTCACTACTACCACTTTTACGTAATAAACCTACTGAGTCTTTATTGAGACAACATTTATAGTAGAAACCAAAGTATGGAAGATCTGCTGTAATTGTGAATGCCGATCACCCAACTAATTAATACAGAATGTTGTTTATAGTACAACTATACTAGAACTTTGAACTTTGCATCACCTAACTCCAGTTCAAGATTTGTATGGGTTCACACATTGGGCGTTTTTTCACTTGCAGGTACAGCACTATCCAATTTACATACTAATGAAGGAAAACAGGTACATACTTATTAAGAAAGGTGTTAAAGTTTTCAACAGGCCGGGCTTCATCAACTGCAAAGAGTCGTATCGAATCTGCACAGCCAGTACGAGGCCCTTCCCAGAGCTCTATGTGAGGGTTCTTCTCGTGTACAAATAACACACTCTGCAACACCATACAAGTTGTTTATCATAAATAACAAGAGCTGGTAAGCAATATAGAAAAACAAGAAAGTAGAACTTAGGTTTATGGGGTGTCAGAGTTTCTAAATCCAGAACAACTATCCTATAAATATTATAAATGAGTATACAAGATGAATTTTTAAATATTTATTTCTGGCTTAAACACTGGGATTAGCTCAAGGAGTAGCATATAGTATTATAAGTATGTATTTACATGTGGTGCCCCTAATACAACCTCTGTAGCGCAGTGTGCTTAGGTCCGGCCGAGACGCAGAAGGTTGCGGGTTCAATCCCCGCTGCGGGACAAATGTTTGTATGATCTGCAAGCATTTGTCTCGGGTCTGGGTGTTTCTACGTATAATATGTATGTTTTAAAAAATAAGTATCTAAGTTGTATATCAGTCATGTGGTACCCATAACACAAGCTCTGCTTACTTTGGGGCCAGATGTTGTTGTGTGAAATATCCGGGATTATTTATATTTATTTAATACAAGCTCTGATTACTTTGGGGTCAGATGATGCTGTGTGAAATGTCCAGCATTATTTATTTAAATAGACTATGTTTTCTGTAGGGATTACCCACCCACAGCAGGGGACAGAAGCTATTAATAATTGGCCTTACTAATAAACATCTCTCAACTCCTGTCAAAAGTAAATCTCTATTTAAAATAGTGCCATCTCATTTTGTAAGATGACAAAGAGTGACAGGGCGATTCTTAAACAGTGTTTTGGGAGTTTTAAAGTTGAAGGCGTTTATAAGTAAGGCTGATAATTTTTTTCTACATATTTTGCTGTGATTGCCTTAGCCACATCTAGTAACAGTAGATATAAATGTTTTTAAAATATTTTGCACCTTAAAATTATCTGTCTGAGCTGGCTTCACCATTACGAGGATTGCTGAGGGCTCCAAGCATCCAGTGAGGTAGAAGAAGTCTGAGTTCTGTCTGAACACATACGGGATTTTATCTGACATGTACTGTTTCCTAGCTGCCGGTATCACAATCTGAAAATATTACAAGTTCAAAACTATATATCTATATTTTTTTCTGTTTTTTTAGTGCACAATATTGATCATCCGCTAAATAATATTACAATCTAGCCAAATAAGCTAATGAGTAATTTTGTTATGACATAGTATTATAAAATAAATTATACCTAAGAATATAACTTTTAAAACTATCATGGTTTTGCACATAATTGTCACTCTAAACTAAACTCTAGAGGAGTTTATCTCATGATCATGGCGCATGCAACTGTGCCGAAATATCGAGAAGCAGAAAAACTCATATATCATGGTAAATATCCCATTTTGAGTGAAAATTATATACCTAAGAATGTGTCCAACAGCACTTTTCTTAGTTTCTAGTTAAGGGGAAGACACTTTTTTCTTGTTTTTTAATGTAGTAACTTAGTACTTCACTGTTGTTAAACTACACTAACTCAAATAGCTTTTTCCGTTTGAGTCTTCTAAAAAACTATAATAAACAAATTCTGAACCATTCCTATGCCATAGAACACACAGCCTGGTTTTAGTTCAGTTGGTATTAAGTCTGCTTTCTGCATCATAGGTTGTGGGTTTGATATTCACCTGCATATGTGTGATGAACGTAGGTATTTGTTCTGTTTGGGTGTTATAATGTATTTTATTAGTTATCTGGTTCCCAAAGAACTTCCTAAGCTTTGCTTTGCTTAAGGCTTGATGGTGCTGTGTGAATTGTACACTGATATGTATTTATTCTTCTTCCTAATGCTACTAACACCGGTTTGAAATAACTGGTATTTTTAACCAGTCTGGTGAATGGAATAAAGTGCTCCTTTCATGTAAGTACTTGTATTTAATTATTTTAAATTACTTACTATATGGGTTTTGTGCATGTTCTCCTCCTCTGCTGCCAGTTTCTGGACTAGGGTCTCTCTCCTCTCTTTGAACTCTGCCTGAGTGACTCCACACGTCATATCATTCTTTGGAATCATGTGAGGATGTGTGTGGCAAGTCGGCTGACCCAGTATTCCTTTCGGTATAGTAAACTGAGGCTCGGCGGTGGTACTGGGCGTATTTCCCACAGAAGATGAACAACGTGACGTTCTCTGAATAAAACTCTGCCTGAAAAACCTCTGTGATTCCTTTAAAGCTGAAAAATAATATAATATAAATAAAAATGTAAACAAGCTTTTAAAGTGAATCGAATGTTATACTTACTTAGCTTCCGTAAGTGGTGCATGTTGTCTTTTGTAGAACTTTATTAATTTTGTATTTTGTATTTGGATTTAGATTGAGAAAAGTAAATAATACGCTTAGATTGACACTATTGACAGCCAAGTTTAAAACAAAGTACTCTCTGTGCAGCCAAACGACGATTTCTTTCGACGTGTGACATTCGTGACAGATATCTGTAGTGTTGCAAGCTGTTATTCTATTAATGATAAATCACTAACTACACAGTAAGGAACCCACTTTAGTTTAGAGCACGGAACGTAAACTATCATCATCACAAACATCACAGTGATTTTGCACTGGTATAGAAAAACTTGTGAACAATACTAACTACTCAGTCGTCGTCGTTATTACGACGACGACGACGACGAAACAGATGAAACATTCCATTCAGTTAGTTAGTTCTTATAAAAGGGCACTGGTTCATTTTGCGCCTGTTTATTTTTTGGTAAATAAAACTGCAAAACATGGCATCGTTTCCTTTCTGTATTATGTGGCATCGTGCCAAATATAATGATTGGACATGCCTCTGCACTCCCCTTTAAACTCCCCTCTAAAGCCTGAGAATTCGATAGGTAAAGTAATCGTGACCTACAATCGTGATCGTTATAATTTTTTCAGCAATTTTAGCCCTTGCTGAATAATGTGAAACATCAGGTCTCTTTCAAGAAAAAGAGGCTCTATCTAAGTACCAAATACTCCGTGGGCAGGAAGGTCATGCTCGACGTTCACGGTACTGCTACTAGCATAGCAGAGCAGAGCAGTTAGTGCGGAACGGCCGGCGCCAGCGCACGTCGCTGCATCGAACTCGCCTCTTTCGATCCCGAAACCAATTTGTGTCGTAAACTGAAGTGCCCGTTATAATAGTGTTTCTTAGCAGTGCTTGTTTATTTTCCTAATTTTCAAGTTTCGGACGACCTGCTGACGACTCTCCGGAGAGGTTTGTTTATGTTTTTATTTTATATTATTCTATCGTTCTCTGTCCCTGTCTTCTATATTGTGGTCTAGCCGACAGTTTACATCGATAAATGGCTGAACCTAGTTGGCTCATTCATTTCCATCGTTTTGTAAGCCATTCATTAGTTGTTACGGTCGATTGCAAGGATTACAAACCAATGTCCTACTACCTGCGATCGCGCAATAAATAATTATCTTCTCTATACAATTTCAATAAGTATTAACTGTCTTAAGTTTTGTCTACGTCATGAAAAGTTAAGCAATTAGGTACATAAATCTTCAAATTCATGTGATGATTATGTAGGTAAGGTAGGTACTTATATATCTACCTT
Source organism: Lampropteryx suffumata (assembly GCA_948098915.1). NCBI lineage: Eukaryota > Metazoa > Arthropoda > Insecta > Lepidoptera > Geometridae > Lampropteryx > Lampropteryx suffumata. The sequence goes on from OX402545.1 coordinate 2,623,875, forward strand.
ATATATTATGCGGTTTTAGATTTTTATTTAGTAATTAATATTCTGTGAGCTAACATAACCAAGTAGGTATTTATATAACTAGGTAATTTATTTCTGTAATACCTATAATATTAAGTGGCTTAAGTTGAAAAGGAAATTATAAAGCTATACATAGGTATATATAAAACGTAACTTATGATTGTGTGCTCGGATCATTGGATACCTACCTAGGTAGGTATAATGGTTATGATAACACCATTTGATTCTGAGTTATGGCATCGATATCTTAGAATATTTTTAGCTGTTAATTTTATTTCAACCTACCAACAAGGTTTTATTCCAAGTGTTGCCATACCTTAATAATCTAAGTAGATAATATTCAATATGAGAATGTTTCATAAAAACGCGTAAAAGGGTTTAATTAGAGAGGTAATTTAAAAATATTTGCTTGTTATTCAATTACGCAATATGACCTGAACTGATTTGTACGAAACTTAGTAGGTATAGACCATAGACGTGAACCTGGATTCATAATTATTAAGTTGGTGTCGTAGCTCTGTTTCCGCATTTAAAACTTCGATTACAACATGTTTTGTTAAGAGAAGGAACATACAAAGGAACACAGTATAAATACAATTAGGCATAACATGCCGAATCTCATCGGCATAACGATAAACAAAGGTAGGGTATTGTGGTTGCGCATTAAAGCACGGAAAAGCCGAGTCGTTAATGGTTTCTTAAATCACAGTTTCTCAAAGTTTCGGTGTTACCTATTCCTAATACTATAGATTACTACTATAAAACTCTCTTAATACGAAAACCTCACGCAACAAGCTTTTCCCGTTTGTTAGGTATCTATATCCTCTAAAACCTTATATAATAAATATGCTTGAAAATCCTTTTTTCGATAAATTATTTTAGCCCTTATCGATCTAAGTAAAAGAAAACATTGAAAATCTCTTTCCACACCACAGCCGTTCAAAGGTTCTAAGTACAGCGCATTCACATCATAGGCTCGGCGAGGAATGCTTGAGTTCCGCCTCTTTGATGCTACGGCTTGGGAATAGCGGAATCTACACCTTCACTAGTATTCTTATTCGTTTATTATCTTTTCTTTAACCTCAGCAAGTCGAATGAGGAAGCAATTACAATCGACATAATTTGAGCGTAGAAAAAACAAATTAATTAAATTCCTAGTAGCCTTTGTGAAAGGGATGAAAATTTCGCCAATGTCAAGTTTTATGCTTATCCTTCGCACTACAGATATTTCAAAATGTGGCCGGTGACCAGAAATTTTGAGACTATTTTGAAACGAAATCTATACCAATGAAAATCAACTCTAAACCAACTAGGTATATACCTACCTAACTATGATAATAAAATAAAATACCTATTAAATTCTAATATTATAGATAGGTAATAGTATAATGCAATGAATGCGTACATAGTATAATGCAATGAATTAAGGATTACGGTTTTATTTTAAACTAAACAATATATTTACAAAAGGTGTAAAAACTAAGGAGAGGAGACATTTAGAAAAAAATAGACGAGAAATATCTGAATCTGGAGGACCAAGAACAGTTCAAAATATTAGAACAATATACATTCGCATAACAGAAACAGTGATCCCCAAGTGATCCCTAATCCGAATTTTGACTAGAAACACAAACGTACACGCGTACAAAGGACCGTAAAATAAAAAAAAGAATCTTGACTGAGGTCGGAAGGTACGTTTACTTAATAATTGTCGAAAGAGATTTTTTACTTTACTGGTTATTGAAGTGAAAACTTCTTTTAGTGCGGAACGCATATTTTTGGATGAGTTAAAACCTCTGTATTCGCGACACCGTTACAGTCTGGGGCGAGACGCAGCCGGCTGCTGCGCTCGCCCCATTTGATTATAAACCTGAATTCACATGTTTACAGTCTACTTTTGTATGAAGAATTTTACTGAGTTAGGTTCTTTGATATAGACGAAGCCGGCTGCCGCACTCGCCCCATTTGATTATAAACCTTAATTCACATGTTTACAGTCTACTTTTGTATGGAGAAGTTTACTGAGTTAGGTTCTTTGATATATTACCTACATTCTGAACAAAAAATTTTGCATCATCTGTGTTCGTTCAGTATTTGATTGGCAGTCGCCATAATTACTGATTTTGAAGTGATTTATTACTAAACTCTAACGCGCCAAATTAAGTTTTCACTTCTGTCGGCACTCCCGGAGTGCAACCCGATTTTTTTTTCAGTAAAGAGGTCCTAACACGAGTGGCATTTTTTTTCCAAGTTGGTTGTGTACCTAGTTACCTAATTTACTGGATACCGAATAATCTGACCACGATCTCGAAACGATATAATCATCAATTATTAAACGGTACATATTACCTACTTACGCATTACTTTATAAAACTTACTTTACTTATACTTAATTAGCTTATACTAGCATTATGTATATACATTTATTAACATGATATTACCTTTAATAACTCACTTGTTACTGCCGATCTAACTCGGAGAGTACCTAAGCCATTAAAGCAAGTCACAAATGAGGTTTTCGGTGGCTCTTTTAATGTTATATTACGGAGTGTCTTAAAAGTTTTTATGACTTTCGAAGCCAGGTCTAATCGCTTTTTTATCGACACTGGTCTTTTTCTGCATTGTCTGCTCAACTTTTACACGATTAATTTTACTTTTTCTTTTCTGACGAGTTTGCTTGATGATCTTGATTGCACACAAAATTAAACTCCATCATTTTAGGGTTCCGTACCTCGAAAGTAAAAAACGGAACCCTTATAGGATCACTTTGTTCTCCGTCCGTCCGTCCGTCTATATGTCTGTCAAGACCCTTTTTCTCAGGAACGCGTGGAGGTATCAAGCTGAAATTTATATCAAATACTCAGGTCTACTGTCCCTTAAAGCCGTGAAAAAATCAAACTTCTAAGCCAACGCAATTAAAAGATACAGCCGTTTATGCCGCAAATTTTCGACACTCGCAAGGGAATCAAAACCTACTACTCCCGTAAACTCAGAATCATGAAATTTGGTACGAAGCAACGTCTTATAGCACAGATAAAGGAAAAATTGCGAAACCCGTAAACTTTAAGTTACACCATATTTAAAAAAAAAAATAAGCATACATAGGGACAGACAGACAGCGGGAGGCGACTTTGTTTTATACTATGTAATGATAATGATGGCTCTATATTTTTTGAGGGAAACATGCAGTCAGGTATTATGCTCTAGTGAGCACCCTTTTTATAATACGTACTACACCCCAATCGTATTTTTTTGTAGTCTTAACACACTGTCGGCACAAAAAAGATTCTGTCGTCATAGCAAACTTTGCATGCTACAGTAATTTTGCAAAAGCAGATTAAATCATGTTTTAGAATTTAGCCTCAGGTGATGAGGCTTAAGTGCCGCATAGAGTCCAGACAAAGGGACTACGGCCCAGGGCTCTGCTTTCAACTTGTTATCCTCGCCGAACCACTTAGGAAAATAACTCCGTCCAACGTAGCTAGGAAGGTTCATAATGCTAATGTGAACGTCGATTCCTGATTTGTGTTCATAGATAGCTCCGAGGCCCTTCTCAGTTAGGTACCCGGTTCCTACATGTATCAGATAAAAAGTGGAACGAAATCTCTTTGTCCGCTCTGAACGGCCCAAATTAGGCAATATAGGTACCATTATAAATGAACAAACACTTGTGTACACATAGCGAAACCGCCCGACATGGAACTTGTCTTTCCCGTAAGCGTATGGCAGTAATAATAAAATAAAATATGTTAAGAAAGATCTAGAGAGCGATGACCGTCGATTAGCCATGTAGTTTTTAAAGGAGCATGACACGACTTGCAGGATTTTTTGTACGGACTTATTTATTAGCTTGAACCCCATGCTCAGCGAGTCGATGTAAGGCGACAAAAAATTAATCGACTTATATATATTTAGGTATATTGCTTAAAATTTATCGAGTGTTGTCAGAAAAAATCTCATCAGCACCGATCAATCGATTTTACATTATCTCAGTGTCATAATAAGTAACTTACTTATTATTGTCATAAAAACTTACACCCAGTGTCATTATCAAGAAAGTGAGACAAGAAATGTCAATCAAAGAAATCGAGTTGTACCAAACTGATACAGCTTGCGTAACGCAAGGCAAATATTCTTGTACCTACAAGGCTGTTGCGTGTGGTGGGCGCCGGCGCACCCACTCATTTGCAACCTTCGCAATTTTAAAGGAAATTCAAAATAATTCTTGAAGCAAAATCATTAGGCAGGTAATCGTCCTTCGTTTTACAAAAACTTAAACAAAGATTTTACAGATATTTCACTATGGAAAAGGAAAACATTTAAGCTCTCGAGTCTAGCCAGCAGTTCAGCATTCCAGCATTCGCCTAAGACTCCGTTTGTCCAAGATTTATTAAATGTTTATATATATCAATCTTTTAAAAAGATTTGGTCGCCTTGTGTACAAAGTAAATAATAATAGCTCACGAACATCCTGGTTGTCAGCGAGTCGAGTTTTCATAGATTTGCCATTTAAGTTGTCGTATCTATACTATTAACTATAATGTAATCTGTACAGTAGGTAGGCTGTCGCAAGGTCTTAGTCTCCACCCGTCCAGCCAGTTGGCATTTGCAAGAATGACGTCATGTCACTTCTTCGGTGACTCAAGAAATAATCATACATTGGTACTTATTTTATTTTAATAAAGGCAAGAGTAAAACACAGGCATTGTTTCAAGAAAGTATAGTAAATTCTGTTATCGTAAACACGTTTCAAGAAAGTAATTTCTGTATTTCAGAATAAAATGTAAATTGTCTTCGTTAAAGTCGTAGATAAGTCTAGTAGGTAGATTTAACCCCTACTGATACCTATATCTCAGTTTTTCCAATGAGGTTAGGAAAATAGCCAATATATACCTACTAATATATAAACAGGAAAGATTTGATTGTATGTTTGTTTGTTTTGAATAGGCTCCGAAATTACTGGACCGATTTGAAAAAATATTTTACCGTTGGAAAGCTACACTATCCCCAGGTGACATGGCAACTTTTTATACTCCGGGAAAATTAGTTTGTCCCGGGAAAAATCTTCAACGCGGGCGAAGCTGCGCGTTGAAGGACAGCTCGTATTTAATAACAATAATTAATCATATCGAACTAAGTAATGTAGGTACTTATACATTATTTTAAACATTTCCGAATTAGAGTGAACTAAAAATACTGCAGCTTTGAAATAGCAGTGTTTGTACGTTGATCACTTTAATAACCAATAATAAATTAGCTTTATTTTATAATATATATCTAGCATCTGATAAGTGATTTTCATAATGGTTGAGAATGACGATGCATTATCTTCACAAAGCCATCAGCATCCCGATCTCATAGTGAGATAATGATGCCGTCCGCCAAACCATTCGCGATGACTTTAACTGGCTCCGGCTGTCAAAAGAAACTAGCACCTACCTAGAGATAGTTAGGTATAAAAAAAACATAAGTATACCTACTTATACTTACCTAAGTAGGTACTTTTTTAAATCTTTATAATAATTTAATTAACATGAAAAAGTGAGGGGGCTTGCTTAGCCATAGAACATTAGGAAAATAATGCTATATTACTTACCTACCAGCTTTTTTTAAAAATATTTTGTAACGTGTTTTCATTGACACTGGTATGGGTAGGTATGCAGGTATGGTAGCTGGTAGTTTTCAGTAGGTACTAACTACCTACACAAATGTGAACCCAAGAAGGCAACAGTATCTTCTATAGCTAGAATACAAAATAATGTGCCTGTTTTATTGTTATTAACTCTTTGCAGTGTGAATTGCGTGCGTGAGATAAAATTGTACTGCCATTATTTTTACCTCTAGCAGATCGCAGATAAAGATCAAAATGTTCTTTAATAATCTTTTTCCATCTGTGAGACTATGTAAAAAGAAGAAAGTAAGTGTTGGGCAGTACCATTGTATTGGTATGATAAACTTTTGCAAAATATATACGTGTATGGGTTGAGATGTAAGGAATGGGCTCTTCGCATCAAAAATACTTACCGTTATTAATTTTAATTTGACAAATAAGTATTATCTTAGCAATTTATGGTTCAGCAGGTTACTTAGATATGTTTAATTAAAAAAAACAGCATCGTATGTGTAGGTAGAGGACAAACACATCCTAGGTAGGTTGAAAAACGTTGAAACACATAGGTAGGTATTTCTTTATTTCTTACCAAAAGCCTAAATATGAACTTTCAGATCCCTAACTTATAAAAAATGTGTATATATATGTGTATATGTGTAGTTAGGTAACCATAATCTAAATATGCTATTTTGTCACTAACAATGTATAAATGTCTAGAGGAAGCGTCTCTGTTGAGGTGAAAGCAGGAAATCATTGTGCAAGTATCATTGCCGGTGTGTTGTAATTACGTAGACATTTGTATGTTTGCTACCTATGTTAGACGTATTCTAGACTTTATATTCAATGCGCAATTTTATATCAGCTAAATCTTGTTTAATTTAGTTTAGACTTAGAACTTATAAAGAAAATAATATATAAATATAAAAAAAAATATAAAAAAATTACATAATGAAACTAATTTTAAAAGAGCGCAAATCAAGGTCGGTATTTATCACACCGACCTTGATTTGATCGTTAATAAAAATAGCAAGACAACTTCTAGCTGCTGTAGGCAAGTAGGTATTAGTAAAAGGTCAACGGCAAGCACATCCCACTGTCTCACAATCGCGTAGGTCTTTACGTATAGAAATATATGTTAGGACCATCATGCTAAGCAACATGACCAAACTTCTTTTATATCCGAATAGAGCATTCATGAAAATCGTAAAACGGAACGTAAAATAGGCGCTTGTTCGGGTCACGTCAAAATCTAGCACAGCTGACTGAGAAACGTCACCCTCAGACAAAGTCGGGCAGTTGAGTTTTCAATCGTTTCTGCGAATCGATATCTTGAATCGATTTTAATCTCAAAAATATTAAAATAAGTATTTAGAACATACTTTTAAATATATAGTTATATTATGATACCTGGTAACATCCAGCCACACACAAGTACAGAAGGCAGAGTTACGAAGTATTAACTGAGCAGTGAGATAATTCCATGAAAAAATTTCGAATTTCGTGGCAGTTTTTGGATAAATTAGATAAATAAACAACTGAATGTTATGGAATTAATTATATGACTTCAAAGAATCGATTAAATATAATAATTGAAGAACGTGGTCCAACTAAAACGGTTTTTAAAAGATCGAACTGAGATCGGAAACCAAATCGGACACACCAGACTAGACTAGACTTGTTTGTAGTTTGTGGCATCCTATTCCTCAGTAGTTTGTGGTCTAGCTAGACTAGTTAAACTATCGATCGAATCGAATTAAATGGGCAGCAGCTTTTTTGTCGTACCGTACCGTCGCCATCGTATCGTATCGTACTGTATCGTGTTTTTCTGCGAGTGAGAATGGACCACGTCAGTTTTATTTCTAATTTGTCGCTGGATAGGATTAATATATAAGTAAAATTGCATTTTAAATTCAAAAGGAAGCATTTTTCGAGTAAATAAGGTTTGTGCCGCATTTACAATCATTATTCTAAGAAACCTCCGAGATCGATAAAACGTAAGCTTTTGGTGAACAGCGCTTTTGTTTTTATCAATTTTTATTTTATTTGTACTTAGTTTTCTGAATTAAAAAGTAGCTCTTGTTATTTTATTCATCAGACAAAGTAAATTTTCAGGGCTAATCATCATGGGGAATTACAAAATCGGAGCATTGAGATTCGTTTTCGTCTTCGTATTACCCGCGGTTTTTTGCGTTCAGCCTTCGAATATCATCAACCCTAGTGTCCTGACGCAGTCCAAGTCTCTGGGAGACTGTCAAGCTTGCAAACTGTTCATAGAGTCCTTCAAAAAAGGCCTGGAGCGTACTTCTAGGGGGAAATACGAAGGCGGGGATGCTGCTTGGGAAGAGGAAAAACTTAAAAAGTCTTACAAACGCAGCGAGATGCGACTGATAGACATACAAGAAGGTATCTGCAAAGAAACCAGCAAGCACTCCATCCAATGCCACCACATGGCTGAGAAATCTGAAGAACTCATTGAAGAGTGGTGGGCAAAAAACATAGATGAAACTAATGATTTATTCTCTCACATTTGCATTGATAAATTGAAGGTTTGCTGCCCCGCTCATCATTTCGGCAAAGACTGCACTCCTTGCCAGGGAGATCACAGTAAACTCTGCTCTGGAAATGGTAAATGTCGGGGCGATGGAACTCGCAAAGGAAACGGGACATGTCTCTGTGATCCTGGCTATGATGGGGATAACTGCAACAAATGTACACATGGTCATTATCAATCTTACGCTGATGAAAATAAGCTTCTATGTTCCCCGTGTCACATGTCTTGTATGGGCGGGTGTCGGGCTGGTTCTGGAAAGGACTGCGCTGCTTGCAAACCTGGCTTTATATTTGACTCTGATGATGGCTGTATTGATATTAATGAGTGTGATGACATAAAAAGGTGCAAACAAGATCAGTTCTGTATGAACTCAATTGGATCCTTTGCCTGCTTTAGTTGCCATGTGGCATGCAATGGTTGTCATGGTGATGGCCCAGATATGTGCAGAAAATGTGCCAAGGACTATACAATGCAAGGGGAGTTCTGTATACCTGACCGGGAGGGGGACTTTACAGAGTCATCAGAAAAATTGACCATGACCAGGTGAGTTCCACTAATTAACTTAAAACATGTTTCTTAAAGTTGTCTGTCTACTGGAGCATTTCTTTTATAAAACATGTAAGGTTGCTTCATGTAGCAGTAAAAATAACAGCCAGATCAGCCACATGAATATGGAAGTGTTAAGACATACAATGTTACCATCTTTTATCAATGTCGACTGTCATTAAGCTGTCACATCATTTGTGGTTGGCATGCTGAGGGAGACTCTTATAGGCTTTGATATTTTTACATTAATATAACAATTTGTTTTCAGAAATGAAGAACTCTGATCTTGTGTGGGATAAATAGATCCTTTAGTACAAATAGGTAAATTTTCTTTTAATTTGGTGGTGGGGCATTATTATATTTACTAATAATAATATTGAAATTCTAATAGTGCTAAGTTACTTCAGTAGTATTATGTTTGTATAAAAAAATGGGATCCGCTGGTATTTGTATAGATTGGATAATTCTTCTTTTCAATTGTTTTCATATTGGACACTGTACAATCTGTTCAATCAAGATTCATCAACTCCCCGAGCTTATCCTACCTCATGTACTTCTCTTCCACTCTCCTTTATCAGCTGTCATTGCAGATCAGGGGGCTTACCACAATTACAACTTCAGCAATATTAAAACAATAATACATTGAAATTTCGTACCACAATGTTGAATAAGTAAGCTTTAATATTAATAATAATGTTATTGTACTAATTGAAGTAATTTTGCTACAGGCTTGAAACAAAATGTTCCTGAAACATGATGGTTTTGTGTTAGGCCTATTCTTTCTCATGTTATTTACACAATCCATCCATCTTTGGTCTCCCTCTTTCCTTATATCCCTCCATAATCAACCAGTCTTAAATTGAGATAGATGGTAAAATACACCTCTGAAACATATGAGTACAATCCATAATTATATTAACACTACATCTCTATCAGTCAACCACATTTTATTGTGGTTATCACACATTATCATTAGAGCTTTGGGTCTATCTCATAATAACAAAGAAATTAATGATGCCTTGATGATAAAGGCATACCATACTTTAGAACTATGAAAACTTTACTGTACAAAAATTATACCTTATACTGCAGGTAATATGACAGAATTCCCAATCCCAATTTTGAATGAACTGTTCCATTCCAGGTACATGACTTACGTAGGCCTCCTTATAGCAGCTGGAGTGCTTCTCCCGAAGTCCACGACCCTCGGAGGGTTAGTTGGAGCCATGGTGCTGTCATACATAGTGGGTGCGGAGTACTACTGCATGATCAACGGACATATAGGACTTGTTAATATGAAGGACTATGATATAGCGCAGTTTTTCCGATCGGTGTAAGCACAGAGAAACCCCAACACACAGCTACTTTGTTAATAGCTGGTAAAACTGTTTTTTTATTATATGGTTAATTATTAGCCATAAGCGGACGTTTCTACGCTTGATTAATTAAGGAAAAAGTCTGCCAGGTAGTAAGCGGTAATGTACGCAATTACAATGCAATATCACATGGAATACAATATAACATACGATCGACCAAGACTTACCCTGCGCATTGTGACCTTGACACGTTAAAATGAAAGTTGTAATACCAAAAATTGTCTGATCCATCTGTCTTGGTTGCAAAAAGATACTTATTATAATTCTCGTGGATTCACATTGAATTTTAGTACAAAAGACAACCCAGTGCTACACGATGATAGAGTTGAACTTCGATATTTCATTGCACCTCTAGTTCTTAAAAGTGTTTCAAATTTTCTGTGACATAATAATGCCAAAGAAATATTAAACTTTAAGTCAGTGAGATACTGCTTATATTCTATTGTAGAAACGGTCAGTCCTGTTGTATGTAACATAGTTTCCAACTACCCATTATTTGGTTTGTGATTTAAATCGTATTTTAAATAAGTCATAATAATTAGTATTTATTAATAGTGAGTAGAAGTGTAGTAATTTAAAACAGCTCATTAGTATGTTTGGTTGTAGGTAAGTATTAGTTTTTTTATATTGTTGTATTTTGTTCCTTGAACTTATGTTGATATTATATATATTTTTTATTGCATATTATTATTAGGATTTACATTTACAATAAATAGGTAAATAGTAATCATAGAGTTGGCTAGATAATGATTATCTTCATTACGTATCTATCTTGTCGCGATATGACAACGCACCATGCATTACCTATGAAAATATATATTATAAATTATATAAAAGTTGTTTTCCTACAATATAATCTGTACTTCAAAATACAAGTGGCTCCATCTTGTTGGAGGGTTCTGGAGAATATTTTGACCTGGTCTAACTTAAATGATAGAGTCTGCGTAGCAAGACTGCTCTGCAGAAGTAACAAAATAATTGAATTTGAAAATGTATATATGGAAACACCAAATAATTGGTGAATCAATCAAAAACAAACCATATACAAATATTTTTGGGTGTTGCCAATTTGTTCCATTGCGGAGTTAGTGTAGCTATAATCTAAATTAAATCTATGTTCCTCGCGGTAAAATCTAGTAATATCTAAAACAAACGTCCAAAATAATAAAATGTGGTCGCAAATACAAAGTCACGCCTGTCATAGACATGCGAGGCGACCGTGACACGCTTTTTGTATAGTGCATACATACAACACGATGTATTGGGACTAAAGTGATTGGCACACGCATAAGACGTGGGCGATTTATAATAAACCCTGACTTTTAAGGATACTGTCTAGTAGACAGTCTATTGTGTAATTCGGTGTGATATTTTATCCTCTTTGCTTAATTTTTGGCGTCTTTAGGCAGGGCGCAAACGTGGACACTTTTGTGTCTTGTGTCAGATACAAGCTACCGATGAATATTAGATTTATAGAAACAGTATGAAATTATTCACTGGACACAAAAAATGTTTACGTATGCGCAGGGATACGTAAACATTTTTTGTGCCCAGTTGCTCCCACTTAACACATGGTACTCATTGGCGATCGAAGAGTGTTCGGTGTCGGTAACTGGAAACTAAAAGTCGTCAGTTGAAGACACAAACAACATTAACAAATTCCCTTACAATTGTACCAGTGGCCAGTAGTAGCAACAGGCGACTGTGTCCGATCACCGCCATAAGACACAGCAGCTGCGGTTTCCTGTGATGATGTGCCGTGTCGGCAACAAAAAGTGTCTACGTTTGCGCAGCGCCTTAATCGAGCTTGACTTGACACTGCTTGACACTGCTAGTAAGCTGTGTGTTTGCAAACTCCTACCCTCTTGTCACCACATAATTAGCGAACGTGGCGGTAAGGTGCGGTCCGTCCTTGTCATTCTAATGTCAAAAATAGAGATAGCAACAGATTTAAACAACTCATTCGCTAATATGTGATTGTAAAACATTAACAACGAGTAATGTTACAGTTAGTTCACATTATTTTAGATAATTACGTCTGATGTCTCATAGAGCTCAAGTTCGCCAGTTTTAGAGATAAATTTACTGAACGGACCGTATTTAAGTACCTTCTAGATGTTTATGTAAGTTAAACTGAGACATCCTTATGTTATAAATAATACACTTATTCTAACCTACTTTCTGCACGTTTGCAAATCACAGAATGAATAACTTATGTAGGTACTTACTAATTTATATGGTAATAAGGATGGTATTCAAATATTATCTTTAGTTTTTGTTCGAACTCATTTGAACTTGTTTGATTATTATGTAACACTAGCTACCGCCCTAGGATCATCTTACCAAGTTTCACCGTTCAGCCGTTTAGCCGTAACAACGTAACAAACTGAGACATTAGAGTTTATACCTAATGTTAGTGTGGAAGTATGGATGGATGGTTTGCGGTGATATTTTCCGGGTTTTGTGATACCTACTTATGATTTTATCAGATAAAAATTATACAAATAATTGCTTCAGCTTATGACTTGTACATGTAACCTGTATGGCACAGTGTTATGTATTATCCACCCACCTCAGTTATGTAATGAGTTGTAATGGAGCTCGAAATGTATTGTAATTTTATGGAAAGTGTAACCAATATGTTCACAAACAGTAGTTCTCGTAAGATACTGCGATTGTTTCTGGTTGTAAGATACATAGTCACTTGTTTTATTCAGGTTTTTTATTTTAAAAACAAGCCCGGCTCGGTGCCAGCCTTTATGCACCTGCAACCGAACCGACACCGCATCTTGGTACTGATTCGTCTTTCCTGCGGGTCCTGTCGGCAAGGTCGAGAGCTTACATTAAGGCTTACTTATGTGCACGAAAAGAGCCTCTGAGGTGCATTTTATTCCTTTCACCACACTGGTTAGAAATAACTAGTGGCACGATAAGAAGAAGATTTTAAAAACAAATAACGAGTTAGAGCTTTAATTTGTAGGTTTATACTGTTTTAGATTTAAACATTGTACAGAGATTTATGTACAAAATGATAGTGGATTTAAGATTGTCAAAAGAGACCTAAGATAGATAATTGATTCAGGCGTGACTTTGCGGAAATCCATTACAAAACATTAAAAAGATGGACAAATATTTAGTACTATTCCGCCAATCTATTCCTAAAGAGTTACCTCCAAAAGAAATTCGACACGGAGGTAACTCTTTAGGAATAGATTGTCGGAATAGTACTAAATATTTGTCCATCTTTTTAATGTTAAAAGAGACCTACTCACAATAGATATACGAGAGATGACCGCAATAATATTGATGAACTTAAATATGAGCTAATGTGCCTGCTCGGGTGACAAGTCATACCTGGCAAGAGTGGAAAGCAAGAAAAATAAAGTTGCATCAATTATTTTTCTTGCTTGCTAATCACGGTCTTTCTTTCGAAACACTATTCTAATATTCAGAGACGAAACTAAGCGTGAGCTTTGGTACGCTTCTGTTTGTCAACGTTCAGTGACAAACTGAAACGTCGGCTTTAGTGTGTTTGCATCTCTAAAAACAAAATCCTACATGAATGTGAGTAGGTACTTGTAGGTACCGGTTCCTCCTAACCTCAGCTCAAGGAAACTTGGGTACCTACTAACGCCTTTTTGAATGATCCTGCGTTGATCCTGATGATCTGATAATAAGCATGGCTATTATGGAACTCCATCACACATCAATTTATTAAACAAAAGAAGTCTAATTTATGTGACTCAATACATTGCTGGTAACATAACAAGATCGTTATTATTTTACGACATTTTAAAATTAATTCAGCGAATTAATAAGATCTGGTGCATAAATTAATAAGATTTACATTGACATTTTGTAAAATTTACAATAATCACTTTTAAACTTGTTACGGAACGTTCTGCTAATCTACCAATTCATTAACATTAACTGGAAACTATTAACTATCATTGTTTTGATAGTATCAGAATTCCATAAACGCCCGGCAGATGATCTTTGTTATGCCGAGCAGAGTTGAAGATTTATCCTAAGTTTTTTCTTTAGTGAGTGCTGAAGCAAGCTTACTAATAGATAATCTAAACTCGTAACGTGTGCGTGCACGGCCGTGTGAATGGTTAGCGGTCGCACGAAGCATTTCCCTCCATTTTCATTGATTGCTGGAATTAGCCAGAAGTTTTTGTTTGGTTCTTAGTTCTAATAATGCTTATTGGCTTTACTTATTCGTAGTGAGTTAAGACTTCAGAGGTGCGTGGGTTTGATCTTAGCTTCAAGCTAGTGTATGATCTGCTATTATTTTCTGTGGTGTTAACTCGTAGTTTTACTTACGAGTAGGTCGTGTTGACTTTTACTCGATGGTAGGTTTCCGTCTTACGAACCACTTATATTCTAAAAACTCTACCTATAATTGATGTGCAGCACGAAATTAAGAACCTATCTAATAATAATAATAATAATAATAAAGCCATTTATGCCCATTTAAACAATTAAATTATATACAATATCAATTAAAACTTCATTTTTAACTTCATCAATATATATTACCTAGTTAGTTTATTTGAATATTCTTATTCTTATATTAGTTTTTGTATTTATTCTTTATTTATGAATCTATCTAAGTAGTGTAAAAAGCTTGGGATCACCGGTACTGCGTAGAAAGGTTATGGGAATTCGCTGTTGGTTTGACACTGTTTATCCCGACCAGAATAAAATCTCTTTGCGAATGTACTACGTACTTACGCTGATAATACAGTCATGCTGACGCTTGGCATAGGTAATATTGGATCCTCTTTGCGTAGCTTCACGTCGCGTTTTTATCAGCGCAGTTCTCTTGAGTAGGACTATTTCGATGACAGTACCAGTACCAGGGCAGTACTAGTTCTATGATCAGCGCGAGTCGTTAAAGTCGACTCCCCCTTGAAAATTACCAACCATATATAACTTTTTTTAACATCTTCCTATAATGGCATCAGTCATGATGTCAATTTAGCCAATGTCAAGTGATTTTGTTTGATTATAATACCGCCACAGTCGTCGTCATTGGTCTATTCTAAACGTCATCGCGTAATCTAAGAATGTTCTTGGGTTCGTCGGCTTGCTGACATTTCGGACACAATATTTTCGGACACTTAAACTGAAATGACACTTTCAATTTTAATTTATTTCGTCGTAGAAATTACAAAGAAACACAATACATTTTTAATTCAATTGCTCACACTTGTGCAAAGAAGATTTAATCAATAAAGAACAATTTATTGATTAAAATTACTCAATAAAACATGAAACAACCGAATAACAGAAAAACTAATGAATTTTGAAGAGCTAATGACATTTAAACTTTGTAAAATGTCATAAGAAGAATCCTTTTCTCACATTTCCATATTGTTATGTTTTATGACACTAGTAAGATACGGACATTGGTAGAATGTGACAGTATCGATATTATTTTTGGCCGTCTTGCGAAACAAACATTGCACTTTAATATTACGATTTTTTCTCTAGTTATTTCCGGTTTTATTAGTCATATTGTTTTTTTTATTCAATTAGAGCTAGAGGTATTGACTCGTGTGTGTATAATTGAAATAAAAGCTTTGTGTTTCTTTGTGATTCATGCAAAAATAATCTGTCTAATTATTTTATATATTTTATATTTCTAAAAACTGATACAATGTTACATCAACTGCGATACAGAGGCTTCGCGTTACGAAACCTGTGTTCTATTTACGAACTTAAGTGCGTAGCTAAGTACAGTCAACACCAAAAAGATTCAAAATAGCTCATAACTAGACAAGAACTTTATTAGAAAGTTTTTCGAAAATATCCTCGCGAAACCATATCAATATACGTCATAATTAGGTTATTTAAGTTAAATTAGTAACTACTTACCTAAAAGACAGTCGTAGAAGGGTGACTGAAGGTTTTTATATCTATCTGTTTTCAAGGAACACTTAAAGATTCGCCATCTCCGTCTGTCTGTCTGTCTGTCTCAAAACAGAGCTCTTGGATAGGTATATCGATAACTCGTTATTGACCACTACACGGAAAGTTACATAAACAAAATATATTACAATAAGAGGCAATTCAATGGCTAGCCTTATGGTTAACAACGATCTCTGCCAGGCAACCTTTAGATGGACTTCACTGTAAAGAATGGCCATGTTGATCTGGTGTTTATATAATTATAGATTTGCTAGCTGTCCCGTTCGCGACTTCTTCCGCGCGTTTTAAAAAGAAAAATATATATCTAATTGTACCGACTGCAGCGCCATCTGCCGGCCTGATTTGTGAATCTAAACCATCCAGGGCGCCACCCAAACGCATACAAAAAAATCATTCAAATCGGTCCAGCCGTTTAGAAAGAGTTCAGTGACATACACACGTACAGTAGAATTATATATATAAAGATTAGCTTTTGCTCTTGCTTGCAGACATAGTTTTATCGTAATTAAATTTTGCACGAAAATACCTATAGCGGCAAAGTTATGAAATAAAAACAAAAATAGGGTTTTAGGGCTACCTCCACTACTGTGATACTACTGTTTTTTTTTTACTAACTACTGATTTTTATGGATAAGATTTTCAAAGATGGGAAGAGTTTTTATAGACAGTTTTTCGATACAGATATTCCTTTGATACATCTGTATTGAAAAACTATTTATAAAAATCAGTAGTTAGTAAAAAACAGTAGTATCACAGTAGTGGAGGTATATAAAGTTTTGAAGTAGTAATTTTTATAGTCCACTGTCCCTCCCCTATAGCGACTAAACAACTGTTTGGAATAGTGTCATAATGACATTAGAAGGAAAATTAACATGACTGATAAGTATTCATCAGGATTATTTTTGGTCGTCTTGCGAAGCAAACATTGCGTTCTTATATTAGATATTTATTATGACATTATTATTATTATTATAATTTTGGTGTTTTTATCTAAATAGAGCTAGAGTTATTTACTCGGGTGGGAATAATTGGAATAAATGTTTTGTGTTTCTTTGTGTATTGAGCAAAAATAATCGGTAGTTACTTTATGTGAAAGGCACCATTTTATATAAAATAACAAATGACGAACGACAAGATACGACTTTGTGAGCTTTGTGTGTTAATTTGTGATTCGAGAAAAAATAATCCGAAGTTATTTTAATATGAAAGGCACCATCCTACTATAATATTATACATGTGAAAGTTTGTATGTATGTTTGTTACCCTTTCACGCAAAAACTACTGAATGGATTTTAATGAACCTTTTCAATAATATAGCTTATACATCAGAATAACACATATGCTATAATTTATAAAGATATTGTTTGAATTGTCTAAAAAATCTGCCATCTGCGAGCTTTTCTTGCGTGCGCTGCAAAAACCGTTAGAATTACACGAAGTACTGATCCTGCGCGGACAAAGTTGCGGGGGCACCAGCTAATTTTAATAATGTAACAAATGACTAACGACAAGATTCAACTTTGTGACATACCATTATAAACATTTAGTCCATTAAAATGTTACATTTTTTAGGCCTTAGTGTGCATTTGTCAGAGGACGCAATTTTATTTTTTTAATGTGTAGGGGGGGTCAGTAGAAGCTTAAGTTCAAGTTTGTGGGGTCGGCACCCTTGTCCCCCGGCCGCCATCTTGGAAAAGGGGGTGCAAAGGGTTTTCGCGCTGTATCTCGTAAACTAGTTACCTTACAGAAAATTTAATCAAACATAAAATGTAGCAAATTAAATTTCCTACAATTTTATTTCTATTACTTTTTATCGTCAAGTGACCAACAAAAAAGTTATAAACAAAAATAAATGAAAATTTTGTAACAAATTTCCTTTTGGAGGTTATAACTTTTTTTCAGTTCATTTTACAATAAAATGACATCACAGCAATTTTGTAGAGGGTTTTTCAACGAACAATTTCCTCTATATAATTGTTTCATTTTATTTATTTATCTAGGTTTTACAGCGCTCCAAACTTAAACGGATTCTCGAATGCTCATAGGGATGCAATAAAAACTAAAAATTAGGCTTACTTTTCTATCTATATTTTTTTTATTCATACAATTTATTATGATCTTAACATTCCTATGCTATTATTGAACTATGTTTGACCCTTTTACCCACCACCTATGAGGTAATCCACGGGCAATTTCTAGACAAAATAATGTTATTTATTATTATATATTAAAAAATGTCTATCAGTTATTATTTTTTCATTCTCTTCGATGGTCCAGGCTGCGAGAAAAAATCTGAATCAGTATCCGAGGTGAATTTTTGTAGTATAATGGGAGTTGGTATTGGCGTCATTGTCGGTAATTCATCTTCTAATTCATTTTCTTCAAGTAATGTTGATATGTCCACGTATGTTGATATGGAAATTTGTTACAAAATTTTCATTTATTTTTGTTTATAACTTTTTTGTTGGTCACTTGACGATAAAAAGTAATAGAAATAAAATTGTAGGAAATTTAATTTGCTACATTTTATGTTTGATTAAATTTTCTGTAAGGTAACTAGTTTACGAGATACAGCGCGAAAACCCTTTGCACCCCCTTTTCCAAGATGGCGGCCGGGGGACAAGGGTGCCGACCCCACAAACTTGAACTTAAGCTTCTACTGACCCCCCCTACACATTAAAAAAATAAAATTGCGTCCTCTGACAAATGCATACCCAAATGTAACTTTTCAATGGACTAATTAGACACTGGCAAAATTGACATTAATAAGACACATGCCATTGACGAAGAAGGAAAAGTGTTTACCAGCTGGTAAGCTTTACTATTTAACTAGTAACTGCCTGATTTGTAATCATGAAAATTCTATATAAAATTATTGTATTTTGCAAATTTGAATTGAAGGTTAAAATAGAAACGTGTTCAATTGGTTTGGGACCTTTGATTTGTGATTTGTGTCCTCACTGACTTCGGTAGCATTCACTGTACATGGTGACATGTGCTTGGCCAATTAATTTATTTTTTTATAACCGCCAACGTAGCACAGTTTTGACGTTGACTGTAGCTAGCTACGTACCTAGGCACATTCCTAGACTAGATTTCAAACAGGTCTTGCTTCCTGATCCTTCCATAAGTGGACATTTAAAATTTCCCCGGCCTTTGTTTTCTGATTGCTACCTTTTGCTCCTGCTTTGGTTTAAACTGCCATTTGAAATGGTAGTCGTCACGATTTTGTTGTTTGTTTGCTACTATTTTTTTTAAAAGCAACCTTTTTGTAGTGATATATTAATCAATCGAGGTGAGGATCTCGATCGACATCATGTAATAAAAGTTTACTAGTTGAATCGCTAGGGGTGCTTATCGATGCGGGTATGAATAACAGCATTTGCACCCCTAAAAATTCGTCGATTAAACTTTAGATTAAATTTACATGCCAAAGAATTTGGTAGTACATACAATGGAGAAATTATTATAAGACCTAATTGTATCACATAAATGTTCAAGTAAATAGAAAGAGTATAAGAAAGAGAAGATATGAGGTAACAAACATTATAAAAAACAACCGAATTCAGCTAACCTCCTCTTTTTTTGAAGTCGGTTAAAAAGTCATCTTTATGATTGTATTGAATAATGCTATATTAACATTGACTTTAATACAATCCAAAACAAACATCTTACCTCCTTAATCAAACAAGCTTAGGCACCAAGTATATATTTTTTGTTCGCGTGTGGGTAATTGATTGCCATAAAACTGATCGGCACAAAAACTAGTTCTAAGCTCATACAAGTACTTACGGTGATAAACTGACAGGCGTCGCTATGGAACGTGGTCGGGGGTGGTCGCGCTAAAGCCAACTCTGCCAACCAAGGTCTTCAACCATCTATATTTATATTGTAATAGTGTAGCTTATAATTTTGATTAGAAAAGAAAGAAAGAAAGAAAAAAATGATATCATAAAGTACTTATGAACTAACAATTAAGTAAGTAAATTGACAGCAAAAATCAGTCGTCACTTAGCATGTGTTATATATAGTTGCGTTTACAACGCTCTTATAAGTTAAAACGCTGGTCTTCCGTGACGGCGGCGGCGGCGCCGCGTTAGTATGCGCATCGGTACACGACGACAGTGTGCCACTGTGATGGCGCACTGTCGTCGTGTACATCATAATTGCAATTAATGTATAAATAAGTGCAATAAAAACTAAAATAAATACAATTATGTAAAGTTAACTAAGAGCATGTCAGCTCAGTTGGTAGTAGCTTTGCCTTCTGCGCCGTAGGCTAAGGGCTCGACTCCCTCTCAGTCAAATATTTGTGTGATATTCATAGGTAGAATAGTTGGAATTGGCACCTAAATGCACCTAGTTGTAAGACGTTTCAAAGTGATCCTTGTGATTTTATTGAATAAAGTATCTTTTGACTTTGACTTTGACTTTTGGTGTTTGTTCTGTTATCGTAAGTATGTAAATGAAATATATAAGTATTCTATTAGTCATCTGGCCATAAACTATGCTTAGTTTAAAAAAAATAGAAAAGCGAGGCCGCTATGAATTGCTATGTTAATAACTACTCCACCATACAATAAGTCTAAATTGTCGATTAGTTTCAGTTTCTTTGTCTTAGAACGCCAATCATAGGTATTTAATTAAAAAGTCACTTTCTTAATGAAATAGGGCTCTTAAGAAGCTGATGTTGAGTCTCAACACCTGGTTACAAAATCAAAAAAATGATACCCAACTAAAATACTTAAGTTAAGTCTTTAAACTTAACCTACTAAAACTCTCAATTTCTTACACAATAATAGTAATAACAATGATAATGCCGAACATTTGACACAGCATCATCTGGCCCCAAAGTAAGCAGAGCTTGTGTTATGGGCACCACAAGAATGATAATACATAAATAAGTTTTTTTTTATATTTTGGAAATATGCATAGAAACACCCAGACCCGAGACAAATACTTGCAGATCATAAAAACATTTGTCCCGTCGAACCCTTCTGCGGTGAACCAACAATAAAACGCTGTGAAAAATTTTAATTTGACAACAGATGACAAGATGGTAAAAACTATTATGTAATTCATACCTAAATTTAATTATTCGAGATTGTAATAATTATTGTAATGTTTATTTGATTTGTTTAAAAATGTAGTCTTTAATTTTATTATTAATTATGTACCTACCTTCTTAATTTTTGCATGCTGGGTTTCCTAGCGAAATGTGTGAATCTAATTATGTATTTAAGTTCTCTGTGTACCACATTTCACGCAAATAAATCTTTTCATTTCATTTCATAGAAAATGCACAGTCTTAAACCAGTCAGATGGAGCATTCTATTCATCTGTAGGTATAATTATGTAACCTACTTACAGACATTAAGTACACAAAACCACAAACTAAAATAATGTAATTCGTCTACCGGTCTCGTATAAAATGATTGAAAAGCAGAGAAAGGCTTCGATATTCTCATAAGTGCAACTTTCATAATAAAAACGAGACAATAAGTGCAAAGAAATTATGCGCAGACGCAGTTTCTCCGTGAGTTATGTATGCCGCATGGGAAAAGATTTCATAACTTTATAAACTGTAATTGAGGCTTTCTATTGTTTTGGAGATAGTTCGTTATTTGACTGGTGAGTTAGCGGAAATGAGTTGGTGATCATCGGTAGGCTGCTCCGAGGTATGGTATGGTCTAGTGTCTGACAAAGCCGGTACTGTCAGCAAAACACTACAAACTGTAAAATTCAAGTCTCGAGTAAATAGCTGTTCTAGACCTGCGCGCCCCATCGTCGGCCACATCGGGCGAAATCGTGGTCAAAAAAGGTTTATCGATGATAAAAAAAAAATTACCGACTAGTACCAGTAACTGTGTCAATAAGATTGACCATGATCAATACAATGGACCTTGTACGACTTCCTTGTACGATAATTAGGTTTTAAAAACTAAAATGAAAACAGACTTCATTGAATGAAATTTGAGCCCATAAAAATATAACCGAATTGAGAATCTCCTCCTGTTTTTGAAATCGGTTATAAAGTATTTAATTGACACTTTCTAGTAGTTTATAACTTTTCCGAAATTCGTAAACTACTGGAAAGTCATAGGAAAGCAAAATTTGAAATTTCGTTTACTTCGATTTCAAAACCAAACTGCCGAATAGATTTTGATGAAATTGCTATGGGACAATCTGAAAATATATCCCCGAATTACGAAAAAAAGTTTTTTTTTAAATCAGTTCATAAATGACGGAGTTATAAAGTAAAAAACATTATGATTACGATTAGCCCATTGTGTCCCACGGCTGGGCAAAGGCCTCCCCTTGATCTCTCTAGTCATCTCGTGTTTGACCTATCTGGACCCAAGCTCTGTCAAAAGTGTCGAGATCATATCGCCATCTCTTGCTGGGTCTACCACGGCGCCGTCTCGCTATCTCAGGGCTCCACTGAAAAAACATAACAAAAAACACTGAGTTGAAAACCCCTCCTTTTTGATGTTGGTTAAAAATGGCACGCCTCGTTAATTCGTTCGCGTAGAATGTTACATTACTTTTTCAGGATAAAAAGTGTCCTTAATTCAGTATGGCGATTACGGAACTCTTGATATGAGTACAATCAATGTCTATCAGTTTTTTATGGATTGGTTTTACGTACGTTCGGTTTTGATCTCACTTTCTATTTATATGACAGCATGTGTTACAATCAACATCAACCTTCCGTAATACCAACTCACCAATCGTAACTGAAAGCTGTTAATATAAATGCTTTGATTGTATCAGAATTTCATGGCTCGGGGTTATAATCCATCTAAGTGTATAACTATACCAATCAAATTCTTAGGCGCACATAAATGCCGGACATTTCACACAACATCATATCGCCCCAAAGTAAGCAGAGCTTATGTCATTGGTACCACATGGCTGATATACCTACTATTGAAACCTTATTCGAAATATAAGATGTCAAATTCAGTTTACGACGTGATTATGTAATAAAAAACACAAACTTTTCGCGTATATTATAAAACAAATATATAAATATTGGTGGACGAAACTATCTAGCCCCAATTGAAGCATATACTATGGGAATAATATGACTAGATATTATGATAGAATACTTATATATTTTGAAATACTTTATAACACAGAACAAACATCTATGTTCATCACACAAATGTTTGTCATGGGGGGGGAGGACCCACAGAATACAGCGCAAAAGGCAGAGCTACTACCAACATAGCCGAGAAGCCAGTCAGTTTTCTATATCTATGTATACATACAAAACAAAATCGTGTTAATAACAATTTAGTAACTCGAGAACGGCTAAACCGATTTTAATTTGTGATTTGTTGGATTTCTCTCCGTCCCGAATAGAAACATTTGAAAATTTGCGAAATGAACAAAAAATAATAAAAATATATCTAATTTAATGTTCAACAAAGTCAGGCTATGTGTTTTAATGTAATATATTTTTATTTTTAAAACGCGCGGACGAAGTCACGAACGGGACACCTAGTATTACATATTAAGTTCGTAAGTACCTATTACCTACCTACATCATTGGTATCTACAACTGGTGAGTCTACGCGACGGCTGCGATGGCAGGTTAGACACGACCGTGGTGTACCGTTCCCGTTTAACGGTACTGAAGACTTTTAGATAGAACGACACGATTCCATGTTGGCATCAAAAATTCAAAAAAATTCAAAAATTCAAAATAACTTTATTCATTACAATCACAAGGACCACTTTGAATCGTCTTCTTACATGCATATAATACATCTATGTCTTAATACATCTATTTCTAACAATGAATCCTTTAAGTCAGCACTGACCAAGATCTTCGGGTGTGCTGGCAGGCATTGGACAGTACTCTTAGGCATATACACTCATTTATTTGTTACTCAAGCACACACAATCACTACAAACAGAAAAAACATATTTTAGAATTAACAAAAGTTAAGAATACAGAGAGTATGTCATGTATCATGTGTCATGTGCCACAGTAACAAAAAGGTCTCACTCAGCGCAATATGCCTCGCCACTTGGCGGTAGCTAGGCGCTGGCATTCTGTCGAAACCTTCAGCCGAAAGACCCTGTGAGATATTTTTGTGGAGTGTTGTGTAAATCTTATAATAAAACGTAGGAATAGAAGTACAATAATATTATGGTACCTTTGAGAGTTAATTAAAATAAATACGGATATAATAAAATAATAAATGGTAATTATAGAATTACAGTTACCTATGTAATCATGACATTTCTCTTCAGAACGTTTCGAAAAGTTAGAAGCTACTAGCTGCTCCCGCAGCTTCGGGACGACGATGTCACTATGTATTGCTATGCATTTCATCACGATAAATAAATAGTCTGCGAGCAATAGCAAGATTAGGGGCGAACAGACATAACGAAACTATAAGCGTTTTTTGTGGACTTCTGAACCCTTAAAAAGTCCGTCCCCAAGTCGCAATCCATCTACGTACGAAATTTCATCAAATCCGAACAGCCGTTTATCGTAAAAAGATAACAAACAGAAATAATGTTTTCGGGACACAGATACACTTTTGAAATTATAATATTAATATTGATTAGCTTCGTTGAGAATGTGCCTTTATTGCACACAAAAAAGCTGAACGTAGAAAAAATATTGGTAGACAACACCATCTAGCCCAAAACTAAGCAAGCATAGCTTGTATTATGGTGACCAGATGACTGATAAAATACTATATTTAAATATAAATTTAAAATATATAAGTATTATATCAGTCATCTGCGGGGCGATTATGGAATTCTGATTACTATCAAAAGTTTGATACTAACGCTTTCAGTTACTATTGATAAATTGGTATTACGGAAAGTTGATGTTGATTTTCATACATGCTGTCATATGAATAGAAACCTCAGACCAAATAAATATTAAGACGGAGCACCGCGATTAACCATAATAAATAAATTCTGTGACACTTTTTGTAACGAAATATGTTAATGTTTTTTTTTGTAAGATGTTTTGTAGATGACGACGATAACAGATCATTCTTAATAGTACAAGTATATATGGATATACTAAGAGGAAAGAGCACAGTTCATCTCAGACGGTAGAAACCGAACGTACGTAATAGTAATCCATCTTGTCAAAACTGGTTCTAATTACAATCAAACTAATGATTGAAATTATGCCGATTGCTAATCGAAACTGATAGACAATGGCCTCAATTCTGTTGGCACCAACCTAACTAATTTTAGCTAAAATTAGGTTTAGAACTGTCAAATGAAACTTTGGTATTCTGCTGTTACCAACTTATCCTAATTTAAATTTATCTAATTTAGTTAGATGGTACCAACCGAATAGGGTTTACAAATGCTATGACTAACTAAAACAATGTACAACAATTCACGATACCTAATTACTTAAAATTAGTTTAATACCTACTATTTAAAAAAAAACCCCTATCGGCGTACTACCACAAAAACTCAATGCTGTTAGACCTAATATGTGGATAATGCAGTGGGCTATGATATTGTTACTATATATAAGTTACCTTTAATCTAAAATATTGCATATTGGTGGCAATTAAGTTGGTTCATTTCTAAAATTAGGAATTGTCTAAAATATATTTAGTTAGTCATAGCATTTGTAAAACTTATTCGGTTGGTACCATCTAACTAAATTAAGAACGCTTAATTAATTTAGATAAAATTAAATTAGGATAAGTTGGTAACAGCAGAATACCAAAGGATAATTTGACAGTTCAAAACATAATTTTAGCTAAAATTAGTTAGGTTGGTGCCAACAGAATTGAGACCATTGTAGCTGTTTATTGTCCCTAAATAAATAAATAAAATAAAATATATTTTAGACGATTCCTAATTTTAGAAATGAACCAACCGAATTGCCACCATTTTCATTTCATAATCGCCATTCTGGGAATGATAATACAGGCTATGCTTCGTTTTGAGTTAGATGATAGATGATGGGTTATATAGATAGATGATGGGTTATATAGATAGATGGGCGAACACAGGTGTTTGTTCTGTGTCTGGGTGAAGAACTATCATTAGTCTTATGAAAGTTTATAACACCCTGACACAGAACAAACACCTGAGTTCATCACACAAATGTTTGTCCTCGAAAGGAATCGAACAATCAAACTATGTCGTTGAAGGTAGAGCTACTTCCAACTGAGCTGATATGCAAGTCAATGATAAAGTTTGTAGGCCTTCATAAATTATACTTTCAGAATGCATAATTTTAATTATGAGTCCTATGCTCTCGTTGTTTTCCGAGCTATTCGTTTCAGTGTCAGGTTGCCAACGCAATCAGGTCGTCTCCTCTTGATACGTCTATACTATCTCAGGCTATTTTCCTGTAGCTATCGGTATTATTGTTATTAGGTTGTTTCTTATGCCGTGCTGACTATAATCTTTGGTTATAAAGTCTAACCACATACGCTCGATAGCGTCACATCGTTTCCCATAACACGAACTGTAAGCAACATTGTCGGGCCCTCGTCTCGGAAGTTACCTCTACCTGGGTACTTCTATTAGCAGGTTTCTGCTATTAGTGAATGCATTTTTGATTTTATGTAAGTACATGACTATGAATATAACGATAATTATTGCATACAAGGTACAATAATTAATCCCTACTTCCCTACTAATATTATAAATACGAAAGTAACTCTGTCTGACTGTCTGTCTGTCACGTTTTCACGCCTAAACCGCTGAACCAATTTTGATGAATTTTGGTATAAAGATAGATGGGACCTTGGAGAAGGACATAGGCTACTACTTAGAGCATGTATTTACAATGGTGCATGGGCCATTTAATCCCGAGTTTAATAAAATACAGATTTTTTGTTGTTTTAAAAATCAGAATGCTTAAAAGCTAAAGCCGCTATGCTGATTAAATTTGTGTCCAATTATAGGAAGGTAGGTGGGTAGAAATTAATGAAATGTTGTTTCTGAGTTAAAATCAAAAAACTCTTTAAATTAACTAGCTCATCAATTCCATTCCAAATCCGCGGTCCTCAATTGATCACACGGTCCCACGCAACATAGGTAGGTATCTAACTCCGATAGATAAACCAAGGCCTCTCTTAAGCAGTCTGCGGTGCAACTTCTAAGAACTGAATCTGTGTTGACATGTTGGCCGGACAAGTCCCATATTTGGAACTAAATGTTTCGTAGTTAAACCAATTTGACGACTGCTATATTTAACCGATTACCTATCTGTTCAAATGCATCACAAACTCTCTTTTTTCAAGACATTGAAATAAAAACCTACACTGTAACACCTGCCTTATTATTATAATATTATAATAAAAATACACAGACAAACATTGTTCACGAAAAACAAAGAACACTTTCAAGGTTACTCGATCACTTTCCATCTTAAACATGCACCCAGCCCAGCACACGAATGTGAAACTTATAGTAATTGTATAAGTTCGATTATTGGTATTTCATTTTTCTTTAGGTAGGTACGTAAGTTCAAAACCGGACGGTGAATGTCAAAGAAGTCACATTCATAAGACCTCTACCATCTCTACCTTGGGAACTGGACATGTTTTTTGGGGGTTTTTAGCAATAATAAGTATAAGGACTTGACTGCGTGGACTGAATAAACCGAGACAAGTAAGATCGTCTTTGCAAGAAACCTACTTAGGTATTTGTGTAGGTACCTAGTAAAAAATACTGATTGTTTTAATTTTGTAGTATCTCAAGTAAAAACGCATTGCGATTCAAAATCAGATAAGACTCCTTTGTTTTTGTTTCAGATTTCGAACGTCCGTCTTCAATGCAGGTTTTATTCAAGGTCTGTAGCAGGAAGAGACGCTGAAACCAACGAGGTTTGCTTAGAGTTTTAATTAGTTTATTATATAGTTTCATAATTACGAGTATTTCGCATCAATCTTCGATCTAAGTAACACACCAAACAGTATTTTTGGATTGTCGTGCGTTTCTGTTGTCTACCTCCTAAAAATTTTCAATTTAAAATATTATTATAATCGTAAAATACAGAGCTTATTTAATTCACTTGAACGGTGCATAATACGATAAATAAATAATAAAAATGCCTTTGTTGGTCATAAACTTGCGCAATGCGCTCAATAAAACCGCAGGAGATCCGTAACGATTGTCATCGCTATGACCGAAGAATACTTTATTATTCTTGAACTACAGCAAAATAAGCCTTATTCTCTGAAAAACAGAGTCACAATTCAAGATTAAATTGCTTGCTTGTTATGCGAAAAAGGATTGAATATGTGGGCCAGAGACAATATAGAAGGGGCGGCCATGTTGGTTGTCTATGTTGCGAATTTATAGCGAGAGTGTTGTATTTCGCGGTATTTATTTATATTTTTGTGATAACATCGTCATCTAACTTCAGGTTTGAAGGCATGTTTGGCAACGAAGCTATCTACAATTTATCGTTGCCTAACGTTGACATAAAGTCTAATTCTTTTCCCGGTTTAGAATTTTGCCTTCCTTTTTAAAAACCCTACGCCAGCGTCTAAGAATTCTTGTGATATTTCCATAATTCTTGTAGATGAATAGTTTTTAATGGTTTTTATAGGCATGCTCAAGCGTGCCGACTGAGCACAAAAACATAATAAGCACGTGTAATTTGTGCTACCGCGCCTTTGCACAGTTTTTTACTTTTGTTTTGTTTTAATGTCTGTGGCTCAAGGATTTCCTTCAGAGAGACATTTTAACGCATTTTTGTCCTCACTGATACACAGATTTACATAATGTTAATATATTTAGTAAAGTATTTTAAATACATACCAAACGTATGTATCTAAGCAAGTAGGTAGGTGATATAGTTTTATCCGATCATTCCGACTAGTAGATATTTCCATTTCCAGTACCATTGTTCCATTGACCGCCATTACTGAAACAAATGCGACTATAGTCTTATTTGTCCCATTACCAACTTAAGTGACCTTGTTTGTATAGCAACAGGTACTAGGTACACAGAACCGCTAGGAGGTTAAACTGTCCTTGCTTAGGTTGCCCGGAACGGAGGTCACTTATAGCCTATGGTCACTAGTTCAGATGACGTCCATGTTGAACGTCTCTGATCTGTAGTTGGTAGTGGTTGGTAGTTGGTAACTCATCTCGTCTGAACGCACAGATGAGTTACCAAAGGTTTATAATTTGACTTCCAACCTTTCTGGTTTCGGCCCACCACGCAGAAATCTGTATAGACACCACCTTCCACCGGTTATTATGACTACTGGCAACCAAATTACACCAACGAGGTGGTATTGCGTGTAGCATCATCCAAGTTCAACTCACACGATAATTCGACAAAACAACGGCGTAATACCTCGTAATACTGTAATTACAGTGTAATTGTAACAAGCCTATAATCATCCCTCTGCCTGTTTGTCTGTACTTATGTTTGACAGTGATTGGAAAAAATATGATAGTATTATAGTCTGTGGTAGTAATTGTTGAAGAGTCACGACTCACTCAGACGAGTGTTGTTCAGCATGGGTTTAATTTGATAATTATTGCGCTCGCGTTTTGCGTATGTCATTTTATTATTAGCTTGTAATTCTTGAGGATAACTCGGAGTGGAAAAAAATAAGCCCAAGCATTTTGCTTGGGCTTGCAGTAGGTACCGTAAAGTCACACAAAGCTGTTTTAAAATTGCGCAGTCATCACATGATGGCTTTCAGTCTCGATAAAAACTGTTAGAATATGGTTAACACAAAGATACGCCCTTGAAATTTTGACAATTACTAGATACTTAGATTTTTTTTTTTAATATTTTTTTGTCAAATCGTAACTGATAACATAGACAAAGTTAGGTAGGGTTATAACTAATTATCAATAATCTGAATAATAAACATATTTTGCTACATTTAAATAATCTAAGCAAGTCAGTTGTAGGACACTTCAACAACAGCAATAGATGCACTCTGCTAGTACATCCAATATGAATGATTCTAAATAAGTCAATTACGAGTTTTAGTTTTAGTTTAGTACGAGTACTTATGTAGGTTCTTAGTTCAAGGGTTTGTTTGGAGAACGGCATGATGCAGGCTTGGTATCAAAAGCTAGTCCAAGGCATTCACAGACGTTAACATAACGGGACATAAGCTCAACTTCTCGTTGTGTTTACATAACTGAGTTTACATCACTATAGCATAGGTACAATTATTTGAATGGTAGGGATTTTAGTAAAAAAATATTTCAGAGGGATCTTTTGATAGTGCATCACTCCATTGGAACGAAGTTCCTATCGTATTATAATTATAATGATAAACGTATTATATTATTGATTAACAAATACAAATGAATGAATTACCTTCTGAGCTATTAAATGAAACGCAGAAATAACTCATGAACTGAAGGAATGGTGGGAAATTTCGTAATTAATATATATTTTCGAGTTGTGAAAATAACTTTTTCATTCATTCATTCTATTGTACATCTTTCAATTCATCTAATTCATTTGTTCATTCATTCATCGAATGAATTAACTCATGACACCCCATCTGCCAAGTCCGTACCGTGCGATAAGGATCTTCGTTCCAAAAGTTATATTTACTTATTAGTTTTTTTAATACAACTGATCCAGCAAACAAGCATACAGTCCACCTGATGGTAGGTGGTCACAATAATATATAACGCTTATAATTACAGGAGGTAACACTTGCACATTACGTTAAATAAGCAGAAAATTTTGAAATTTTGAGAATTGAGATCTGAGAAACTTATTATACTTACATAGAAAAACACCCAGACCCGAGAAAAATATTTACAGATCATACAAATATTCGTCCTACTGTGGATATCGCAACCTTCTGTGTCTACGGTGAGCCTTCGCCAACTACTCCACAGAGGTCGTTGAGGTTCTCGTTAAACATAAGTTGTCTTGTCTGTTCGCTCAGTTATGTCGAACTTAGAACAGACTCTTCGTTTGTCATTTCATGAAGTAACATAGCTCTGCTAGTTTAATATTTTTGAAGTGAAAACTTCTTTTAGCGCGGTTCGCATATTTTTAGATGAGGTAAAACCTCTGGATTCGCGACACCGTTACCATCTGGGGCGAGACGCAGCCGGCTGCCGCGCTCGCCCCATTTGATAATAAACCTTTATAAGACTGTAACCATGTTTACAGTCTACTTTTCAATGGAGAAGTTTACTGAGTTAGGTTCTTTGATATATTATCTACATTCTGAACAAAGAATATTGCATCATCTGTGTTCGTTCAGTATTTGATTGGCAGTCGCCATAATTATTGATTTTGAAGTGATTTATTACTAAACTCTAAAATGCCAAAATAAGTTTTCACTTCTGTCGGCACTCCCGGAGTGCAACCCGATTTTTTTTACTCGTTTTATTGCATGTTTTATTCAGTGATCTTAGCGAAATTTTGATGAAAAATTGTGACTACATAGTACATTTAGAATTGACAATTGACAATTGTAAATCTGAAAATCAGTGTTTGCTTCTTAAGCAATACTATCGCTGAGCTATGACCCTTTTGAAATTGCAACACACACGCACTTTTAGTTTTAAGTATCTAGTGTCTAACCTAAAGTTTTATGTGGTTTTATTGTACAATGGTATCACTAATTGTACGTGTGTGCTTGTTTATCAAATAAATGTTGTATCAATCTGTCTATCATGAATCGACCATTGACTAAGACTTTATTAACAAACAATATAAACACTTGACCCTGGCAAAATTGACATTATTATGTCACATGCCTTAAACATAGAAGAAGAAGAACTTAGAACAGTACCTACTGCTTGGAGGCAGAATATCTAGCACAGGGCTAGACCCACCAAGACAGATTCTTGCTGTAGAATCCTACCACCAGGAGCTGTATCTGTTGTCATCAGCTAAACCAACAGATCGCCCATTCTAGACCATTCTTCACTGAACATAAAACTTCTAAACATACCAACATACGGAATGCATGTCAGAGTGTTATAAAACACGTCGCGTGTTCTATCATGTCACACATCTTTGTATTATCCCCCTTATTCATAAACAATTATCCTACATGACATGTAACGTCAATCGCTTTTAATGCTTTAACTGAATAGCCCCACTGTGATTGTGACAAGTGATATTATAATAAATTGGCCACGCAATTTGAAAGCTGCTGAAGTCAGTATGGATATGAGTGACTAGTGGTCAGGTTCAATACCGTCAAGTCAGAAAAACAAAAAAAAATTGACACTAGAACAGTGACTTCTACTAAAATAAAAAAAAAAAGCTTATTTTTTTATTAAATTCTTTATTGCACAAACAATTATGTATAAACGTACAATAGGTGGGTTTAATGCTAGTAGCATTTTCTACTTGCCAACCTGTTTCTAACCAGTGTGGTGAAAGTAAAGTGCGCCTCAGAGGCTCCTTTCGTGCACTAAGATACATTTAAAAAACATACAATAACAATTATCAACTATAACATTACAGCTTAATATTTATCAAACGAATAACTGTATCGAAAAACTGTTCAAGAAACCCCGTAGTATCTTTACAATACCTATCTAATAATATGACACACGATGAGATAGTACAATAAAAAAAAATTACCCCACATTACATGTACGGGAGGAATATTTAAAAAAACATTTGTTCAAAGTTTTTATGTATTACCGTTCAAAATTTTATCACGATTAAATCTAATCAGCGAGCAAGAGCTCTGATTAGAGGCGGACAGACAGATTGACAGACAAACAGACAGACAGCACTATCCAGCTATCCATTACTTTCTAATGGATAGCAAAAGTACACGTACAATTTGTATTATGAGAATCTGATGATTGTTTGAATACTTATATGGTTGTAAATACATACTTATGATACTTTGATGGCAATGGCGTTGAACCGAAATGACAGGAAAATTTGAGGGGAGGCCTTTGCCCAGCAGTAGGACAGTACATGCTAGAAACAATAACAAAAAGTAATCTTATAATAAGTGCAATAACATGACGATGCTTTTGCTGATAAAAAAAAATCCTAGGTTAGGTAGGTACTTACTATTGTAAAACTTGTCTATGAACGTCTATAGATGAATTTGATTTGAAATTATTAGAATTTATTTTATTTGAATACACTGTTATTAGACTCGTTTTTAGTGTGCCGTTATTGTGAATAAGGGGATTCACTTCTGCGGTAACATTATCTGTGCCGAAGTGTTATTTCCAAGAGTTTACAGCTTTTTATGCTATCTGTGGCATCGTCGCGTTTTGAGCGGCAATTAGCAATAGCAGTGTAAAGTTTGTTGCTCCTAATACTTTTAGGGTTCTCTACCTAACCTAGTGTGGCGAGGAAAACCCTTATAACAAATACTTAGGTTAGAAGAGATTTGCATCTAAATTCACTAAGTAAGACGTTTCAAAATGATCCTTGTGATTGTGTAATGAATAAAAATGCTTTTGACTTTGACTTTAAAGTTTTTCAATTTATGTAAATTAGTCTCGGGCATATCCGTACTTCGGAGAGTACGTGTAGCTATCGATCCTAGGTTTTCAAAAGTCGGTCGGCCTTACTATGGCACTCGGGTATCCTATTAACATCGACATCGAAGCGTCTACGCTGCTTAAATAATATCATATTCATAATTAAAAACATAGTAAGAACCGTAATAAACTAGTTCTTAAATATCAAATATCTCAAATGCAAATAAAATCTCCATATAAAATATATACAGAACCCTTTTGCACTTTCTATTTACAAACTGCTGTCGACAGTTTTTTTGTATTTCGAACGTCCGTCGAACGAAGCAAATGTTTGCAGTCGATTTGTTGACTACATTCCAACACTAGTTTTAAAAATAAAAATAAAGCTTAGGACACACGTATGCAAATGCAATGAGAAATAGAATAAGGATTTCTTAAGCTTTTTATTAACCGAGTATTATGAACTTGTTTGAACAATAGATTGAAAATAAAAGATGCATTTGAAACAGAAACCTAGGGCTTGTTGAATAATATTTACATAATTATTTATATAGAGAAAACTATTAGAAATTTTATTGACTTTGTGCAACAATAAAATAAAATGATTTATTTATGTTTATTTAATGAATGGTTAGATGATAACAAAATCGTAGCTCTTTGTAGCGCGTGCGCGTTGAAGTCTTTTATATACCAGTTTATTGAAATCAGTCGGTTTAATGTGAACTAAAACAAACAAACACAAGTAGGTTTTTGGATATAATTTTGGAATAAAAATAGCTGAAAAAATTAAGTTTTAGCAGGAGAG
Organism: Lampropteryx suffumata; assembly: GCA_948098915.1. NCBI lineage: Eukaryota > Metazoa > Arthropoda > Insecta > Lepidoptera > Geometridae > Lampropteryx > Lampropteryx suffumata. The sequence goes on from OX402545.1 coordinate 2,658,149, forward strand.
GTTTTTTTATGTATATACGTACGTAGCCATGCAACTAGTGCCGTAAGATACGCTTACACGAACACTTGAAATTATTCATTCCTGGGTACTTACTTGGTACTTGGTGTGTGGACTATTTTCCGCAACTCGGCCGCAGGTAGGCCCTTTTTGCGTGACGGGTGCAGGCAGCTGCTCCAGCCACCCGATATCCACCAGGAATGCCAGCAGCTTGCTTACGCGGGCGCCGGCGTCTCTGGATGTCCTCGGTGTTCCAAGGTGTTGTGCTCGTTGGGGTTCCACGCTGCTGCACTCTAGGAGTACATGTGCAGCTGTTTCCTCCTCCTGGGTAATAGGTACTTACATTATGACAGTACGCCACGACAATATTTAGCAATTTACATGGCAACATCTAGCAATTGTGTGAATTACCGCCATACTCGAGATACGGACGATGCCATACCTCGCGATACGGAGAAATTCAGGAAAACCAATTGCCCCATATCGATTTTTACTAGTTGCCGAGCAATTATTGGTAAAAAAAGCCCGTGTAAGCTTACCTTTAGCAAAGGTCAAACAAATATCTCTAAATATGTGACCTTACTTTACTAGCTGACCTGAAGGTTTGTACAAGGTCAGCCTCGTGCACTCAGCCTTAAATTAGTTTGTATATTCTGTGGTTGTTTGAGTTTTGATTAGAATGAACGCCTTTGTGTTGTGTTCATTCCTGATTGGATTTTTAATGAAGCGTAGAACGGGATTCAAGTTTAAATTCAATCTGTTATTGAATCATTTTGTTGATTTTCATGTAACAATCATTTAGGTTGCTACCAACCTAAATGATAACATCTAAGTACCTACGTACTTAGATGTTTTTAAAAAGAAAATTACTATGATTTTTAAAATTTAGTCAATTTTGGTATTACTAACTTCTCAGAATTTCTCAGAACCGAGCGCCACATAGACGGTAAAGTACTTATTTAAACATAAGTCAGCCATGTTTTTTGTCGTCTCATGGCGTCACTGTAATGAGTCAGTTTCCGTTCGTGGATATACGGATTGTAAATTTTAATCGCTGGCCTTGAGCTGGAAATGGATAGGTGAAGATTTTTTGTCCTGGACAAGTTTGCAGACATGACCCGAGTGGCAACGTGCAAAATAGCATAGATCACAAATCATTTCATTTGCCATTTGCCAGTTCATGAAAGTTCCATATTCAAAGCTGTAACATTTTTAAAACTACTAATTTTGTAAATGGAACGTATAATAAATATTTGAAAACCGAGTCGTAGAGTACAATAAGATCAGTTTTTTTGGTTACTTTTCTTTCTTTTCTCGTGTTATATAATATTTTATTGGATAGTCTTAGCGGAGTTTTATTCATTTTACTGTGTGCTAAGCACAAATAAACAATTTAATTCAAAGTGTATTATGTTGCTTTGTGATTCATACAACGAGGAATCTATGAAAATTCTAGACGGGCATTCCGCGATGACATTTAAAATAGACAAATAGCGATCGACTGCGACTTTAACGATATTATAACCAAACAATCACTAGACATTGGCCAAATTGACATCAAGACTGATACCATTGGAGGAAGAGAAAAAGACTACAGTGAGCAGTCTCTGGCTATTAAACATAAAAACAGGAGTGGGAAAATGGGCTAACTGACTGTAAGAAACCACAGAAGACTCACTAAGAATCTAATAAAATCATCAAAGTCAAGTACCTATTCAACTGTAATTTGCACTAAAGAGTAACGTGCAATCTATTTTCGTCTTTGCATCCGAGCATTTTAAAGTTTGTAATTGTGTGCATGGCGGTACACTTGAAGTCTATAAACTAAAATAAAAGTATCGCTTAAAAGCACTCCGACCTGAGTGTTCGAAAAATACTTATAAGTATCAGAGTTCAATTAATTTAATGGCGGTGTGAATGCCATTCGTTATTTTGCTGGATTTTAAATGGTGGTTACTTCGATAGGCTCATAAAACTAGACATCAACTTGTTTTTAATTAACTTGCTAAACAAACTTTTATGTTTTAAATTCCTTTATTTATTAAAACTTATAGTGAACGTAACGGCAGATAATAAAATGCATGGCCAGTTGATGCATCAAATGGACCGTTAATGACAAGTTGTAAAAGTTCTTGGCGCATCGTTGCATAAAGCCATATTTTTTACTGACTTCAAAAAAAGAAAACATTCTCAATTCTATTATATTTTTTTATGTTTGTATCTTCAGAATTCCGTCATAAATGTTCTGATTAGGTAAATTATTTTTTGTTTATTTTTTGTATTTTTTGTTTATACTTCCCGTTTGGTCTCATTTCAATTATTACAGTTGCTAGATCAAAAAATACGAGTGAAGTTATAGTTGGTACGTCTGTGTAGGTTTGTTTCAATTAACGCATTTTATAGCTTTACGCAAGAAATGAAAAATGAAAAATACTGTCCAATTATAGTTAATTATACATATGTCAAAAAAGATTGTAGAATGGATGCATTCCAAGAGTTTTCCGAACTATGTACGTTCCGCTCCAAGCAAAATATAAAAGAGTCATTGAGCTTTTTTATCAGGCGGGCATAATTATCTTTGCCTCATTAGTATATAACATACCTGTAATATCTAGTGATAGCATAGAATAAACAACAAAATAAATACCATAATACCAACAAAATAAATCAAAACATTATTTTCTGTTTTCAGAAACAGTCTGTTTTCTGTTAAAAACATTCAGAATTAGCTGTAAATTTCTCCTTACTATATTAATATTATTAAGTAAATTTTACCCCAGAATAAACAGTAGTTCATACGAAATAAAATTTCATCCATTTTTTTAAATAATAAAACTATATTTATAAATTATGAAATTATGAAACTTGATATAAATGTAATTACAACTACGTTAATTACATAAGTCGACGGCATTTTGTGATAATATACATCTTAACTATTATCACACGATAATGATTAACAGTATGGCTCTTCACTGCATGAAGCCGTCCACGCGTCATCACGTATGACAGTGTATAGGATGCCTGCGTTCCTAGAAAACGTCAATAGCTGACTTTATCTGTTCTGGAAAATGTATAAAATACGCGCCTGATATGACATAAAGATACGCTATTTGATTTATGGTTTTTAAGCGTTTCTCTATTTCGCACACTTTTATTGTTATCGAGATGAACATTTTCACTGTAATACGTATTAGTGACTTTTACAAAGTTATGAAATACAAACAATTAAAAAAAGATTTTTGGGTTCTTGTTTTTTTTTATCATAGATAGACCTACTTTTGACCAGGAACTCGCCTGATGTTAAGCGACGATGTGCCCGACGAGACGGGGCAGAAGATACCTATTTACTCTCGACTTAAAGAGACCCAAATTGCAGTACGCATTAGAAATGTGGAAGCAAAGCGCTTTGTTCGTAAGGGTGTTAGACTGACAAGGTATGGATGGTATTGAGCGATGCGTCTGCTTGTCCTGTTGTGAAAAGAGGATGGTGGAATGAGATGATGCAATTCCTGGGCACATTCTCCGAAATGTATTATATAAAAGATCGAAAGGCAAGCAACTTTACGGCGGTGCTCGAGACTCCGGCACTTAGTCTCAGCGTTTAGCTGCTCACCTATCACCCTCAATGCTCTACGCTCAATCGAGTCCAAAGCACCCAGCTGGTGTTTGGCTGAACCATCTAATAGATGGCAGCAATTCTCCATACCCGACCGGACTTGAGCTTTATATAAAGTGAAAAGCTGTCCAGGTGTGAAGTATCACCTTGTTGAGGAAGCCAAGCTTCATGGCAGCAGTCTTGGCCTTAGACTCGATATAGGAGCCAAAATTGAGAGTCCGAGTGAGTGAAACTCCCATGAGTTCGAGATGATCTTTTATAGATACCGGTACATTTCGGAAAATGGGGACTAGGAGAAACTTACTTATTTTCGCCGAAAGGGACAAGCTTGCGTTATGTTTTGTTTTGTTCTTGTAAAGGGTTGGTTTTTTATTTTATTTTACCACAGCACCAAGTAGCATGTAGTTGGTTAGGTCTTTTAAAGATATTTGGTTTCTTAAAAAGTTTTTCAATACAGATATTAGTTAGATAAATAATAATCTTTGAAATCATCTGTTTTTAACCGACTTATAAAATGAAAGGTTCCCAATTGTTGTTTTTTTTAATATTTGTTTTCGTAAAATTTTCTTCATTTATGAACTGATTGGAAAAATAAATATACCTATGTAAAAGGATATATTTTCCGTAGTAGTAGTAAGGTTTTTAAATTAAAATAGATGGAGAAAATATGTCATCCAAGTAACCAAAGTTTTGTAATTGTGTATAAATGAAATCGGTTCTTTTTTTAGTTTGTAGAACGTAATTATGATAGAGTTGTGTCGCCCATGCCTCCCTATCTCCTGATCGGTTTAACCAATGGGGGTAAACTTAAAAAAAACAATGAAAGCTCCATACTATTTCGTATATTTTGAAACTAGATGGTGCTAAATTCTTATATTATAAATCTAGTGGTTGGTTACAAAGAATAACAATCTTGTAAACATACCTATCAATTAGGTGCAATATCAATTCTAACACCACTATAGATACATAACAATACCCACAAAACAGGTCTATTTTTGTAAATCAAGTTATATGGAGTTTTTGTAAGCGTATGAATGTATGTATGAATAAGGAGAATTCATAATTCATAATTCATTTATTGTGGAACATAGGTATATTACAGGTTTTATTATTTGGTAAGTTCGCTATGCTACCATTTGATAAATGGTGTACAATATTTTCTAACAATGTGAGACATTTATACAAAAAAAACTAGGTAACATAATAATGATTCAATATAAACGTCACTTAGGAATATTACATAATTAAATTTCATTATAATTAATAAAATGACATAATTGTCATTTTATTAATTCAGATACGTTATAAAAACATTTAGCTTGTAACCAGGTCTTGAGTTCCTTAATAAATTTATTTAATGGTCATTTTTTTATATAGTCAGGTATGGAATTATATACTTTTCCGCATATTGCATAGCTACTATTTATATACATACTCGTCTTTGGAACTTTAAGCAATCTTTCTAATTCTAATTTTAGTTTCCGGTAGCACGAATTGGAGCGTAAAAAGGCTCAAATCTGGTAGGGTTTTGCGTCCTGATTACATATTTACCACTTTTAACTTTAGGAAATCCTTAGTTTTCGAGAAAATAATAAAACATTTCTAACCTCAAATCAGATATACCGTGACCTTGTATTATTCTTCTGGCGCTGCGGCGGCCGCTGCTGCGGCACGCTCGCTTCGCTCGCTCGCCTTGCGCGTTGTTTTCTATACTCCAACATAACCTACCAAGTGATAAGTGCTAAGTAATGAAGTGAAGATAAGCCGAAGTCGTCGAAAGAAGCCATAACAAAATCACTGACACATGACATGTTTTTTACGTTTCGTTCGCATCAATTTTGCACAACATGTTAAACCACAGACAACAAATACGACAAATTTGGTTATTATATGTCAATTTTTACGTTGTGTTTCACGTTTTATCTGATTTGAGGTTAGAAATGTATTATTATTTTCTCGAAAACTAAGGATTTCCTAAAGTTAAAAGGGGTAAATATGTAATCAGGAAAGAAAACCCTACCAGATTTGAGCCTTTTCACCCTCCAATTCGTGCTACCGGAAACTAAAGTCAAACCACATGGCTTCCCGTAGGCTCTGGGGATAGAATACTTATGATACTTTATAACACCCAGACAAACAAACATGTTCATCACACTAATGTTTGTCCTGGGAGGGAATCGGACCCCCAACCTACATCGCAGAAGGCAGATCAAGTGAGCTAACAAGCCAGTCAACTAACATAGGTACGTTACGCAGTAGTCTATACGTCGTCGTCTTTAGGTGTCTGTAGGTGTCGTTGTCTTTTGAATCTTGCCGTTTTTATCTACATTTTCCCTTCATGTGATCTTGCATACCCGGTGACGATATCCGTCTCGAAATCTCTACCGCTGTGGCGCAGTGGGCGGATGCCCGTCTGAGACGGAGAAGTTTGAGGGTCCAAATCCATCCGCGGGACTATGTTCGTATGATCTGCAAATATCGGTCTCTTTTCTGGATGTTTTACTGTGTCTAATGCATGAATAATGCCGGACATTTCAGAGAGCATCATCTGGCCCCAAAGTAAATTGAGCTTGTGTTATGGGTACCACAAGACAGATATACTACATAAATATTATTTTTTGTAAATATATCAGTATTTATCTCGGAACTGAGTGTTTTTATGTAAAATATGTAACCATGTATTTACAAAAAAAGTTTGTATTTATTTATTTATTATTTCTTAGAACGGCACAACCAATTACTCGAGTTAAATCACATAGAACGCAAAGATAACAAATGATAAAAATTCGAATATATAATGTCAGATTCCAATCATCCGCCATTCTCACAATACTTCAAGCATAATGTATGTAGTATATCAGTCATGTGATTCTCAAACACAAACTTTGCTTACCTCGGGGCTAAGTGATGATGTATGCAATGTCCAGCGTTATTTATTTAATCTATTAATTTTTACTTCTATCTTCGCGTGGTAGTGTTAGTAGGTATTACTGATCTCTTGCCTGCTTAGTTGGATCCTATTCTATCCGTTCAAGGCTCAAGCACGCCGGTGGTCCTATGGTAATACCTCATAGCCCACGGCGTTCTTATAGCCTTTTTATGGAGAGCCGTGTCTCTGAATTTAGAAGGATCCTTTTGAAACATAAATGACTTTCTCTTGGTGTTATAAACATTTTGTTTACTTCTCAATAATGTAGATACATGATGGACTTGTAACTAATAATATACAAGATTTATATATTAGACAAACTCTGTGGCGCCGCAGTGAAGGCCCGGCTGAGACGCAGAAAGTTGGTTCGATTCCTGCCACGGGACAAATGTTTTCATGATCTGCAAGTATTTATCTCGGGTCTGGGTGTTTCTATGTATATAAGTAGTATATCAGTCATGTGGTACCCATAACACGAGCTCTGCTTACTTTGGGGCCAGATGGTGCTGTGTGAAATGTCCGGTATTATTTATTTATTTCAAAATAATTACAGAAAAGTACAGAATAATATACAGTTGTATTACAATACATGTGAAACAGTTGCGCTATGTAATGTAATGACAGTTGAAAACGATCTATAGATCGCTCAATTGATCGAAATCACTGCCAGGATGCAGCGTGCGAAAGACACTAGCGGCATTGCCGCGTTGAATGGCAATTCTAATACGCTGGGCCAGATAGAAGTCAGCTCTTGAGTATAGGTGTTTTTGTATGTATTATATGAAAGTATTTCCAAAAAGAAATGTACATCGTAGTCTGTATATACTGGTGACCTGTAACACAAGTAGTTCTCTCACATACTAGGATGCAATAAGTATAATAAAAATTACCATACCGTTAAGTATACTATGTAACCACCTTTTTGCGAGAGAAATATAAATAAATTATTATTATTATTATATCAGTCAGTACATAACACAAGCTTTGCTTACTTATGGGCTGGATGACGTTATGTGTAATATGCGGCATTATTTATTTATTTCGAGTTTATGATGAGCAGCAAAGCCAAAAGCAAAAACTACTTTAATATTACGATGCATTGCGTTCACTGTTTGCTGGTAAATCATGGTTTAACTGCGTGATCATTGGACAACGTAGGTTGGTTGTGTGACGAACGGCGATGGACGTGTTTGGAATGCGTATGACTTGATGTGAATGACTGATTGTTTTGTTATTTATACTAAAGCGTTTTATGAATTTTGTCTTTTGACGTGATAACGTCTTGTAAGTCGATGAACGCCGACTGCACGCGCGAAATTGTCACGTTCCGCCTGAGCCGAGCATGCAAGCGAGAGCGCGGAACAAGCGATAGAGGCACGACCGGCCTAAGCGTTCGGCTTGTGACGCATCTTAATAGGTTAAAAGTATGCAATATTTCATCATGTTTTCTTATGACGTTATCACGTAAAATTATCGTCCGTAAACCGACTTTATAGACAACTATTTCTTTACATCGAAAACGGGAATAACGAGCGTACTGCTTTACTGACTACCAAATGAAAGGGGACTGGATTTTATTATTTCAAAAATTATTAAACGATAGAGAGGTGTAGATTATATTTTATTGTTGCGAAACAAACATTGCGTTTCTTTATACATAATTTATATTTCTTGAGTTAAACAGAAACTGTCTATTAAAGCATGTTATAAAATATCTGATTATTTAGATGACAAAAAGCTTGGGATGAATCTACTCCAACTCGACTCGGCATCCGTAACAAAATTGTCAAGGATCATACAAAAAAGTGTTAAGACCAGACAAGTTTCTTGTCTGTAGGATTCTTCTTAAACTGGGATTAGGAGGAACCGGCACCTAGATTCACTAGCATGTAAGAAGACGATTCAAAGTGGTCCTTGTTATTGTATTGAATAAAGTTATATTGAATTTTGAATTGAATTTCAGGTTTTATTTGTAATTAGATGACCCGCTGACCTTCGTACCACCTAACATTGATTTAATTGTAAACCAGTCTAGCATTGAGGAATATATTCATATCGGTTGAGTCACATTTTATATAAAAGGTTGCTATTTTATATAAAACAAATGAAGAACGTCTCTATCGACTTTGTGACATCTTCCTAAATCTAACTTGACATTGACAAAATTGCCAATAATGAAGAAGAAGAAGTAGAGTCGTGTCGAAATTTGCTCATCAAGCATTTGCTTATATATTAATAATCTAGTCTTCGCTTTCGGAGACAAGCAGACGATCGTCATAATAATAAAAACCGGTCACCGCTTTATAAGAAATCAAACTTAAGAATGCTATGTGGTTTGTGGTCGATACGGTAATGTGTAAGGAATTATAAATGTCATTGTTGAATCATGGCTATTTCCAGCTACGGTTTTTACAGCTGCAAATATCTACATACAATATATTGTATGTATATATTCAGAATATATGTATATAACTTCTAAACAACGGTTCAGCAAAAATGTTCAGTCACCACCCTACTCATTCTCAGATCATAAACAACTTACGCTCGTGACTACACAGTTTTGAATATAGAACTGTCAAAATATCTTTGTGTCAAGTTAAAGGAGGTTTTATCGAAACGTATGATCGGTGGTTTGACATAAACCACCGTTTTTTTATATTGGTTTTCTTCACCCAAAGAAACGTACCTACGTGATAAATAGTTCGACTCTCTACTTGCTCCAGCATCTTCATCTATGTGTTATACTTCTTCTTCATTTATGGAAGTGTCATAATGATAACAGTTTTGCCAGTGTCAATTGTTTGTATTGTTTATAGTATAATGTCACAAAGTCGTATCTTGTCGTTAGTCATTTGTTATTTTACATAAAATGGTGTTTTCATATAAAATAATTATACAGATTATTTTTGCTCGAATCACAAAGAAAGACAAAGCTTTTATTCCAATTATACACTTTCGAGTGTTTGAGTTCTAGCTATATTCAAATAAAATACGAAAATTACTATTAAAACCTGTAATAACTCAAGAAAATGAAAAATATAAGAGCCTCAGGCTCAGGCTGTTTGCTTCGCAAGACGGCGTAAAAATAATAATCTATGTATTATGAATTTATGACATGATATGGACATTGACAGAATTTGTGACAAATTAAATCGCAGAAAATATAAAAGTCAGATTCAGAATTTGACATTAAGTTTTAAGTAACATGACTTACAAATTAATTAGTATTTTTTTTGTTATTTTATAATTTAAAGCGTTATCTTATTAAAATTTTAATTAATAATTTGTGACATCTTAGCACAAGAGTATACAATTGAAATTTAAGTGTATTACGTTATTTTGTGATTTATTCGAAGAAGAATCCAAGAAAATTCTAGATGGCTATTCCGCGATGACGTTTGGAATAGACAAATGATGATCGACTAAGAATCTGTGACGATAATATAACAAAACAAAACCACTTGACATAGCAAAGTTGTCATCAAAACAGATGTTGTTATAGGAAGAGGGAATTTAAAAAATAACATATGACGAGCACTAAGATACGACTTTGTGACATACTAATGTATATACATAAACATAAACAATTATTTATATTATTATTATTATTATTATTTATATTATACATAAACAATATAAACACTTGACACTGGCCAAATTGATATTATTATAACACATACTATAATTATCTATGGCGACCAAGAACAGGAAAACAAAGTGTAGGACGACTCCCCACCCGATGGACTGACGACATTTTAAAGATCGCAGGAAGTCGGTGGATAGAGAGGGCTCAAAATCGTTCTTCCTAGAAACCTATTGAGGAGGCCTATGTTCAGCAGTGGACTTCATAAAGGCTGATAGGATGACGACTATTACCGAATAAATTGCACATAGATCGGAAATAATAGATCGCACAAAGATCGGAATAAAATAAACGTATGTAACGTTTCTTTTAAGTCGGTATATATAAGAAATATGGCATGTCATTGTTTAATTTGAAACAATACTGAAACAACAAAAAAAACAGCTTGAATAAATCAATACAAACAATTGTTATAGATTATCTTATGGATTATCTTTTCTAGCAAAAACTTCAACGGCAAATAATACATCTCATCTGTGGGCGCAGCTAATAATCTATTTCACAGCAGAGTGAGAAAAAAGGATAGACCGTGCACGGAAGGATAGTGATGAGCAGTTAAAAGATCAGATTAGACTGATCCTCCATAAATCGACAATTAATTATCTAATTACGGCTAGTAGAAAATAGAGTCCATGATTTTAAATAGTTTGGTAACCGAAAAAGTGAGGTCCTGACACCATAAGTGTTATGTGTCGTAATCGTTATCGAGTTGTTAGTGGCAGTGAAACTGGTGGTACGGGTAATGTTTGCAGTAAAAGACTGAGAAAGAGGGTAGACCGTTTTATCTTTATCTTTATCTACCAATAACGTCAAAGACTTAAGTTTATCAGTTTCCGTTCAGTTTCAGCAAAATAGTGATCTTCATATAATCAATACTAGGAACAGAAAAAATATACATCCCTAGGTTTCGACTAGAAAAAGTTAATTACTTAGTTCTTTATGGGGAACAGGATGCGCTTCTGTAATAATGAAAATGCAACTAAACTACCTATTGAGAAATTGAAAGCTTACATAAGAGATAGTCTTTTGAAGAAAGCTCATTATAATACAAATGACTATATTATAGATAAAAATGCATGGCCTCATGTTGCTATGCCCTCGGACATAGATGAAAATTTGTTATACACACATAAAAATAGAGATGGGATTCAGCAAAATAGTGACCTTCATAAAATGAACACTAGGAATAAACATAAATTATACATCCCTAGGTTTCGACTAGAAAGAGTTAATAAGTCATTTATGGGGAACACGGTGCGCTTCTATAATAAGCTTCCTGAAAATGCTACTAAACTACCTATTAAGAAATTTAAAGCATACATTAAAGGTAGTCTTTTGAAGAAAGCTTATTATAATATAGATGACTATATTATTGATAAGAATGCATGGCCTCATGTCGCTCTGCCGTCAGACAGTTAACCGACACACTTGAAATGTATAAACTCTCTTGTATTAGTATTTCGTAGTTAAGGTAGTTATAAGATGGATCATATAAAAAAGCGCTAGAACCAAGACGAGTTTCTTGCCAATTCTTCTCGAGCTTGGGTTAGGATGAATTGGCACCTAAATTCACCTAGTATGTAAGACGTTTCAAAGTGATCCTTGTGATTGTATTGAATAAATCATCTTTTGACTTGACTTGACTTTGACTTGACTTGACAGTTAACTGACACATTTAAAATGTATAAACTCTCTTGTCTTAGTTTTCCGAAATTAGGTTAGTTATAAGATGGATCATGCAAAAAAGCGCTAAGACCAGGACGAGTTCTTCTCGAGCTTGGGTTATGAGGAATTGGCACCTAAATTCACCTAGTATGTAAGACGTTTCAAAGTGATTCTTGTGATTGTATTGAATAAAATTATTTTTGACTTTGACTTTGACTTACCTAATCATGGCGCATGCAACTGTGCCGAAATATCGTGAAGCATAAAAACTCACATATCATTGCAAATATCCCGTTTTGAATGAACATTATGTTCAAAACCATGATAGTTTTATAAGTTAAATAGTTAGTTAATTGTTAGTATAAACAATCGTATTTAGGTATTTTATATCAGCTTAATATAAGTTCAGTCTCGGGTAAGCTGTAAAAAAAAAATGAAGTAAAAAGCGGCTCCCTAGACTCCGTTACACCTTTTGTATGCAGATGTGCTGACAGCTCCACAATAATATCAGTTCACGCCTGTCACTATTCAACGCCCACCTGTCTTTGGATCCAGGCCACTTTTTTACAAAGAAAGATTAGTTAACAAATTGCTGAAAAGATTATACTTTTTAGATTTAACTTCTATTAGGGGTTATGTTTGTTAAAATAATATATGGTTTAGTTTTTGTGAGCTTTATAATAATCTGGCTTAGATATTTTAGGATGTATTTTTATGATATTATACTAGCTGCGGTAGGTACCACGCGTACAACGCGTGGTACCTACCTAAAAAGTAACCTATGTCCTTCTCCAAAGTCCCGTATATCTCTATACCAAAAATCATCAAAATCGGCTCAGCGGTTTAGGCGTGAAAACGTGACAAACAGACAGACAGACAGAGTTACATTCGCATTTATAATATTAGTTAGATTGCTCATGCGCGCACAATATCAACTATCATTGTCATTTAACAAACCGAACATCGACAAATGTTGTGTCAAATTGAACTTACCACCTTAAAGCGTTTTTTTTGTTTTTTTTAAGATAGTTATTCTGCTATTCGATGCGGAAACAAATCCAACAAATCAAAAATCATATAAATCGGTCCAGCGGTTCTCGAGTTATAAATGGTGTAACTAACACGACTTTGTCATTCTAGAGCTCTAAGAAAGACATTAATTAAGGAAGGAATTAAGTGTTATTGTAGTCTCTACAAAATTACATACCTTCCCTACTTGAAAACAGGGGTTGTTTATGATATAATTACTAGTGGCTCTCTGAGCTAGGCTCTGTGAGTAGACCTCGCGAACATTTTCGAAATGTTGAAACTTAAATATAACATTTTTTTATGTTTACAACCCCCATATCTCCGCCATTTAAAAAAAATTCTAGTATCTGAATCGACAAAAAAATCTATATAGTTATAGAACCTGCTCACAAATTTTCACGAGAATCGGTTGAGAAATGAGACCTGTAGAGGAGAACGTCCGGACAGACGCCGAACATACGAAAGCATTTTGCCTAAGTTGAAACGGAGACACTCGCTTCGCTCTGTCAATTACAACATCGTGTGTAATATCGTCACATGTGCTTACCCAATTTAAATGGATTATATGTTAATTAGTATAAACTTTAGCTCATCTTTTGACATGTCAGTTTTGGAAATCTTAGAAAAGAATAAAACCCATACTTCATACTAATATAAAGTGTATAAATAAATTAGTACAATAATAATAACAAGTCTCTGTCCGTCTTTCCGTCTGTTTGTATTTTACCTATTCACGGCTAAACGGCTAAACGGATCTTAATGAAATTTGGTATGCAGATATATTGTATCTTGGGGATGGATATAGGCTACTTTTTATGTATGTACCACGCATGCGAAGCCACGGGAAACAGCTAGTATGAATATCAATATTTTCTAGTTGTCCTTGTTTTAAACATGTGTTTTCTTCATTAATAATCAGCGCCAATTCGCTATTAGTATGTAAATCGACATTGTATTCATAATAATATAGCTTATTTATTAAAAACTGGTACCAGTTTGAATCAAGTCGCAAGAATACCTGTACGTACATACGAGTACACGTTCCACATTACTGCTTCTAAAGGACGCGTATTAATTAACGTACAGTCAGTGGCAAAAGTTGAATATATTGTCGTGTTTCGCAAAACTATTGCAATAAATAAATTATGACGGACATTTCTCACAGTATCATCTGGCCCTAAAGTAAGCAGAGCCTGTGTTATGGGTACAACATGACCGATATACTTATATTTTTTTTCTTTTGTAAATACATAGATATTATACATGACTAATATCTAAAAAAAAAGTATATAAGTAGTATATCAGTCATGTGGTACCCATAACACAAGCTCTGCTTACTTTGGGGCCAGATGACGCTGTGTGAAATGTCTGGCATTATTATTATTATTATCTATGTACAATATTATATGGGCCTGGGCTCAAGACAAATACTTGCAGATAATGCAAACATTTAACCCGCGGCGGGAATTTAACCTTCTGCGTCTCATCCGGGTCTTGTCTTAATAGTGTTTTTTTATACAAAGCGTAAGACTCGTGTTGCTGACTGTACATTAGACAAAGCGTGTAGGTAAATGTTTAAGCGTAATTTCTTTGTTCCAGGAGCGAGCCGAGATGTGACGAAGCATCAACGCATCAGAACTGTCAGCCATCTTGATAGAAAAGTGTACAAAGGTGAGTTAATTAACTAATAAGTAAGCCTCGGAAGAACGTACCTGTTTGATAGATAGATAGATAGATAAACACTTTATTGTACACAGAGAACACACAAAATAATAAATAAATAAATATTGCTGGACAATGCACACAACACCATCTCTAGTCCCAAACTAAGCATAACTTGTATTATGGTGACTATGACTGATAAAATACTTATATATTTTTAACTACATACTTTTGATACTTTATAAAAACAAGACACAAAACAAACACCTATGTTCTTCACACAAATGTTTATCCTGGCAGGGGATTGAACCCTCAGCCTACAGCGCAGAAGGCAGAGCTACTACCAACTGAGCTAACATGCCTGTCAATAATGATCAAATAAATCAATAATCCCGGACATTTAACACAGCGTCAACTAGCCCCAAAGTAAGCAGAGCTTGTGTTATGGGTACCACATGACTGATATATTACTCTAATACTTCATTTTGTAAATACATACATATCAACACTAATATTATAAAGAGAAAAGATTTGTATTTTTGTATGTAACGAATAAACATAAAAACTACTGGACCGATTTGAAGAATTCTTTTACCGTTGGAAAGCTACACTATCCCTGGGTGACATAGGCTACTTTTTATCCCGGGAAAATCTTCAACGCGGGCGAAGCTGCGCATGGACAGCTAGTTACAGATATAAAAATACCGTGACCTGAGATCATACAAACATTTGTCTCGCGGCGTGAATTGAGCCCGTAACCTTCTGCGTCTCAGGCAAGCCTTCGCCCACTGCGCCACTGAGGTTGTCAGATTAGCAATAAAGTTGTTCAATGAACGGCATTATCGCTAAAAGTGATCTCTTCCAGGCAACCTTTGGTTGGACGGGATAGACAAACAATAAAAAGATGACGGTGTACGAAAAGTTTGGTACTTACCACATTACTTTTTTATCAAGCCCCAAAGTCAAAGTCAAAAGATTTATTTATTTTTATTTATTTATTTATTTATAAACATGTACCTCTATCCTTACAGGCAGCCCCAATGCGATAGAGTACCTTATATTCTAGTCTAGCCTAGTCTTAATAAGTATTAATATTAAAAATTATACAATCATTCACATTCATCATTTAAGAGATACCCAAAAACAAGATAATTTACTTACGTACTACATAAAAACATATATTATAATGTCAAAGTAATTTGATAATGGATTGATTGTATTGAATAAAAGATATTTTATTCAATACAATCACAAAGATCACTTTAAGACGTCTTACATAGTAGATGCCAATTCCTCCTAACCCAAGCCCGAGAAGAACTGGCAAGAAACTCGTCCTGGTCCTAGCGCTTTTATGAATGATCCATCTTATAACTACGAAAAACGAATACGAGAGAGTTTATATATTTTAAATGTGCCAGTTAACTGTCTGAGGGCAGAGCAACATGAGGCCATCTATACTTATCAATAAGCATACCATAGCTTGTTATGGTGACCAGCGGGGCGATTATGGAATTCTGATACCATCAAAACATTGATACTAACAGCTTTCAGTTACTACGGAAGGTTGATGTTGATTGTAACCAATGCTGTTATTATGAATAGAAACTGGGATAAAAACTGAACGAATGTAATACCAAATCCATAAAAAAATGCCTATTGCTGATCGAAACTGATAGAAATTGATTGTATCAAGAGTTTCATAATCGCCATGCAGATGATATAATATTACATACATACCTACCCAGACAGAACAAACACATTAATCACACAAATATTTGTGGGAATCGACCCCCAATCTAAAGCGCAGAGGGCAGAGCTACTGAGCTAACAGGCAGGTATAGATAACCGATAGTAAATTAGGGAATTGACTCTAAAAGGTCCGCAGTTCAAAGGAATCATATACCTACTCGTAACTCAGGTTACATCAATGGTTAGGCGATGAATCCACATCGTTTATAGCACCAGCTGCCGTGATTCACGTTCGACTTCGGATTTACAGTGACAGGTACAATGTAGGACCACTTTAGTATGACATGACGTCGCTTTCCTTTACTTCGTTTTGCTTTTAGACTTGATCGGGTACTATTGGAACTCACTTAATTCTCGAAGCATTTAACTATGTAGAAATAAAAGCTGGCGGTGTGAATTTTGTTTGTTCTTTTTATTTTTCTATGTTGGCATTTATCTTGATAACAATTTTGTCAATGTCAAGTGATTTTATTTTGTTTTATTATCGCTACAAAGTCGTGTCTTTTGTATACCATCATCGCGTCTAGAATTTTCTTGGATAGGAATCCATTCATGGAATTGAAATATATGTATGTTTCTTTGGTCTTTGTATGATTTGTACGACGAGAGCGTCGTACCAATGACAATGACAGATAAAAAAATATTCAGCGATATAAATTAAAAAAAATTGTATGAAAATGTCATTCCAATTTCAAACTTACTTTACAGAACGTTGTCGGGCTATTGAAAATCACACCTTATTTCATAACAGCCAATGTTTATAATAACTTACTTACAAGTATTCTATTAGTACCTAGTTCTTTGAATACTTTGGTTTGTGTAACATTTTAGTTTATAAATAAAACAAATATTTATGTACGTCAGTTCGAGTTTCTAATAGTACCAATTCACTATCCATAGCACAGTGAATGTAAAGTAATCCTTAGCTGCATTGTAATAAGCTTGTTTTCTTATCACATAGGTCTAACAAGCAAGTAGGGAGAACCTAGGCAGCCGGCCATCAGAGCAATACTCATAATAGTCGGCTTTTTTTTTTAAATTAAGAGCTTTATTACCTATGAGATAACGACGAAAGTTTTATGATGGCTCAAAATAAGGAGATTTTTTGATGTGATAACTTCTTATGGGAGGGTAAACCACTTCGTTACGTAAAGCGTTACGGCATCTGTCTGGCTTCCCTTTCTTTCACGCATACGGCAGCAGTAGGCAGGCTCCTACTATCTCACTCTAACGCACAGCGCTAGTTAGATTAGTTTATTAAGTTATCACTTCTGTCCCGAGACGCACACATTTTTTTTACATTGACGGCTTGAAAGTTGAAAGTCGGCTAGAACACTTAATCGACACATTTTATAAATTGTCAACTTGGCTCTTATTATGGTGTGAAATCCATAACCAATTAAAGGACAAAGCTGACTCTTAGAGACTTACTTTTTTGGTCGCAGTTTGTCAGCCTGAATCATCATCTTTTCAATTGTATTTATTTATATTTGGAAAACCAACAGCAACAACATAAAAACTAGAAAAAATATAGACATCTAACTAATTATAGGTTTTGACTGATGGAAATCTAATAGTCACCGATGTGAAAACTATTTCATGAAAAGAGACATAGAGGCAAAAGAGGCGTGCTCGCTTTTCAAATATATCAAGAACTGGAATATGATAATACAAATACTGGAAATGAAGAGCCTCTTTACTTTATACAAAAAAGCATTAAATAACAAATAGTAAATCATTAAGTAATTATTGATTTTAGCCGAACATATGCCCCAAAAGCCGGACACTGTAACAACCCTACCCTCGAGGCATTATCTTCGATCGGCTCGTTACCTAGCAGACACTTCAATAGTGCAGAAACTGGTATTTGATAAGGATACATAAGTTTAACGTCCAGTAAAAAGAATGGACGATTATCTGTAGAACAAATAAAAATAGCGCTATTGGTTGTTAAAATTCCTCTGCATCTGTGTAATTGACAAGGGGAATTTAAAAGAAATAGTGCAATTCATAGATACTCGTATCTAACCGGGTTTTAGTTTTTATAAATAAAAAAAACGAATAAATTTGAACCTTCGAATTTCGAACCATCGAGTTTGAATTTTTTTTTCGAACGTTCATGTTTTGATCGCCAATAAGTATACAAAATTAGCCAAACCTCCTTTGTAAAATAATGTAAAGTAAAGTAAGATTCCAGTTTCTCTGACGTGAACAAGCTATAAATAATTAGGCTTCTGCATAACGAGCCGAATATTATTAGTGCAGACGTGCATAATGCACTTTTATACAGTCATCGACAAAAACCATTCAATTTACACCGAAGAAACAAGTTAAAAAAATATTTTTTTTGTTTAAGTTTAGAAATGCAACAGCAGAATCAGTATTATCATCAGCATTATCGATTTTATAAGTACACTAGCGACCCGCCCCGACTACGCATGGATGCACTTCTTCCCGTATTTTAATTGAATAATTTGAACAAAAAACGATTAATGTTACTTACCTAACTTAATTATAGTTAGACTTAATAGCCTGGCAGACTTTTTTGTGGGTAATGATGAGAACTATAAACATGTAGTAGGTAGGTACATTATTTTATGTACGCAAACCAAATAATGAATTTTATAGGTATATATTTCATACCTTGGGTTACACTATTGCGAGTTTCGTAGGGATTCAGATTAACATTTAACATTCAATATGAAATTAAATTGTTAATTGTTGAAAACGAAACACATAAATAGCTGTAAAACCTAGATCACACACTCAATCGTAATCAGGTTTTCGTCAGTTTTTCATTAGGTGCATTAATTAGTTAGTATATGATTATAAATGTAAGTACTAACCAATCTATACCTTGGTCACCACGATACAGGCTCGGCCTAGTGTGGGGATCGACAGATATTCAAATTTATTGAAACCTTTTTTTTACCGTGAACATACTGTAAGTAGAGTTTAATATAATTAACACAATAATCAAATAAACAATATAAGTTAAGCGTATCTACCTACTTATAAATTAATGCAGTAAAGAGGCATCATTGTCAATAATAATTTAGTAATACTTACTTAAGATTTAAAAAAAAATATTATAATAAGTCATGATAGGCATTATGGTTAAGTCAAATAACTGGCAAATTGAAATGCAGCGGCTATGAAAACGAACGGTATTACCTATAATTCTAATTTCTACATTCTTTAAATGGATCATTTATAATATTTTTTTAAAATTTACAGACGTTATATGGTTATGTATAGCAGAAGCTATTTAACTTTTTTTAAATAAACAAATGTTGTTACTTTGTTTTGTTTATTAATTTTGTTGTTTAAATAAACAATAAACAAATAAAAAAGATTGTAAAATCTAAAAAGACAATCGACTTCAGGTATATAAAAAATATCATATATCATGTATCATATACATATACAATTTTTAGATTTTTGTTGAATTTTTAAAAACCGCTCTACCACCGCTCTACCGTTCTGGAAAGTATTCCCTTTGAAACAAAAAAGAATTTTCCAATCGGTTCAGGCGTATTTAAGTAATCGATGAACATACATAAAAAAAACCGATTTATTGAGAATCTCCTCCTTTTTTGAAGTTGGTTAAAAATAACATATAGTATACTCTATTTCAAAAGGTAAGTACCTACAAGTAAATAATCTAACGCAGAAAAATATTGTTCACGCATTTCGTTTTTGACTGTACCTGCTCACTTAAGTAAAGTAGCTGCATACAAAACAAGACAACTGGTGCAATTATGAACAATTTATTGGTAACTTATTTTTAGGTTAGATAATTTTTAAGTCATTCAAAAAGCAACATACCACTTAAGTTATTAACATTTTATAAGTTACTAGATTTTACCCATAACTCCGTACGCATTAGATTATTTTAATAAGTACCTATATAGTGCAGAAGGTATTAAATAAATGGTTTGTCAGTCAACAAACTTTGATACTAGCCTATTTTACCCCTTTGTGATGGTTATTTTTAACTGACTTCACAAAAGAAGGAGGTTCTCAATTCGTCGGAATTGAGAACCTCCTTCTATTGTCGTATTTTTTTTTATGTATATTCACCGATTACTCAAAGACGCCTAAACTGATTTGTAAATTATTTTTTTATTTAAAAGGGTTTACTTCCCAGGGTATACAAAACTTCCCATTTAAATTTTATCGGAATCTGTCGAGCGGTTTTTAAAAAATCAACAATAATCTAAAATATACATCAATGATATTTTTTAAATTCATTAAAACGTAATTATTAAAAACCCTGAAGCACATGTCCGTTTATTTTTTTATTAAAAATTTATACTTTCAGATACTCTGTAGATTCTTTGGTTCAGATGAACCAAGTTTTAAGCCAATATCGCACCTCCCGTAATAAAGTTCCCATACAAATATTGATATCTCATTTAACCCCTTATTGAGGGCTATTTCGAAAACCTTCAAATATGTGTTTAAATATTTTCTATTTTAAAATCCTGACAAAGTTTCAAACAAATCGTACTACGCGTTCAAAAGTTAGATAACAAACCTTCAATGAGACAGCCAATTAGGTATCGATTCGTTTCAATGTTTTATAAGTATCGATTATAATATTTTTTAGCAAAAAAACAACAAAAAGAAGTGTAGTTAACCTAAGAAATTAAATATATATTTCCTACCTAATTATTTGAAGGATGTTAATTTCCGATTAGTTCATAAAACACTTTATTCAACTTCTGATTATATCAGTCATAATTTAAACCTGGCGTGTATTTCCAACGAAACTTCCTACTATTGACCATCAAGTTAAACGATGTAGAAAATTATTTTGGAATATATTTTCAAAGTATATTATATATGTAAGTAGGTATGTACTTCCCTTTTAGCTACCAACTTATTTAGTAACGTAAATTTTCAAGGTGTATTCTTATTCAGTTCTGTGAAGTAGAATAAAATGGAAACGGAAGTTATTCAGAAGTAGGTAATATTTTGCCTGCCTGATCCAATAAATTAAATGTGTCAAAACTAACAAGTGCCGATTATGCCGTGTTTTACCCTTCCTTTTGTTTCAAAACCAATAACGATCTCTCAAATCGACACCATTCCGTTTTCAAATTTGACAGTTCGATTAAAAATATTTGTTCCCAATTCTTTTTCTTTTTCAAACGCGCTCGAACCGGCCAGTACTTCAACGAAGTATGTCCAAATTAGGGTTCAGTAATGAACTCAAAACTTGACAGTCAAGATTGGAGCCTACCTGTGGTCGACCTTGGGAGTTTGGGATCCAAATTTAGGAGTGATGTCATCTTAGTGACTTTTCTTATTGGTTTTGGGATGTTTTTATGCATTTTTGCAGTTGTTTCGGACGTTTGCAGTATAAATGTCAACGACTTTGGTTAGACTTCAATAAAAAATCGTTTTGCATTTTCAAAACACGGTAGTAATGCGGTAGTACTTAGGCAAGTATAAAGTGACTGGCGGATACGGAATGTGGGCCAGTGAACACCGCAAGGCTGAGATGTGGGTGAGATTGTGCCTTATTGGTGGCCAGCTGCTACTTTGTCTAACCCGTTCTAGACAGATTATGTAATATACAATACAGGTTTTTGGTCCTGAATTATGAGAATGCATTTCAAAATTTAAGTGCAACTTTCAAACGATCCAATTTTGGTGATAACGATTTAGTAACTTAATTTCGACTGTCCTAGCGTGTGATTGATAAACGCTTTGTTGAACACAAATAGATAAAAAAAGTTATAAGCAATAAAGTTGTACAAATTTGTCAAGCTCTGCTTACTTTGGGCCCAGATGATGCTGTGTGAAATGTCCGGCATAATTTATTTTATTATTTAACTTCGTATAAATATATCAGTTTCGATAAGTAATAGGAATTATTTTACGGATTGATTCGTACGTTCGGTTTCTATCTCAGTTTTTATTCATATGGCAGTGTGTGCTACAATAAACGTCAACCATTCGTAATATCAATTCAGCAATAGTAATTGAAAGTTGTTAGTACCAATGTTTTGATAGTATCAGAATTCCATAATCGCCCGACTAGACTTACATATTGGCATATTGGCTACAATGGGCGCCCTTATCGCTAAAAAGAGATGTTGGTAAGATGGTACCTCATAAGTGACCAGCTGTTACTTCTAATCCATGTAAAGTTCGTTATGTAATACGATGCGTGTTTTAAATTCAAATTTATGAGAATTTATTTCAAAATCTATGAAATTGCAGCTTTCAAACGGCTCAGTTTTAGTGATAACGATTTAGTAACTTCATTTGGACACCGTGGTATGAACAAGCAAAAACTCTCCAAGGTGAAGATTGTGATAAGTACTGTTATACCAGCCCAGTTGCTATTAGACTGTTTCTCCGACGATAGCAAACGAAATGGTGTGTTATCAATAATAATAAAGTCATTTAAAATTTTTTTAGACAACTGAGACAGCAAACAAGCATATTTTTATTTATTTATTTATTTGTTTGTAAACAGAGATTATGCTCCGTCTTGTCAGTCTACCACCCTTACGAACAAAGCGCTTCCACATTTATAATGCGTACAGCTAAGGATTTGATTGCTTTGCCGTCGTCTGTTTTTCCTGAAAACTACAATCTGGGTCTCTTCAAGTCAAGAGTAAATAGGTATCTTCTAGACTAGCGTGCCCTTTCGTCTTACTGTCTTGATGTAAATGTTGCTAATGTCATGTGATTTTTTAGTTATTTTCACTAAGTCGATAATTCTTTGTCTATTATAAACGTTATCGCGGAATGGCCGACTAGATTTTTGATTATTCGTCGTATACATCATAAAGCAACACAATACATTTATAATTCAATTGTCTACAAATTGTGCTATAATAGCACATAACTAGATGAAAAACACGAGAAAACTAATTAATTTATAAGAACTATGTTCAAAAATGTCTGAGGAATAATCTGGTTGTTGAAGCAGCTGGTTATTTAGCTTGTACCTTGTAGATATAATGCAGTTAATTCGTATTGTAGCAAAACATTATCATGAACATCACGTGGCATCACCAAAAATGCCAGAACTAAATAAATAATGCTGGACATTTCATACAGCATCATCTAACCCAAAAATAAGCAAAGCTTGTGTTATGGGTCCCACATGATATACTATATATAAACCTTTTTTGTAAATACATACATACAATACATTGAAAAACACCTAGATCTGAGACAAATATTCGCAGATCATATAAACAATTGTCATTTGGGAATTCGTCCGCTGCGCCACAGAGGTCGACAAAAAGTTCCATACCCAGCTCTGTGACACGAATACTCGATCAAAAACCACTTGTACTACCAGATCTGAAATTATCTCTCATCTGTCACGCTAATACCTACCCTAATTTAACGTGATAGAGTTCATATTGATAGGTTGCTCATGATGTAATAGCAGACGACCTCTTCCATTCTGTTTTGGTTGTGGCGACTTTCACTTTTGGCGGTACAAGTACTCGCCATAAGGTAAGTATTTAAATATGTATACGTACCACCTAGTTGTTTACGTAACGAACAGGTAAATCATAAGACAATAGACATTGCTTGAATCATATTATAGAGTCTTGCGTCCGAGGCTAAAAAGTATACTAGCCGATTATCTTTCCATAAATAAAATGTATTCTAAATTTTATTTTTGAATGTAATAGGTACATAGGTACCTACATAATACAAAAGTGAACACTGAAAAATTAAAAAGTATAACACTGTGACGGAGTTTCCAGTGCCCGACCTAAGGACCAAAAAGGTCAAGACCAAGGTCAGATAATTCAAAAATAAACAACAAAAAATTTGGTAAATCAAACAAAAAGTAGTGTGTGAAAAAAGGATAAAATAGGTAAATACATTTAAAGTTAAACTAGGCATCTCACTGCAGAATGGTGTGTGTATCAAAGTCAAAGTCAAAGTCAAAAGATACTTTATTCAATACAATAATTACAATAATGTAAGGGTGTGTGTGAGTGTGCATGTGGGTTCCATGTTCACCCCAGTCTCAAATCTGGTTATCACAGCGGGAACCCACATGTGTATGTGTGTGTGTGTGTGTGTGTGTGTGTGTGTGTGTGTGTGTGTGTGTGTGTGTGTGTGTGTGTGTGTGTGTACATGGGTGTGAGTGTGTGGGTGTGTGTATATTGTGGTATGTTAATCGGAATATGTTGAGTAGTTTATTTAATCTATTATAATATACTATTGGGCTTAAAAAATAAAATTACGGAATCAAGGACAATACGGCACGGCCTACCCGCGCATGCTATCATTGTTCTGCGACTGGATGTTGTGATAGAAACGTCGAAGGATCATCACTCCACCGTCTGATGTTGACAACCAAAACTAAGAGAGATATCAATTTGTCTCGTCATAATCTATGCTTATATCGCAACAGAAGGATTCTTCGTCTGTCATTTTATGGATAACATAGTTAATATTACTTACTTGGGATATACTTGGTAGTAGATAACATAGCTAATTTAATATTTTTTACCCGTTTTATTGCATGTTTTATTCAGTAATCTTGGCGGAATTTCAATGAATAAATTGTGACTGCGGGACGGGTATGGATAATTGAATTATATGTGTATTGTGGTGCAATGTGATTTGAACGACGAGGAATACCAAGAACATTCTAGACGCCATTCTGCGTGTCGTCTAGAATTGTCAATTGACCATTGACTAAGACTCTAATAACAAACAAACTGACTATAAACTATAAACACTTGACATTGGCAGAATTGACATTAGTATGTCACAGGCCATTAACAAAGAAGAAGAAGAAGAAGAATAGCACAGAATTGTAAAAAAAAGTTTAAAAAGTTGTATTCTAACACTGAATTTAGCGCAACCTTAGGCATAAATAAATAACATACGGAGTACGCAAACTCCGAAATGATTTCGATACAGGCATAGTTTATTTATTCAAGAGCTCGAATACTTTATTTTGAATAAATAAAGTATTATTTTACATTCAGTAGTTTTTTCATGAGAACCTTTAAACAAAAGTCCCTTATTGTTTCGCTATGTCCGTCCGTGGGGTTGATTTTATTGACCGAGCGAAGCGAGTGTCTTCGTTTCAGCTTAGGCGAAAATGCTTTCGTATGTCTTGCGTCTGTCCGGATGTTCTCCTTTACAGGTCGCATTTCTCAACCAATACTCGTGAAATTTTGTGAACAGGTTCTATAACTAAATACCTGTATATCGGTTTTTTTGACGATTCAGTTTTAGGATTTTTTTCAAATAGCGGAGATATGCGGGTTGAAAACGTAAAAACAGTTATATTTCAGTCATTTTGAAAAATATTCGCGAAGTCTACAGCTCACTGAGGTACACTAGTTTTATTTGACTATCTTACTGTGGTGCATATCGGATAGGTCCATTTATAAATACTAGGAAAGTTTCTTGAACAGTTTTTCGACATAGATATTCGTTTGATAAATATCAAGCTTCGAAATTGCTATTTTTGGTAAAGGTTAGTGCCCTCCCCTGCTGTCTAAACTGCTGTTTGGGGAAACCTGAAATGTTTTTTAAATATACAGTTTGATAAACGCGGGTTTTACTGACGTATTATTTTGTAGATGGAGACACCGACATTGTTTAGATTCATCTAGAGAAGCTTCATCAGGGTGAGTTTAATCCGCGGTCGTTGCCGCTCGAGTTCACGGTTCACACGCAAATCCCGTGTTTATAAAATGTCCAACTCGCGAAATTTTTAAAGGTTTTTTTTTCAAAATAGACAAAATATTATATCGCGGTAGCCGCGGGCAGCAGCTAAAATACATCAGCTTATAATACATTATGTCCAAGTCTAAATGGGAACCAGATTTAAAAGATTACTCTCCAACTTATTTTTAATGGCGTTAAGTCATCGCATCACCTCAAGAACGTTTATTTAACAGCTCTCAATTCTCAACCTTCTCGCCAATAGTCAAAGTTGTTTATTGGTTGTATTTTGACGTTTTAACTATGCTTTCCATGGCGGAATAGATTATGGAAGTTATAAACAAATCTGGAAATCCGGTTTTTAATTTACCTCATAATCTTTTGGAGTTTCTTTACTCTCGAGTAGCGTTCAGTGAACTTTTTCTATCCTGAGTGGCTCGAACTCTTTAGACATAGATTTCTACATTGCGAGAATGAACAAAAATAAAAAAAAATACGTATTGAAAGACTAGCGTACATGTCTGTATGATCTGCAAGTATTTGTCTCAAGTCTGGGTGTTTCTATGTATCATATGTATGTATTTAAAACAAATTATTAAGTTTTAAAAACTAAAAAGAAACCGACTTCATTGAATGATATTTGAGCCTATAATACATTTTTAGTGGAAAGTAGATGTATTTTGTATATATATAATATGGGTAGGCCAAATAAACGCACCGCTCCAATGAGACAGCGAGGTATCGAAATACATGAAAACATCATCGATATAAACAATTTTTTGATTTTCATTGATTTTTCAGCTCGACCGATTTTGATAAAATTTATATGGGACCACCTGTGAAGTATACGCTTTCAAACAAAAAAGAATTTTCCAAATCGGTTCAGCCGTTTTCGAGTAATCGGTGAACATACATGAAAAAAAATCCAACGAATTGAGAACCTCCTCCTTTTTGATAAAGTCGGTTAAAAAGAATGTTCAAGACGTTACTTTCAAAAGTATTCAATATGTTTCAAATATAATCAAAATACATTCAGCTGTTTAGCAGTGAAAACATACAAACAAACTTCGATACCTCGCTGTCTCATTAGAGCGTTGCGTTTATTTGGCCTACCCATATTATAATATTCAAAAATACATCTACTTTCCACTAAAAATGTATTATAAGCTCAAATTTTATTCAATGAAGTCGATTTTCTTTTTAGTTTTTAAAACGTAATTATCATAAAGAAATTTACTGACAGATCTCTTCTTCTTCTTCTTATTTTGTTGGCGTCTGCGACTTTATTTGTCACAATTCTGCCACTGACAGATTTTACCATCGAATGACATAATCTCTAACTCCGACAAGTACACGCAAGAGGGACGGCTCCTGTCGGGAAATTACCATAAAACCTCAATACACATTAATAAAGGACAAACAGACGAATGAATATTTAACTGATGTAGGTATTAGCATTGTGGGAACAATGCACCCGTGTAGGTGCGGCGCCCACAGGTACGGAGTTAGCATCTCAAGTGAACATCAAACCATCGACTGATTATGTCAGTGTGCTATTTTTAAGGGTTTTGTTTTTTATAAAACACTAGCTGCTGCCCGCGGCTTCGCATGAATGGTCTACATAAAATATAGCCTATGTCCTTCTCCAATCTATATCTAGTAGACGCCCAGATCATACGAAAATCTAACCTTCAAACTTCTGCATTTTAGCCGGGCTTAGGCTCATAATAATAACTACTCATAATTTTGTAAAACCTTAATAGTCATGAAACCAAACATAGGTATACTGTCTTATTTATGTTAGTATAGGAGTGTGGATTACTAGCTGCTGCACTCGGCTTCCCACGCATGGTACCAACATAAAAAGTAGCTTATGTCCTTCCGAAAATTACAACCTGTCATTATGCAGTGAAATCGAAACAAACAAACAGATACACCTTCGAAAACATAATAATGGCCTCAATTCTGTTGGCACCAACCTAACTAATTTTAGCTATAATTTGGTTTAGAAGTGTCAAATGAAACTTGGTATTCTGCTGCTACCAACTTATCCTAATTTAATTAAGCGTTCCTTATTTAGTTAGATGGTACCAACCGAATAGGTTTTACAAATGCTATGACTAACTGAAATATATTTTAGACAATTCCTAATTTTAGAAATGAACTAACCGAATTGCCATTAATATCGAGGTATAGATTATAAATAGTGAGATTGCGCAGCCTCCCACGAGTTGCCTTGTGAAGTTTTGTTTTAGTGTTAATTAAAACAGTTTACTTGTATTTCGAGTCTTCGTGTGATGTGTTTAGTGGAGATGTTGCATTCTATGTACTTACCTGTTTTCAAACGACTTCAAAAAAAGGAGGTTTCTCAATTCGACCGTATATATATATATATATTTTTATGTGTGTTCGCGGATAACTACGTCGTTTATGAACCGATTTTGATGATTATCAAGTGAATTTGACGACCTCTGCGGCGCAGTGGGCAAATCCGGCTGAGACGCAAAAGGTTGCGGGTTCGATTTCCGCGGGACAAATGTTTGTATGATCTACAAGTATTTGTCTCGGGTCTGGGTGTTTCTATGTATAATATGTATGTAGGTATTTAAAAAAAAAAGTATATAAGTAGTATATCCGTCATGTAGTATCCATAACACAAGCTTTGCTTACTTTGGGGCCAAATGATGCTGTGTGAAATGTCCGGTATTATTATTATTATTATTGTTATTATATATATATATATACTTTATGTGTGTTCGCGGATAACTAAGTCATTTATGAACCGATTTTGATGATTATCAAATGAATATTTTTTGTTAGAAAGGAGATACCCCAAGAGTGGTACTATGATAAGGAAACCAGGATCTGATGATAGCATCTCAGAGAAATCGAGTGAAACCTTCGAAAATCGTAGTGATGACCAGTGCGTTTGTAATTTTTTTGATTAAGTATTTCAAAGCTCTACGATTGAATGAAGGTCTGGAGTCGATCTGATGATGGAGCTGAAAGACAGTCTAGGGAACTCCTCAACGATTAACAGCAATCACCTGGTGTTTAGGCTTGATGAGATCTTTACACTTAGATGAGTTGTGACTGTCATTAGGGGTCGGATGATGAAGGCGAAGGACATTCAAGGGATTTTTTACTTTTTAGTTTCCTGTTTGAAGTCGGTTTTTTTTTTCTTAAAAATTATAAATTCTTGGCCTTATTTATTAACGCTTTTGATCTTGAACACTGCCTAATACTGTTTAAGATTCGCCCTTTCACTATGTATCTTTATATATACTAGTGGTTATTAATTAAAATTTTTATTTATTTATTATATGAAAAAAAATGGTTTCATGTGAAAGGATACTTCCCGATTGGTCCCATATAAATTTCATAAAAATCTGTTTGGTAGTTAGGTTTTTCAATTAAAAAACTGAAAAAAGTATGTTATCGACTTGGATGAAACGAAAATTTGTTATTTTGCTTTTTTATAAATTAATTCAATTGTCTTTTTAGTTTTTAAAGCGTAATTATATCCAATACATTTAAAAAGTATGTCTTTGAGGTTTTAATTTTTTTTTTATACAACCAATTACATATTGCACGACAAAAGTTAATAAAATAAGGTAGGTACGAGTATATCCTTCCATACTAATATAAAAAAAATCGAATGTGTATTTGTCTGTCTGCTTGTCCGTGTTTTAGGTTTTCGTTGCTCTTATGAAATTTAATAAAAATTTATTGACGACCTCTGTGGCGCAGTATGTGTATTTAAATGATCTGCAAGTACCTATTTGTCTCATGTCTGGGTGTATTTGAGTGTAATATGTATGTATTTACAAATATTTATTCACTGAAATGATAACAGAAATGTACAAAATAATTTACAATAATACAAAATACATGTGAAACAGTTGAGCTATCTATGGACCGTTTAAAAGGATCTATAGATAGCTCAACTGATCCAGATCACTGCCAGAAGGCAGCGTTCCGATGACACTGGCGGCATTGCAACGTTTTATAGCAATGCTAATACGCTACGCCAGATATAAGTCAGCGCTTGGATCACGAAATGTTTCCACCAGAGACGCCGTGAAATAATTTTGAAAATACAGTGGGCTCCAGTAGGGCGATTATGGAACTCTAATTACAATCAATGTCTATCAGTTTTCGGCGTAATTTCAATCATTCGTTTGACGAATTTGACGTTTTGATAGACATTGATTGTTAATTAGAGTTACATAATCGCCCTACTGTTCCCCACGTTGCGTTGGTTGGTTGGAAAAGAAAAAAAGTATATCAGTCATGTGGTATCCATAACACAAGCTTTACTTTGGTGCTAGATTATGTCCATTGTGATTTGTTGTAACTTGGGGACAGAGGAGAACTACTTATTATGTAGATACCTTGCACTCAAAGCCGCGGGCTGCAGCTAGTAATATATAATGTATTTCAGAAATACGATAAAAAAATATTTGCATAAAGAGCAGGTTCGATGCCCGTGTATTTTTATTTAATACACAGTTCATGACATTTGAAAAGATTAAGTAAAATAAGATATGAGAGAGCATGTTGTTTGAGTTTAAAAATGTATAATTTGATTTTTATTTTTGAAAATGACCTAATCGTGACTTTGTTGGCAACAAGTTTTGGGTTCAAATGTGTCTGACGCTCGGAGGAAATAGCCATCTTGATCTGACGTAATTCTCGTAAATCTTTAACCGTTATGTTACCTAAGTAGGCAACAAGAATAAGTTGTATATAACTAGATTATTAATACACCGTGAAGTGGAACTTATTGCTCACAGATACAGGTTTAGGACTAGCGTGCACAGCGGAATATTCCGCGCGGAATATTTTTGCTTGAATATTTTTGTTAACCCTTAATAAGGCAAGAGGAAATAATATCCCACTAAGACTACCTAACAGAAATGTTTTTTTTTACATGACATGAGTTTTGTGAAGGACCGCAACTATAGTGTACACTTTTGTAGTTGATTTTTAAATATTTAGCTAGCAACAATTTTCAAAATATGACAACCAGAAACTGATCATTCAATGCCAAAGTGTAGTTTCGAGGTAAATGGTGAAAAAATACGGTGGTTTTTCGGATGTTGCTGACCAAAAATACAAAATTGTTCTACAAATAATCTTGTAAGTGGAAAATGTTTTTATCTCAATAAAATAACTATCCTAGCGCTGTTTTGTATTGTTTTATGTGTTTGTTATAGATCAATACCCTCAAAATGTTCAATTTACAAAGTGGGAAAATGATTCCCTTAGCCCGATTGGGACATTGAAATTAGTTCTTTATATATACATATAAAAATTTCAGATTGCGATTGGCTCGGGAGGTGATTTCAAGTTACTCAATCAAGAGAAATCTACAAGTTGTTTTCATAAACAAACAGGGCGCGAACTTCGGCGTACCAGATGAGATCCGCCTGCTCAATGTAGGGATCCATCTTCCTGAGGAAGACAACTCATACAAGAGGTGTCGCTTTTGCAGCACGAAAAAAGGAGAAAAATAAACAAAAATTCTGTGCTCCACCTGTCAAGTAGCACTATGTGCAAAGAAATGTTTCAAAAGGCATCTCCTCAGGAATAGTTTTATCCTGCTTTATTTATTTACTAATATAATTAGGAAGTTCCTAAATTATATCGTGATGAATAATAGCATGACTTATCTACATTAGGTAGGTATTTTAGATTAAAAAAATAAATAAAATAAAATGTCATAATCAACTACAGCTTTTATATTAAAAAATAATATAGGTCACATTAAAAGCCAAGGGCAGGCACTAGTATCTGATAAGCAACAAAAGTACGGAAAAAAATCGTAGCCTAAACAGGCAATGGGAATTATTTTCCCACCGGAAGAAAAGGAGGTTCCCCCCCCTTTTCAACCTTTTTAAAATATTTTTTTAATTCTGCATTATTAAATTACCCTAAATCCACTTCAACTTACTTTCTAGCTTTCACACAGACTGGCGCCTTATTAAGGGTTAAATTATAGCGTTTTTATAGCGTTTATTCCGCCACCAGGTTTATTATTTATTTGGAAAAAAACAGAACCATAAAACATTAATAAAATCACTAAAATCCAGTAAAGTTTCCACTAATAAGTAAAGCCTAAAAAATGCGAAGAAAAAGTGGATTTTCAATATAATATTATTTTTATTAAGAGCCTGTGACACTACAGGGCAAAAGCATCCCTTCCTTTTCTCCAATCGTTCCTGTCTAAAGCCACTGTAGGCCAATCCTTAAGATGGGCGTCTAACTCGTCCCTCCATCTTCGCCGCGGTCTGCCGCGGGGTCGTTTTCCGTTCAGGGGTTGATACTAAATACTATAGAATGACTAATGTGATTTGATATTTCTAAAATTACTATATTATGCATGTATTATACATATAAACCTTCCTCTTGAATCACTATATCTATTTAAAAAAGCGCATCAAAATCCGTTGCGTAGTTTTCAAGATCTAAGCATACATAGGGACAGACAGACAGCGGGAAGCGACTTTGTTTTATACCATGTAGTGCTAATAATAATAAATTCATTTATTTCGGTTTTTACATTACATCGAATAGTGTTATTAAATGATTAGTCTAAATGTTAGTAGTTATATAATTTAACAATAAAAACATAGTTCACATAAAAAAAATCTATTTTTTTTGTGATTATTACTTTTTTCACAATAAAAAGGAAATAAATAGGTTTTTTTTTTTAATAACTGATTTTAATATTAGACAAGTTATTTAATGATAGCAGCTTGCTGATAGTGTATATAAATTTGGAAAGGGAGATGTCAAAAATATCTAACATAGAAAACCAATTATTAAGACACTTAAGTTGTTTTCCGACGCGCGAAGCTTTTTTTCTACTAGTCTCGGTGTTTTGTGCCGTGCCCCGAGGTTTTTTTCATTCCCGCCTACGTCTAATTCTACGTCCCACAAAAAAGCGCGAAACAATTCGCAGTAGATTAAGCCGCAGTGCGTGCTAGGGCCATAGATGAAATGGAGGAGGTATGCAGCATCTATATCATCCTTTTAGCTTAGTCGGCTAATAACTGTGTATTATGTATTTTACTGGTACTTAAGCGCGTGGTTGAAAAATGAGAGGTTGCGGGTTCAATTCCTGAACATAATATATCTAATATTATTATTAACTAGCTATGTTTGTGGCCTTGTAATCGTGGTACCTACATAAAATGTTACCTATGTTTGTCTCCCAAGTACAATGTATCTCCATACTAAATTTCATCAAGATCTGTTCAGTGATAAGCCGTTAACAAACAAACTAAGACACAGATGGATATGAATATGGATAATTCATTTCATATTTGTTTAGTCTCGCAGCTCCGTAGTGGCTCTGCCTTCTATGTAGTAGGTTGTAGGTTCGATTCTCAACCTATACTTCTCATCCTTCGTTTCATAAACACAGATTTGAACAACTAGCACAATGAAACATAAAAACAAAAATATTAAAAATCACGGTTGTTCGCTGATGCCATCATTAAATTTGGAAAAAGAGAAGTCAGGGATATCCAACATAAAAAACCAATCATTACGCTGCCCTCTGGCAGTGATCTGGATCTGTTGAGCTTTTTATAGATCGTTTTAAACGGTCCTTAGATAGCTCAACTGTTTCTCGTGTATTTTATATTATTGAATATTATTCTGTTAATTTCTGTTATTATTTCTGTAAATGAATGTTTTCATTGGTAAAAAAAACATTATTAAAGGTTATAAATATGGTATATAAAGTATTATACTACTTTATGTTACTACTATTTTACCTGTGTCTACTTGTACATACTAACTGTGACACGTAATCTTCTGCTAGCCAAAAACGTAAAATTACGGATAACAGATAACGGAATCTTGCATCATACACCACACCCATATAATGCATGCTACCCACTCTGGGGGCGTTAAGATTGGAGATAGTCCTTGTATTGTGGAATGATATTTAATATTCTCTTCATATCTCACGAATTTACGATACCCTGTGTAATCGAAGTAGCAATAATCATTATGTACGCAACAAAAGTTCCTTATTCATTGAATACTTTATTACACACGAAAATACGTGTTATCTTGTTAACCAACTTCAAAAAAGGAGGAGGTTCTCAATTCGAGGGTTTTTTTATGTATGTTCACCGATTACTCAAAGACGCCTGAACCGATTTGGAAAATTCTTTTTTTATTTCAAAGGGTATCTTCACAAGGGATCCCATTTAAATATCATCAAAATCGGTTTTTAAACAATAAACAAAAATCAAAAAATTTTATACATCGATGATATTTTCGTTTACTCCGAAACCTCGCTGTCGCATTGCGTTTAGTTGGCCTACACATATTATATAATATAAACAAAATACATCTAATTTCCAATAAAAAAGTTCATAAACTTTTTTAGTTTTTAAAACGTAATTATTCGCTATGTTTTAGAATTTAGGATGCAGATCGTCATGTTTTTTTCACTGTTAAGGAGCACTGGCTCTGCTGTTTCCACTCCTATACTTACCAAGACACTCGTTATTTCGAACCAGTGTGTTGAAACGTTCCCCTGAGAGCTGGTTAGAACTGTAAACCACTGGGATCCCAGGTTTTGTATTCAGCCCGCGATACAAATAGGTCGCAGGAACCATGGGAATCATAATACAGTTATGGTTAACTGTAGCTTCAACTCAATAAATAAATGATCTATGTGTGAACGTCTGTTGAACTTTATTGTCCAGATAATAGAATAGAGGCTATTTTGAACTTGTCAAATCAAAATTTCAATTATTTGTGGAAGAGAATAATTACTTTTAAAAAACTAAAATGTATACTGATTTCATCTCTACATAGTATAAAACAAAGTCGCTTTCCGCTGTTTGTCTGTCCCTGTATGTATTCTTAGATCTTTAAAACTACGAAACGGATTTTGATGCGGGTTTTCTTAATACATAGAGTGATTCAAGAGGAAGGTTTATTTACCGCAGTGTCAGTTTCATTTGAGCGCTTTCGTGCTTCGAAGTGCATAAGCTGTCTGTCCAGGCTTCTATAAGTTGTTAAACTATGACAATAACATAGCTCATTTTTTTAATATTTTACTATTGTAATGTAAACCAATGGTAAACAGTCACATCATTTGTATTATACGTGCAAAATATAGTAGATAAACACTGATAACTTTAGAGGTTAGCGTATATTGGTTCAACGTATTAGAACTATTGATCTACAGCAACGCGTGGCCGGGTCAGCTAGTTGAATATAAAAAAGATACAACCGAATTGAGAAGCACCTCCTTTTTTTTGGTTATAAAAGGTTTTATTTTACGCTATATCATATTTTGAAATTCGTGGATAGTCACAGGAAAGCAAAAAACGAAATTTCGTTTACTTGGATGACATATTTTTTCCATTTTGATTTAAACCCAAACTTTTAAACCCATTTTGATGCAATTTATATGGGACCAATTTGGAAAGTATATCCTTTAACATGATAAAATATTTTTTCAAATCAGTTCAAAAATGACGGAGTTATATACGAGGGAACAATGGTATTCTGAGGGTCATACCGGACAGATATAGTCTGCCCAATATGAAATCTTTCTTTCTAGTTCTTGTATAACACATGATACTATTGGACTGAAACGCGAATGAAGAATCATAAATTTTCTTAAATTTATGTTTCCAGATGTTGCCTACTTTGTTGTTGTGTAATTTAAAAAACATTAAACGGGTGGACAAATATTTAGTACTATTCCGCCAATCTATTGCCAATGAGTTAGACACGATTAGAGCAGGGTGGTTTTTCGTCAAGTTGCGGAGCAACTCAAGTGTTCCTAAGGATGCCACGTGGAGAGGTGAAACACGCATCGAATTTATTTTTGAGTGCAACCTCAATGTTGATGGATCTGTGTGGATGGTGTGCGCTAACCTTTTATTAGCTCTTTGCATGGCTTTTCAATTGCGGACGGGAGGGAGGTGCATGCGTCTGCATCGTGTATAACTCATTAGGAATAGATTGGCGGAATAGTACTAAATATTTGTCCATATATCCGTTTAATGTTTTATAATGGATTTCCGCAAGGTCACGCCTGAATCAATTATCTATGTTGTGTGATTTTGTAACACTTAGGCAATCAGAGGAGAGATAAAGTCAACACCGTTTTATTCAAAATAACATCTTCAAATATAAGCTTTGAGTACTACTATCTGAACTAAAAAGATAAAAAGAATGGACTTGTGTTTGAATTACATAGTATAAAACAAAGTCGCTTCCC
This sequence comes from Lampropteryx suffumata, assembly GCA_948098915.1. Taxonomy (NCBI): domain Eukaryota; kingdom Metazoa; phylum Arthropoda; class Insecta; order Lepidoptera; family Geometridae; genus Lampropteryx; species Lampropteryx suffumata. Next base: position 2,694,387 of record OX402545.1, read on the forward strand.
GCTGTCTGTCTGGCCCTATGTATGCTTAGATCTTCAAAACTACGGTACGGATTTTGATACGGTTTTTTTAATAGATAGAGTGATTCAAGAGGAAGGTTGCTATGTATAATACATACATAATATGGTAGAGAAACACTGATCATTTTAGAGGTTAGCGTATATGGGTTCAACGTATTAGAACTACTGAGCTACAGCAACGCGTGGCCGGGTCAGCTAGTAAATTATAATCCATTTTTATAAAGAATATTTTCATTGTTTCAGAGTAAACATGACGCTGATATGGTGCGTGATAACGTGCGCCCTGGCCACTGCGCAGGCGCAATCGAACTACGGCTCCCAAGCCAACGACATCGAGTACCAAGGAGAAGGTCTGCCGGAGCAAACCGTGCTTGATGGGAAGGTAGGTTACCACTTAAATACACTTAGCATGAGACGATTCAATGTGATCCTTGTGGACCAAGGTCCAGCTGAGAAGTTTGCGTGTTCGATTCCCGAAGCGAGACAAATGTTTGTATGATCTGTAAGTATTTGTCTCGTTTTCTCGTATTTGTAAGTATCTGTAGGTGTTTGTGTGTATAATATGTACGTATTTACAAAAAAAAATGATCTGTTAAGTCAGTTTACGGAAAATACTTTTACGTGATAACGTCATAAAAAAAACCGATCGTGTCTCTCTATCGCTGTTGCTTGTTGTACGCTTCGCTTGCACGCTCGGCTCAGGCGGAACTTGACAACGAGTCATGCTGCTTCGTGCGTGCAGCCGGTGTTTATCGATTTATAAGCCAAAAAATGGTGTATAGTAGAATATCAGTCATGTTGTACCCAAAACACAAGCTCTGCTTAGTTTGAGGCCAGATGATACTGACAATGGCCGGCATAAAACAAAAAAAAAATTGAATGTGGGATACTTGACTCTATCCCAAATGACGACTTCAGAGCCTAATTTTTATCAAACGAATACTATGAATAATACAACTATTAAAACACATACACGATTGGGTAGTAAAATAAAAAACCCCACTTTACATGTAGGGAACCCCAAAAACTGTAGGGGCCACTAATACGAGCTATCGTGAAAATTTTAATTACGATTATGTTAAAAGTTTGCGAGCTACGAGTAGAACTCTCATTAAGGGCGGGCAGACAGCCAAACAGATACATCGACAAACACAGAAAGCCAAACGGACAATGCGAAAGTACAATGGTAGCTTCAGACTTCAGATCCCTAAAAATAATTTGACTTGATCTTGACTACTTATTACTGCTACAAACATATTATTCCAACACTTGGTGGCGGCATAGCAGAAACTGCCCACAATCTACATGTTTCATTTACAAGATGTAAATCTGCCACGATTCATCCGTTAGTAGAAATTTGCTCTTGGATGAAATTTACAAAAACAACTCAACAACCTTTGCTTTTGTTCTGCAATAAGGACTTTTGATGTCATTATAATCTGGATAACGATGTTATTTCTGAAGCGTCATAAAACGTAATGACTCTTTTGCTAATGTAATGTGCACAGCATAGCCGGACTTACTTTCTTGCAAATGCGATCACAATATGCTGAAAATTCAGGGAACACGAATAACCGTTCGCGTTTCTGGTGTTTGTCTCTTGTTTCTCTGTTTTATTAAACATTTTTGATGCATTTGTGGTATTTAAAATAATTTTATATAACTATCTTAAACTTGCGATAGAGACAATTTTCTCTCTATTTGCCAACATTATAGGCATTCAATATAATCATTTATTCAGGTGATGCATTTCAAACATACAGGGGGGCTGCTTTGAAAAGTGAGAAAATGTAATGAAAGTCAAAGTCATAGTCAAAAGATATTTTATTCAATACAATCACAAGGATCACTTTGAAACGTCTAACATATACATACTAGGTGAATTTAGGTGCCAACTCCTCCAAACCAAAGCCTGAGAAAAACTAACAAGAAACTCGTCCTGCGGGGCGATTATTGAATTCTGATACTATCAAAACTTTGATACTAATCGGTTTCAATTGCTACTGATGAATTGGTATTACGTAAGGTTGATTTTGATAGTCATACTTGCTGTCATATGAATAGAAAATCGAACGTACGTAATAGTAATCCATCTTGTCAAAACTGGTTCTTATTACAATCAAACTAATGATTGAAATTATGCCGATTGCTAATCGAAACTGATAAGACATTGGTTGTGTCAAAAGTTCCATAATCGCCAGACAGTATATTGCAGGTTGGTCCTACCGCTTTTTTTACATGAACTAGTAGAGATGACATCAAATCAACATAAAATAAACTCGCTGAAACCTGGTATTAACCAGCGTTGAGTGTGCAATATGACGTCACTCGCTTGTTTATTTCTCTTTTCTGAGCATTATTGCCCCCAGGTCCTCGTCTATATTATACGACCAAAACGTTTAAAAGCTATTAATGCAATACAATGTATTGTGGCATATTAATCTGTTGAGGCTGTTGCCGATTGTTGGCGAATAGCGATTTCTAGAGCATTAATGTACGTCCGAAACTGCAGGATTCAGCAAATTACCGTGTCAATGTAGAAGACAGACACGTCAGAAACATTTCCAAAACGTTCACTTTACCTAGATACCTACAAACCGAAACAAATATTGGTGTACAATACACTAACTCCATTTAGCCCTAAACTAAGCATAGCTTGTAATATGGAGAGACATAACACATTTATGTTCATCACAAAAGTGTTTCCTGGGAAAGAATTGAACCTACTATGTATAGCGTAGAAGGCAGAGCTGAGCCAAACTGCGTTGACTCCAGTAATGTTCAAGTACGAGTATTTGACCAAGGCGTTCACGTTTTTATGCGTATCTAGGGATAAAGTACTAGGAGCGCAGAAGCAAGGCAAAGGTCGATATCCGGCAGTGGTCACAAGGTAGAAGGTATATAATCTTTGTTTACTGTACCTGCTAGGTTCGTACAATGATCGCTGTACGCTGTCAGTGCGTTGCGGGGGCGAATGAGATATTGTTGTAAGAACATTGCAACGATTATTACGAATAGATAGCCTGTAGACAGGGCACGTGTCCATTTCCACTTTCACATACGACAATTTCGTAAGTTTACAACGTCATTGTAGGCAAATGGCAATTAGCTTGCGAATTTTTTGTGCCTGGAAATTTCAATATCCCTTCGTGTATTGCGCTCAGAAAGAAAAAACTATTGGCCATAATGGCGCCAAACAAGGTAACAGTTCGCCTGATGGTAAGCGGTCACCGAAGCATATGGACGTCTGCAACACTGGGAGCATCACATACGCGTTGCCGACCATTATTAAACCTATTAACTTCCCTTTTGAAGTACCCAATACTTTATTCCCCTGGAAAAGCTCGGCAGGGAGCTTATTCCACGGAGCATTCACGGGAGGAAATTATTTTGAAACCGCACTGTGCGCGACCATTTAGGTTCCAGTGGGTGCGGATGAACACCTGCCGATGGCGAGTGGTACGATGATAAATTTTTTTTTTTATTTTTTTCTTTCCCAATTGTACATTTTAGATTATAATGGGCATTTATTCTGAGAATTCAAAATATTTATTTGCATAGTATAATTATAAATATAATAAATAATACCTGACATTTCACACAGCATTATCTAGCCCCAATGTAAGCAGAGTTTGTTTTATGGATACAACTGATATACTACTCAAATTCTTTTTTTTTTTATCTTACCTTACCTTTTGCGCACTTAGCACATGTGCCGAGTGATTCCTAGACGTCTTAGAATCACTTGGAAATACAATAGAAAAGCAGAATCTATATCCTATACCTACGAATCAGACGGAAAAAAATACGAGAATATCGTCGGACAATGGAAACGCACAACAAGAATGCAGATAGACACTGCCCACGGCCAGTAATTAGCAATATAGATTTATGTCGACATGCCTGTAACTTATCCAAATGTTGTGCTTTTATTGCAACATTTTGGCTTACGGCGTGTGGTTCTTTAAGGTTTCCATTATTTTGAATTTATCTATAAAATATAACGTGCGTGTTACTAAGCTGCAGCTGCGCATGATCATTACTTTACTGATCCTTACTTTACAACCAGTTAATATTTTTATTTGTATTTTCATTTAAGGTTTCTAATATTGTTCTTTTTAATTAGTGTTATTGACATGTTCGTATCTACTAATTAATATATAATAAATAAGTTAATTAATTACAAAAAATATATGGTATTACGCATTAAATAGGGCTGAACAACGATTGGCCGATTGTGATCTCTGAAAGGGGCGAAAAAGTTTGTAAAGTTTCATAATTAATATATTATTATAACTAGCGGTCCCGTTCGCAATTTCGTCCGCGCGTTTAAAAGAAAAATACATAATATCAGAATGAAACATTTTGCCTGACTTTGCGTCTATATGACCCAATTGTTCTTCTTCTTCTTCTTCTTCGTTAATGGCGTATGTCATATGATGACAATTTCGCCAATGTCAAGTGTTTACATTGTTTATAGTAAGACGTCACACAAAGTCGTATGTTGTCGTTCGTCTTTTGTTATTTTATAAAAATTGAGTTCTCGTTATTTTTGCTCGAATCACAAAGAAACACAAAACTTTCGTTCCAATTATTCAAACAAGAGTCAACAACTCTAGCTTTCTTTGAATAATATCACCAAAATTACAAATAAAACCTGAAATACCTCGGGAAAAATAAATAATCTAAGAGCACAATTGACAACAACACATGCTAAGCTGTACGCCTTTTTGGCACTTATACTTTTATTAACTGCTTTGTATACCTATTTTTATTTAATTTTGAAGTGTTTTAAGATGTTTTCTTTTTTGTGTGTATGCCAAATAAACGTTTTATTCATTCATTCATTCATTCACAATGTTAATTCCGCAAAACGGCCAAAAATAATCCGACACAATTGTTAATGCGCCAACAATGACAACTGACATAACCTAACAAACTTTAACTTTATTTAACTGAACTTGCTACTTTAATAGTTTGATAGTTGTTCTATGTTCTATTCGAGCGGATATAAATCAAACAAATGAAAAATCATGAAAATCGATCTAGCCGTTCTCGAGTTATAAATGGTGAACTGAATAAACTAACACGACTTTGTTTTAATATAAGTATAGATTTGAAAAAAATAATTAGGTTGTATTTCATGTGGTATCTATCCATGACACAAGCTCTGCATACTTTCAAGGTTACAAAATGTTGTGTGAAATGTCCGACATTATTTATTATATTTATAACTAGCTGTTTCCTTCGGCTTTGCCCGCATAGTAGATAAAAAGTAGCAAGATAATAATTGAACGAATAAATGTTTCGGAAAGATTACAAAGAATAATCCGGATTTCGCGGTTTGACCATGATCCCGAGTGAATTTTTTGAAAACCTTAGCGAGCACCTACGGCCCTAGAGGAAGCTGCATACCAAATTTCATTTCAATCCGTTCGGTGGTTTCTGAGATTTCGTGATGAATGAGTGAGTGGTATTTGACAAATATAATGGTAGATTATATTATGCAAACAAATATGTTTAATTCTCTGAATAAATACCTACTTTAATCTGAAATTTACAATTGGGACAAAAATAAAGAAAAAACATACTCAATAAAATTACAAGGACAATTTTGAATCGTCTTATAAACTAGGTGAATCTAGTTACCGGTTCCATTTATCCCCATTTCAAGAAGAATCCAGCAAGAAACTCGTCTGGTGTTAACGCTTTTTTATGATGCTTGCTAATTTGGTTCGCATGCCGAGTCGAGTTGGAGCAGATTCGTCCCAAGCTTTTTTTTCATCTAAATAATAAGTACCTGGATGACCGCGCTTTGCTCGGTATAAAACACGCATAAAACGACCTTTTCTAAAAATTACAGCTAGATCGATTTATCGCCCCCGAAACCCCCTGCATACTAAATTTCATGAAATTCTTGGAACCGTTTCCAAGATTCATATCCTTAGTATATATAAATATTAAATATATAATATTATATACTTACGCGAAAGTTAGTATGTATGTTTGTTACCCTTTCACGCTAAAAACTACTCAATGGATTTTAATGAAACTTGACAATTATATAGCTTATACATCAGAATAACACAGGCTGTAATGTTTAAAGATATTAAAGAACAGCAGGAAACAAAAAGAAACATAAAAATAAAAGTAACGATATTAGGAGGGTAGTTCTATGTTTTTTGACAACCTCTGGCGCAGTGGGCTTAGGTCCGGCTGAGAAGCAGAACGTTGCAGGTTCGATTCCCGCAGCGGGACAAATGTTTGCATGATCTTTAAATATTTGTTTCGGGTCTGTGTCTCTATTACAATATGTACGTATTTACACTAAAAAAAGTATATAAGTAGTACTTATATCAGACTTATGATACCCATCATACAAGCTCTGCTTACTTTGTGGCTTGATGATGCTGTATTAAATGTTCGGCATTATTTATTTTATTTATTTATGTTGTCTTTTAATCCATGTGATGACGTCACAAAATTGTGTCCGAGCATGTTGAATTCAGTAGTGCAAGAAAATCAGCGGAAGATCAAGGATCAAGGCGTCTCGGCTTTAAATGGTCGACTATAAATATACTTACAGAGAAATTATTTATTTTTCAGGTCACGAAACTGGATGATTTGAGTCCAGTTATTTTCCTGAACAGAACGAAGGCGGCTCTGAACTGCGCAGCTGGTTCTATGCAGGTAATTATTTTCATTGTTACCTTATAAACCGACTTATATGATTTATATAATTTAACAGTCATATTGTCTTACAAATTGCGTGGTACGTTATCCCGGTCCTACGCTCTGAAATTGGATATCAAGAATACTTTTGAGCGTAGGATCGGGATAACGTACCACGCAATTTGTAGGACAATATGACTGTTAAATTATATAAATATTAACTAAGTAAAAATAAAACAATCAGCTGGTTAGTAATCATTTATGATGACCTCGTTATCGAGTAGGAATACTATGTTTAGAAGTTAGTGTAAAAAGTTTGTCTATTTATTTTTAGCTAATCATGTGTATCAATGAATACAATGGTATTATGGAAATGTTTTACGATATGTACCGAGAGAAATAAAAAAAAATGCATGCAATTAGTTCTGCGTCTTAGTTTGAAAAAATCTTCCCTTTATATCCGCGTTCTTAATTATATGACTACTACTGTATATACACTCGTGAGCAACCGAATCGAATCACCCCTACAAAATTTACAAAGTGTAACTTTTTTCCAAAATGACCTGAGTAATGCATATAGAATATATTTTTTTTTGAAAGCTTGATCTTTAAGCTTCAAAATTACACCATTATTTTGAAAATCTACACAGTATTTTTTTAATTAATCAGTTTTGAATGGAAACACAACAAAAGTGAAGTTAATTTAAGTTAACATAGGGCTAATCAAAATTAAAATAAAACAGAAAATTTATGTTTAATACTCTTCATTTATTTAATCAATATTTGGTGTTGCCTCCTCTAGCTCTAATAACACTTTGAAGGCGGTTTTTCATTGGTTTAATAAGTTTTTTAATCAGTTCTTGAGGTAGCCTTTCCCACTCCTCTTCCAGCGCTATCTTTAGCTCTGCGATGCTTGTAGGCGCCGGATTTCTGGCTCGTACCCTCCGTTTGAGTTGGTCCCATACATGCTCAATCGGATTGAGATCAGGACTTAATGCTGGCCAGTCCATGGTCCGAATGCCAACTTCATCCATGAACTGACGAGTGATTCGTGCTGTATGACACCGGGCATTGTCATGCATTAACAGAAAGCCGTCCTCGATGAAGCCTTCATAAGGCAAGACATGATCCAGAAGAATGTCTTCCACATATCGCGCAGCAGTCAGACCGCCTCCTCGGCCTCCACCAGGGATGAAAACGAGCTCCGTTTTTCCTTCCAGCGAAATGCCCGCCCACATCATACACGAACCACCCCCGTAGGACACGGTTTCGGCAAAACAGCACTGCGCAAACCGCTCGCCTGGGCGCCTGTAGACCCGAGCTCTCCTATCACTGCCATGTAGACACACTCTGGTTTCGTCAGTGAACAGGACTGACCGCCATTGCTCAGCACTCCAATTAATGTGTTCGCGAGCAAATTCAAGGCGCGCTTGTCGGTGAGCTGTGGTCAATTTTGGGCCTCTGGCAGGCCGTCTTGGAACGAGGTTAGCTTCTTTTAATCTTCTTCTGATTGTCCATTGACTGACAGACACTCCTCGAACTTCTCTCAGCTGCTGCTGGACAGAAACACCGGTAAGATGGCGGTTTCTGAGACTCGTCGAAACGATAAAACGGTCGTCTCTCTCAGATGTTACCCGGCGCCGACTGGTATCTGGCGTCCTGGAGTAAGAACCAGTCTCTTGGAATCTTCTGTACACCCTAAACACAGCAGATTGACTCAGGTTTAGTCGACGAGCGACTTCTCGCTGGCTGAGATCCTGTTGCAGCAAAGCAACAACTTGAGCGGCTATTTCTGGTGTTGTATCCATAGTGGTTGTGAATCGGCGATCGTAACTTGCGTAGGTGTGTTCAGGTCAACGTCTGATGAGCGACTGATAAGTGTGCACTGCTTGCACGGGGGTTTTATAGGGGGTTGGAACGCGCCCGCACAGCTACTGCACAAAGCGCATTTTTGATGCTTGCACTGATACAGCGCTATTTTAAAAAGAACTGAACAAATTTAAATGATAGTAGTGTTATTTTGAAGCTTAAAGATCAAGCTTTCAAAAAAAAATATATTCTATATGCATTACTCAGGTCATTTTGGAAAAAAGTTACACTTTGTAAATTTTGTAGGGGTGATTCGATTCGGTTGCTCACGAGTGTATATTAGTAAAATGAATGTGCATGCAGGTAATTCAATTTAATTTAATTTATTATACCATGTTGATTGGTGAGGTATACCTATTATGCAGATATTGTTAATGTTTACAATCATTGAAAATGTACAATATGATACTCAATGGATAATAAAGGTTTTAATAATAAAAACATAACAAAACCACTTTACATTGGTAAAATTGACATTATAGGAGGAAGAAGAAGTGGTACAGATTTTTTTTGTCAAGTCTATTCATACTACGCAATTTAAGTAGGTAACCTGAGTGAGGCAGTGACCATATTTGCTTACAATTTAATCTCAAACTTTGTTTTCAGATCGAATTAAAATTCAACGAAAAGTTCTACGGCATCGCATACGCAGATTTTGACAGACACTCTGCCTGTCAAGTTGCCGGCAAAGGAGCTCTGTCAACCAAACTTGAGTTGCCTCTGAAAGGATGCGGGACCAAGCAGGTAATCTTTTTAGAGTCACCTTTATACGCAAAAACATACGCCATACGCCAACCAAACACACTCAGTGGACTTTATCCGAACTAGTTTAGTAATTTCAGCGACCCTCTCAAGTCTTCGGTAGTATAGTGGTAAGTATCCCCGCCTGTCACGCGGGAGACCGGGGTTCGATTCCCCGCCGGAGAGACATAATTTTGCATCGCAGAATAAAAAAAAACATATATTTTAATTTTTAGATTTCAATTTTTAAGTTTTCGTTTTATAATTAACTAGCCACCCCGTTCGCGACTTCATCCGCGCGCCCTAAAAATAAATAATAAAAAAGAAAATGTTAATCTAAACCATTCTCGAACACACACAAAAAATTTCATCAAAATCTGTCCAGCCGTTTAGGAGGAGTTAAATTACAAACACACGCACAGAAGATTTATTTTAACTAGCTTAGCGAGTGAAAGTCATTGTAAAGACTTGTCCCAAAAAGCGAATCATATATAGCATTTTTAAGAAGCTTGTAATCAAAAAAAATGGTTTTCAGAACCCGCTTCGAGTATTCACCAACAACATCGTGGTACGTTTCCACCCAGGACTGGAGATGGACGGAGATGAGGTCATCACCATCGTCTGTCGGTACCCACCCCCGATTGTACCGAAACCTGTCTTCAACCCTCTTATCTTCACGTAAGTAACTCACTCAGACATGGCTTAAGCCCGGCGCACATTGGCGGCACGGCACGGCAAGGGACCCTTCGGTATCCCTACATGTAAGCGCACACTGGCGGTAACTATGCCGTGGCATTCATATATATGCCGCGACGTCATTAAACATACCGAAGCGTCCTTAGGCATCCTGAGGGGTCCTTAGATATTGTGCTCGCGCCTAGCTTTTTTCACAATAAACGTATCTCTTCTTCAAAACGTTCTCAACGCAAGCTTGTTGTAAGTGTATGTAAAACAGTCGATTGGGACCTAGTGCTCCTAGCCGCGGTATCCCAAAGACTGCCAAAGCGTTCCGAGGGATACCGAAGCGTTCCGAATGCTACCTAGTGCCTACATGGCTTGCCTAAGCATACCGCGGAATTGTTTTTGTACTTACGGCCGCTAACATTAAAATTTCAACTTTTTTTCTATACAATTAGGTAATATTTTTATTTGTCGCTTAAAAATACCTTGCCATGCCGTGCCGCCAATGGGCGCCGGGCCTTATGAAGAATCGGCATCTAAATTTAATTAGCACATAACGGGATTCAAAATTACCCCTGTGATTGTATGAAATACAAGATGAAACGCCCGCGACTTCGTCTGTGCGTTTGTACTTAATTAGAATAGTTAGACATATACGACGACCTCTGTGGTTTATTATACTCGGACATAGAAACACCCAGACCAGAGATAAATACTTGCAGATCATACAAACATTTATCCCGCGACGGGAATCGAACTCGCAACCTTTTGCGCCTCAGCCGGACCTTAGCCCACTGCGCCAGAGGTCGTCAATTTTAAAGATTCTTTTATAAGTCAAATAATGTATGTAAACTTCTGTTTTTTTCCATATACGTACAGGCCTGAGAACGGGCCGTTACCAGCAAAGGCACCTCTCGCCGGTTCCCATATCCTGATGATAATCTGCGCGATCCTGTTCCTCACTCTGCTACTCTTGGGGCTGGGAGTATCGTACCTCTGCCTGAGGAGACGAGCTCTTCCTCCTCCGAGGAGGCTTATCGACGACTCCTCAGCTTCTATCATCAGCAGAGAGAGTATTCAAGGTAGACCATCTTACCGTTTTAACAGACTCAAAAAAAGAGAAGGTTTTCAATTAAAAAAAATATACATATATCAAAAAAGAAGGTTATCATAAGTTTTTAAACGTGCAGAACCGTTGACTTTATTTCTCGGTCATCGGTATTGCCTTTGCAAGCATTGATTTACCTACCTACTTCAAATATTTCATATTTGAACTATTTCCTATCAAGCGAAACCACATAAAATATTACAGTAATTAATTGAAAATAAAACAAAAACAACACTTTATTATAAATATATACGGTTATTTATCGCGTTTATTTACCTATTTTTCCCGACGTTTCGACAGGTTTACACTCTGTCGTGGTCACGCGATAAATACCCGTATATATTTATAATAACGTGTTCTGATCGCTTAAGTTTAAAAAAACAACACTAATAAAAATCTAACTATTTTATTGAATAGTGGACCGAGTTCAACTCACAGTTCTATTCGGTTTCCAAGTCGCAAGGCAAGTGAGTCTTTTCGACTCACAACACAAGCCATCTCTTGTCGCCATCTTCTTGTTTTGATAGCACTTCCGTTCAAGTTAAAAAAGATGGTGCAGGAACTTATTAAAATTACAATTAATATTGTGTTAATAAATTCTAAAAATCATTTCTTAATTATTGAAGGTTATTTACAGGATTTGCAAAACAAAAACCCTAATAAAAAATATTCGACTTAAAATTACCTTAATTATTTCCGATAATTTAAATAGTACTCAAATAATTCGAAATAAATTCCATAAATTGATTCTAAATTATTAAAGAATTATAAGACCTCATTTGCTTTAAATTATGTTCTTTGTAAATTAAATATAAATCGATGACGCATTGTTTCGCGAGGCGTAGGAACGACGCGGCGACATATACGAGGGTTCTCAATGGGCTTTAATTATAAAATGTGTTGTTACCTCTTAACTTCGTCATTTATGAACTGATTTGGATAAAAAAAAGGAAAATTATTTTTTTGTTTGAGACGGTTTAGGTATTTCTGGTTTGGGAAACGGATGAAATATTGATTACAAAATTCTATGACATACATAAGTACAAGTGAAGTTAAATAAAAGTTTTTTTTAATAACCTGTGCTTTACCACTGCTGGGCAAAGGTCTCCCCCAATTCTTTCCATTTGACCCTGGCCCCCGCCACTCATTAAAATGGAGTTGGGGGGGCACGTCAACCGTATGAGTAAATAAATAAAAGCTTATAAAATTTTGAGATATTTTATCTTCAAATTGAAATGGGGAAAAATAATGTAAGAAATGTAGTATTGGACTTTTAATTTAGTAAAAAAAAAATGGCATCAGTTGGTAAAACAGGATGCAAATTTCTACGGGCTCAAAATTCTATGAAGTCGGTTTTCTTTTTAGTTTTAAAACGTTATTATTTTATATACAACTGATTCACATTAGCGTACTTCTCACCTGATAGTAAGGGGTTACAGTAACCTATGACGCTTATAATACATTTTAATGATAAGGAACATTATCTCGTCTAGACGATTCCTAAATTTTGCCAGTCTTAACAAGTCTTCGGTAGTATAGTGGTAAGTATCCCCGCCTGTCACGCGGGAGACCGGGGTTCGATTCCCCGCCGGAGAGATCTGCTTTTTGCATGTTTATTATATCTATATTATTATAGCATAAGTATTTATGTAATAGACACTGTTTTTATATCTGGAAGAGACTAATAACGCCGCACCAAGAGTTTTTATGGTTATTTATGTCGCTCTTTAGTATAAATTTGACATTATAGTCTGTACTAGGGAGCGGCTTAAGTAAAAATTAAGTACTCTGAGTGCGGCTATCAGATCTATCAGATTAGTAGCACTATGTTTAATACAAGAAGGCTAAAGAGATGCCACATTCTTGATAACCTGTACTTAATCAGTTTCTATAGTGAAACGAATAATTTTAATAGCAATAATGTGCGAGGGATAGGACATAATTTAAGTCCCATATAAGAATCGAATCTTTATTTAAAACAGATTATTTAATTATTTATTTAGAAATGCTGGCGATTTCGTTGATTCGCTAGCTAATATGATATACCTGAAATATGAACGACCTTGTTTAAATCCAAGTTAGAGTGCCAGTCTGTTATATATATATACATACACATAAAACTAAATTTGTCAGCATAGAACGGGCTCAACGATACATTCTAAAAGTAATGCTTCGAAAAAGAAAGAGGTTTTGTATTCAAACATTATACAGCGAAGCTAATGTACTGACTGTGAGACAGCTATATCTTCTACAATGTACACTCAAAACTCACAAAACTATAACGGTTGATCGGAGCTTACTTAGTAAACGTACTCAACGTTCTGTGATAAATTGCACAACAACAAGAACAAAATTCGCCTCAATGCAATAAAGTGCCCAATCGACACAAATCTATAATACTTTAATAAAAAATTGAATATTTACACAATGTCACATCAGCGATGCAAAACAATAGTATCAAATTGGCTCCAATCTTTAAATTACCAACAAACTAAAGATATTCTATTACCAGCTTATACATAACTATAATCAATAAACGTCAAAATTTTAAATTAGTCAATTAAATATTTTTTTTTCAATGAGAAATTCTTTAACATACTATTTTATGTTTATAAATAAAATTATATCTAGTCCTTAGGTTTAAAAAGTTTTCTAATACATTTTATACAATGTCCTACAAACTGTTTGAATTCACTAACAATTGGAATTCAATTTTGCTAAAATAAAAACCACAAATCAGCAATACCTCATTGGGGAAATAACATTATTCATATTCCAGATATTTATAAAGGTACAAAACTATATAAACTGTATAAAATCCAATAACCATCATTTTTAAGTCTCCTTTCAAAATAGTCTCTAAATCGGTCAAATATGAATTCCTTATAATTAGCTACACCTACACACTCTTCATCACTAAATTTACCTACATTTTAAATGCATGTTGTCCCATATTCCGTCAATTTCGAGACATTGGTAGTCATGTCAGCCATACTTCACACATTAACCCTTACAATAATGCTTACGAGAATAACTCAATGTGTACTAAAACTACGTAAATAAATACCAGGAACCTGGAGTACTTTACTCGAAGCTGCGTCATTGTTAAGTATGTTGTTATTTGAATCTTTCAATTGAAATTCGAGATGAGTAGTAAAAATGCTGTTCTAAGTCTTTTCGGGGTTGAAATGGACCCAATGGACCCAAAACTTATATTATCCATCAAATGCATGAGTAATCTAGCTTGACAAAATAAATCACTTACTGATCAAATACTTTTAAATCGTATAAATACTAAAGTTCCGTATTTTTTACCCGACTGCCAAGGAAGGTTTATGTTTTTCGCGCGTACTTTGTATGTATTTTATTTTATAAAATATATTTATATAAATATATTTATATTTATATATTTTACATCAATATTTCAACTTTCTGTACTCCTGTACCTAAATCGTCTTTAAAATAATAACTGCACTCCTTCCAACAAATGCGAATTCTATACCTACCCACATATCGGCGTGAATATTTATTTTTACAAACCTGGACACACGTAAACACATACTTGTAAGGACGAAAAAGTATTATGTTTTTTGTGAACTAGTAAGGGTATATCATACAATCATACACTGTCGTATGAGTTGCTTAAATCTGTTGCCATAACGTTCATTGACTTGATTCGTACCTACTCGTACACTTAACAACTTCAACTTGTACTTTTAGAGGATAATTACGTTGTGCATATAATTATTATAACCTACATAATAATTATAAAAGTACCTACCTATTTAAGTTAAGTAGATAGATAGTATTACAGATTGCAGTTAAACTTTCGGAAACACCTACCTATTATTAAACCTACATAATAAATTATATAAGTACCTACCAATTTAAGTTAGATAGTACCTACTACAGATTGTTGTAAACTTTTAGAAACCCATTGATACACCAAGTACCCATAGTAGAAATAATAAAGACCTATCGAAACCTATCTAAACTAATTCTAAATACCTATTATTATGTGCACTTGTGTAACTTAAGTTATTATTATTCCTGTTTTTGTTTATGTTACAATTTAAGGACCACAGAATAGAGGGGACTCTTCTAACACAGGTGTAAACTTAAAAGAAGAGATCCCAACCCTACCATTTATGTATAATGTAACTAAAATAAAAAAAAATAAAAAAAAAAATATATATGACAAGATGTAATATGACTGACAATATATGATATGAATATATATATGACAAGATATAAATGACAGTTTTAAAAATATATGAACATTTTTCATTATTGAATTGATTTTCCTAGGATTTTCCGCAGTTTTAATAACATAACGTCTAAAATGAGCTAAAACATGTAAATTCACTTAAATTTCGTAAATTATGGAAGTGTTTTTTAAATGTGTTACTCTAATTCAGACTTTGCTTCAAAAGAAATAAGATCGTTCGTATTTTACGATATTTAGTTAGTCTGGCCAATAACTATTATGAATGAAGGATGGGTGAGTCTGGACCCTAAGTTTCAATCATCCCATTATAGACTACAAGGTTTTTAAGGTTTTAGGTTCAAAACTAAAAATTGCTCAAAAAATTTTTTGAGCAGTTTTTAGTGACGAAAACGGCCAAGCGAATTTCACTTCTCCTTATTGTGACATTAAAAACTATAATGAAACGATTGAAGTCTGCCTCAGAGGCTCCTTTGTACTTGGCACTTGACTTTGACTTTACCTCTGGTATTGCCATCAGGTGGGCCGTATGCTTCATGCCGAATGGTTTGTATATAAACAATTCAAATTAACCCTAACTCGCTACTAACATAGGTGAAAATACAGAGTATACAAGATCATCTCTTTATCGCGCCACTTGTTAATTCATATAAGTGTGGTGAAATAGTTAAGGACACCATGTACAGTCAGGTGTATAGTTACGTTTTTAAAACTAAAATGAAAATCGACTTCATTGAATGAAATTGGAGCCTAATATATACAAGCTAATTGAGAACCTAATACATTTTTTGAAACCGGTTAAAAAAGTTTATATTATACGCTTTTTAGTACTTTATAATTTTTCGAAATTCGTAAACACCACTGGAAAGTCACAGGAAAGCAAAATATCAACATTTTTGTATCAAAAATGGTATTTTTTTCAGTTTTTTCAGTTTAAAACCTAACTTCTGAACCGTTTTTTATGAAACTGATATGAAAAAAAAAAAAAAAAGTGTATCCTTTAACATGAAATTCAAATGGGTTCATAAATGACGGAGTTATGAGGTAACAAACATAAAAAAAAACATTCGAATTGAGAACCTCCTCATTATTTTCGGTTAAAAATGAACTTTTTTTCTCTAACCGCCTCCGGAACCTCTGACACTATACCTTCAGACTATCTGTGTAACCAAAAATGAACCCTAATCATCTACCAACAGAGGTGAAAATCCCGCGAGCACACCCCGTGTACCCTGTCACCGCTGAAGCTGTCTCCGTAGCCTCTGACACTATACCCTCGGACTATCCTTCGGAGACGCCGAGCGAGGCCGAGCATGCGCAGATCAACCAGGCCTTTATGATGGACGAATCTTATCATAGCGAAGGTATGGACATTAGACATAGACGTAGAGATTCGTTTGTCATTTCATGAAGTGCCATCTTAGCACTTCTAAATTATTATTTTGGAGCGAGAGCCCATAACAAAACAGATAGATGTTTCGACATCTATCTGTTTTGTTAGACGTTGTCACGTTAAACTATCGTCAGTAAACCGACTTTACAGACAACCAATTTTTTTTTCGTGCTATTGCATGTTTTATTCAGTAATCTTAGCGGAGTTTTAATAAATAAATTGTGACTTCATAGCACAAGTTGAATTATGAGTTCAACTTGTGCTATGAATTGTGAGTTGAATTATGAGTGTATTATGGTGCAATGTGATTTGAATGACGAGGAATCCCGAGAAAGTTCTAGACAAATGACGATCGACATTCGACAAAACTTTATAACCAAATAAACACTGGCAAAATTGTCATCATTATGACATTGCCATTAACGAAGAAGACATGGACGTAGGTACATAGAATAGTAGATTGTTGCACCGAGCGCAAAGTGAGTTATTAATGCACGAGTGTTATGTTGGTGCCCGAGCGCAAGCGACACTGAATTAACACGAGTGCATTAATTACTCACTTTAGCAAGGTGCGTAATTTACTTTTCTTTCAACTACCAATCTAGGTACCTACTGTGATAAAATATACCTACTCAAACTAAAAATACGAAGAATCAAAGTTTTACAATGGTACAAAATGCGCGCCTTTTGTTGTTGTTTTTTTAACCATGTAGGTTTTATTCAGCTGATTTTTAGTATCAGCCAGTATCTTTTTGATCTAATGCAAACATTTTATATTAAACCTAATATTATATTAAACCTATTAAACTAGGGATTAAATTATTAAATTAGGGAGATATTAAACCTCTGTGGCAAATTTATTTAAATAAAAAGTAAAAAACAGTGCAATAATGAGATTTCATATAACATTACTGCACTGTTTTGGTTCTAAGCAAAAAATACGTCCTTTGTGATCGGTTTTGTAGTGATTAATGATAACATTACTACGTAGTTGAAAGAAAATTCATTTATTTCCATCTCTCCAGTACGAAAATGTCGGTTTTGGTCCTTTTTTGGAACGTGAATAAAAGTCAATCGAATTTCGAACACCACTTTTTGAAATAAAAAAAATAATTGACGATGATTCGTTCGAAAGTTAATAAATTCTACTATTGTCTTTGTAAAGACGTAATATTTAAAACAAATACTAGTAAACCTTAATATCGCTTGCATAAAATGTGTCAAATACCAAGGTGACCAGTAGGGCGATTATGGAACTCTTGATACAATCAATGTCTATCAGTTTCGAATAGACTTTCTAGATTAGATTAGACTAGATTTCGACTAGCAATAGGCATTATTTCAATCAATCATATACGATGTATTAACTGTAGTAAATGAAAGCTATTAGTATCAATGTTTTGATAGCATCAAAGTTCCATAATCGCCCTACAGATGACCTATAGAACACTTATATATTTTTTAATACATACTTTTGATACTTCAAGTTTAATAAGTAGTTGATCAGTCATATAGTTCCCATAGCTATGTTTAAATCCCATAATTTATGCAGTTTTATTTCGTAAAAAAACTTCACAAAACAAACTACCTTCCTTAAAATTTGTCAAATGAAAGCCATTCAATATTGATGTAAGTAAGCCTTTATGAAAACGGGTTTTGTTGGTATCCAAGTGCTGTATTGAATGGTATTTGTTAGTGGTTATGTTAGGGGGGAATTTGTAAAGGGATGCTGGTTTGGGGGAACCGGTCTGATATAAATAAAACCAGCAAATAAAACACATGTGTGAATAAGGACATCACTCGCTTTTTAAAAGATGTGATTTTATATTTATTTTTTATCATCGATAAACCTACATTTGACCACGATCTCGCCTGATGTTAAGCGACGATGTGGCCGACGATGGGGCACGCAGGTCTAGAAGACACCTATTTACTCGAGACTTAAAGAGACCTAGATTGTAGTTTTCAGGAAAGACAGACTGTGGAATGTGGACAAATGTGGAAGCAAAGCGCTTTGTTCGTAAGGGTGGTATGGTAGACTGGCAAGGTATGGATGGTATTGAGCGGTGCATCTGCTTGTCCTGTTGTGAAAAGGAGATGGTGGAATTAGATCATGTAATTCCTGGGCATATTCTCCAAAATGTATCTTATAAAAGATTGAGAGGCAGTCTCAATGTTGCCTTACAAAAAAACTCTTGATATTATTTTACGCACACACAAGATACCGATATAACGAACGGCTTTAGGCGTTGCCAAATATAAATCGAATCAAAATCATAAATGTTTTTATTTTAGTTTCAAAACATTATATTATGAATATTTTGGGATGTTTATATACATTAACCCCGTTGGAACGTTGCTATAGTAACGTCTTTATTTGAGTTATTACTTCTACCATGTTATGGGATTTTTTCCCTGAAAGCTCATTTACAAAAATAATTACAGATTACATATCTGTAATAATATAAAATACATGTGAAACAGTTGAGCTCTCTAAGGACCTTTTAAAACGATCTATAGATAGCTCAACTGATTCAGATCACTGCCAGAGGGCAGCGTTCCCAAGACACTGGCGGCATTGAGCCAGATAGGTGCCAACTCTTGGGTAACGCAATGTATTTCGTAAAAATGGGTAAAAAATATACTTATAACTTGGTGGCTTAATTATTTTTATGTACCTACTACTTAAAATGTTATATCGCTTTTTGTAAACGCTTCTATTACTGTCGGTCCCCAGCCGGTCTGTGTCAGCAGGTTGTTTCGTAGACTGCTTTACAACACACTTGCTCGTTAAGTGGCTTTTATTGTACCGATTTTAGGTTCATAATGGTGCTTAATATACATTTTTCGTGTTTTTTACTATACGCTCTAGTGCTTTTTACTTCACATTTTTTTTCATTCACCGCAAAGAGTTTTATGTCTAAAAAGAATTATTAATATTTCTGTAAATAAATAAACTATTTGTAAATAGACTGTTTAGCGGGTTGCAGTCCCTTTATTTACACCTGCGCGCGCATCGCTAAGTGCGCGGCAAAAACAAAACCAGCGCGCCATTTTCCGTAAAAAATTGTTAACGTTTTCGTTGTGTGGTTAATTATTATTAAAAATGTCAACATCACGTACGGAAGAAGAGCAATACATAGATTTGACCCCGCTGGAAATACTAATCGAGGCACGAAATGCGAGTAATAGCCTGTTGCCACCAAAATCTAGACAGATATACCTAGCGGCCTACGAAACTTTCATTCAATACAAGTAGACATATACACTCATTTACTTGTTACTCAAGCACACACAATTAGTACAAACAGAAAAACATATTTCAGAATTAATAAAAGTGGTGATTTCAGAGACATGGCCCAGACATGACATGTTGGCACCAACCTAACTAATTTTAGCTAAAATTAGGTTTTGAACTGTCAAATTAACCTTTGGTATTCTGCTGCTACCAACTTATCCTAATTTAATTTTATCTAACTTAATTAAGCGTTCCTAATTTAGTTAGATGGTACCAACCGAATATGTTTTACAAATGCTATGATTAACAAAATTTATTTTAGACAATTCCTAATTTTAGAAATGAACCAACCGAATGTCATGTATCTGTATACCACAGTAACAAAAAGGTCTTGACTTAGCAAAATATGCCTCGCCACTTGAAGGTAGCAAGTAAATTTTTTTATTCGCATGTGTGTTGAAGAACGTTGTTCGCGTGAAACAAAGCAGACTTGTACTATTATATTATAAATGTACTATTATAGAATATTCTTATATATAACAGGGTACGGTGAGTCGCAAGAGACACAGGCGTCTAACAGGATGCGAGGTTTGGGAGTGGCGCCGGCGTTCGACGTGAGAGTGCGGGTTCAACGGCCGCCGGCTCCACCCTCGCCTCTCTCCACCATCACAGCGACGGAAACCGATGGAGGAAGTGTACGGTAAGGGACAATATCTACTCTGTGTCATGTCTCAACTGGCGTGTCAGCTCAGTTGGTAGTAGCTCTGCCTTCTGCGCTGTAGGTTGAGGGTTCGATTCCCTCCCATATATTCGATAAACATTTGTGATGAGCCATATGTGTTTTTGCTATTAAAAAATATATAAGTATTCTATCAGTCATTTGGTTTCCATTGTACAAGCTATGACGACCGACGACCTCTGTGGGGCAATGGGCTAAGGTCCGACTGAGACGCCGAAGGTTGCGGGTTCGATTCCCGCCGCGGGACAAATGTTTGTATGATCTGCAAGTATTTGTCTCTGGTCTGGGTGTTTCTATGCATAATATGTATGTATTTACATATATATATATAAATAGTAGTATATCTAGATGATGGCTAAATGATGTTGTGTGCATTATCTACCATTATTAATTATATGTAAGACTTTTAATAAAGCATCAGAACTTATTAAAAAACAAAGTCTTCCCGCTGTGTCTGTTTTTCTGAACACGAAAAACTCAAAAATAACCTAATTGATTTTTAAAAGGTTTTCACCAATGGGCGCGGGGCGGGTTGTTAGTGATATATTACACTAGATACTGCTTGCACGCACGCGTGTTAAAATCGACTGCACTGGATTGTGTAACCATTTCACATTTTTCTAAGATTTACAGGACTCAGGAAATATGTAACTGTCACCTAATATTATGATTTTTATGTTGTTGTTGTATTATTCTTTGATGTTACCATTTTTCCACTTTCTAAGTTTAAAATTTTATAAATTTCAGTCCTGCAGGTTATCTATGTTATCTATGTATCTACAGCCTGTAATGGAACTAAGAACAATTGTTCTGATTAAATCAATATATTCACAGACACATGATGCAAGAGGAACATGAGCGCCAGGAGTCAGTCCGCACGGTCTCCCCGGTGGCATTGCCCCTCCCCGCGCGCGCCGCACACCTCCCCCCGCCCGAGAGACCTCCCCGCCCCGCACTTTACTCGCAAGTCAACAGAGAGAGACAGGTAACTATATATATATCCATTTTTAATAACTATGTACAAGAGAGAGAGTATTTAATTACATGAGATAATGTTCGCAAGTCAACAGGAGACATGTGGCTATAAGACTAATATCTCTATGTACAAGTTATACATATTTGCAAAGCAACAAAGAGATATGTGGCTATAAAAATAATATCTCTTTGTATAAGTTATATTTAAAAGTCAATAGAGAGAGATAGGTTGTTATTTCCATATATCCCTATCTACAAGAAAGTTAAATAACATGAGAGTTATATTCGCAGGTTAATAGAGAAAAACAGGTAGGTAATTAACGATGACTGTTTATTGGCATATAACTATCATTGCCGTCATTTAAGAGGAGGTAGGTATAGCAATAACAATAGGAATAAGTCTCACTGCCCGCATATCAACAGAGAGAGGCAGTACCTAGCTATTAGAATAAAACTCTATTCGCAAGTCAACAAAGAGAAATAGATAGTTATAAGCATATTAATCTCTGTACTCGCAAGTGAGTAAAGAGAATCTGGTCACAATTAACTATAACTCTCATAAATCTGCAGTGAGAGACAGATACACTCAATCTTAATCTCAAAAACTCTCTCTCCTCACAAATCAACCTAGAAAGACAGCTTATAATAATAACTATCTCTACACAAAAATCAATAGCCAACAGTGAGAGAGATAGGTAACTTCTCCCCGCATCCTATAGCTCCATCCGTTTAGGTGAAGTCGAGCAACCTTATCTGTGGTCTCCTATCAATAATCCTAGCAGATCCTAGCAATACACGAAAGATGTCAATAGACCAATTCTTAACATCACGTCATGCGAGCACCTGGGTTAATAACAAAGCATTCTTTTTGTTTTTATTATATGCTAAGAACAAGTTTTTAATTATTAACTCACTATATTAAGTCTTAACCAACACAATAACTGAATTTTACTTATTTCGATACTTACTAACTATTTGTTTTGACTAATTGTGATTTCATCTACACTTAACCAAAAACTTTGTGTGTGGCACTGTTTTCTCCATAAACGCAATGGAGAAAATTAAGCTTTGATAAGCTAAAACCTTTACAAGCTATGAGTTAGATACAATTTTCACCATTTTAGGAGTCACTTTGTTTACACCATTATCTAATTCAATTCAAATGAATTCAGTTTATTACTGTACAGTTCATACCAATTCAATGAGTCTTGTACTGATTCTATTAACATAATAATTACTAAGTACATAGGTATCTTCTAAACCTCTAAAAGATATTAAAGAGATAATAATAATAATAATCCCAGACATTTCACACAGCATCATCTGGCCCCAAAGTAAGCAGAGCTTGTGTTAAGGGTACCACATGACTGATATACTTCTTTTACGAGTTCGGTTTTACAAAATTATAACTTTAATTTCAAAGTTACCACACAGAACTTAATCCACTGATTCTACTAGTATACTTCCAAATAGAACACATTAAAAATCTCAACACTACAACAAAACTGATTCCACTTCAAAACTATCGTCTCACTTGTTAAGCCGAGAAGAGACTGACTGCATCCACACATTACCGCCGCCGCTTATATACATTTTTTTGTAAACATTAATGATTCTTGAGGTATGTTTGTAAAACTCGTAGCTCTGCTTTCTGCACTGTAGGTTGTGCGTTTGATTCCCTATCCGAACAAAAATGTGTATAATGAATATAGATAATTGCTCTGTGTCTGTGTATTATAAAGTACCATATAATATATACATTAAAATTTAAAAGTATTCAATCATCTGTTTCCCAAATAACAAGTTACGCTTAGTTTGGGCTAGATGGTGTTGTGTGAAAAATTACTATCAATTTTATTCTCATTACTTAAAAATTTTCAATGTGTAGGACGGTATACACATTACTAAACACCCCAAACATCCCATATCTAATGTAACTCAATGAATAGGTTAAGATTTATGGAGAAAACTCCACGGATACAACAAAACTGTAGATTCTACCTAATACTTAATACTTACCATCATCCATCACTACTAACCAGGAATGGTCGCGGCGGCCGCGGTCCATCGCCTCTCTCAACACAGAGATGACTGACACGCATTCCGTGACAGAGGTCACCGATATGTCACACGCACGGATGTTCCATCTCAAGGTAAGTTATGCACTCATTCCTCTCCCTTGTGTATCATCTATATCTATAAAAGACGATGTGTGTATGTATGTTCCGTATAGACTCCGAAACGGCTGGACCGATTACTATGAAATTTTTAGGAAATCTTCAAATTGGACTAGCGGGTGATCCTGTGAAGTTTGGTAGCGATTGGATCAACTGAACTTTTTTTTTTTTTGCAACAATCAAATTTGGCATGGGTATAGATTGTATCTTAGGAACGGACATAAGCTACTTTTTATTTATGTACTATGCGTGCGAATCGGGCAGAAGCTCATTACTAATAATACAGGATAACCAGATTAATAATAACCTGTTATAGAAAAGGAATTGTATTTAATTTATAATATAATAACACAAAGGTGATCTCACTTTCAAATCGTTTGTGAGTTATTTTGATAAACATTGGTTTTACTCACGTATTATTTAGTTGATGAAGGCACCGACACTGTTTCGATTCATTTAAAGAATCTTCATCAGGATGAACTTCGTTCGAGTCACCCATTCGTTTGTATGCGAACCGCGAGATTCTCCAAACGAAACAGTGCCTTCACCGACTAAATAATATGTGAGTAAAACTTACTTTTATCAGGATCTGTAGGAGGTACCTTGACAGAGAAGTAGAAGTGGTGACCACAGACTACTAGGATACTAACTCCTAATAATAATAATAATAATACCGGACATTTCACACAGCATCATCTGGCCCCAAAGTAAGCAAAGCTTGTGTTATAGGTACCACATGACTGATATACTACTTATATATATTTTTTTAAATACATCCATATTATACATATAAACCCAGACCCGAGACAAATACTTGCAGATCATTTAAACATTTGTCCCGCGACGGGAATCGAACCCACAACATTTTGCGTCTCAGCCGGACCTAAGCCCACTGCGCCACAGAGCTCATGTGACGACTTTGTGATCAGATATTGTTTGACTGTTTGAGTTGCGAAATTGACATGAGAAAAATTTCGTTATGACATGACATCCTATGTCCTGTACTGTTATTTGATAAACATATAAAGAGAAATCCGTTATGGTTGGTATTCATACTATATTTATATTTAGAAACCGCCTCCACCACCTCCAGTGATGACTGAGCGGCTGCAGACCGAGGAGTCGGAGATGCTGATGGAGAGTCTGGAGCCTATGCCAGAGACCCCTATCATGCCGGCCAGGTATTATATCATCATCAGCTAAGCTAATATTCTCTTATATTTTATATTCTCCTAAGCTTACAGGGAATAATTGCAGTTGATGGAAACACTGAAAAGAAAAGCTCTAGAACTGATAATTCGAAAAATATTTGCCATTATCCAATTGAGAGCACTAGTCGTGCCACTAGGCCTAGGCTATAGTGGCCTCGTCCCTAAGTTTCTGGGTTCAAATTCAGACGTACACTAATACGTTTTTAGACACAAGGAAACTGACATGTCGTATAATCTAAACAGTTTGAAGACAAGCAGCCTCTGAGACGAACTTTAATCCTTTCAACTAAAAAAATATCATCCAATCTGAACTTGTCCTACCTGCATGGATTAAAAAGATCCTAGAAGTTGATTGTTTTAGCAGTAGAAACACTAGATGGTGACGATCTTCTTTTATAACGATCAGAAAAATAAAGAAGACTCAGGAGTCTTCCGATCAGCACAATAATACTATCGACTTTTCAGAAAACCCGAAATAACATCCCACGTAGTCGACGACGTGTTCCTCCGAACCATCACAGAGAAGAAGACCATAGAAGACATAGAACGTCACAAGCGTCTAGTGACAGAATACAAGCAAGTCCCAGCGCCGCCTCCGCAGTTTGACGTCACTATTAGGAACCACACGATGCCTGACGCTCAGTGGGAGAACTTCTCAGATATTAGCAGCGCTTCGGGGATGACTCTGACTCCGAAGATGGAAAGGGTGCCATTATCTCTACCACCGCAGAAGTATATTGGTAAGTAATGAAAGTCAGCGGATTTTTAACTGATTTCAAGCGAATTTATATGCTTAATTTACATTGCCATTCAACGTAGCCGTTAGTGTCTTGGAGACGCTCCCCTTTGACAATGATCTGGATCAGTAGAGCTAACATACTCACGATGTGATCCACCGGCTCGGTGGCGATTAGACATAGGTCGTACTTGTAATATCGAGTACCAGGGCTTGAAAGTTCTTCTACCTTTAAATACCAGGTGTAAAAACCAGGGTTCAAAATGCCTTTAAGGTATTTTTGCACAGACTATTTTTGCATCTTCAAGGTGACTTGAAGATTATATTTGGCCCTCTTTGTTGTTAAATGTATGGCATAAGGTGCGGGTAGGGAACTACTGTTTCCTGCTGCGCCTCAATAAGAAAGTACACACATTGAATATATTTTAAAACATATATACGGCATATATGTACACAGGCGAGCTTAACCCTTAAAAGATTTCTCTTCTAGCCAACCTTGGGAAATTAGTTTATAATATTTATAAACTAATAATCATATTAATAATAATAATGCCGGACATTTCACACAGCGTCATCTGGCCCCAAAGTAAGCAGAGCTTGTGTTATGGGTACCACATGACTGATATACTATTTATATACGTTTTTTTTGTAAATAGTCCGTGGACGACTGCTAATTAACTATTAAGTTAGAAATTCTAACACGCGATCGTTTTCAGGAAAAGGCGGCCCAGACCTATTCTCCCCGGAACTGATAAAGCAGACTGCATCAAGCAGTTACCATCCCTCTGAGTTACCCCTCCTCCCAGAACTGCCCCCCGCACGCAACCCCCTCTACAGGGAAGAGGACGACGAGGACGTGCCCGAGCCTAACCCCGCACCGCCCGTGCCAGTCAACTGGAGTGTTCTCACGCGAGTCCTGAAGACTGAAGCCCAGGATGAGGTAACCACCAGTCTTGTCAATTAATTATATTCACTAACTGACTAGCTCGGGACTGTTTTTGCACGTTTTAGTTTCTTAGTTGATTTTTTTTTATATAATGTTGGTGGACAATGCACACAACACCATCTAGCCCAAACTAAGCAAAGCTTGTATTATGGTGATCAGATGGCTGATAGAATACATATATATTTTTAAATACATACAAATACTTTATAACACCCAGACACAGAACAAACTTCTATGTTTGTCACACAATGTGTGTCCTGGGAGGAAATCCAACTCTCAAATGTTTACTTTGAACTTGCGCCTCAGAGGCTCCTTGGCACATGTCTTAGAACATTTTAGGTTCTCGACATCTCGGTTTCTCCACGATGTTTTCCTTCATCGTTTGAGAGTACTGGTATAGCGCATATTAATTTAATTATTGACCATAAAATACTATGCTTTAAATACTAGCAGATGCGCGGCTTGTCACCAGTAGTTCTTATATAAAAGTTGTTTGTAAAGTCGGCTTACAGACGATAATTTTACGTGATAACGTCATAGGAAAACATTGATGAACCGATAGTGCCTCTATCGCTTGTTCCGCGCTCTCGCTTGCACGCTTGGATCAGGCGCAACGTGATGGTAAGTCATGCTTTATCGTGCGTGCAGCCGGCGTTCATTGATTTATAAGACGTTATCACGTCAAAAAGTGATAAAACTATGCAAAAAAGCGCTAGAACCAGGATGAGCTGTCAATTCTTCTCGGATTCTTCATCACCTAACAATAAGCAAAGTACCTAAAATCCCTTTATTCCAGGTTCTATCAGAATCAGAGCGCGCATATCGGCTGACTCGCGAGGAACGGCTACGTTGGCGCGAGCTGATCTCCCACGAGAGCTCTCTGCGGCGTGAGTTGGCGAGGTCGTCGACCCGCGAGGAGTTCTCCCGAGTGGCGCACGACCACCGCTTCGCTCCACTCTACGCACCGC
Source organism: Lampropteryx suffumata (assembly GCA_948098915.1). Taxonomy (NCBI): domain Eukaryota; kingdom Metazoa; phylum Arthropoda; class Insecta; order Lepidoptera; family Geometridae; genus Lampropteryx; species Lampropteryx suffumata. Next base: position 2,722,084 of record OX402545.1, read on the forward strand.
CCAAATGGGAAGTTATCATCAGGATCCTGGCTCCACCACCGGATAAACCCAAGGTAACTTTTGAGCATGTGTTTATTTTTAAATCATTGGTACGACAATGAGGTACTAAATTCTAAGAGATACATATTTTCTCTTGACTTAAAAAGCCTCAAAACTTATCGAAACTACCCTCATTTGGTCTTCACATTTCGAAATGTCCACGTTCACGTTAAGAATTTTATGATTTTACATGGGTTTAAATCGAATTATTGACAGTGGTACCCACACTAGATAGATTACACTAGACACTAGATAGTATTGCAAGTACCTTGATACACGAGATAATTGTAGCTTCGGTTCATAGTTAACCATTGAATAAAAGTACAAAAACATTATACATTAACATATATTATTATTATTATTAGAAAGCGTATTATAATATAAATAAATATCTAATTCATAAGAATGCATGGCCGCACGTTGCTCTGCCCTGACAGTTGATTGACTGATTTGAAATAACTAATCTTGTATTCGTTTTTCGTAGTTAAGGTAGTTATAAGATGGATCATACAAAAAAGCAGGAGGTTAGAAGAAATTAGCACCGAAATTCGACGTATGTAAGACGTTTCAAAGTGATCCTTGTGATTGTATTGAAAAAAATATTTGAATTTATGATCTCTTCCGTGTTTTTCTCAGAACCGGTACCGCAAGAAGACAGAGTGGGACTCTCGCTCGCGTCGCAGTTCACTGCCGACCCTCTACGAGTACGACAGCGACGCCACTTCCTTACGCGACCCGCAGCGATCCCGTCGCTCTTCTTACAGAAGCGACCACGTCGACATGAGGTATACTCTTCTACTATTGGGAGCACTACTGGTCTAATAGTAGAGACCCTGCCTTCCGATTTTAAGATACCTAGTGGGATCAAATCCAGTCGTGCACCAATGACTTTTTCAGATCAAAATATCACTTTTAACTCGATCACGATTACGACACACAACACTCACGGTATCTGTTGGCCTGGTACGGGTTTTGATCGTTTACGGAAACTATATAAAATATCGTTTATACCACACCTACTGAGAAACTTGCCCATTCCTTTTCCAAATATAACTTAGAAAGTACATCATTTCAGACCTACTAAAATGCGGGACGGAAAAGTCTATGGAATTTCATTTCTAACGCGTTTAGCGGGAGAGAAAAGTGTATGGAATGGAAATCCATTTCCAATGAGTTTTTTTTTATTTTTTCATAAAGCAGCCGGTAGTTATGGTTATTTTCATAATAGGTCAAAGGACAAAAAGTTTTTCAAATGATTTATTCCGATTTCCGAACAATATTTTGTAAAAAGAACCCAGGTAATAAAGGCATACGCGGGAATTTCTTCGAAATTTGAATTTAAGTTTAGTAATTTTATTAATTCTACAGAATGTCGTCGAGTGATAGTGAAGATTTTATTTTATTTTCCTCGTAGGGTGTAGTATAAAGCACTATGTATCTCTCGGGAGAAAGTGCGATTCCTACCTCATGTGTTTTAATGCCCTTTTGCCCTTAATTCCCTTTCACACACTCAATAGGAATTGGGCACTTTCTCGCCTAGATGTACAATGTAGGTACTATTGCTTCCCTACATTTACATGTAGCGCCTCTAGCGGTAGCTATGAAGAACTAAAATTGACAGTAGGCTAAATCATATCATTGTATTCGAAATCGAAAACAGTTTCTTAACGAATTAGTGCATTTAGACTAAGATCATTAATCATGTCTGTCGCGCATCCATCATGACAAAACATTATCTGAGCTGTTGGTATACATTTATGCATAAATTAGTGCTTTTTGGCAGTACGAGTTCACACCAACTATGGCAAACTGATGAAAGTAACCTTGACGTTTACGAAAACTTTTATTGTTACTCACTGAATAAATTTTAGTCAGAGTTGAAAAACATCATCAATTTTCCACATTGAATCGTTGGAGTATTTATTTTGATTGCGTTTAATTATGTTAAAGAGACGGTATCTTGCTTGAAAGTTAGCCAAGGAGGCGGAACCATCGTGATTCGGAGCGTCAGGAGCTCGTTTTACACATGGCCACTAGTAATTCTTATCTATTCTGACTTTGAAAGTCATGTCTGTGCGTGAAACCACACGCGATTAGCCAATTTACTGATTATAAAATTTGATACGTCTTGATTTGGTAGTACGGACTTTGATAGTCTACAAAAACCATAAAATGTATCGTTTTCATGCTTGCAGCGCCCCTAGCAAAAATTTAACTAAAATCGCTAGTACGGAGATACTTGTCCTTTTTTTATTGCCGAAGTGTAAAAGAGATAGAAGTATATAGAACGAAGTTAGTTCAATAGAGCTAGTTGATGGACGACGTCGTGTAAACTTTATTAGAAAACTATTAGTTTTGCGAGATCACGAAAACTATTATATTTTACGTAATTTTTAAACTCGTACTAGACGTACTAGACGCATAGCCATGATAGAGTAGAGTCAGGAGAAAAAGTTGAATCAGATCGAAACAAGTTGGTTAGGTTATGTTAGAGTATAGAAAACAACGCGCAAGGCGAGCGAGCAAAGCGAGCGTGCCTCGGCAGCGGCCGCCAAAGCGCCAGAAAAATATAGTTCGTCTGTCTGTCTGTCTATACATAACTGTGTTACTACCCACAAAAGATTCACTCGTGCCACGGAAGATAATATTTCCCATGAAACTACTGGCAACAGTGTAGTGTCATTGGAAATGTACTTTTATCCGTAGCACTACCAGTAGTGTTACGGGAAAGTAAAATTTCCCTTCACTCTACTAGTAGTGCCAAGCGGTAGTGCCAAGGAAAACAAACGGAGTGTTACTGTTTATACATTTTTTAATGCACATTCACATATCACTAGGGTAATGTATGTAAGTATCTATAAGCAAAGAAGTAAATCGACAGCAAAATCGATTAAAGATTCGATTGAAACCGGTGTTTAATAGTTGTTTCACTCAGGTCGATGTCTGAGATGATGGTGGACTACGCGCGCGAACAGGCCGACACTCATTCCGAGGTGTCAGCCGGCACTCAGCTCGGGAGATACTACGACGACGACAGCGACTCCGAACATCCATTCCACCAACAACCGTGAGTGCCTTCTTTTTTTTGAAATCTATATACCTATATAAAAGAAAGTCGTGTTAGTTACTCCACTTATAACTCAAGAACCGCTGAATCGATTTGAATGAAACTTGAAGTTATTATAATTAGTAACTTGGATTAGGATATAGGCTAATTTTTATCCCAGATAAACAACGGGAATGGGAATTAAGCGGGCAACTTAAGCTTTAATACTTTTGTGAAGTTTTAACCGCACAACGAAGTGGGCAAGTGGGCAGCTGACCAGCTAGTAAATAATAGGTAAATAAATTTATTAACCTGGACATTTCACACAACTTTTTATGTTAAAAAATTTCAATATCTATGATAGCGGAATAAATGAAAATTGTATTTCACCATATACATGATAGTACTTTGTACTGATCAATAAAACAATTCATGCGAAATTATTCCCTAAACATTCTATGGGGGCTATCGATAGACGAGAAAACTAAGTAACTTGTAAATTGTATCGTCGAGCTATTAAATTATTATTTTTAAATTATTTTTGGTTTGTAAAGAAGTGTTAATGACCAATTAAATAATGACAACCTCTGTGGTGCAGTGGGCTTAGATCCGGCTGAGAAGCAGAAGGTTGCGGGTTCGATTCCCGCCGAGGGACAAATGTTTGTATGATCTGCAAGTATTTGTTTCGGGTCTGGGTGTTTCTATGTATAATATGTATGTATTTACAAAAAAAAAAAATATATAAGTAGTGTATCAGTCCTGTGGTACCCATAACACAAACTCTGCTTCCTTTGGGGCCTGATGATGCTGTGTGAAATGTCCGGGATTATTTATTTATTTATTTATTTAATTTAAACTTTCATCCTTGATCATAAACACTTCTTTATAACCAAAAATAATTTTAAAATAATAATCTAATAAAACTTGTGAAAAGGTACTTAGTTTTCACTTCTATCGGCAGTCACCAAAGACTGTCCCTCAATTTTTTTACCACTTTACTATTACTGTCACCACTGCTAAATTTACTAAAAAAGCGAAATGACTTAATTTACATTAAACAATAACTTCTGTGGCGCAGTGGGCTATGGTCCGGCTGAGACGCAGAAGGTTTTGGGTTTGATCCCCGCCGCGGGACAAATGGTTGTATGATCTGCAAGTATTTGTCTCGGGTCTGGGTGTTTCCGTGCATAATATGTGTGTATTTACAAAATAAAAAGTGTGAGTAGTATATCAGTCATGTGGTGCCCATAACACAAGCTCTGCTTACTTTGGGGCCAGATGACGCTGTGTGAAATGTCCGGGATTATTTATTAATTACTTTGAATTTTATTTATTGATTGAAGACATGTGCCAAAAAGAACTTTAATTACCACACTGGTTTGATATTACTAGTGACACGATAAGAAAGAGAGTATTAATTTGCGAAGGTCGTGGTCCCGTCACTCGCTGCATCGCTCAGCGAGTCAGCCATCCCTGGCGCGCTCCGCCGGCGAGCTTGTGGAACAGTGGACCGCTCCCGATGGTGACGTCACACCTACCCCTGGACGCAGGGTCAGAGGTCAGTTACAGTTCATATAGCTCATATATCATTTGACATTTTATAACTTCCTAAACATTATTTAATTAGGACTTATTTCATATTTTTTGTATCATAGGACTCTTCAGCAATAATATCTTCAATAATTTATTAACTATATTATAAGTTCATAAGTACAATTTGCCAAGCCGTACAAACATTACTGTTTGGTTTCCAGTTTTGTAATTAAAATTTTTCGTCAAGTGCATTATATCCAAATTATATACGAGGTCGTAGCTAGTTGCTACAAGGTCTTAGCTAGTTGATACAAAGTCGTAGCTAGTTGCTACAAGGTCGTAGCTTGTTGATACAAAGTCGTAGCTAGTTGCTACGGGGTCGTAGCCCAGTGCTACGAGGTCTCAGCCAGCTGCTACAAACTGTAACTAAGCGCTATGACTAAAAACTGTGGTTTCTTTACAGGACCTCAAGGTTTGACTACGTTCACGTCATCAGAAGTCAGGACGTTCCAGGCTTCATCCAGGGAATGGAGGGATTAAATCAAATTATAAATAAATATTAACACCAGTGACATAAACGCAACATAGATGGCGCAATTGAAAGTTATATTATGCGCATTATTTTGTCAGCTGGCTACTAGATGGCGCCACTAAATTACGCCACAACTAGCCTTATCTTGTACTTATTTGTAAATTTATGAATTTATGCTCAAAATGGTAACTTGAAGTGATAGTTTTCACTGCCTTATGATTTTAGCACAAATTATGTAAGTAACACCATTCCATGAGTACCTTGGTAGGTAATATATCCGTCCATAATGCCTTGTTTACACGAGCTTCGTATTTATCCGTACTAAGCTGCTTAGCGACAAGTGTGTAGTAACTGTTTCCATACTAGTATTAGAATAAAGGTAAAGGTATTAGAACAGAATAATTATTAGTACAAGTACAGAAGCCCATTTCCACGAAAACATTTATATAAATAGCAACCCTTGCTACGACGCAACAAAGTGCAATTTAGCTTAATCAAGCGCTTAGCGCCTAACATTATATACCTACATAGTGCGTCTCTTTCTGTCGCGTAACTCTTACTCTGGCGCGGCTCTTCTCTACGAATGTGCCCAGTAGAATGAGTGCGCTAATGTTCGAATGTAACTACGTACCTACCTAAAGTCAAAGTCAAATATTTTTATTCAATGCAATCACAAGGATGACATTGAAAAGTCTAACATACTAGGTGAATTTAGGTGCCAATTCCCCCTAACCCAAGTCCGCGAAGAACTGGCAAGAAACACCTGGTTCTAGCGCTTTTTTGTATGATCCATCTTATAACTAGCTTAACTACGAAAAACGAATACAAGATTACAGAAGTTTATACATTGCAAATCTGTCAGTTAACTGACGGCAGAGCAACATGAGGCCAAGCATTCTTATCAGTAATATAGTAATTTAAGTAATTTATCTGGTTGTAAAGGTATTGCTTTGATTAGTCATTCCAATCTAATACCTTTAAACGAGCAATTCTTGTATATATGTATGTATATAATCTGAATCTCGGAAACGGTTCCAACGATTTTCATGAAATTTAGTATGCAGCGGTATTCGGGGCGATAAATCGATCTAGCTAGGTTTCATTTTTAGAAACGGCGTTTTATTCGGAGTATCTAGATGACCGAGCATAAAGCTCGGTCATCTAGATACTTTGTCATTAAACAAACACTTCCCGTGGCTCTTCGACTCAACAACCGAAAAGTGCTCAGTAAATTGTGTTATGGGTCAGTTGTCTATTTGTGCCTTTGTCAATAGGATAGGCTTCTATACACTTGCATTTGCCAGTTTCACTAATACTTGTCAGTGTGTCACTAATAGGGGAGCCCAACCGGCAAAATGCGGATTTACTCAAACGGTGTGACACCTATTGGATTGTGAAGATTAGTAAAGAAAAAAAAGTTATATGCTGTATGCTTTTTCTCTGATAAAACGGAGAGAGTAGAGGTTTTCAAAAATGTTAAAAAAAACAGTCGCAAAGAAATACTCGAGCGCTTCAGATATTAATAGTGTAAGTCCCGTGTTTGACGACCTCTGTGGTGCAATGGTCTAAAGGCCAGCTGCTACGCAGAAAGTTGCGGGTTCGATTCCCGCCGCGTGACAAATGTTGATATTATCTTTAAATATGTCATGTGTGTTTCTATCTATAAATGTATGTATAAAAAAAAGTATATTAGTATATAAGTCATGTGGTACCCATGACACAAGCTCTGCTTACTTTGGGGTCAGATAATGCTGTGTGCAATGTCCGGCATTTATATAAGTGTATGGTACTTCACAGGGTGCAATGTTTTAACCTATGTTATTCTGTCGAGCTTAAGTAGATCCCAAAATCCCCGATTTGGCTCCTCTACACACGAGACATTTATATTGCATTATCTTTGAAGCTCGTGTGAACTAGTTATAAGACTTAACCTGATAAAGTGACATACTAATTATAACGCTAATTATTTTATGAATCTCTGCTTCTAATTATAATTTGAGTTAATTCATTTTAATATATAAGTATCAATTAATAAATGACTAAGCTAATATTAGTGGGTTATTTTTATAGATATTTTCGTTAATATATTATATAATTACTTAAGATTTATTAACCGGACAATAACTTAATATTATGAATGTAAAAATATTAAAGAAATTTGGTTGACGTCAATTACTTTTAGGCAACTTATCACAGAAAAACGCGCGGGTAGTCTTATATTATTTTACACTAACACGTGCCAAAATAACAAAATATGCTGGTTTACATTGTACATTAACTGTTTTTCAATTACGATATATTTGTGAATAGTTTAAATAGCAAGGAACCTAGCAGCTGAGGCAAGATGGCGGTTACCCGACTGCACTAGCAAGGGGGGTATTGTTTCCCTTCGTTAGTTACTTGCCTTGATTGCTATGTGTGTGTGGGATATAGGGCAATGGTTAAAATGTGCACAACGAAATGGTTGTATGTTTTCTAACTGGATTCTATATTAAAATTTAAGAGTTTCTTCTGAAATATTGCATTGCACTGGAACGAAGCATATCTCGTAACGAGCAAACGAGATCTGGGAGCTTGTTGCTTCGCCGAGCGTCGGAATGAAACTATGAGTGTGTTCGGAATGAGTTTGTTCTGTGTTCAGCTGTTGCTATTTAGACTAATTGGACTAAGTGCCCAATGCTAGTGTTCTAAAACGGTGAAGTCAAAGATCTAAGTAGCTAAACCGTACCTAGTCCGGGATTTACTCAAAGGCTACTCATGTAGACTTATATAAAGTTTAAATTGTCGTCAGAGATTTCCAGTTAGAAAAATATGGTGCTAAGCAATGAAAATACTAATATTTTGTATCATTAAAAATGATTTATTTTAAAATGTAGATTTGTATTTACAGATTAGATCAATTAAATATTGTATTTTGAAACTTTTAGATCAATATACGTTCCTTAACATTTAACTGTTTTTTTATTTAACCCATGACTGTTTTAATTGGTGCTGTTTTTGTAAATTTTACAAGAACTTGGGGAAAAACTTAAAATGGTCAGTTGTCTGTCTGACACTGAAAACATTGAACTAACTAGTAATAGTATGTAATCATTTCGAACCTAACATATGGTAATTATTAACTAGTGGCTCTGTGAGCTATATATCTCCGCCATTTTGAAAAACTTCCAAAAACGGAATCGACAAAATAAATCTAATATAGTTATAGAACCTGCTCACAAAATCGGTCGGTTATCGGCCGAGAATAGGTTGAGAAATGCGACCTTTGACAGACGCCGTCCGGACAGACATGCAAAAGCATTTTTGCCTAAGCTGAAACAGAGACACTCGCTCGGTCAATAAAACGACCTTTGCAGCGCAGTGGGCCAAGGCCCGGCTGAGACGCAGAAGGTTGCGGGTTCCCCCGCAGGACAAATGTTTGTATGATCTCAAATGTGATATGTTGTCTCGGGTCTGAGTGTTTCTATGTCTTTTTTTTTTGTCTTTATCTGTCTTTGTCTTTTCTTTAGTTCAATGAATAATGTATCTGTTTTTACAAAAAATAATAGTATAGGTACATAAGTTTGAAATGTCCAGTATTATTTATGTATTATTTCATTTGAATTCGAGTAGAAGTTTTAGACAGACAACATAGAAATACTACGCATCATAAATCACACAATTTGCTTTAAGTTCGAATAAATTTCTTTATTTCAAAAGATAAAATATAAAACAGACGAAACTAACAATGTTAAATTCGACGACTTGAAATTTTTCTACAAAAATGGCATCAAAATCAATAAAACAAAGCATTCAAATTCGCATATTTGATTACTAACTGCGTTTGTTCGTATTACATAATATCATCAAAGTACTCTAATTTCGAACGAATATTATGACAAAAATTTTGTGTTAAAATTACAAACGCAGCCTTAAAATGTTTTATTAAAATACCTTAGTACTAAATTTGTGCCACTCAAACAATAAAGCTATAGAACAGACAAATTCTATGACCAAATTCTTTATAACAATGAGAAAATTTTAGATATTTTCACTACAATTTTTAAAACATGAAGTTTTCACTTTTAAAATACTCATAACTAACAATAGAGCACGCTTAATTCTATCAAATACCCTAGAAGCTCCGTAACACAAAACTATCTACAACTGTACAACTATCTATTTTAAGAAACTTTAGACCGCTCTTTGACAATATGTACAGGCCCAACTAGGCCGAATATTTAGCTCCTAAACCATACAAATTGGTATCTAACATAAGATATGAAATAAGTTGACAGGTCCCTCTCTGTTTGGCAATCACTTCTCTGGCACCTTTGGCTTCCTTCTCGAATAAACCATAGTTGTTTATTGATAGCTGCTCCTTTTTTGTTTATAAAAACATCCTTTAAATAGTTTGAATATTTTAGTCAAAAATTTAAAAAATCTAAAATATCTTCACTATTTTTAATATCTACAAAGAATACAGGATCATGAACACTTTTAGTTATCAGTTTATTTGCACATTGTATTTTTCCATCTTTATATTTGACTAATGGAGCCAAACGACTGCCGTCTTCTTGTGACTTGCTTCCAAAATCTTTTCTCGAATTGTTTTTCCTGTAAAAATTGTCATCGTTACCATGCAACAGTTATCTGTGACATTAATTTTAAATATAAGTTGTTGTGTGTAGATATTCAACGTGATCTATTTCAAACTATTCTAAATAATAATTGTACCTACCAATTGTAACAATCATTGCAATTTTAAAAGACATCAAAACTAAAATGCATCGCCAAGAAGTGTTTACGTATATAACTAAAAAGAACAGTGACATTGCTAGAACTGAAAACAGGACGTAACATAAAGGATCAGATAAGCTGCGGGTGAATAATGAAAAGCGCAACGATATTTTAATAAAAATATATTTTCAAGAATTTTCGTTCCAAATGAAATGGACAGATCGTTAACAATCAACAAAAATAGAAACAGCATCGTCTAAAGCTGGATTTAAACATTACTTAGTGTTAGAATTGACATGAGATTAGTGCCAAGACATAAAGAAGTAGAAGTTAACAACAATTTTGCGATTGACTCAAGCAAAGATAGATACTAAGAAACCAGAATAATATTTTCTAAATGGTTACTAACCTTATTATTATTAACAAAGTAGATAAATTTTAAAGGCATTTTATTGGCAATATTTTCTAAAACATACAATCTCACTAGATTTCTCGATTCAGTAACTTATATAAATTTTCTGCAATCTGCTGATAATAGGTATTTACAATAGATAATAATCGTTAAAATTTTATCTATTTTTATTAATGTATAAGTATTTTTTTTAACTTTCGTGATCAGAATTCTTTTTTTAGTAGTTAACGGGTATATGAACGAAATATGCGATATATACCCGTTAACTACTAAAATAATAAAAGACATTTTGCATTTGTTTTTATAAGCATTGACTAAATTATGAATTTCGGTTATTATAATTTTGTTACCCACATCATAATTTATTTTGGTTACTAAGTACTAGCATAGATACATTATTATTTGCCACAAGTTTATGTATTTTCCTAGTACCTTACCTATTATCGGAATTGAACATAATTCGGATTTAAATATTCCACTATACATTATGTTTTAAAACGATTTTCATTTTGTAATATTGTTTTTGTGTTGCACATTAAATACATGTTATGCTAACCTACAGAGAAATTTAGAAATTCATCGAATATAATGAACAGAACAAATAATAATGTAGTTTTCTTATAAATGGGTGAAACATTAATAAATATATCTAAAACCTTCAAGTTGCTATGCTTTTTAGTACCCTACATTAATACGTTTAATTCGTAACCTACCTATACAACAAGAGTCGGGAGTAGCAAGTGCCATTATCGACCAATAGTTTTAAAAAATTTGGTTACCCTAAGGACTATTCACACATTATTACAATATAGCATTAAAACACCTAGTTTTAAAAACTGTTAACTTTACAAATCCGCCATCTTCAAAAGACATTCAAAAGGTCAACGAAATAAGTTTTCACAAAAGTTTATGAAGTGATTATCATTCAATAATCATTTGTATTACCAAGAGACTGGATGTCAAATAATGACGATTTAAAAAAAACCAACGCTCACAAAACGTTTCGTAGTTTGAGTTGTGGTGCCACGTGCCACAGACTAGGGCATATTATGTTTTATGTTTAAATCCAGCTGATGGTTGGCACAAGCGGTGCGTTCACACAGAGCCATTGACAAAGCAAATCTTGTAATAGCCGTTCTCAAGGTTGTTGCTCACGGTCGTCCTGCGAGGGGAGAATGGCTTGGCGCTGAGCGAACTGATGACGAACGGCTCTCGGCGGGGGCTATCGGAAGAAGCGCGGCGCCGGAGGAAGCCCATTCTGGAAATGATACAAAAACTATTGAGCTAGCCATCATACATTTGACCTACACGTAGAAGACCAAAGCAGTAAAATATACAATCAATAAACGTGACATTGATAAGTAAACTGATGATAGAAAGAATGTAAACTACATCTTAGGAATTATATTTCCCTTGGGGCCTTGGCTCGTTAAACATTGAGCCTTACTAACAGAGAAATTCGGTGAATCACTATAATGTTACCTACAAACAATATTTGTATATAAAATATGTAGTTTAGTAAGACGCTTCAATTATGAAAGACTCACATCTTCCCGTTCTGGCATAGAGATCGCGTCCGCGAACGCATCGTCTGAACTTCCGCTCGTGCCAGTTGCTCCATCTCCATAGGTTTCTCGTTTTCTGGAACTAATAATCCAAAATTCATGCCATGAAATTTTAAATAATTATACTACGACTGATGTTAAATTATCTAAATCAAAGACCTGCGAACTATGTTCTTATCAAAGAACATAATAACTTTAATAAAATCTTCCGTATTCTGTGATTTCCTAACTGCAAGAATGGTAATGAAGATGAATAAGAAGCCTAAGTATATTTATATATATTTACCAGTAGGTACAAATTATCATTATGAAGAAACAAATAAATACTTTTACAACAAAGATAATCCATTATTTGACACGAAAATTTTTAATTTATTTATTTTAGCTTTTACAGCTCTTGGTTTTAGCATTGTTTTCTTTCTGATCTCATCTATTGTTTTAATTTTTGATTCATGTGTTTGGTCAAAGCTTTTCTCATTGCTCTAGTCTTCTTGGTCCTCAGATCCAAAGGCTTGTATTTCTTGTTTTTGCAGTGATTTCTGTGGTTAACCTTCATTTTCTGATGGTAAACAATGTAGACACGTGCAATAGCTTTTCTCACAACACGGATTTTAGATAACTCGGGTGCAACACCACCAGTTGCTTTGGCAACACGTCGGTTTGTCAATTCGGTCTTTAGCTCTTCCAGTTGTTTGGAAAGATCCTTCAAATCCGAACATTTAACTTTCCCCATTTTAAAAACATAGCTTCTGCGCACTATGACGATTTGAAAAGGAATGCATATACAGAAGATGTTACCAATATATGCATTGACGTGTTGATGAAAAATGTATTGATGAAATTTGAAATACTTAAATCAAAAGAAGTGCAGAACGTACGTTTCCAAGCATATACAGAACTGCGCGAAGTAGTACGAGGGGCGGTGCGGCGCGGGAGGGCGCGGCACATCGTTACTGCGTCGGCACTCGTCACGCGGCCCAACAGCGAGCGCTGACAAGCTGCGCGAAACGACCAGGGGTCTGACCCGCCACCCTGCTGGAAAAACATGGAAATCAGCATACCACGATACAACAAAATAACCTGATGAACATGGGAAAAAGTTCTAGGAACTGAGAATTGCACGAATTCATTGATAGCGATTCAGATTCAGAAATGTCCTTATATAATTAAAAATACAGCGATAGTTAGGGCGTTATTTTTTTTACGATTGCTTTTTAAATATTTTTACCCAGGACACCTCCTGGTCTGCCAGCATATCCTTCCCCTGGTCGAGCGCCAGCCTCATCTCCGCTCGAGGACTCAGTCGTTCTTCCGGCATCACTGGTTTCGGTGCCGCCGGTGGTGTAGATTCTTCCACTGCTTGTACTTGCTCCGAGGCTGTAGACGATATTTTTTGTTGCGTTTTGTACTTGGTTTGTATAATTAATTATGCTTTGGCATTAATAATTTTCAAGGGATCACTGATCTTTATTCATTTACTTATAGTTTCTTTGACGACATATTTATATTATTAAAGTAATTTTTCATTTCCCCTCCCATTCGTTTTATGGTTTTTATATATTTTATTCCTAGTTGTGGTAGGTAAGGTAGTTATAGGCCGCTTCCATTTTCACGGCATAAGCCGTAAGTACAACAATAATATCATTAAAATAATATCGGACATTTCCCACAGCACCATTTAGCCCCAAAGTATGTACCAGTTCGGGTTCGATTCCCGCCGCGGGACAAATGTTTGTATGATCTGCAAGTATTTGTCTCGGGTCTGGGTGTTAATATGTATAATATGTATGTATTTACAAAAAAAAAGTATATATGTAGTATATCAGTCATGTGGTACCCATAACACAAGCTCTGCTCTTGACGACCTCTGTGGCGCAATGGGCTAAGGTCCGACTGAGCCACAGAAGGTTGCGAGTTCGATTCTCGCCGCGGGACAAATATTTGTATGATCTGCAAGTATTTGTCTCGGGTCTGGGTGTTCCTATGTATAATATGTATGTAATTACAAAAAAGAAAAAAGTATTTAAGTAGTAGGTATATCAGTCATGTGGTACCCATAACACGAGCTCTGCTTACTTTGGGGCCAGATGATGCTGTCTGAAATGTCCGGGATTATTTATTTATTATTTATCTGCTTACTTTGGGGCCAGATGATGCTGTATGAAATGTTCGGTATTATTATTATTATTATCATAGTTATGAATACCAGATGACTGATATACTACTTATATCCATTATTTGTCTTTTGTAAATATATACATATTATACATACATGCTCGTAGAAATACATTGTAAGTTCGTTTAGTTGTCAATAGTGTGGTTATGTATAAAACTACTTTTGATTGAAACTGTCTAAAGGATTATTGTGTTTCGATCCTGGAAATACAATGATTGACTCATTTACTTCTTCTGCATATTGAATGATTAAAGAATTGTCAGGCTTGTTTGAATAACAAAACAGTAGGTCTCTTATAACACTCGCTTAGTAAACGAAAGTCTAGTCTAGTCTAGTAAAGTCTAGTCCCTTACTTGACTCGTGTGGCAATACGCTCGTTGTCGATATGTGGATGGCGGTGCGCTCGAGTGTTGAGGGCGTGCTTGCCGAGCTCGCTGATCCCCGACGTGGCACAACACTGGCCATAGCGACACGAGCCTCCGCATACTCTTTTGAAACTGAACAGACAAATAGCAACCTTAAAAAAAACATACAGAACATATTATATGGATAAGGTTTTAAAACACTGTGAAGGCATGATATTTGCTATACTCAGGCTGTGGAGAACTTAATACTAAGAATATAGAGATTCATAAACGGATTTTAAAGCACGGTAAGAAGAAAAGAAATGGAGGAGTGACAAGCTTAATGTGTTTTGTAAAAGTTCAAGACGTAATTGTTCGAGTAAGGTAAGTAATGGCTTTAAAATGAAAATATGAAAACCTTTTACTCTTCAGGATATTCTCACCAGATAGTAAGGGCATCAAAGGTGCCTCGTTGGTGGGTGTCCTGTCTAGGCTCAGATCGGACGCGACGCCACCATCGTCCTCCTCTCCAACAATTTGTGCGGCGCCCGCACCCCCGTCCCCTGCTTCTGTAGAAAAAAACACTTTATAACAATACTACCTAAACTCAAGTCGGGATAAAGTCTACCGTCTTATAATCATTTTCATTACATTTGGAAATTTTATTTTAATTCTGAATTAAATAACTAAAGAATAAAGTAACTAAAAGTAAACTTATTCAGAAAAAAAGCAATAGTGCACATTTAACTAAAAAATAGGGCGTTGTAAAATAAATACGGGGAGAATAAAATTAAGAAGTTTTGTCAAAAAGAGAAAAAAATTAAAAACTACGAGAGTTTAGCTGGGAAGTTCTATTCTATATAAATAACTAGTTGGGTTTTTGCCAAACATGCATCGTGCTACATTTATAATAATTATTTACATATAACAAGGTATTTGTGTACTGAATGGTGATGATAAACCCTCACCTTTGGTTAATATTCAAGTGATCCACTATTCTGTCAAAATGGCATGTTACTTTGTTATTAGTGTATTATGTTTGGTGCTAACATGTATTTTTGTATGACGGTGGCGTGTTTTTTTTATTGTCAGTGTATTTGCGTGCACCGTATCGCGTTTGATCATGAATTCCCTTTAATTCCATTTTTAATAATTGTTCTCTGTAAACTAATTTAGCGGTTCGATCAATTTCTAAAACTATCATTATTTATTTCACAAGTTTACCAAATTCCATCAGCGCCTACAATAAGATCATCCAAGTAAATATAGCAATAACGTGGATGGTTTACTTTCCGTTTCCATTTCTCCAACTCACCTGATTCTAAAGCAGAGGGCGGCAGGTGCGGCACGTCGCAGCAGTCGTCAGCATCTGGGCCACGCTCGCTGTCCTGCGCCAATCGCCGCACCAGCGGACCAGTCACAATGTGAGATTACACCTAGCTACAGTCTATGCGACTACTACGGCTATTTGCCAGAAGTCCAGACTTGGATCTGTTTCACTAATTTTTGAATTTTGAGTGTGATCGCCAATTAGTTTCTGATTCTCAATTAAAAAATTGTACTGAAAGCAGTTACATTGTGCTAATTTCTAAGGCGATTTCACATTATCTAGTGTTTTATCAGATGTATTGTGGCAACGTTCATGCAACAAGCATGCATTAATTTTAGCTATGTTCAGACTGTTGCATGCTTTGAAAGTATTTTTAATTGGTTTCTAAGTTCTAAAGCATTCATCAAATGGTCGATATTTTATACTGCTAAACACATCAGATCAATCATTATTTTCAAATATAAAAGGGTTAATACACAACATTGATAATACGAAAATATACGAAACATTTAACACAAAAATAAATTCAACTTTTTGAATTTGTATTCACCCAAAAGATGCTTAGTATCGTTAAGTATACGTAAGAATACGTAAGTAGTAAGTAAGTATTTGATTATTCTGGTATCGAAGAACATTATAAGATATTCACCTGGTCATCGGAGTTGGTGGGAGTTGCCTTATTATCTTCACTTCCACTATCTGAACCATCTTCCTCCAAAAGTGGTTCCAATCTTCTTCTGAAAACATCCCTACGTTACACCGTAACATTAGTATGTGTTAGAAAGGTGTAAAAACGTGATAAAAGCCAAATACTACGAATGCGATAAAAAAGCCCAACGTTCTGTGAAGGTGGAA
This sequence comes from Lampropteryx suffumata, assembly GCA_948098915.1. Lineage (NCBI taxonomy): Eukaryota > Metazoa > Arthropoda > Insecta > Lepidoptera > Geometridae > Lampropteryx > Lampropteryx suffumata. The sequence continues at coordinate 2,738,635 of OX402545.1, forward strand.
GCATTACTGAAGCCAATCTAAGTGTAACATTAGACAACAATAAATAAATTAGCGAAGTGTTATCTAGTTACCTAGGCAATAGCGGCCTTAAAGTCGTCGGTCCAGTAATAGTTGGTGCCATTAAAAGCTCATCCATCATGAGTTCTGTGTCATCATCACCAGCGTATGATGACGACGACTTCGTAGGAGACTGAAACAGTGGAACATTTACCATTCAAATGTTTTAGCTTATTGATCTGTTGATAAAAGTTTCTACTTTATGTTTCTTGATTGCTATTTGAATATCTTACCGATAGAGTACCGTGCTCTGAATCAGGTAAGTTGTCTGACAGGTCTCCTGATGATGGAGTACCCCAGGCTTCTTCTCCACTAGCACCGCTGCCTTCACCAGTTTCACCATTTCCATCTTCTGTGCCAATGGTGGTTTTCCAATCACTTACGCCAAGACACCTGTTTGAATTACCGTGCTAATCATTTATTGAATATTATCTACAATCATTTATCAAAACTAGATTCACCTACATGATTTTCTAAGAGAATATATATAGTATGTTTAACCTTCTAATACACTACTAATTTTTATACCATAAATGTACTCATATAGAAAACTAAGTAGGTTATCTATTTGGTAACCTCAATAAGAGTTTTTAGTAGTTAAAATATTACGGCTATTTAAATGTTAACCACGCACTTAATTACTGATATTTTGTCAAATCTACTATAGTATTATTTAAACAATTTAATTGCCATGTAGTTGTTACTTTTCATCTAGGTACTTAGTTAATTCATATTTTTGTAGGGCACCTACTGATTGCAATACTAAGATTGGACCCAATTATACTGCTCTATCTATGGAATTATAAAACTTTCTACTTAAACTAATTAGGTATGTGCTATCTCTGTTTCCGCTATGAACTTGTAGCTAGTATACTTCAAAAATAGCGACCGTAAAAAATCTAGCAATAAAATTCGATATTATTTCTAATAGTACCTCCTATTCTAATAAAACCACAAATAAGACAAAACTGATCTATGAAATTGAAAACCTATAAAACTCATACTTATCGCTGTCTTGTTCCATTGGTGCCATCTATCATGTAGGTAAAAACAAAACTTGAGATTATAGTAAACATATATTGTGAATATGGACAATTTTAGAGCATGATTTCTATAATAATAGGTTTAAATATGAAATTGCTGTTCTAATGTATTGACACTTTCAATTAAAATGAAGCCGGCATCTTTTGGTATTTCAGTGTTTTTTTTTCAAACGATAATTATAGTATTCATAATCATCCTTCGGCTTTAATTTGTTTTAACTGTTAAATGTAGCTTTAGATAGATAAATAGTAATTTTTGAATAGGTACGAGTTCCAACGTGGAACTAACGCAGCAAATTAACTTGAAAATGGGGTTGAATTATCTGACTTATAAGCGCGTTGCAATCGTCGATACCATTATAATCGGTAAGGAAATGAAGGGATTTTTTTGAACAGTATTGTGACGTGCGACGAAAAATAGATACTTTACGATATTCGTAAGCGAACAACGCTGACCCCAGATCTAAAACCGCAACAATGAACTAAAGCGTAGCTTACCATATAAAGGTTATGGTAACTGTAATTCACTACAGCTTCCTCAGATCCCGTTAAGCAATAACGGCGGACATCTACGAGAACAGTGCAGAGCTGTGAACAATGATGACGAAGCTTTCAGAGAAACAGCCCCGTCTCGTCAAGCGATCTTCATCATTATTGCTTATAATACACAAAACCGCAAGACCTCATACTGCTCGAGAAAACGTTTTAACACTACAGGAACTGCAGTTAGAAACCACTCCTCATTCTCCTTACTCGCCGGATTTGGCCCCAACCGACTACCATGTTTTTATGCCAAATTTTTTGCATTTTAATAAAGTTTCTTCCCAGGCATTTCTTTCCAGGCACAAATAATTTCATACTTTAACTTTTACTTTTAAAAAAACAATTGCGAAAATGCGAGCCGTATAAAGAACAAGGTTATTATAATTAACATCATATGATGTTATGAGGAAATTACACCAAATTGCGAGATTATTATTCATTGAAATTATATCATAAATAAATATCAGTGAAAATATGACTTACCTTTCCAAAAATGAAGGTTGTTTGTGCGCAACAGCTGTGCTTGGTACGCTTTCTGTATAGCTGAATATATTCATCTTTTCCACCACAAATGAACCTGCTCTCGCGGTCCATCCCATTATTCCACCGGCAGCTCCAGCCACTGTTATATAGTATAGTACGATCATCTTTATTTTCTATTAGATGATATTAAACTAAGTACCTATCGTCTTTTATCTGATGTTTTCTGAGTCCTTACCTGCGTTGTAATTCTTAGTAGTATCTGGCTCAGTCAGTCTTACGTTCCCATCGTCAGTCTCATCGGACGGTAGTCTTTCGAGGCTTGACATTGTGCCATACCTATAACCGTTAAAATTTGTCACTGAACAGAAAACATTTAGACACAATTGTTATTATAAATGTGTATACCTTTTAAGCGACACGTAAGGAAGGTCATCAGGGACATCTGGGGAATCAGGAGAATCATCTACAAGGTCATCCTAAAATTAAAACATTAAATTAGCAAGGCTTCAAAAACGTTTTAAATAGAATATAATTTGAAAACGTTACTTACAGTCTTATGAGTGGTATTATTGTAGTCCGGGGTAGGGGGAACTACGGATATATTAGGAACAGGTGATTCCGATTTGACAGATCCTAAGCTAGCCGGTCTAGAGTTCAGAGTATTTAAACTAGAAATCGACGATCTTTTAAATGGTTCTACTCTCATCAAATGAGCTGCTGGGTTTATAGCAGATAAACCCATCAGCATTAGTGGTCCTAACTCTAAATCATCATCGGAAACATCATTAGCATTATGATCTTCTGTTTTCTCAGTCTTTTTACTAATGTCTCCGTTCATTTTACTTACAGCTGCAATACCCATTCTAGGAGACCTTCTCATTCCTCTTTCGATCCTAAAGTCGGGTTCATCTTCGTGTATTGAGTCGTCTTCTAAAAATACTGATGACGTTTTCAAGCATGCACCAACGTTTTCCCGTTTCGTTACAATGTTCATACCTAAAACTTTGTTTAATACATTTTCAGCTTTTTGACGTGTTATTTGTTCTTTTCTAGCTGTTGCCGGGGAATAACTTGACGTCACAGTTTTTGTTTTTGAGAGTGTGATATTTTCAACACACTTTACCTCGCTAAGATATTTTTCTTGGGCTATTACGCATTGGACCTGATTAGCAATATTTGAGTTGGACATTCTTAGGTCGTTAGAACTAGAGTTAAATACCATGGAGCTACAGGTGGTATGACTTGTGGAAAGTGGACTATTTCTACTGCTGGATGTTGGGCTAGGAGATCTGATCGATGTATCTTTCCTTAGTTCTAATTGGCTCTTTGTGTGACTCCTTGACATACTCCTCATAAGAATTGGTGATTCAGTTTTAAGTTCGTATGATGTTGATTTGAGCATTTTTTGACTTTGTTCAATTGAGTCTATGACTTTCGCTGCCGCCTTTGGCGCATCTTCTGGACGTAGTTTCATTGCATTCTTACGTTCTAGATGGCAGAAAAACTTTGGTTTTCTGTTGTTGCAGTTTGCACTACAAGAGCTCGGTGAACTTTTGTTGGAATTGGAATTTTGTGGTGATGCTTCTTGTTTTGGTTTGGGAGGAATAACTATTGGCTCTTTTTGAGATATAAGAGGGCTGTTTGGTTTGGACAGACATTTTTTGTGGCACTGTCTGCATACGGGTATTGTGTCAACTACAACAGGACTCGTGCGTACGGTGATCTGAAAAGTAATAGACTTGAAAGAAAAATATTATAGAAGATTGTTTTATTTTTTATCAAATTAGATAGGATACAATCTCTTACTTGGCTTCCAGAGTTACTACTTTTAGACGGGCTTCGTTCACTTTCTTTCTTCTCATTAGATGATGCCATTTTATTTTCGTGGTTTAGGACAAGTTCAGCTACTTCTAAAAGATTTAGTTCTTTTGATCTTTTCCTTAGTTCTTCAATACTCCACATCTGTGAATTAAACGGATAAGCATATTAAGTATCAAATAAGAGAGTAGTAATAACATTTATAATAACAACATGTAAGAGATAACAACATTCTCGAAGCCATCACACTTTTTCTTTTCAAGTTTACTATGTTTTACTATGTTTATACTTTTTTGGGTGATTTTACCTCCATATCAGGCTCCGGTGGGTCCATCTCTTCAGCTTCAGGCAGCTGTGTCATCCATCGTTGAAGGTGCATGGTGGAGCCTCTGCTTCGAGTACTTCTGCCTCCTTCTGTCGCACTGCCTCCAGCGCCTGTTTGGGTTTCTTGAGAACTTCTTCGTGTCTAAAAATTCATGTTACTGTCTCAAGTACTTTTATGTTTATTTTATTTAAATTTCCAGGTCATATGGATGATTGCGATAATTATAAAACTTACCCTTGAATTATGTCATTGCAGTCAATTATTCATGATAGCTGTCAATATTCTTTTCTAATTTTTACATTTACCAGAATCCTTAACATAAGTGATGGTACAAAATGTATTAAGCGGAAAAATGGTAGAACCTTTCATTTTCGTTAGCGTCGCAAAACTGGATAAAGATAAAATAAAAATATTGATCGCCATTGACAAATTCACTTTATTTACGGATATTGGAAATATACTGTTCCGATCTAAACACAAACATCCAAATATATTAGTCCATTAAATTTACGTCACAAAGAATCCAGAAGTATTAGTAAAATGTTTTCTCAAAATTATGGTTTCCGCTCATACAATAATTACGACTATATTAAAATTTACACACAGCCAAAGACATCGAAAATTACTGATTCTAACGACAAATTTGCTTTAATAAAAGAGGCCATACGCATACGCATACAAATAACCTCGATAAATAGGTAATGTGAACATTTTGCGATGCTAGCGACAATGAATACACGACTATTCAGAATATCAGATGTAACATTTACAATACCATTAATGAAATACTTGTCTAGGTATACATTGATAACAAGCGTTAAACGAACAGTTTCAACATTCAAATCAACATCTACCATTTTTCTTGTAATACATTTTACACTAACGCCGGCAGGTGCATTTAATTTGTCAAACATAACACAAGCTTTGAATCAAAGTGCTCTAGGTCTACAATGAACTCTACATGATTGATCTCGCGAAGCTGATCGCCAAATATCCACATGACCTGTACAAGTAGTGTACCTGTTTGTACATCAACACAACATCATTCTGTACATTAATATAACAACATTTATATCATGGGTAAGATTTTCATAAATAACGTAGAGTTAGTATTAGAAGTAGCAAAAAGAGCGTAAAAATGTATATAGAAATTCATACCAAAAATAAGGGAAGCTTTTTGAATTTCGTCTATTAAAGGACGGAAGACATGAAGCAAGTCGTAACAATACAAAAAGATAAGACGCCTGTAAGTTGTACACAATTTTTTTCTATGGGTACCTTAAATTTACATTTTGACACTGAATTTCTAACAATGTACAATGAATTGGCATATTGGCATACACGTCTCAGTAAAAAGCATGTTTTTACCCCATCCGAATCAGTTCTGTGTAAGGTCGGTTAAAATATTCAGAATATTCGTATGTTTATATTCTCCAAACTCATCATTCATAAGTGGGTATCAGACTTATAAATTAGATTTTCTATCATAATCAAAATACGAAGTTTTTAATACTGCTAATGTTCGAAAATATGTCTCTCAAAATTTTGTTACCACAACCTTATCTTCGACTATAAGCGAATTTCATAACAATCCAACAACTTTGTCCGTGCCGTGGCCGGCCTGTCTACACAACAAAAGCTTTACCAATCTGGACATTGATGGTTCTATACTCGCCTACGCATGTATAGCACTACGGAAACACACCATTCGTGGTTCACTGAGCATTTATTAGCTTCAACGCCACGTCCGACCCGATCGAGGGAAGCAGGAGTTTGCTAACTCGGGGTCGGACTCTGCGGATCAGAGTTCTAAATATGCCGGTGGGGTCGGCCTTTCTGGCAGTGCCACTCTGGGGAGCAACGGATCATCGGGGAGGAATATGCGCTCTTCCACAGCATGCTTGTAAGACGCATCTACGTCTAAATCTGCAAGAGCTAGGTCAGCTTCAAACGATTCCCAACGACAGGGAGACATTTCCGAGTACTCTTCCCCACCGTCTGGGGTCAACAGTGCACTGGGGGAAGTAGGACGCTCATCGTTTTTCTCGATGCTTGAAGATGACACAAAATGGGAAGAGAAAGTTTGAGACTCCGCTGGGGATAGATTTGCTGATGGCGTTTCTGGGGTTGGAGCAGTTCTCCAGACTGTGCTTAGTGGGCCTCTTACTGGCTGTGGAAGAGGACTGGCAGAGCTTGTTCTCATATCGAAGCTGACCCTAACTTCCTTCTCTGGACGTTCTTCCACCAGCATATTGAGGTGGGACCTGTAAGAGCTGGCTGGGAGTAATGCCAGGCTGGAGTGCCGTGGGATGCTAGACGCGGATACCTGACGCTGCTGCGAATCCAAAGTAGCAAGAGAGAACGTCAGCTGAGGATCTGGAGAATCGAGCGGTGAGCCAAGGGGTGTTCCAGACATCGTGTGTGCTCGGTATCTGAAAGGGATGCAAGTATTGGATTAGAAACAAATATTTTACGTGTCGATACTACTTCATGGAATTGCAACTTTTGAATAGCCGGGACTGACTGTTTAGGCACTGGCAAGAAAATGCCACTGCGGTCACGAATCTCCCATCCAAGGATTAATCTCTTAGGCTGCTTTAGCTTTGTTAATCTGTTAGGAATTACTTGGCTACACCACGAGCGCTTAAAAGTGATAATAATAAAAGGTCCTTCTCACATCTGCCTTTGAAGTAGACTTTGCCACACTGCCTTGAGGTCTATCGAGGGAGCCCTCAGCGCGACTGTTCGTGTCCGGCCTGGTGTTCGAGGAGAGCAGGATACTAGAGGTGACTCTCCTCCGTTTCGTCCCAGGATTAGACGGAACTCTGTGACTATGGAGGTAAAGAAATCCATTATATTGTGTTAGCTGTTTTGGATTTAGTCCTCCGGGTACTGTCCTGGTCACAGTAATATTTTTCCGGAAAATATGTGTGTGTCAGACAGTCCTGCCATTATGGCTAGACTAGTTAAGCCCACGCTTTTAAGGTACCGAAGTCCAACAATGAAACCTTATAGTTTCGCCATGTCTGTCTGTCCGCCCCTAATCAGAGCTCTAGCTCGCAAACTGTTAGTGTTTAGTTTTATATGAAGTACTAGCTGTTGCTCGCGCATCCGTCCGCATTTTTATCTCCTTGCCAAATTTTAGTGATAAGTTTCAAACCAATCACACCCACCACACGTTAAAAAGTTTAAATAAAAACATTCACACATTTTACTCTTTTATGAAGGTTATTTTGAAAAATCCTGAAACACGTGTCCATTTATTTTGCATTTTAAGTATCCAAGCCAAGTTTCTAAGAAATGACACCACACGTTAAAAAGTTCCCATACAAACTTTGACACCCCATTTTACCCCTTTGTTATATTGAAAAATCCTGAAACACGTGTCCATGTATTTGTATTTTTTATTCATATTAAGTTTCTAGCAAATCGCACCAAAAAGTCAAAAAGTTTCATAATGTATAAAAAGTTTCATACATTCGTTCACCCTTTTTCACCCTCTTAGGGGTTGAATTCCAAAAAATCCCGCCTTAGTGGCTGGTTTTCCTGTAAAAGGAAGCTACCTTCCAAATTTCAGCTTTCTAGCTTCAGCGGTTTAGGTTCGGCGATGATGAATCAGTCAGTCAGTCAGTCAGGTTAGCTCTTTTATAGGTATAGATTGCACAGTAAGATGTATTAGTAGCCCTACAAAGTTGTGAATCTACAAAGTGGTCCCCAATTTATTTTCAATTAAGATTATCATTTCTTACCTTTCTTTCTAACATTAAACTGTGCTTCCGAAACCGTACTTAGCGCCACGGGTTCCTCTGTCACAAAGAGAACCCTATCTCTGGAGACGGTAGCGAAAAGCAGCAGGTCACTAAAGAGCAAAGCCCAGTATGGCCTGACTGCCCGCCCTTCTACCCTCGACAGCTCCCCTCCAAATATCCATTGACGACCAGGTGTGCTTAGGACGAACGGCTGGAACCACATGAATTTTAATCAAGACAAAGGTATAAAAATGGACAAGAAAATTACTTCTTTATTTTTAACTAGCTGCTTCCCGCGGCTTTGCCCGCGAGGTAGATAAAAGTAGCAAGATGATAATTGAACGAATTAATGTTTCGGAAAAATTACAAAGCATAATCGCGGTTTTCGCGGTTAGACCATGATCCCGAGTGAGTTTTTTTTGAAAAACTTTCGTAGCGAGTACCTAGAGGCCCTAGAGGAAGCTGCATACCAAATTTCATTCCAATCCTTTCGGTGGTTTCTGAGATTTCGTGATGAATGAGTTGAGAGGTATTTGACAAATACATAGTAGATTACATTTTTAATTGATTATTTTCCCTCGTCTTATTTTTTCACGCTCAATTATCAGCATAATAAACATATTAATGTGGAATTGGGTTAGCTTACCTTACATCTAGTGAACACAAGTCGGCTCTCCAAATCCGATACAGAAAGCAGTGGTTTGCCGTCACCAGCTAAGCCCATGAGACCAGAACCAGCGGTCACGTCCTGGTAGCACCCCTGCAAAAAACGTTGCAAGTTGACTTGTATGAAAACAGTTTTTTGGTTTTGTTTTCGTAAACAAGCTAACGTGGGAAACGTAATAGCTTATTACCCAAGTAATAACGCGTATGAAGTCATAGGCAGAAGGCATCAAAATGTATATAGCAAAAGACAAAACATACTAAGTGAATTTACTACTGACTTACCTGCAAATGCTCAACAACGACTTGCAGCTGTTTCTTTTCTAGCTGGTCGTATGGGCCGGCTCCAGTAGCAGATGCTGCTGCCCTCATCAGTCTCAGTAGCTCTCGAAACTGCTCTAGAGGCTTGTGGACTAGAGACGTGATGTCTGGCCGTCGACGGGGGATAGGCGGGCTCGTACAGAAGCGGGAGAACGCGCCACTTGGGTCTTTTGATTTTTTCACCTGTTCCAAACTTAATTATTGCACAACCAACATACACCCTTATAGATCTCACCATAGAACACAATAAGAGATTCTATGGTCTGTGGATCTGATCTCAGACAACTTATTTGGTTTTCTGTGACAAGGACACATGGATGGGCCCCTTTACCCTGAGACCTGAAAATGAGGTCTTATTCAAACTGAAACATAGCTACAAAAATTTGTTTGATGGTAGGTAAGTCGTAAGATCATTAATAATGCGCTGAAAGGCTTTCACTTTAACTTACCAAGACACAGTCTGCTCTCTTCAGACCATTGCAATACTTTTTGTAAAGACTGAGAAACAGTTGAACCTTCTGCAAGTATACTGCAACCACCGTGGATGACTGGATTTCTCCATCTTCCTGCACGATCTGCTCTATGATCTCTTCGGATAGTCTGAAAATCTGTGATGGGCATGTTTTATAGTTTTAAGCACTGCTCATTTTTATCAGAATATTTTTATGTGTTGTTTTGTAATTATTATCGCAACAAAAACATAATTGGGAAAAAAGGACAAAGTTTGGTACAAACTGCGTTCGGGGTTGACTGTGACGTCGATAAAAGAGTTAAGATCTAAACACTTTTATCGACTTTGTACCGAACTTGGCCCCTTTTTAACCGACTTCAAAAAAAGGAGGTTGTCAATTTGGTTATATTTCATTAAATGAAGTTGGTTTTCTGTTTAGTTTTTAAAACGTAATTATTCACATTTTTGTTTTTGTATGCGATATCATTTTTTATATATGATTTTTTTATATCAAGTTTAATTATTTGGTGTTTTAAATTTTTCCTTTGCTTACGCCTAATTATCTACCTTCATGGCAAATTTCAAGTTTTTAAGTCACCTAGAAGTGGTCTAGAATATTGATAAGTCAGTCAGTCAGCGAGTATTCAAAATTGGCACTTTTCAGACCATAATATGACCTACTAATAACTACTGTACCTACTTTATTACTATAATAACCACTTTTATGAAATTCTAGTTCTCCTATGGAGTCTTATTAGAAAAGCAAAATTGCAAGTAGTATGTAGGCTTCCTAGCTTTTGGCTAAATGATTCGTGTAAATATACACACTGTCGGTGCGTCGCCCGTTTTTTTCCGAACTTGGATGACACACTGCCGTGTATCTAGATTATTAAGGAAATAACCTACAAGTCATACTGTATCCTTTTACTTCGAAAGAGCACTCCACACAAGCTGAGACATGTTGACCACGAGTGAAAGGATAGTACTGTTTCGAATCCCGCGACTTTAAAACAGTACTCTGGAGTGGTTTAGCAAGATATATAGCACCTACAATATTTTACGTGGGTGATGATCATGATCTAGATCTAGCTCAGCTAGATCATGATCATAGCTGAGCAATTCTTCATTCTCAATCAAGTTTACCCAAAGTTATGTACTTACATCTTCAATATTCTGAAACAATAGCAGATGATCGCTTGGTGCTATTAGATCTGCTCGCTCCGCCAGAGGGGAGACGAATCTCACTAGACCGAACTGAAGGCAGGTGGCGTAGTGTTGTTCTCGCGCCACTACAGCAAGCAAAGCTCTCTTCCGACCATCAGCAGCCAGGCCTGGCGTCTGTATGTTGAAGAGTAAATCAGTTTGTTGAAGATAGATTATTCAACTTATTAGGTAATAACTGTATATTCTGACGATTAGGACAAGCCCATTGTTTTTCTCTGTTGGGCAAATAGATCCACTTGATCAGATCAATCTAATCATCATAGTTTTGGGCCAATGGGACTCGAGCTCTGTCAAATATGGCAAGATTATCTCACCATCTCTTTTTGAGATTGTCTCGTCTCTCTGTTTCAGAGCTCCCCTGCGAGGTTATTTCCGCCTCTCTCTCATCTGACAGGCCACGGAAATGATTGCCAATCTTAATTTAAGTTATTTTTACTAAGTTCTTATTACCATTGCAGTATAAACAGCCCAAAAACCCAAAATCTGCCCAAAAACTATATATTTACAGTTATGTATAAGTTACATTCATTAATATAAGGTTTGGATCCAAGCAAGTTCTAACTTGCTATCTAACTATCACAATTATTATTGTGCGTACCTACTTGTGTTGTTCGATCATTCTCGCTGGATCCAAGGTCTAGACAAGAGCCCTTAAAATTATTTTTTAGGAAAGTATGATATAAAATATATAACGTCGACGTGGATAAAAAAATAAGGTGAGGAACAAAAATAAACAAACCAAAAAATAAAAGCAATAAATTTATTTGCATTTTTCGTGATTTCTCACAGAAACGAAATAAAAACAACAAGAACCAATTTTAATTAAATACAAATAAATTAGAACACACAATCATCAGCTAAAACAAAATTAAAGTAAAAACTAAAATAAGTGAAGATGACACAAAATAAAAAGTTAACACACAAAATCTAAAAGAAAATAAATTGAAAAAAGAAAACATCATAACAAAATAAATAATAACAAAATGTAAGCTTAAACGTAACGATTCCCCATTAATTAATCCTAGGGTCTAACTTTAGATAACCATCTAACCGTGACCTCAACCTTAGAACTAAAAGTAAACACACATCTAACATCTAAATGGAATGCATGATGAAGTCTATACAAAATAAAATTATGCAAAACTTGAACCTACCCAATTTCAAAAAACCTTTTTCTAAATCTAGAATCTAGAGTAAAATTTCTAAAGTCTAATTTACGTAACAGCATCTAAATGCACCTACCTACATCTAAATACATACAGTGCAATGCAATCGAGCCTAATTACTTACACGATGCCAAATTAAAAGTTAGTTTAGCTAGTTCATTCATCATAATCTAAAATTCACCAAATTCTAAAATACGTTTTAAATTTATTCATAAACATGACAACCAAAATTTTCAACTATTAATAGCATAATTTATAAAATCTCCATAATTTTTAATTTAGTTAATCCATAAAATTATTAGTATGAATTTTAGAGATTCCCATTAGGTCTAATGCTAGCACCACTTTTTTACCGAAAAAAGTTTGTAAATTCGAACGACGCGTGACTAGTTATTTTGGAGTGTTCAGACTATGATGCCGTTACCGACCTCTTTGGAGAACGTGACTTGAGGCAGGTGTAGCTTGCGTCGGTCGAGGGATTGGCTGGTGGAGGAACAAGCAGTGGGCGGCCGAGCCACTGCAGCTGGAGAAGCCAAAGCAGCAGTCCGAGGTGATCTCGGCACCGGTGGTGGGGTAGACTCTTGGGGAAAGGAATTGGTGACCACTTGTGAGAGGCGAGGTTTGATTGCTGCTGCGGCTGAAGTACCAGGGATCCGCCTGAATGTCTCAATTATGAGCTGCTGGCCAGCTGATCTGGAAAGATATTGCTTAAATAAGTACTAGTATATTATTAAAGACAAATGTATCTCTAGTATAATATTGTATTAAGGCTATATAAATTATAGATTCAAAGTAATCTTCAGCTCCTCTGTATTGGACTCATCAGTGAAGCAACTTACTTGACAAGACCTCTGACTTCCTCTTCCGAAATTGTGACTACATTCTTGTTCCCAACGAAGACTATGTAATCCCCGGCGCGAAGACCCGCTCTTTCAGCGGAGCCTCCTTGTGCGACCCTCTCCACCCTTGGCGGACGAGTCCAGACCACTGTGAAGCCAAAACCACCGCTTGTTCCACGAACCAGCCTGTGAAATAAATTTTGGAAATGAATATGGATTCAGCAGTTGCAGTTGATGTAGGCAAGTAATCAAGAGTAGTAACTGGTTTGGAATCATACTCGTAGCAACTAGGTTAGCCAAGTTGTCTTATAAGTAATCAAGACTGCATTATGCATGAAACACTTATGCGTATGCTTCGATGAGCTATAGTATGAAACATTCGGGAAGACGTGTGGAAACTCCAATGTATTTTTTTAACTGTACCAAAAGATATTCGGTTTGAAAAGTCATAAAGATAATGCTACGCTCATTTTCCATTTTATAAAAAGGCCTAAAATAAGGTCTACTCACTTTCTGGTTGTAGTAAAGGGGGTCCGTCCACTTCTCTGAGTTTTCTTTGGCGCGTTGGGGTCATCAGGTGGGTCCAGCTCCAAATACCGCAAGAACAGATGCTCGTCTGCCTCACGCTGTAACGCGGCGGCGACGGCTGCAGCATTGTTGCCTGATGTTGAAGATGGACCATTGGTTGCTACGCCTGTTAGAAAATTGGTGATAAGTAATATGCATATTGCATATATGTAGTGTAGCATCGAAAACTTGTTATGCTTAGGTTGGCTAATTTGAATTCCTTTTATGCCAGTTAACAGTCTCTTTAACAGTATTTGTTTAAGTTTACGTAAGATGTGATGTGGGTCGGACAGATTTGAAGGGGATATAGGAGGAAATTCATTATAATTATACAAACTAATTTGAAGAGAGAGAAACCTTTGTTTGACAAATGATAATACTGACTGAATGCTACTTAGACGACAGTTCTGTATAATTTGTAGACAGGTGTATGGATAACGGGGTCTCAGAGGTATGATATATTAGTTATAATTACCTTTATCGTGGTTCTCTTTAGTACCATCACTGGTGCTAGTTTCGATATTGTCAGTGGCCATCTTGCGGTCACTCACTCGGGCCTTTTCATAGGCCGGCCGTCCACTTGACTGGAGGAAGTAAGTGCCAGTGATGTCGGCCTTAGTCGCATCTTTTAGCGGAAACGAGACGCATCCTAGGAACTCGCTCCGCCTGTAAAAAAAGAACATGTCTTGAGGAATGATAATAATAATATTAATGCCGGACCTTTTACACAGCATTATCTGGCCCCAAAGTAAGCGGAGCTTGTATTTTTTTGTAAATACATATATTATACATAGAAACACCCAGACCCAAGGCAAATACTGCAGAGGAAATCGAACCCTTAACCTTAACCTTCTGCGTCTCAGCCGGACCTTGGCCCTCTGCGCCACAGAGGTCGTCAGATGGGCTAGCAATTCTTCTTCGTTGTGCGTGAGGTACATTTGTTGTTATTTGACAACATAGGAACGAACATTCTCTAAGATTTTTTTTTGAAGTTGACACGTAAACCTCAGCGTTACATAAAACTTTGAATAACTCTGTAAAGCTGTTTTTACGCTTTTCTTAGCTTTAATAAAGTATAATATACAACCTCTATAATTGAAACGAAAGTAAGGCCACTGAGTTTTAAACAAGAAGCTTTAAAGCCATTGTATTGATTTTGTTCAGGGCTTAATTACCATGACTTTATTTACCTTCCTCTATTCACTACAATTCAAATCGATTATCATAGAAATTTATTGTATTGGATAACCCCGATATAGTTAAGCCTATGCTTCGGTAAAATACGGTTTTATATTTTGGAGAAACACAGGAATCATTAGTAAATAAGTAAATAATATTGGTGAACAATCTAGCCATCTAGCCCCAAACTAAGCATAGCTTGTATTATGACCAGATAACTAATCTATTTTTTTATATATTTTTTAATACATCCTTATGATACTTTAAAAAAACCCAGACACAGAACAAACACCTATGTTCATCACACAAATGTTTGTCTTGGGAGTGAATCGAACCCTAAACCTAAAGTGCAGAAGGCAGAGCTTCTACCAACTGAGTAGAGGCTAGTCAAAGTGTTCGAAGGTATCAAACAATCGCACCAAATATAAGTTGAAGATAAACTAGAAGTTATAGGTACTTTATCAACCACGTTGTGTAACTACAGAAGATAAAACTTTGAAAGATTTCTTGTAAAATATTGATAAAATCAAGAAAATGTTACTTCAAGTCTATGTAAACTTTAGAAAGATATTTGTGAAATGGATGAACGGATCTGAAGACTTTAATGTACACGATTTTTATACACGTACCTACCACTCGAGTAAGCTTCCTATTAAATATACACAAAAAAATACCGCATATAGAAGTGCACTGAGTTGTTATAGTTAGAAAGAATTAACAAATTTTATTTGCAACGAAACTAAGAATCGAGTAACACACATAAAATATATCATTATAACATATAGAAAATAACACAGCCTAGTGCTAATTGACTTACAAATAGATAAGTCTTCGTTGACATACTATCAACGAAAACTATACATCCACTGGTAGCAGAACTCAAACAACATTAATATAATTAAACTTTAGTTCTTCAGCCATAGGTCTACACTCTAACCCACATATAACCGCACAACTTCTAAATGAGATTGACTAAACATCGGTTGCACTTCAGCCTCGAAGCCCGAAGTTCTTGAAACTAGGGCAAAACGTTTGACCCGAATTCAATGCTACAATATTACTGACACAAAAAAATACAATTGGTGTTGTACCAGACCTGTGAACGTTATAGTACTAGATGAACAGAAAATTGGGGATGGGATGAACAAAGAGAATATTTTGAGATAACATTTATATGGGCAGTCGAACATGCCACGCCGCAGCCGCCACCATAAGCTTAAACACGAGTCTGTTGTTAATCCATCCATCGATTTGAATACACAAACACTTCATTACTGGGCAGCTTTTACATTTATGATTGTCTCAAGCAACAAACTCCAAATCCTGATACTTCACCCGTCAGGCTGCCGCCATTTGGCTGTTTATGAGTAGGTTACCGCTGTTTTGGCTTATCAGATCTTTCACGCAAGTAAAGGTGAAAGTACAGCTACAACACTTCATTTGTACTTAGTCTGGTCGCGTGTTACCATAAGCTGAAGGGGAAAGTTCGCACGACCTTGATCTAGGGTCAGCCAAGTGGGCTTGCCAAGACTTTGTTTCAGTTCTGCAGCTCTAAATAACCCTTTTTTCTTGTCTGGGTATTTCTTTCTTCTTAAATGTCTCAGTGAGGAAAATACCGTTTTTATTTTATGCTATAAATGTCTCGAGAATACTTTTTTCTGTAAGGTTTATCGTTAGATACGGAGTTGTAAACGCCTCAAGGCTTTTTCTGTTCCCTTTGTTCAGAGGTTATTTGACCTCTACCAAGAACCACTAAGATTTTTGATAGTAAGAAATAAAGATATCTTTATTATTGCGCTACAACATTTTTATATATAAGTACCTTTAATACTGTTTCATATCTTGCAACTTTATACCTTAAAATGTAGCCCGAGGCTCGCCAATATGTTTCTTCCGTAATAAACGAGATAAGATTAAGACATAGCCAGCAATCCACGCCTTATAGGAAACAAAATAATGCACATATATCTAATAAGGCCACTTATTGGCTTGCTCCAGTCAAGAACTCAGTGATCACTTGCGAAATTACCTCGTTATGTAACTTTGCAATCGTTATACTTTTCGCAATCCTAGCATTAGTTTATTTGATATTGCGCTCAATTTTCTTCGAAGTTAAGATAGAATACAATAGAATAGAAAATACTTTATTGCACACCACATATACATAGGACTGTTATAAAAAACAATGTTTAGCTACACGGTAGTACAATGGACGATCTTATTGCTAGATAGCGATCTCTGCCAGACAACCATAGGATGGATATAAATCAATATAGCTGAATATGTGGCGATGAAAATAGTATGAGTGATCTAGAAAAAAATAATGTGTACATACATAATTACAAGATAACAAAAAGTGAAATAAATAATATTACAAAAATATATAAATAATATTAACTAGAATATGATAAACTAAATTTACAAATACATACTTATTATACTTATCCCTAAATAACGTAAAGAAACAAGCAATAGTTAGCAATAGTTAGCAACAAGACAAATAGTGTTTCCTGTCCATTGCTTTAAAAATAGTATGTGATTTGGCGCGTCTAATAGCATTTGGCAGTGCGTTCCATAGTATTATATATTTTTAACAGATAATTTTTATTCTTCCATCTACATGATTACTGTTGATGTCCAAATAGAGATGTTGCTGATAATTTTCCAATAAGATATTTGTCAAAATAATCGTAAATATTGTGTATACAGGTACATTCAATGCAATCATAAAATATAAAGATGTTACGACGGGAATATTGCTATGAAGACATCGGCTTTACAAACGCTTTACATCGCTGCCTAATGGATCAAATCGTGTAATTTCCTCGTGGACCTCGTCGACTAGATTGACTTTTAATTGATCTAACTACAATTTCCTAATACTAAGTGAACGTTTTCATCATAATTTAGGAGCGTCGTTGCAAAGCTTGTTTAGGTACATATACATTGATAATTTCGCTGATAATGAGTTTTTAGTCCTGTTGTTAACCGTTGCTTGATTTTTTATGTACTTTTGGATTTAGATATGTTTATGTATGTATTGGTTTATTTAGTTTATCTTATATGTACATTATTTTCATTATAAATCACTTATTATTATTATTATCACCCTTTTTTCAGCTACATTTAATTCAAACGATCCTAAGTTTTCTACTAGTCAATTTTTGTATGGTTTGCAATAAAGTATGTTCTCTCTCTCTATCAGCGAAATTATCAATTGTGGATTCCAATCATATATAATGTTATTATCGTTCGCAGTAAAAATAGGAAGTCTCTTTTGCTGGCTTCATCAGGATTTATAGCATTGAACTTGCACTGGCCTGTCGTAACTCTTCAATAAACTTCTGTATTCTGTTTTCACCAGACTGTTCACCACCCGCAAAAGGCCCTTGATTGACTATATTTCCATTTTGAAATCTGGCTTAAAACTCATAAAATTATATCTGATCACGAAGAAAACCCCGACCAAAGGCCAAAAGACTGAAAAATATAATACTCTGGTGAAATTTCTCTTGAGTAGACCTTGATGACTTAGTTTGTCTACATCTGCTTAGATCGAGTCGTCCATAAACATAAAACGTTTATTTCAAATAAATCTTCGGGATCTCAACACAAACAGCTTCACGGGATCACGGGCCAAGGAATTCAAATTCATATTCACAACATTTATCTTCACCACATTCTTAATTTAACATCAATACAAACATCTATAGGATTCGTGCACGTTCAAGGTCTCACAGAAGCCTCTAAACATGCAAGGGGGCCTGATCCAAGAAGCCTGTCCTGTCCTGGTGCTATGTGCGTCCATGCGACTAGAGTGACTGGGGACACCAAGACTTACGAGGGTGATTGTCACTCTTCTAGTATCGGTGGTGGTTTGTCGTCTGTCAAGATATCGGTGGGGAGACTGTTTTTGCGGGTCCGCGGTTCGGGGGGATCCCATTCTGGGAGGCTGTTCTTTCGTCGCAGCTGGAAGCGGTTGGTGTGTTGGTGTGAGCAGTGCTGGCGGGGTGGGACCGCTGGGTCCTCACGGCGGGTCTGGCTGAGTCCGGCAACGGTTTGCGAAACGAACGACATCTTTACTTTGGACTGGAAAATTTAGATAGATAAAAAGTAAACTCGTATGCTAATCTGTCCAAACAGAATTTTAAGAGCAATATCTAATAAGCTCAACCATATTTGCCTAAATTGGTATTTTAGGACAGCTGAGCACCCTTCGAAACAGGGCCCCACCCTAGTTCATAGACAAACAAAATACGTCGTAGGAATATTGACCTTCTCTTACCATTGACCACGTTTTGCTACAAGGCTTTTGAAGTTTCCTTATCTTTGATGGCCACTGTGGTAAAATATCGTTGCTAATAAAACACTGCACTGAAAGTGCTGTTGATTTTATCCAACAACACAACTGTATGTAGCTTTTCAACTATAAGTAATTATAGGAACAAAGAAAAATAAATCTTAAGATACCGGAAAAACGTGCCATGGTCACGCAAGTTTTAACAAATAACGAAAGGGGTTGATTTCAGTGGAAAGGCAACAAAGACAACACAAAACAAGTATACACGCAATAATGATTGACCGGAAACAAAAGACAAAGAAAAACAAAAGACGGGGCACACTCCTATCAAAAGTGAACTTCGACGAAATGTTTTTTCATACTGTGTTTACTTTGATGTAGGTGTTTTAGTTGCCTGTATACAATGTGAACTATATAGGGTTAAATAGATAGACTACAAACATGGGTACATTCTCATCTACAAAAAAATATATAAAACGTCCAGAGTACACTAAACACAAGGCTGAATACATTGAATAATTTGTAACGTCTTTCAATTCCGCCGTAGGCAGGTATCTAATCATGTATTTATTGCTATTCAGCTTCTGACGTAGGTTGATAGCCTATATCGAGAAATAAGTGGATAAATTGTCGTCGGACACGCGAACGTGTGTACACGTCCAGACGGATAATGGATTGCCATTTCGGAGTTCCTGAGCCACCTTTGATAATTAAAAGTACCTACAGTACCATAGTTATGGTATGTACTGAATTCTCCCTCAGTATCTACGAAAGCATCTTGAACTCGTCCACTTTTATAGTGTTATATATACAAAATAGTGATAGTGGACGAGTGATGGTGGCAAGCTACTTGTTTCACATTTAATTACTTTGTAAGAGAAAAAAAATATATCTAGTTATGGAAATTTTGAAACGTACAAAATATAATATACTCAGTAGCTATATTAAAGTTAACTTACACTGCCATCTGTTAGAAACTTATGGAACTTATTGTAGGAAAACATTTAAATTATTAATATATATTTTTTTTTATTTTTTTTATGCATAATTAAATAAAAGTATTAGCATTCTGCACTCCTTCTCTATATAAACTATAAATGTGCCAAATTTTATACTCCTCCGTCCGCACAATTTTCGTAAAAAGAGGTACAAAGTTTTTGCTTCACGTATTAATATATACATAGATATAATATACAATAGAAATATAATTATATATAGATTATGGTCAGTAATAAAAAACTATCCTATCTCTTATGTTTAACCAAATTACACGCAGTAAGCTGAGTTTCATAAAAATTGGTTAAAAATTGAGTTCTGGAGTTTATCCCGAATAAATATCGTGTCGAGAGATTTTTATCTATATACGTGAAGCAAAAACTTTGTACCCCTTTGTATGAAAACCGCGCGGACGGAGGAGTATGAAATTTCGCACACTTATAGGTTATATAGAGAAGGAGTGCAGAATGCTTATTTTTTTTTAAATTATGCATAAAAAATACATAAATTTTTAATTAATTATGGTCGAATTGCGACCAGTGGGCGACCACTAGTATAAATAAATAAATAATGCCGGACATTTCACGCAGCATCATCCAGCGCTAAAGTAAGCAGAGCTTGTGTTATAGGTACAACATGACTGATATACTACTTATATACTATTGTAAGTATATAAAGATAATATATAGTTAGGTTTTAAAAACTAAAACGAAAACCGACTTCATTGGATACAATAGAAACCATAAAATTATGGTATTTTAAAATTTTTAGTGGAAAGTGGGTGTATTTTGTTTATACTTATATAATATGGGTAGACCAACTAAACACACTGCTCTGCACACAACAAAATATCAACAATGTATACAATTTTTAGATGTATGTTGATATTTTACAAACAGCTCGACCGATTTCGATAAAATTTTAATGGGACTACCTGGGAATTATATCCTTTGAAACAAAAAAAAACGGTAATCGGTGAACATAAATAAAAAAAAAACCGACGAATTGAGAACCTCCTCCTTTTTTGAGGTCAGTTAAAAATATATGTGAAACGGTTGATCCATCTTAAGACTTTATAATCTAAATCGATCGATCGATCGAATCGATCCAATAGATATTTTAATCATTGCTTAATTCAAGTTTCATATTTTGCAGAATCTAAGCATTGCTTAGTTTGAGGTAGATGGTGCTGTGTGAATTGTCCTTTAATATTTATATTATTAGATAGTTGGCTCAACTGATCCAGATCACTGCCAGAGAACAGTAATACTATCCCTAAGACACTGACATTGCCACTTTATATAAATCGGTATAATAAAGAATGTATGTCAAATTTCAAGTCGCTGAACTGCAAATGGGGTACGTATAACTTCGTTCTAAAAATATAGCTAAAACACTTCCAAGATCAAAGACCATATTTGCTCAAGATTAAGGGATGTTTACACTAAGGGTGGAGCTGGCATCGACCCAACTCAGTGCTATTTTACATGTGTAAGGTCGCATATTTCGCAAAACTTACAGTTTCATTGAACTACCTACATAATAAACTATCTGTAAATGGATGGGTAATAAGATTTAACTGCTGACTACAACGGTAGCACGGTGCTGAGTTATACCATGCCGCGAAGTTAGCTTTTATGTATGTGAAAAGGCACTGTCGATTGCATTACGTTTCACTGTTATAACCAAGAGGAAAATGTTGGAATGGGAGTTTTTTTTAAAGGTATTTTGTTCGTAGTCCAATGGGAGTAAGAGTTTTGATTATGTTCCATCAAATATTCTAAAGTTGTACAGGCAAGAACTAAGAATAAAGCAGCGTTTACACGGAGATAGATTTACTTGCGAAAGTCGCCTCGACAATCGCCTAAAGCCTTTCATAGCTAACTTAACTAGTGGCTCTGTGAGCTGTAGACCTCGCGAACATTTTTCGAAATGACTGAAATATAACTTGTACTTACGTTTTCAACCCCCATATTTTATTAAAAAATCTATATAGTTATAAAACCTGCTCTCACGAGAATCGGTTGAAAAATGCGACCTGTAGAGGAGAACATCCGGACAGACGCAGCCGGCCGGACAGACATAAGAAAAAAATTTCAAACTGAAACTCGTCAACAATAAAAAAACTCGACAACAATAAATTGTTATTACAAAATTGTTATTAGTAGTAGGTACAAAAGTGCTTAATAAATATGCAAATTATCGAATGTTGGTAACATCCAACGAATTCAATTTATAGAGCACTCAAAAACCTTGTCAAACTAAATCTATCTTTAACGCCATCCTTCTCGAGACAAAATTCCACAGACACTTTAGGTAGGTTAAACACCAATATTTATTAAATAAATGCGTATTTAAGGTGTAAAAATGTCTGTGTAAACGACCCATTACGGGACAATTAATTGTCTCGCCTCCTCAATGCTGAAAAAACTCTTCAAATTGTCGTAAAGTCGTCAGCGGTGGGATCCCTGCCAAGTCGTCACTAACTGTTCCACGGATAATGAAAAGTCTGTCAAAGTGATGTTTTATTAACGAAGTAACCTTTGAGTAAATCTTTAGGGTAAAACGGGGTGAAACTACATAAACGGCTTGAAGAAAAATATAATAAAATTCTCCAAAATGACGACTTTAAAGATTAATATTTACTTGTGGCTATAAACCTCGCGAAAATTTTTCGAAATGACTGAAAACTAACTTTTTTACGTTTTCAACCCCTTATATCTCCGCCATTTCAAAAATTTCCAATAACTGAATCGACAAAAACATTCTATATTCAATATATTTATAAGACCTATCCGATAAGCCACACGATGGGGTACTAAAACAAAAAAGTCATCCCTACTATGAGGGAAGGTAACCCTAAAAACATTTTTTCTGTTTAACTATATAAATTTTAACTATATTTAACTATATTATATATTTTATCAAATCTTTGTAGGGGCCACTAATATGTACTACCGTGAATTTGATTTGATAAAATAGTTATATCAGTTTGTGGGAACAGTTTGCAAGCCTTGATTAGAGGGCGGACAGAGAGACAGACAGACAGACGGATATAGCAAAACTATTTGAAGACCTCTGTAGCATAGTGGGCCAAGGCCCGGCTGAGACGCAGGAGATTGCGGGATCGGTTCCCGCCTTGGACAAATGTTTGTAAGATCTGTATGCTTTTGACTCGTATCTGATTATTTCTATGTATAATATATATTATTTACAAATATATATATGTACTATTAGTACTAATTAGTCATGTACCCATAACACAAGCTTTGCTTACTTTGAAGCCAAATGATGCTATGTGAAATGCCCGCCATTTTTTATATTTTTTTAGAACCCTAAAAAGTTATTGAGGGCAGGTAACCAATCAGCAATGCTTATGGTATTTCAGATGTCTATAGGCGACGATAAGTGCTTACTGTTCAACGGATCTTGATTGCATTTTTTAGATAAAAACGTTTGAATAAGAATTTTTTTGTACAGTTTTAGAAGTCGCTCTAGTTATAGAGAGTTAAAAGTTACATCCGATTTACAGAACTTCAATTGTGACTCTGCTCTACAGTCATTAACGGAATAAGCGAGCCGCAATTACTGCATTCTATTCAAACGAGCTAAGCGAGTCGCATACTTTATAAAAGTTAATAACCTGAATAATAAATCATTGATTGATTTTTAAGCCCTTTTTATTTAATTCTAAATCTAAACTAACCCCAATAGTAACATGTAATAAATACGCGGACTCATTTTAAAACTCAATGTTTAAATAAAAACTTTATAGCCGGATTAGTCGGCCTTTTCATAAAGCCGGATGATCACGCCGAGGCCATTAACAATGTAGCAAGCAGGGCTCATAAAAATAATTTGGAAAGGAAAGAGGGGAAATGTGGCTAAACTCCCCTGTTTGTGTTTTGTGTTTTGCGGCCCGAGACACGTTAGGGCTGTCGACGTTATTATCCCAGATTTTTACAAAGAGTGATGCAAGCAATTTTCTTTTTCGATCGTTATAACATGTTTTAATTCTTCCAGCTTCCCGCTTGCGTGGCATGGCGATTATCCAATTTTTCCGAAAATAAAAAAAACTCCTTATCAATATTATTATGATTCTATTAGGAAATGTAATTTTTATAGTCTCTCGAGATAAGACCAAAATTACATTTGGGTATACCGAATATAACTTTTGAAAATAATACAAGTAAAGTACGTATATTTATGTTATACAAAAGTTTACATTACATTACATTTTAATAGGCCTCGGAAATTATCCGTAAACATTAAAAAAAGATTGTCTTTGTCTATATTTCAGTTTGCTTGTTTATTTTTACGGCGATTGAATTTATTAGGGAGATCGATTGTATCTTGGAGAAAAAGCCTATGTAGCCTATGGCTACTTTTCATGTAGGTAGGTATCACGCGATGTCGGGGGCTGAAGTTAGTCATCTATAATCTATTATCCCACAGTAAAGTGTTACAAAACTGGTTTAAATGTGAATTACACTTTGACTGAAGATAGAGCGAGATGTTCGGGCAGCCCTTACACGATGTAAAGTTAAATAAAACTTTTCATGGAGTTACGAATTTACTTTCCTATTTTAAATAAACACGCAATTTGAAATTTTGGAAGATTTACTTTACTTTTGAACATACCTGCCTGAATAGCACTTCATAGTCAATAGATTTCCGCGAGAATAGACCAAAACTACATTTGATCATAGATTAATTTTAATTATTTTTGAGTTTAATGCTTCTTAATCAGTTATCCACATATCCACATCCGGCGCCAGTCTGGCTTCCCTTTCTCTCACGGTAAGGGCAGCGGTAGGCAGGCTCTCCTCTCTCACTCTAACCCACAGCGCTAGTTGGATTAGTTTAAGTTATCACTTCTGTCGGGCGTCCCGAGACACACACGTTTTTTGTTCTTGGAATATAATAATCACCATAAACAAAGCAATAATTTATTATTTATTTTGAACTTCGATGATGGTCCATACTGCCCTAGTTGCCTCCAATTGCGATGGAGCCTTATAAATGTTTAGTCAAATATTCGTTGTTTCCTTCTAACATGAATAAAACAGTAACATGCAAATGATATACCATAAATTACCTTTGAGAATTAGGTATACTAAGTAGAACCACTCAATAATTCAGATTGTTGGCCGCTGGGAACTTTGTTCAAAATTTACATTCTGAGTTCATGAAATCATTAAATCCATACGTCCATACTACGATTTCACGTCTAAACGGTTGAGCAGATCTTGATGTAATTTAGCAAGGATATAGATTAATAAAGTCTATCTAAAGTTATTTACAGAAATAATTACAGAAATGTACAAAATAATATAAAATACACGTGAAACAGTTGATCTATCTAAGGGCCGTTTAAAACAATCTATAGATAGCTCAACTGATCCAGATCACTGCCAGAGGGCAGCGTTCCCAAGATACTGGTGGCATTACCAAGTTGAATGGCAATGCTAATACGCTGGGCCAGATAGGAGCCAGCTCAAAGGATATATAGTATTTTGGAGAAGTACATAGGCTAGTTTTTTTATAGGTACCACGAGAGTAAAGCCGCGGCAGCTGCTAGTATTATTATGATTTCGAAATAGTATTTATTTGTCTTTTTTTGTTTATCTCGGTAAGCGGCTCTACAGATCTGTATTCCATTTGGTGAAGAAAAAGATTGTATTTTGAGGAAAGACATAGGCTATTTATGTTGTCGTACTACGCGTGCGAAGCCGCGAGCATCATCTAGTTAATAATATATCATAATTCATCATACAAAGTGTGGAAATTACAAGAAGCTGTTTGATCTTCATCATCATTTCATTTTTATGCAGCTATTCAAATCCAGGTACCAAAATCGATAAAAATCGATAGTAATATTGATGAAATTTCTGTGACCGATCGGAAAATATATACTTTCACATTAAAAAAAG
Organism: Lampropteryx suffumata; assembly: GCA_948098915.1. Taxonomy (NCBI): domain Eukaryota; kingdom Metazoa; phylum Arthropoda; class Insecta; order Lepidoptera; family Geometridae; genus Lampropteryx; species Lampropteryx suffumata. The sequence continues at coordinate 2,764,292 of OX402545.1, forward strand.
TTTTTTTCAAATCGGTTCATAAATGACAGAGTTATGAGGTAATATAAATCCATACTAATATTATAAACGCGAAAGTTTGTATGTATGTTTGTTACTCTTTCACTCAAAAACTACTGAATGGATTTTAATGAAACTTTACAATAATATAGCTTATACATCATAGTAACACATAGGCTACATTTTATAAAGATATTGTGTGAATTGTCCAAAATATACGGATAAGTGCCCAGTAAGTAGGAAAACAACTTCCATCTGCGAGCTATTTTGGCGTGCGCTGCAAAAACCGTAAGAATTACACGTATATAATGTATAAGGGAAATATTTATTTTAAATAGTCCAACAAAAAAGCCCGCAGAACCAATTTTGATGAATTTTTGTATAAAGATAGATAGGACCTTGGAGAAGAAAATAAGCTACTCTAAGTACTATTCCTGTGCAGACGAAGTCGCGGGCACCAGATAGTAATAAAAAAATACAATCTAATTGAGTACTTCCTCCATTTTTGATGTCGGTTATAAAGTAAAGTTTGATTTGGTAAAAACTATTAATTCATACTCAAATTTAATTATTAGAAATTGTAATATTTATTTAATTTGTTCAAATACTATTATACTATAATATTTATTATCATAATGTACTTACCTACTTAATTTAATGCCGGGTTTCCTACCGAAATGTGTGAATCTAATTGTGTAAGTTGACCTATGTGCAATTTCAATCACTAAATTCATTATTACAACTTCCAACATCAAAACGATTGATCAATAACCATTCGATTAAACTGTCCCGCACACTGTGGCCACAATTCATTAGTTATAAGCAAGTAATCCTAACATTTTTCATCCCGTTTGGGGTCCTATAAACCCGAACGGGGGTTTACGTGGTCCCTTGATAGCTGCTCGTAAAACGCGTTATGAGACCCGAAGCGAGCACAACGTGTTTGTCCGAGTGTCGGTACCTTTAGAGACCAAGGGATTAGATATACCTACATAATTCGATACTTGGGGAGACAATATAAGGTGACGATAGCAGAATTGGAAAAACGCAGAATTAATCGCAAAAATAACGTGTCCAATCCTCAGTGGTTAATTATGCGTGAGCATCCTATAGTTTGCGGTGTTATGTTACTTATGTTAACTAAATGATAAATAAATAATGAAAAAAAACATGTGTGCAATTCACACGTTGTAGAAGTGAAACCTTCATAAATTTTGAGCACAAAGAGAACCACGAATATAAGAAATACTGTATAATGCTTCCTATCTCATTTTCTCCTACGTTAAATCTTATGAATTTATGTGTCCGTCTCTTTTTACTGTCGCTTTTTCGTTTCATCGACTTTCAAATCACAACGATGCTAAAGAAGTTTTCACTTCAAAAAGCGGGGTCCACTAGAACTAGACTACCAGTTTTCACTTTCAATCGTTGAAGGAAACATCGTGAGAAAACCACCACATTCTAGAACTTGAACTAAACCCTGAAGGTCGATCGATCGGTGATCGGCTAACAACCTGTCCTGAGCAATACTAGCATCTGTGCAAAATGTGGGTGCTAAATATAATGTTTGGACATGCCTCTAACTACACACTTAGACATTGTCAAAAAGGTCAAAGTAACGAGAAACAAAGTAGAGTACCTACTCGTGGGTAGTGGCCCCGCCTTCCGATCCTAAGGTTGTGGGTTCGAATCCTGTCGAGCACCAATGTGTTTTTAACCGACTTCAAAAAAGGAGGAGGTTCTCAATTCAACGGATTTTTTTTTTGTTTGTTACCTCATAATTTATGAACCGATCATTTATGAGCCGATTTGAAAAAATCTGATTTCATGTGAAAGGATTCCCGATTGGTCCCATATAAATTTCATAAAAATCGGTTCAATAGTTAGGTTTTTATATCAAAAAAACTTAAAAAATATGTCATCCACTTAGATGAAACGAAATTTTGATCGGTTTGAAGTCGGTTTTTTTCTTTCTATACTCCGGGGAAGGAAACGTGAGGAAACCGGCATGTCGTAGAACTTTAAAAGTTCGCTGACATGTGCTAAGTGCACGAAAGGAGCCTGTGAAGCGCACTTGAATCTTTTCACCAGACTGGTTTGGGAACTAGTGACACGACAATAAGAAGAAGACTAGAGATATAAGGTAACCAAATTCGTGTGTATGTTTGTTTGTTTTTGTGTAACATCTTACCTCTCGCTTTCCTGCGATCGTGTTATTTCGTGAAAAGGGACGGAAGTGTAACAGGAAGCCGGGGAAGCGCGCTCTAATTGATTTGATCAATGAGCGCGCGCGGTGGTTTGTTGGAAGTCAGATGGTACCAACTTATTTTCCGAGAGGTTGGTACTGTCAGCCAACTGTGTGTGAGTGTGTGCAACGAGAAAGAGAAAAGGAAATAGAGAAGAACTCATTAGCTGTACGCTTAACCTACAGTGTTTTGTGTTTTGCTGTTATATAAACTAATTCAGGATGTAAATAATAAATAAAGAATCCCGGACATTTCACCTAGTATCATCTGGCCCCAAAGTAAGCAGAGCTTGTTTTATGGGTACCACATGACTGATATACTACTTAACTTCTGTCAAGACACTTTTTCTCAGGAACGCGTGGAAGTATCAAGCTGAAATTTATATCGAATACTATACTCCGGTCTACTGTCCCTTAAAGCTGTGAAGAAATCAAACTTCTAAGCCAACGCAATCAAAAGATACAGCCGTTTATACCGCAAATTTCCGTAAATTTTCGACACTCGCAAAGGAATCAAAATCTACAGGGTACTTCCCGTGAACTCAGAATCTTGAAACTTGGTACGAAGCAACGTCTTATAGCACAAATAGAGGAAAAATTGCGAAAACCGTAAATTTTTAGCTGGATTTCATTTTGCAATAAAAATATACCTATAACTATGACTCGATTGTCGTGATGGGTGAACTTTTACTTATATACCTACAGATTTTTCAGAACCCTCGGTGCGCGAGTCTGACTCGCACTTGGCCGCTTTTTTTTGTAGATACATACAATTATACATAGAAATACCCAGACCTGAGACAAATACTTGCATTATAATGTTAATGTTGCTTGTTACCAAGGTGAGATGTCAGACACACATCATAAATGCGACTACTACAAGGCTCGCGCGTTTTATTTATTGTGATAAAACGTTGATAGATTTCTCTATACAATATTCTAATAAAGAATTATCCAATAGGGAAAACAGTATATACATAGTACTTTTACGAGCGCCCTAAACTAGCAAAGATTTCACGGGTTCACGCGGCAGTTAGTCCCATTTTTTAAAGCAGTATTTACCTGCCAGTAATGAAGGTCTTTATTCGGGTCCTGATCAAGTAGAAAGTCACGCCTGAGACAGCTTTATCGGGACACGAGTAAGGGTCCTTAAACCTTCTTTAATTTTTTAACCGACTTTATCAAAAAGGAGGAGGTTCTCAATTCGTCGGAATCTTTTTTTTTAATGTATGTTCACCGATTACTCGAAAACGTCTGAACCTATTATACCAGTAGTATTATATCCATCAATATCAACGTGGTAATGTCGCCGACTTATTCACCAAGTACTCCAACATTATTTGCCAAACTGCTCCACGACAAAAAATACACAAAAAAAAATATAATTTTCAAAGTGGATAGCTTCATCTGTAAAAACTTAAGCAGGATATTTAACTTTATTTTTTACATTTGTGGATTTTTTACATAACACGTTATTTATTCTCTTGTGCCACGATTCAACCAAATTGGTGGTTCTGTGACGTTGTCCATTTGCAATATTTTTATAAACAAAATTTATATGAAATAATTTGATGGAGTAATTTGAGAATGAATGTATAGGATTCTTATCTTTTTAGAACAAAGGAATGGAGTAGTTTGGGAATAACCCATGTCGCCAGTGGGGACTCTGCCCTCTGACAGTGATCAGGATCAGTTGAGCTATAGATTTATCAAAAAGGAGGATGTTCTCAATTCGTCGGAATCATGAACATTATACTACACACCATCCAGTCTCAAATCAAGAAAATCTGGTACGATAAGTAGGTGTCTATAAAAATAAATGACCTATGTCCAAGGTACAAGGTATATCTATTATTGATAGATCGAACATATAAGGTACACACGCAGGCCTTGATCGATACTAGGCGCTAATTATAGAAACAATTCTGCTTTATACAAAGGTAGACTTTCTGGAGGCCTTAGCCTAGTTTTTCTGAGAATACCATGACGACTGACAAAAAGTATAAACAATGTTTGTTGCGACTTGAGACCAGACTTATTTATCTATATAATAATAATCAATTGCTGTTCGTTAGTCTCGCTAAAACTCGAGAACGACTGGACTGATTTGGCTAATTTTGGTGTTGAAATGTTTGTCGTAGTCCAGGGAAGGTTTAAAAGGTGAGGAAATATGAAAAAACATGCTTGCTTTTTATTTATTGATTCAGAGGTGGTACGAAGTTTGCCGGGTCAGCTAGTCTATATAATAAAAATCAATTGCTGTTCGTTAGTCTCGCTAAAACTAGAGAACGGCTGGACTGATTTAGCTGATTTTGGTGTTGAAATGTTTGTCGTAGACCAGGGAAGCTTTAAACGGTGAGAAAATTTGTGACATTGCAACGCATGCCGGGTAAAGCTAGTTACATATACTTATTTAAGGTATTTTATTTTATTTTGAAAAAACAGACAAGTATTTTGTTTATATGTAACACAAAGATTATAATTTATAACACATAGTCCAGTAAAGTTTCCACAGTTACTTTTTACATATAAAGAATCAAAATGTGGACATTTAACCCTATAAAAATAGTAATTAATTATCTCTAGATTAACAGAAAAAAACCGATAGAAGGTGAAACAATCATTTCTTCGATATTAATAAACCTACCTTATTAATATCGAAAAAGTTATTTTTAATTATTTTAATTAAATTCTATTCATTAACCGACTTCATCAAAAAGGAAGAGGTTCTCAATTCATCGGAATCATATATTTTTAATTTTTTTTATATGTTCACCGATTCGAAAACGGCTGAACCGATTTGGAAAATTCTTTTTTTGTTTGAAAGGGTATCACACACTTCACAGGTGGTGAAGTGTGTGATACCCTATATAAATTTTATCAAAATCGGTCGAGCTGAAAAATAAACGAAAATCTAAAAATTGTATACATCGATGATGTTTTCATGTACTTTCATACCTCGCTGTGTCATTGGAGCGGTGCGTTTATTTGGCCTACCCATATTATATATATCCAAAATACATAAATATTTTAAAACATATATATAACAATAGTACAAGCAAAGTCAAATTAGAGTCAAGAGGAGCAACAATAAAAATCGAATGGAGAGTCAGACAAGGTGACCCATTGTCACCTAAAATATTTATTGCTGTCTTAGAAAACATATTTCAAAAGATAGACGGGAAAACAAAAGGTATCAACATTAACAATTGCTATTTAAATCATTTAAGATTCGCTGATGACATAGTCATAATGTCAGAAACTTCAAAAGACCTCCGAGAAATGCTATGCTCACTTGATAAAGTAAGCTCGAACGTAGGATTAGAAATGAATGCTAGTAAAACCAAAATAATGACAAACAGCGATGAAAAACGTAACGATTAACGTAAGGGAAAATATAATAGAATATGTCAAAAACTACATCTATCTGGGTAAACAAGTATCATTTAAGAAAACAAACAACGAAGACGAAGTTGAAAGGAGAGCTAGTATAACATGGAATAAATTCTGGTCACTCAAAGAAATCTTAAAAGGAGACTACACAATATCGATGAAGAAAACCGTTTTAGATACCTGTATACTGCCCTGCCTGCTGTACGGATGCCAAACTTGGGTGTTCACGACAAGAGCCAAACACAAGATAGAAACAACACAAAAGGCCATGGAGAGAAGTATATTGAACGTAAGGAAAATACACAAAGTCAGAAGTGAATTTATAAGACAAAAAACAAAGGTAACCAATGCTCTCACGCAAGCTCTAAAACTAAAATGGCAATGGGCTGGCCACGTAGCACGATATAAGGACGGCAGGTGGACAGCCAAAACTACAAAGTGGAAAGGGCCCACAGGGAAAAGAAAAGGAGGCAGACCGAAAAGAAGATGGGCTGACGACTTAAAAGATACAGTAGGAGACGATTGGCAAAATATAGCAAACGACAGGGAAAATTGGAAACAACTAGAGGAGGCCTTCACCCGAGGAGGGACCCATACCCTAACAAAATATTAATTTAGATTATAAGAAGAAAAAAAAAATTTTGTAACTAATCCATACAAATATAAATATAAACTACATAATTACATACACTTACACTATTATTTAAGGGTTCTGGGAAATAAAGGCTTTTTATTTATATTATATATATACAAAATACATCTACTTTCCACTAAAAATGTATTATAGGCTCAAGTTTCATTCAATGAAGTCGGTTTCTTTTTAGTTTTTAAAATGTAATTATTGATAAAGTCGGTTAACGGTTAGTCGGAATTTGAGATGCCAAGTCAATTTGCTGTTGTTTTGTGATAACGTTAACAGGCAACACTGAGGTAGAATATTAGAAGTACCATCATACCGAAGCTTGAATCCTGGCGGTGGGCCAACTTATCGAAACTCGGAGTCGGAAAGGCGGTGCCTCTATAAGCCGTAAAGTAGACATGTGGATGTGACCTATTTTGCTTGAAATGTGGCTGGATTTTTCAAGGTTTTAATACTAAAATAGGTTATTGATGTATTTAGTTTAGGTACTTACGGATCATTACCTTTTCCTTTTAATTAGCCAACGCATCATTGAGTGTTCAGTTATCCGGGTCTATAAGCCGAACCACGGACAAGAGAGAGAGATTAACGTAAGTAAGATGATTCGAAATCTTTATATATATATGTTGTATATATAAAAGAAAGTCGTGTTAGTTACACCACTTATAACTCGAGAACCGCTGGACCGATTTAGATGAAATTTAAAATGAATATAGTTAGTAACTTGGATTTGGATATAGGCTATTTTTTATCCCGGAAAAACAACGGGAACGGGAACGGGCAGGTTTGATCTTTTTTAGAATGGTGATATTGGTACTTTCATATTTTTTGTTAAATTGTAACCGTCCAACGAAGTGGACACAGATGAGCTAGTAGTTTATAATTAAATAAAAATCATTTTTTTATAAGATCAAAGTGCGTTGTAAAATTCTGGATAATCGTTAAAGTACCGTAGGTAAATATTTATATGTATATAAAGAACAAAGGACAAATATCGCTGGACAAAAAGCTATGTACTGGTATTATACCACCTAGTTTTATGTCCTAGTTGGCTAGTATTTGTTCAAAAAAACTTGAATAAAATGTTACTGTGTAACAATGAATGCGTGATCGTTGCGATAAGACTGTGCGGGTAAATAAAACTAGGTCTCGGTACTAACTTTTTTAAAACAATAATGAATTTCAACATACATTTTTATTATAAATATATTACTTGTAGTATACTTTTGCTATTCACAACACCATCTAGCCCTGAACTGTTAATTATTTTAGTAATGGCTCCCAAGGTGTTTTCCAAGAGCAGTCATATCTTCTGTATTTTAAAAGTGGATTGAATAAATGTATTCTATTCTATACCTAGTACCTGCAATAATCAGTTACAATACTAATACTAGATACCAATTAAGAAAACCCTGGTCTATAAAAACCTATATACTGTTCCTGATTGCCAAAAGGTTCATGTCACATGCTTGGTAATTTTATGCAATAAAATTAATAAGTTCTAAAAACTAAAAAGAAAACCGACTTCATTTAGGTAGGTATATAAAAAATCTGAATTACGTTTACTTGGATGTTATATTGTTGTTATATATTATTATAATTTTCCAGATATTTTGATTTGAACCGATTTTGATGGAATTCTATGGCACCAATCGGAAAGTACATCCTTTCACATTTAAAAAATCGGTTCATAAATGACGTAGGTTATAGGGTAAGAAACAAAAATAAAATTTAACCGAATTGAGAACCTCCTCCTTTTGTTGAAGTCGGTTAAAATAAATAAATATAAATAATGCCGGACATTTCACACAGCATTATCTGGCCCCAAAGTAAGCAGAGCTTGTGTTATGGGTACCACATGACTGATATACTACTTATATACTTTTTTTTTGTAAATACATACATATTATACATGGAAACACCCAGAACAGAGACAAATAGTTGCAGATCATACAAACATTTGTCCCGCGGCGAGAATCGAACCCGCAACCTTCTGAGCCTCAAGCAGGCTTTCGCCCACTGCGCTACAGAGGACGACAATTAAAAGCACGCATATTACTGTAATCTCCAGGCTTGGTAGACAAGTCATTAGATCTTTACATATTTACGTATTTGAGGAGGCATTTTGAGGAGTCTGAAGCAGGTCCATACACAAGCCCGCATATTGCAAGCCCACCACCGTTCATAAATATAGATCACATACGCTTTTCAATTTAGGTTTTAGGGTGTGCCGGTGTTTTACTTCACCGTTTTATATCTATATATAAAAGGCGATGTGTATGTATGTTCCCTACAGACTACGAAACGGCTGGACTGATTTCGATGAAAGTTTTAAGAAATATTTAGATCTTTAGCGGGTGATCCTGTGAAGTTTGGTAGCGATCGGATCAACAGAACTTAGGAACGGACATAGGCTATTTTTTATGTATATGCTATGCGTGCGAAGCTGCGGGCAGAAACTGGTATGTAATAAAAAAACAATTGCTATACTTTTAAAATGCATGATGCACATGTAACGAAATAAATCTAGACTAGTTTTTGATAATGCTTCAAACTGAATTGAATTAAACTAGGTCAAGAATTTCAAGCTCCAAATAAGTTATTACAACCCAGGGTATTGATTGATTGAAGCCTAACTACCTTCCTTGCCCAGACCACTCCCAAGTCCCAGTATGCGAGTTAAGGTTGGTGTTATTCGAAATGATACATAACCTACCTTGTCTAAGTACTTGAATTTTATTTTATTTTATTTATTAAACAAAATCCACAGCTCTTGATAAACAATATTACATAATCTAACGCATTTATCCTAAAGCCAATAACGGATTTACATTTTATGTTTATCACCTATAATTTAGAAGACAGGTCACTAACCAAACATGTTATTAGTTAATAGAAAATGCCTATTACTAATTATACATTATAATTATGTGAGTGTATGAGAGTTGTGTAAATATGTGGGTGTGTGTGTGTGGGTGTATATGTGTGTTAATATGTTAATATGTGTGTGTGTTGAAAGAATTAAAATCTAAGAAATACCAATACTTTTTATTTATTTGATTTTCATATCTGTATGGCAGGTAGGTAAACCTTGGTAAACACATATAAACACAAACCGTAATGGTAAAACAATATTAGCAACAGTTAATATACTTCTGGATAGGTACTGGGATATAATGGGCGGATTTCTATCGTTAACTCACAGATAATAGGTTTTTATTTTTATGTAACTGACCCAGCACAAGCTCCACCCTACTTGATGGTAGGATACCGCAAAAGTCCAAGCTAATGCAGAGAAACGCAAAGCGTCGACCATTTTAAGCATATAATGAGATAACCAGTTATGTATCCAGAGAATTCCGTATTTCATCGTCATGAGATCAAAAGTAGGTACAAGAATATTCCAATCTAACCTTACCTAAACCAACGCACACGCGATCACTTTCTATATAACACAGCACAGCACACACCAGTTTCCTTTTTAAGTTTAATGAAAATTCAATGCGTATTTTTTTATCAGGGTGAGCTGGGCGAAAACGGCAGCAGTCCCCTTAGAATCATCCGCGCAACTGCCCGGGTACGGCGCCCGGCGAAATCGATGGTTGTACGCATGCGCGGTGATGCCCGCGTCATGCCGACCCTAAATATCTTATGTATGAGTGGGATACGGAGAAAAAAGTGAAAAAGCTCTCCTTGCCAATCTTCCGCAAACTATAGTGTGTTACGATAGAGCTTAGGTAAGTATATCTTGACTAGCTTCTGTCCGCAGCTTCACACTCGTGGCACCTACATAAAAAATCCTATATTCTTCTCCAAGATACAATATATCTCCTTACGAAATTTCATCAAGATCTATAAGCCTGTGGTAACAAACAAAAATGTCTTACAGACAAAGACACTGTAGATTTATTAAAATTAGTATTGATATGGATAGCGTCTTCTAAGTAGGTGACGTTTTTGGTTTGAATTGGATTGAGATTTTTGTCAGGAAATATTTTTTGGATCGATGTATATTGGCTAATACAGCAACAATTATTTATAACCATTGTGACATAACATACTTACTCCTAAAGAGCTTACTACTTTTAATTTATATTATTCATTCAATAGCTTAAAAGTTATTTTCATAATTTTCAGAAACTCTCTAGACAATTTCCATTACCTAAAACTGTTATGGACGATGCATAATTCAAAAGCTCCATTTTTCCCGCATTCATTCTCAGAGGATTACGAGTTTAGGCACATCAGGTAGGAGAAGAGATGACTGCATTATGAATTAGATTTTATGAAGATTGCCTTACACGTTCGGCATATTTAAAAGTGTATTAGAAATAAAACATGTTTTATGAAAACATGTCCTTTAGAATACTTTATTCGACCTTCTCGAATATTCAACAGCTGACTGTAATAATAATCCAGTACATAGTTATTATTTACATATTCCATAATTTCATTTACAGAAATGTACAGAAGCATGAGTAGCTGATGTAGTAGTAGCTCACTATGACCATGGAATACAACACCATAGCCCTAAGTATCACTCATTTAAGATTTTTAGGGAGTATAGAGAGCCATGTCCAAAATTCAATGAAAATATGAATTCTGGTAGAAAATCTACACAACATAATCTAGCTCCAAACTTAGTAAAGCTTGTACTGTGGGAACCAGATGACTGATAATTTTTTATATATTTTAAAATACAATCTTACGATACTTTATAAGACCCATTATGGGCACATGCCCACTTTCTAAACAAAAGGTAAAATCAGTTGCACTAATAAATAGGTATAAATTCAGGATGTTTTGCGCAATATCTACGTAACTGTACCTATCCTGTTATGTACGGAACAGTGAAAACCTTTCAAATTCAATTAAATATTGTACGGAACGTTTACCAATACCTTCAGGAATAGATTTTTAGGTGGGTACATCAGTTATGACGTAGGTTACAAGGTTTGACGTTGTTTCAAAAACAGAGCTTTGGAACAAAATTGAAAAAACCTACCGATGAAAGTTTTGGCTGATAGCGTATCGTTTATAAACATGGTTATTATATGACTGCAAAGTTTAACCCTAGCTGACCCTAACAGCTATTTTGTCTGCAAAAAGTGTACCATTAAAATTGTACTAAAAATAATTTTGTACCGTGCTTATTTTTTTTGTAAGTTTTCTGTACTCATGACGGCTTCGTTAATGGTATGTGTCATATAGATGCCAATTCAATTCAAAGTCAATTTTGCCAATGTCAAGTGTTTAGATTGTTTATGGTAAGAAGTCACAAAGTCGTAAATTACCGTTTTTTAGATTCTTCGTTTGTCATTTCATGAAGTATGGCTCTGCTAATTTAATATTGTTTTATTCGTTTTATTGCATGTTTTATTCAGTAATAATGGCGGAATTTTAATGAATAAATTGTGACTACAGGACGGGTATGGAGAATTGAATTAAATGTGTGTTGTGATGCAATGTGATATGAACGACGAGGAATCCCAAGAAAATTTTAGACGCCATTCCGCGTGACGTCTAAAATTGACAATTGACCATCGACTAAGACTTTATTAAACAAATTGACCATAAACAAACATAAACACTTGACACTGGCAAAATTGGCATTATTATGTCACATGCCATAAACAAAGAAGAATGCCGTTTTTCATTTGTTACATATAAAATGGGACTTTTCATATAAAATAATTAAACGGAAAAGTTTTGCTCGAATCACAAAGAAACAAAGTTTTTATACTAATTATTCACACCCGAGTCAATAAAAATAAACTGTAAATTGAAGCCAAATTGATAAATTTATGAAATAAGAGCGCAATGTTAGCAAAGCTAGACGCCCAATAATAATGGTTGATTTCATATAATATAATAAGTCTTATTATATTATATAAAATTTACTTTAACACAGTTTTTGATCTCAGACTTTAGCTTTTGACTTCGTGTACCATGTGCAATGAGTACTTACTTGATTTATTTATCTAAAAATTTCAATAGATTCCTTATCAGAACAAACATCTACGGTACATAGGACCTATATATTAGATAGTAAGTAACAAGGTTTGCTAGCCCCCATAACAGAATACCCTGTGTGAGGGGTTGGTTTGGTTAAATGTGATGGTGGCAATTCGGTTGGTTCATTTCTAAAATTAGGAATTGTCTAAAATATATTTAGTTAGTCATAGCATTTGTAAAACCTATTCGGTTGGTACCATAGCTTAATGCTTAATTAAATTAGATAACATTAAATTAGGACAAGTTGGTATCACAGAATACCAAAGTTTCATCGGACAGTTCAAAACCAAATTTTAGCTATAATTAGTTAGGTTGGTGCCAACAGAATTGAGGCCAGCTTGTTTTTTTTACTTTAAGTTTCATGCAGTGTACAGTGTGGACAGTACAAGTCTATTATCAAGTGACGTAACGGTGAAGCCTGATGCTCAATGTCATGCCTGACCATAGCTGTTTCTAAGTGAGAGAAAGAACTAAGAAAGAACTAAGTGAAAGAAAGACTTGACTCATGACAACCAAGTATTCGAACAAGCCAACGCAGATAAAAATAACACAACCAAAGATAATACTACCAAGGAAACAACACCACACGCTATTATAATATTGATATAACCGGTAATTATAATCCTTATTTATAGAAGTCATAGTGATACATAGAGTGATCATAATGTACCTACCTGTATTTCTTATCCCGGTGCCACACAGAAATGTGTATCATCTGGTGATCGTACACAGCAGTTGGTAGAGGAAGTCTCAAATGCCTCTGAAACTCTGGCTCTCTCTTCCCGTACAGCACCGAGGTCCTTTGAAAGATGGACCTTTGAGAGGGCAGTGATTGGGTCTCGGTCATTCCGCTTATAACAACCTACGGAGTTTGTAAAATATTAATATCATTAATCAGTATTCTAATATAATCTAGGATCTGAAATTAAATAATAAGTTTATATTGTTACAAATAACTTTCAAAAAATAGGTAATAGTGTTAGAGTTCTTCGGGGATCTTAGTTTGGACGGCTCCTAATCATTGTGTATGTGATTAGATACTATTGTAGAACTAACCTTAGCATAAGCGTTGATGTCATCTACCTTTCCAGTTCCAGAAGACCGTTGCAAATCTCTGCATCGAATCACTGAAAATAAACCACAAATAAATCAAAATTCACTAACAAGAAAATAATAAAATAAGAAGTAAATGGGTTTCGATAGTCACCACTCACCGTGAACGTCTATGACGTCATTCCTCGTCATGATTTCCAAATCGATAGTCCCTTTCAGCGCTTGAAAGCGATCGGAACTTCTGTCTAGAGTATCCAATCGATTACTGGCAACACTGCTTCGTTTCTCTTCGCTGCTCGATATGCTATTCTCCTCGGGAGAATACGTCAAGCACCGTCTTATCGATTTGTGTTCTATAACAGGTGTATACCCATCCGTCAATAGATCTTCATCTAGTTTGCTGGTCTTGTGTGCTCGCTCTTCGCTCAGGACTTTCCCCGGTCTTTTGAGATTTGGCACTGGAGTGATCGGACTTGGTATACCGTTCAAGAGTGTCAATCCAAAGTGTTCATGTGTCCCTGGTTCTTTGTTTGGCATAAGACTGCTGTGGGACACGTTGGATCTGATTGAATTATTCGGAAATTGTAGAAAGTCATCATCGTTTGCTAGTGGATGACATAAAGGAGAGCTAAGAGGTTCACATAGAGATGTATTTGGTAGTTCTGATGCAGGACTAGGTAGACCGATTTCTAATGTAAGAATCGAGGTTTTGGGATCCTTTGGTTTCCATTGGCTTTCATTGCTGAGAGTAGATTTCTTTCGGCGAATACATCTTTGTCGTTTTAATCTCAGACTAGCGCGGTTGTTTGCTGCTGAGTACAAGTCTGGAGTTGATTCAGAAATATCTTCTAAACTGCTTTTGTCCATTGAAGAGCCCATTGTTCGTGATCTGACAAATGATATACTCTTCGGCACTTCAAGGATGGCTCTAGATTTGGATGAGATTAAATTATCAGGAGTGCATACTTCCCTTTCATTATAACCGTCACCATCATCTAAAATAAAACATCCTATAGGGAGGTTTTTCAAAAGCCGGTCGTTCACTCTGTGTATGGGTTTCATCTTCTTTATTGGAGAGCTTTTGGGTGAAACAGAGTTTTCTCTAGATAAGTTTATATACTTAGCTTCTTTTATAAGATTCGCTTTATTTTCCGCCTGAGGATTCACGAACAAATCTTTGACAGCTTCAAGAGTAGGAATCTCTTCTTCTATTGGTGTTCTATTAGCTGGCATGCCGCTCAGTATCCTTCTTTTGCTTTTTACTATTTTTGTACTTTTGATTATATCCTCGATCATCCTTTCTAATGTAATATCACCCATTTCTGTAGTAGAAACTGTTGATTCTGTTTCATAACCAATAGAGTCTTTTCCTAGAATAAACTTATTTTCCATTTCAGTAGAAATCTCTTCATCTCTCACAGGAACAGTGAAAGGCATTTCTATTTTAGGGAAATACTCTGATACATCATTTGTATATGGTACTCTCTGTGATTTAGTATGTGTGCTCATCGTACTAAACCTCAACTCCGCTAACTTAACAGACAATGGTGTTATAGACATAGGTGAGCATGCATCCCTTACTAATGTGTGTGTGTCTCTCTTGTCAACAGATGGTGATTTAAAAGAACTTTGGAATTCGCTGGATTTCTTTCTTGTGCGTTTTAAAGGCCTTATATCTCGGACATTTTCATGTTTATTAAAATACAGAGGATTCTCCATAAAAATGTGGTGGCCAAAAATTGGTAAAGTTTTCCCTGCACTACATTTATCAATCTCTACTGGGTTTTCTATACAGTTTATTACTAGATCTTTATCGTATTCAATTTCTACTAGACCTTCGCTCATTGTTCTGGTAGTGCACACTGGTTTATTGTTCTTTATCTGTTTGCTTATAGCAATCGAGTGTCTGTTATTAGTTGTAACTGCACTAAGCCTGTCTGATAGATCATTTAATGAAGGTTCAGACGTGCTGTGACTAAGTCGCGGTGAACTTAGTGAGTTTGTATCTGCACTTATTCTTCTCTCAGATCTATAAATACAATTATCTCTGCTAAATATATCATTATTATTTACACTAGTCATTTCTAATTTCCTCTTCTTTGCTTCTCTTACTCTTCTGCTATACGTGGGTGGTGTTGGAGGCAAATCCGGAGATACATCATCTATTGGACTATTGAAATAAAATTTTCTTCTCTCGTAACTTTTGACAGGGGTGACTGAAGAAGGTGTAATATTACTTACGTCTTTAAGAGCAAGCCCTTCGGTCTTTTTTATAAATCCCTCTTTAAAATAATTTGGTGTACATCCAATAAAGTTTAAGTTCTCCTTGTCTGCATTCGAAGCATTTTTCCTAGCGTTAGCACCGAGAGACCTTCTCTGATACCTGCTAGGCTTTTTACTTTTCTTAACTGCTTCAGCATCGAGTGATCTTCTAGCAGTGTTATCGAACGCCTTTCTGCAATCTTCATAATCATCCCTTTCGAAGTTGTTTGCTAGATGATTCTCTTGGTTCTTTTTACCGTATACTGCCCACTTCAACATTTTGTACCTGAAAAAAAAACAACAATCAAAGTTGAGCCAAATGTAATATATATCCGATATATATCCTTTCCTTTCTGTCCTTTTGGTTCCTATAGTTAGGATAAACTACAGGCAAAATTCGTTTATGATTAGGACAAAATCTTTATTTAACTCTCTGGTGAAGACAGATGTTGATTTAGATTTAGACCTTTTAAATTCTTCTATAACTACTCTTAAACAAGAGATACACAAATAGGCTTACAAAAATGAAATGCGGTTCCTCATTTCATTTCATTTTCAAAAAAAAATTTAAATTTACCTCTAATCAGACAAACGTCTGATAAATGGTAAATCCTTATCCGTTTACCCTACGGTATTTTTCCATACTTATATATCTAACTATTTGTGGAAACTTTTAGTTTGCCTTCAGTGTATGTCACTACTTTGTAGTAACATTCTTTGTCTGTAAAATTTCTGTGTTAGCTGTAGTTTTACATCTAAAATAAAATAAAATATTGTTCTAGAATTCAACAGAACAGTTTCTATTAAGTATATTGCAATAATGGAATTGCCAAGATGATTGACATCGTAATTACTCGCGTGTGTTAGAAGCAGCACCTCAATCGGTAAGCCACGGGAATACCACTTATGATAATTATATGTCAACATGTTGACAAATGGCTGTTAATCTATCACTGTTCTATTCTCACGACCTCTATCCAACTGTACGGGTACACACATCGTGAATTTAATATTGCTTTTGTCTGCAATCAAATTTAGATGTTGTTCCACCGACAGACAGCTTCATTCACCATTCAGCATTCAGGTTTTGTCGTGCAAATATTGATCTGAGTGATCTTATAGAAGTCGAGATATTAAGGTAAAAGAGAGTATTATAACTTTGTCGATTATAACTTATCTATTGGACGATATGATCATTGGTTGAGCTCTAGTTGAGCTTCTTAAAAGTAAAACTAAGCCAAATCGCCTATTTTAATAAAGCCATTATCCGTCACGTTAACGTTTGATTTAAATTGAATTCGCCAAATTGAAATACTCTACAAGGTTATGTAGATAGTAAATATGGCCTGTTAAATATAAATGACATCGTTATTGTAGCAACTGGATTATAAGTAGTTTGATATCTAACTAAATTCGTGGGTAATAATTACGTTTTAAAAACTAAAAAGAAACCGACTTCATTGAATGTAATTAGAGCCTATAATACTTACATTTTTAGTGGAAAGTAGATGTATTTTGTATATATATAATATGGGTAGGCCAAATAAAAGCAGCGCTCCAATGAGACAGCGAGGTATCGAAGTACATGAAAACATCATCGATGTATACAATTTTTTGATTTAAGTTAATTTTTCAGCTCGACCGATTTTGATAAAATTTATATGGGACCACCTGTGAAGTATAACCTTTCAAACAAAAGAGAATTTTCCAAATCGGTTCAGCCGTTTTCGAGTAATCCGTGAACATAAATAAAAAAAAAAAAAAAGATTCCGACGAATTGAGAACCTCCTCCTTTTTGATAAAGTCGGTTAAAAAACAATAGCTCATGCAAATCTTCTGCTTTTTAGAGACAGTGACTGATTCTGTTCTTTCTGTAAACAAAACAAAATATTGGAATTTATAGAATACTAGCTGCTGTCCGCGGCTCTGCGCGCGTGATACCTACATAAGAAGCCTATGTCCTTCTCCAAGGTCTCATCTATCTCTATACCAAAATTCATCAAAATCGGTTCAGCGGTTTAGACGTGAAAACGTAACATACAGACAGACCGAGTTACTTTCGCATTTTTATTATTAGTAAGGATTTTAGTTAGTCCAGTAAAACAAAAAAATCATGACCAGTATTTAAGTTGAATACTTTTATCTGGCATCGAATACGTGACCTACGAAGCATAAAAATATTGTTTGTAACTAGAGGTCACCCAATCAGGTCCGCGTTAAATGTAGCTTAACATAGTTGATTAGGAAAGCGGCCAAACATTTTGAAAGAATTCAAATAATAGAATAACTAAAGGATACAACGCTATCCATAATAAGAAAACTATTATGACTGGTAATGTGGATAAGCATCAGGAAATTGATATTTTTTTTAACAGCCTGTAGCTTTAGAAAAAATTTGGGGTGTTTTCTTAAATCTTGATGTTCATAAATGTTTCTTTTTTTGTTTTGTATTTAAATTTAAATATTATTAATATTATTTTATCTTAGGTATTTTTATTCAGCGTTAAATTATCTAATTTTCAAGCTTTTGTCTGCATGTAAACTATTATTTTTAAACTTTTAGGCATTGATATTTTATATTTGCATTGTGGTTTGTACCTGTAATTAAGGTAGCACTTAACTCTTTTTTGGAACTGGTATGTTTTTTTCGTGTATACTTTGTTGGTACAACTTAATAAATAAATAAATAAATAAATAAATACATCAATTTATTGTAACAATCAAAGACATCAAAGATCAAAGACATTATAACGGGGCGTCTGGCGATAATAGTAGCGTCTTCTACCCCAAAGTCCAATAACTAGGTAGGTAGGTATATAGTCTAAATATTTGTAAGTCAAATGTTATCGATTTAATTTAATACTCTTTGTTTTTGTGTAATTTGGTCCTCAGCCATATTTTGTGTATGCATTTTGTTCGCTCTCATTGTATTGTTTTGATGTGCGCTCAAAAGTTATTATTCAAACCAAATCAAAACTGAATTGTAGTTTTATGTATTTTTAATTTGTTTGTAACGTGTATATAAATAAATAAATGCACAAAAGGTCATTTTTGAATAGCAATTGAATCGAACTCCATCAATGGTCATTAACGTATTTGTCAATGAGTTACCAGTTACATTTGAAAGTGCTATACTAGGAATGCTAGTAACGGTAGCTAGTCGTGTGCGATTCGATACGACAAAGCAATTCCATCCGTAACATCGAAGTTCGATATGCCCCACAATGCTATGGGTCATGGTAGTAAACGGGAAGAAATCTTTGCAGTACATGAAATAATTTTTGCCTCACAGGTAATTGAACCCTTGCTGCATGCCGAGTCGTAAAAGTCAAAGGGTTTATTTTATAAACACACACGAGCAGATTGGTTTCAAACTGTTGTCATCTCTATTCTTTGATATTAGACAAGGACAAAACATACTTAAAACCATGCTAACTAATTATATGACTATAATTAGTTAGCATGGTTTAAAGACTAGAACAATCTTTAACAATCTAAATTTTCTTAAAAGTTCGTTATATTTCAAGAGATGCCTTATGTCCAACCCCATTTATTAAGGAAATCTCGATAACTTGCAATAACTAAGCAGGTAGTGAATTGCGCGATTACTGCTCTCAAAGTCAAAAGATACTTTATTCAATAAAATGACATGGATCACTATGAAACGTCTTAAATACTGAGTGAGTTTAGATGCCAATTCCTCTTAACTCAAGCCCGAGAAGAACTGAAAGAAACTCATCCTGGTCCTAGCACTTTTTTGTATGATCCATCTTATAACTACCTTATACGAAAGACAAGAGAGTTTATGCATTTATGAACGTTTGTTTACGACTGTCTTTTTATTATCACAAAGGTCGTCAGTGTGGGCTGAGACGTAGAAGGTTGGGGGTTCGATTCCCCCCGCTTAACACATGTTTATATGATCTGCAAATATTTGTCTCGGGTCTGGATATTTCTATAACAAAATATATGTATATAAAAAAAGTATATTAGTAGTATATCAGTCATGTGGTACCCATAACACATGCTCTGCTAACTTTGCGACTAGATGAAGCTGTGTGAAATGTGCGTTATTTATTTGATTATTTATTTATTATCCGATATTGCTGCCACGGTGCTATTGCTGTCGCTACTGATACCTACTTTTACGTAATAAACCAACAGATATCTTTAGTTTCATCCGAGAACCAAGGAGGTCAATGTAGTTCAGCTTAGCTAAAGTAATGGCTCCATCATTATTATAAACTAAATCCGAAGACATAGAGACACAGAGACATCGTTTGCAAATACTCCTGCTAGATGGCGTCGATTTACGCACTGTAGCTTACAGAATGACAAAAGATCGATCGATGCCGAAGATCGTATTTAGTGATGCTTTGAGAAAGCCAATAATAATATCGTACCTAAGTGTTGATGGTGATGACTGGCCATGTTTCTTATAATGACAATAAGGTGGTTAAAACTTACAAGTGCAAGTCCGTTAGTGTCGTGTTTTAGTGTTTATGGTGTGAGGAATGTGGAGTAGGTTATACAGTTGACTGACATCCAGGTTTATTGCCTAGTGCATTCGCTTTTCATCGCTTGTTTTTCCTTGCGGAAAAATCCAGTTACTATGTTAAATTAGTATATTAAATATATCTGTATGGGATATCCAGAAAAGAAATCTAATTTAAAATCATAAAACTACTAAAAACTTTCAGAATTTGCTATTAGTTTCTGCTTTCTAAATTCATATTACTAGAACTCGCGAACATTTTTCGAATGAATGAAATATATCTTTTTTAACGTTTTCAAAATATAAAAACTAAATCGATAAAAAAAATCTATATACATAGTTTAAGAACCTGCACATTAGACACTTAGACACAACGCTAGAATCCGTAGAGAAATGCGACCTGCAGATGAAAACATCTTGTCAGACGCCGGCCGGACGCTGTTCGGACAGACATACGAAAGCATTTTTGCCTAAGCTGAAACGAAGACATTACATCGGTCAATAATAAATTATAAAACCTTAAATTAACTTAGGTAATTACAACTACAAAAAATTATATTGCGTTAGCCGCTCGAACTCAGTACGGGACTTTGTGAAAGGCCTCTTAAGTGGGACCATCACCAAATACCTACCACCCGCGGTTAATGAATATGCAACAAATTAAACCCTCTTACAACTTCCTAATCATATTAGCTAATCACTTCTAAAATATTCTTAATCAAAAGTACCTTTTGAAATGCTAAATCGCGCACGAAACGCATTGTTGCTGGGTAAAAATGGCCGATTTCATCTCGGTTACGGTCAGGGCAATAACTCATATTTCTCGCTATACCTACCAAATTGAGTGTGTAATTAGAAACTTGGAGCGTATTCATGCACGCTATGGTAGACAGACTCACGCAGAGTCAGAACCAGTAGAGCACAATAAACCAGCGAGATTTCGCGAGCATACAACACCGCAGAAATAGGGCGTAGGTACAAATTCTTTATAATCCTCTCACCCTATTTGAACCAAATTACTATTGAATTTAAGATTTCTTCTGGAGAATTTTAAATATCGAATGCACGTCTCGACTCGCGAAATAGGGTCGCGCACAAAAAAGTTTCAATACAATAATGAAATTCCGTTCCTTTTACGAAACGTTTCCAAAAGGTCCCAAGAATAAGGTCTAGATTATTTTGGGGAATAACTTCTCGTGTTGTGTGGAACGTGCTAAACGTCAAAAGCTGGCTGAAAAGAATGAAACACGTTTGATTTTGAATTTGGATTTTTACGTTATATAAAAGGGCGTTTTGATTAATTTTCAAGGGGATAGCCGGCTCTTTATTTGGATGAATACATGATGCCATTCAAGAGAAATGTTAAACAGAACCGCCAGACAAAAGTTATCAACCGTCTTCTCTGGATCGCTTTAGCAACCAATTATAGGTACTTAATGCTGGCGAGACAGATTTGCATTAGTAACACATGAACTGATTTAAATGAATTGAAAAGTGCTGTTATCCCATTGTACTCTGACCGTTAAATTGTACCTACAGCTACACGGCTGAGCTGAGCTGAGCTACACGCCCGAGCTACAATGAACACGGCCCACGTGATGGTGAAATCACCAAAATTACCAATATAACCCGAAATAACGAGGGTAAAATACTAATAATAAAAAGAGCGCAATGTTGTTTCGCAAGATTACCAAAAATAGTCCAAGATGCAGCCTATTGATATTTATCTATCCTAAACATCGTCATCGCGGACTAATGTTTCAAATTTTCCAGGACTCCTATTCGCACAAATCATAAAGGATTTGTGCCAATAGGAGTCCATAGGAATAAGAATATGTGCATAGAATAGGAAACCTAAAAGTATAGACTAGGATTTCGATTCGATTTTATTTCGGTGTAGTCGAAATAAAATAAAATCGAAATAAAAATCTAAAATTATGCTAAAAATCATACATTATTGATTAAAATCCGGCTGAAAACTCAATGAAAGTTCTTCTTCTTTTTCGTTAATGCCATGTGTCATATGATGACAATATCGCCATTGTCCGTGTTATGATTCTTCATAGTAAGACGTCACAAAGTCGTATGTTGTCGGTCGTCGTTTGTTTTTTTATAAAAAATGGTTTGTTACTTTATAAAATAATTATATGGATTAATTTTGAATCACAAAGAAACACAAAACTTTCATTCCAATCATTCAAACCCCAGTCAATAACTCTAGCTTTGTTGGATTAAAATCACCAAAGTTACAGATAAAACAAAAAAGATCGGGTTGCACTCCGGGAGTGCCGACAGAAGTAAAAACTTATTTTGGCGCGTTAGAGTTTTGTATTAAATCACTTCAAAATCAGTAATTATGGCGACTGCCAATCAAATACTGAACGAACACAGATGATGCAATATTTTTTGTTCAGAATGTAGATAATATATCAAAGAACCTTACTCAGTAAACTTCTCCATACAAAAGTAGACTGTAAACATGTGAATTAAGGTTTATAATAAATTGGGCCAGCGCGGCAGGCGGCTGCGTCTCGCCCCAGACGGTAACGGTGTCGCTAATCCAGAGGTCTTACCTCATCTAAAAATATGCGTACCGCGCTAAAAGAAGTTTTCACTTCAAAAAATCATTAAAACAGTAGAGGTAAGTCTCTTCATGAAATGTCAAACTTGATATCCTCGGTAATGTCTTTTAGAGTGACAGCTAGCTGAAATATTTATTAGACAGTTATTTACGACGCCAAATGGTAGTTTGTCGGTTAAACGGCAGGTGGCGCTGTTCTCATGAATAATTCAGCTAGTTTCGGCAGTGCGTATGTTTGGGCTCGTAACTACGGAGCCTTGTGGCTTTATGGTAAGTTAATGGCATACCGATTTGGTGACATTTTCACGGCGGTGGACACTGCATATCGATTTTTGAATAATTTATTTCAATAGACTTATAGCGTCACGGTTATCGTTTCACGGGTCGAATGGTTTTTGTATACTAGCGGCTGCCTGCTGCTACGCACGCGTGGTACCTATATAAAAAGTAGCCTATATACGTCCCCAAGATGCAACTTATTTTCATACCAAATTTCATTGAGATCTGATCGGCCGTTTAGCCGTGAACAGTTACAAACTAACAGACAGATCTTCAGATTTCATAATATTAGAACTGTCGTACATCCAAGCACTTAGATAAGTATTAATAAGTAATTAGGTCAACTTTCGTACCGACTTAGGTACCTACCGAATATTTGTATAGAACTTAAAGTTTAAAAGTTTTACAAAAAGCTGAAGAAATATTTACGCAAGGTGAGGTATACAATGTTACTAACAAATAAAACCCATATTATTGAGTGATCAAACATAATACGAAAGCATTTAACTCTACGTGGCAGCTGTCGCCCCCGCAGTCCCACTAACTCTATTATATTCTCTGAAAGACCTATTTGTAGTAATTTGATAAGTGCACGATAATTGTGTTACTATTACTACTCTGAAATCTCATAGGTTAGGTTTTTGATAAGTACATGATCATTGTGTTACAGTGATAAGTTGTTGAGAAATGCACAAAAGTTATTTTACAATTACTAAACCGACATCTTATAGGATAACTTGTTGTTAAGTGCACAATAGTCATTTACAATTACTATTCGTACATCTTATAAGATAAGTTGTTGATAAGTAGACAGTAGTTATTTTACAATTGCTACTCTGACTACTTATAGAATATGTTTTAAATAAGTGCATAATAGTTATTTTACAATTACTACTCTGACATCTTATAGGATAAGTTGTTGATAAGTGCACATTAGTTATTTTACAATTACTATTTTCACATCTTATAGAATATGTTTATGATAAGTAGACAATATTTATTTTACTATTACTACTCTGACATCTTATAATACGTTTATGATAAGTGCACAATCGTTATTTTACATTCACTACTGTGACATCTCTTGTCAGGTTTTTGTTGTTAGGCTACGTTCACGATAATTTTGTTACAATAACTACACTTGAATCTTATACTTTACGGCTAGATGTCAACGATGGATTATAAAGTGGCAGAAAACTGGGAAAAGCGCAAATATGCCGGTCTCCACAGAATTTTATATTATTCAAGCCAGGGAAAAAGGAGCCTATCGCGTTGACGAAATTGTTTCAGAACATCTGGTAGGTAGACTTGAATGGAAGGCGTAATAATAGAATAATTATTAACTACTTAGACTAGCCTAGAAACACATGAATAAAACAATGCTGACATTTCATAGACTGTACGTACATTCGACCTTTGGTTAGGAATTTCCCGCTGTCCAATATTAAACGTATTAAGTATAATAAGGTTTCCTAGGAATAGATTAAAAAGTAATTCCAAATGTCAGTTAGTCTTACACAGGACCACGGAACCGTAGTCAAGTAAAAGACCACTTTGAATCGTCTTCTTACATGCTAGTGAATCTAGGAGCCGGTTCCTCCTAATCCCAGTTCAAGAAGAATCAGGCAAGAAACACGTCTCGTCTTTACACTCTTTTTTGTGAAAACTTTTTTGTCAACGTAGATAACTTTGATTAAAACTAATAATTGTACTTTATATAAATTTATAGAATAATATGATATACAATAATAATAATTAACAGTTTTTATTTTATTTTATAAAAGAGAAACCTGAGCTATCTAAGGACCGCTTAAAAAGATCTATAGATAGTTTAACACTGACAGAAGTCAGCGTCCCCATGTCAGCGTGCTTCAACGCTGGGCCAGATAGGAGCCAGCTTTTTGCTCACGCGATGGTTCTACTAGACCCCGTGAAATAATTTAGGCATAATAATATCAAATACAAATAAAATCATACATCACAAGGACCACTTTGTTTCGTCTTCTTACATGCTAGTGAATCTAAGTGCCGGTTCCTCCTAACCCCAGTTCAAGAAAAATCTACTAAGAAACTCGTCTGATCGCTTTTTTTTTTTTGCTAATACCCTTGCTAATAAATAATCAGATAATTAAATAAACTTAATGAGATTGTTTTAGTTTACATGTGAAAAGGTTGAGTTATCTGAGGACCGTTTAAAATGACCTATAGATAGCTCAACTTATCCAGATCACCGCCAGAACTGAAGTGTTACATAAAGTTATATATATGTAGGGTATACATACTTATAAAACTAATGAGTAAAACTATATCGAAACTATGTCTATCCAACGTCATAACAATATGGCTGTTACTATTATAATTTTATCTTCAATCTTTGGCCATATGGTGTAGGTTAGCGGGTTCAAATGAGGTTATTAATTTAATTAATACTTAGGATTGATTTCTAAATTAGTGCAGCTGGGATTCACATAAGGGCGCCGTTTTATAATTTTATGTGTCAATTAAAATTTGAGCTTTTAAAAAAACTTACACTAGAACCATATTATTAAAATCTACCTATATCAATGATTAAGGTAACCAACGAATTAAAATAGGTGCATTCGATTTATCTTCTTCTTGCCCTTGACATTTCTCTTGTTCAAAGCAAAATGGAAATGTTTTGTTATTTTTTTTAGCCCTCTTGCGAATTTGCAATCTAACGAATCATACAATGCGCTTTATATTAATTTATTTTCCTTGATTTATATCAAGCTTTATTAGTAACTAGCGGCTTCGCACACATGGTACCTTCATAAAAGGAGCCTATGTCCGTCCCCAAGTAACTATCTATCTGATTTCCAAATTTCATCTAATTCGTTTAGCCGTGGTGATAAGGTAACAGACAGACAGACAGAGAGAGACATTTTTTCCAATTATATATTAGTATGGATTTAGGTGATTGTATTCAAATTAAGGTAGGTAGAGAGCGCAGTAGACGAAGGTCGACCTGAGACGTAGAAGGTTGCGGGTTCGATTCCCGCCGCGTAATAAATGTTTGTATAAAAATCTTTGTCTCAGGTCTGGGTGTTTTTCTATGTTTAATACGTATGTACGTACAAAAATATATACTTAAGTAGTACATAATTATATCAGTCATGTGTTTCCCATAAAACACTTTCTGCTTATTTTGGGGCTAGATAATGCTGTGTGCAATGTCCAGAATTATTTATTTATATCATACTAGCTGCTACCGTGGTGCCTCCATAAAAACTAGCCTATGTCCTTCTCCAAGGTCCCATCTTTCTCTATACCAAAATTCATCAAAATCGGATAAGCGGTTTAGGCGTGAAAACGTAACAGACTGACAGACAGAGTTACTTTCGCATTTATAATATTCGTATAGATAAGTACATTTGGATAAGGCCTACACACCTTTTGGAGCCCTGCGCCCGTTGGGAACAGGAGCCCACCGCGTTTTCAAAATTATTTCACGGCGTCCGTCTGGTAGACATTACGTGACCCAAGAGCTGGCTCCTATCTAGCCCAGCATATTAGCATTGCCATTCAACGTGGTAATGCCGCCAGTATCTTGGGAACGCTGCCCTCTGGCAGTGATCTGGATCAGTTGAGCTATCTATAGATCGTTTTAAGCGGTCCTTAGATAGCTCAACTGTTTCACGTGTATTTTATATTATTGTATATTACTCTGTACATTTCTGTAATTATTTCTGTAAATAAAGGCTCACATAAGTACAAAAAATATTTAAGTACCATGATAATAACTAAAACCAAGACGGAGAAGTTAACCACAAAAATAATAAGGGCCTATTACACCCTTAAATATTTACAAGCGGGCTTACCCACCATGAAATTACTGTTCTTGGTGTTCCTTTAATTAATCTAAAGGAATCATGGGAAAATGTACAAAATATTGGTAAAAAAGATACTTAGTGGTTGCCAGATGAAAATAATAGGGTTGATATTACCCCGAACGGCTATCGGGGTTACTAGGTCATGACTAGTTATAGAGCAAGACAATATCAATTTGTTTTTCAATTTGTTTGAGTGAGGTGTATTCATTTCAAATTGAATTTAATTGACGGGTTTGTAAAAGTAGGTTATTTTGAGTTATACTTGTGTGTTAATTTAAATAACTCTATATTTTTCCATGTATAATATAGAGGAAAGAAAGATATATATTTATTTGTGACGGTATGATTGAAAAAAACATAAAATAAGATATAAATACATAAATAAGGCCGTCACAAAAAGGATCCAACTCAGCAATAACTACTGGTCTTCCGTTGGAACCCGATCAGATCAAACGAATGTCAGATTTTAATATGCATAATGTATAAGAAATATAAGAATACTAGCTGCCACTTCACGACTTCTTCCGCGCGTTTTAAAAAGAAAAATAAAACTAAACCATTCTCGAATCCACAAAAAAAATCATCAAAATCGGTCCAGCCGTTTAGGAGGGATTAATTACATACACACGCACAGAAGATTTATATATATAAAGATAAGTAGTATTTTAGTCATGTGGTACCTATACACAAACTCAGATTACTTTAGAGCTATCATATCAGCCTTTATGAAGTCCACTGCTGGACATAGGCCTCCCCAATAGATTTCCAGGAAGAACGATTTTGAGCCCTCTCCATCCGCCGACTTCCTGCGATCTTTACAATGTCGTTAGTCCATCGGGTAGGGGGTCGTCCTACGCTTCGTTTTCCTGTCCTTGGTCGCCATTCGAGAACTTTTACTCCCCAACGGTTATCAGTTCTGCGAGCTATATGGACTGCCCATTGCCACTTCAACTTGCAAATTTTGAGCGCTACGTCGGTGAGTTTGGTTCTTCTACGGATTTCCTCGTTGCGGATTTTATCACGCTATATGACGCTGAAATGTCCGGCATCATTTATTTATTGAATGAAAATGAAATAAGTAATTTCATAATATAAGCGTTTTGATTTTACGTAATCTACCTTAACGAGTTGTATTATAAAACCAATAAAACAAAGATGGCTTTATTCGGCTCTATTCGTATAAATTATTTTTCTTCTTTGTTAATGGTATGTGTCAATAATCATGTCAATGGCATGTGTCAATAATCATGTAAATTTTGCCATTGTCAAGTGTTTATATTGTTTATAGTAAGTCGTAACCATGTCTTATGCTGTCGTTAGTCATTTGGTTTGTTAATCTTTTGTAGGTGTGTTTGTATTTAAACTCCTCCTAACCTCGGCTGGACCGATTTTTATAAAATGTTTTGTGTGATCAAGTTGATCCTAATAGTTTAGATTTACATCTAGATTTTTTTTCTGTTTAAAACGCACGGACGAAGTCGTGAACGGGACAGATAGTGTTATATGAAATGGTGACTTATCATAAAAATAATTCAAAATTAATAAATATTATAAGAGTATGTATGTGTACAATGTATGCTTCTTAAGACTACCAAAAATAATTAACTGTTAAAATTGTTAAGACATAAAATAATATTTAACTAGTTTAAAATGACATTTGCAAAGGCTATAAAAAATATAAAAAGGTTTTATTTTTTATTATAACGACATTCGTAGGTATATTTTTTTCCGCTCCTTCTAACCTAAAAAAATAAGCAGATGTTATGTCAAAGGTAAGAAGGTAGCCGAACCCTTACAAAATTGGGAGTATTGTCATCGCAACAATTGCGTACCTTAGCGTAATAATAATAATCTAGAGTAATAATAATCTTGATTGTTATCCAATCTAGAGCAGAAAAAGATTCTGCATCTTTCATCCTATTGTTGAACTCTGCTCCTCGCGTTATTGTCAGGAAGTGTGCAAAATGGAACAATGTGGATGCACCCTTACGGAACTAAAGTGATGCAACCAGCCATTCGATTCTAAACCATAAAACGTAGAACATAGAGTCGATTCTCAATCAAAATGTTTAATCATATGAAGAAAGTTCCGATCAACTTTTTTATTTTTTTTGTGGCGAAGGACTGAACCTTCGTGATTTATTCGTGACAACAATCATTCCTTGAAGTCGACTTGTGGGAAATTTACGATCCAATTTTTAGGGGCGTATTTATTGAGTAAGTATTTGATTATGGCATTCAGTTGTAATTTATATGGCAGATGGTGGGCACGTTTAAATTAAACTAAGTCATGAGAAAGTAACTACCTTGGTACCTATTAAAAATCAGGTGAAGCAATTGAAAGAGAAATGTACTAATTAATTAATGTATAATTTTTTGAACATACGTATTAATTCCAGCCAGCGTCTCGCGAAAATATTCCAAATACACATTTCAGTATAGAAAGACCCCAATAAAATTGACGTTTACAAAAATGGCTCGTAGAAGGTCATAGAGTTATTGAGAAAGAAGTCTCGGAAGACTGTTGGATATTTGCCATACAGACGAGAATATATTTTAAACCACCATTTTCATATTTGTCAAAATGTCAGCTGACTTTGGCGTTTGACATCTTAATTTATTTGTGGTGGATAAGCCTAGAAAAGCAGCCAATGTTCGGAATATTGTGGCTATAAAACCATCATGAAACTCTCGTTAGTACTACACATTCAAACAACTTTATGACTTGTAAGTACACCCAGTAAAATACAACACTTAAAATTAGAATTACGATGTAACACACATCCAGAGATAATCAAAGTCTATGATAGAGTCGTAAAATAATTTTATGGTCTATTTCTAACAGCCGTCATTGTCAAGAAAACGAGATCTTACTCTCATTTGAACTTGAATTTACGAACTGTTCTCCCCTAAGCCCACAACCAATTTTTTATTGTTAACTCGTCTTAGCAAACCCTTGTTTCGCGCCATTATTTGCAAAAAAAGAATCTATTGTAGGTTCTAAATTCAAGCGTTGGCGCGGTTATTTTTTCTTAAATGTTTTTTTTCATTGGTTCGATTTTCAAACGGTTATGTTATATGGGCATAAGAAGATATTAAGTTTTTTTTTGTTGTTCCCTAGATTAAGATATAAATAAATGAGTGGTGTGTTATTAGATTAAATATTCACAACTAGACTTCACCCAGCTTCACCATAACAGTATGAATAAGGCATTCTTAGCCTCACAAGCTCAAGTATACTTTCTACATAAAGCATTCATTTGCTTTATTATATCGGTTTGGATGGCTACGGCTGGTAAAAACGTAAAGTTGAAACTTGTAAAGAAGCTAGTCAAGACAAGTCGGACCCAGGTGTCCAAGCTTATCAATGTAAATCAACCCTATTGCCCCCGTGACCTCTGGTTTCGAGGATTAGGGTTTACCGTGTTCCCAGGATATAACTGTAATGTCAACCGTTGTAGGGTTATTTATGACGCAATGTTTGAAACTTTGACGCAAACAGACTATTGCATGATGGGTTTAAGGATTGACAGGTGTCAAATCACCGTCTTTTATTATTTGCAGTACATATGAATTTCGAATCAATCAGCATTAAGTAACAGCTCTCAGAGATTAATTCGTTTTAATCGTGTTATTTCATGTTTTAATGGGTAACTTTCGCAGAACTTTAATTAATAAATTGTCATTTTTTTTCTTACTGCACAAGTGTTGACAATACAATTTTAAGTGTATTGTTTTTCGCGATTCCAAGAAAATTCTAGACGGCCATTTCGCGATGATATTTAGAATAGACAAATGACGATCGACTACGACTTTTTAATTCTAACAAAACAAAACCTGACATTGGAAAATTTACATAAAGACAAGTGCTATTATAAGAAGAAGAAGAAGATGTGTGTTCTCAATTTATTTAAAAAATAAGATGAAAAAGAACCTTATTGTATTTTACCGCTAAAATAATGACGTAGTTAAATGTTATCAATCAATCTCATGTAAAAAATACTTAGACGACACTTTTCTTATAAATAAATGCACGATCGCGCACCCCTTTGCTTAAAATTTCGTTTCACTTTTTTACTGTCTGGTATTTCCGTGAGAAATATAACGTATATACTCTAATTTATCTTCGTGTTAATATTATCACGTCTTCGCTAAATAATATTATAAAAAAAATGTGTTTTTCGCAAACATGCCTCATTTATTATGTCAACTTTAGATACTGTTGGTTTTATGGTTTATGTTTTGAACATTTTGCCAATGACATGTTTAATAAGTAAGCACATAAATAAAAAAGAATCATTTTTGTTTTAATTAATCAAACATTTAAATTAATCTTTGGAAACAGCATCGCTAGAACCCCTGTAGTTTCTATAATTAAATACACACTTCTGTTTAGGCAAACAAATAAATTATAATGACAATGAAATATTTTATTGTCTGTGTAAGGAGCTACCGCAAGATGATTCTTTTGTTTTTTTTTAATCTTAACGAGCGCAACGATTTGTTTTCATGCCGTTTGAAAGGGGTTAATTTTATTCTATGACAGAATAGTTGAATAAAATATTTTAGTTTTATTAGTTTATAAACTGTTTATGCCTTCTTGTTCTTATCTTGTCATGTCAATGTTGGCAATGTCAAGTGATTGTTTCGTTATAATATCGTCACAATGTCGCATTCGATCGTCATTTGTCTATTCTATCAGTCTATATATACGTCATCGCGGAGTGAACGTCTAGAATTTTCGAGTATTTCTCGTGGTACAAATCGGAGTATCATTGTTGATGCCGTTATTATTAAGAACATTTTTAATAATTTTTTTAAATTATAAAAGTTAAAAAAAAATGTTGTCATTGTCATTGTCACTGTCACCTACAGTGACGACCTCTGTGTCGCAGTGAGCGAAAGCTCGCCTGAGACGAAGACGTTTGTGGAATATGTGGACAGATGTTTGTATTATCTGTAAATATATGTCTCGGTTCTGGGTGTTTTTCTATATATAACATGTATGTATTTACAAATCTACTACTTATGAACTCATCTACTCGTGTGCCCTCTGTGTCCAAATACTTGCACAAGGGTCGGCCTTATCACGGCCACAGTTAGTGCGATTGAGATCGCCTTACCTACGATCACTTACAACTCTAAAACCGTGTACGGTTTAAGAAAATTTACTATCATGAAATAATATACAATTCCCTTAATATGAGAACTTAACAAAACTAATTAAGTACATATAATATAAGCACCTTAAAAAAGCATATAACGACTGAAGCATCGACACGAAAATAAGAACTTACAAAAAAGTAGTAGCGAAAGTATATAAGTAGTACATTAGTCGTATGGTTCCCATAACACAAGCTCTGCTTACTTTGGAGCTAGATGATGGTTTGTAAAATGTCCAGCATTATTTGTTTTAATAAAAAATTATGGACGTTAAGGACGTAGTCATTTTTTAATTACACATAATTTAATAAACTTTATTTTCAGTAATAATTACAAAAAAGTACAGAATTATTTATAATATAAATTACATGTGAAACGGTTGAGCTATCTAAAGATCGTTTAAACGATCTAAAGATCTCAAGACTGGTGGCATTGCCACGTTGAAAGACAACGCTAATACGCTGAGCCAGATAGGAGCGAGTTCTTGGGTCACGCAATGTTTTTACCAGACGGTGTTAAATAATTTAGTTTTGTTTTTAGTGGTAAGCGCTGCCCAATGACCTAAAACGAATAGAACTACATAAAAAGGCTGTTATAGGACTTATCAATTCCCATGGCGTGTTAGGTGACCAGTCATTCAGAACCTAGGTCCTGAACCAGCAGACTGTAAACACTCTCACAGAATGGAAAAAATTAAGTCAGTTGCGAGATGACGAGTACTGTTAGTGTTCCGCACATAAACATATTTCACTGTTACTGAAACCATAATAATGTACCTAGGGAAGGTAAGTACATATTATAAAATCAAAAGAGAATCTGTATAGTTCAATTTTCCCAGAAACAGATCTTGATGAAAAATAAAATTGCTAAGAAGATCCCTACTAATATTATAAATGCGAAAGTAACTCTGTATGTCTGTCTCGTTTTCACGCCTGCCGATTTTGATGAATTTTGGTATAGAGATACATGGACCTTGAAGAAGGACATAGGCTACTTTTTAGGTAGGTAACACGCGTGTGTAGCCGCGGGCATCATCTAGTAGATTATATTTTTAAGAAAGTTACTTTTTATGTAGTTAACACGCGTGCGAAGGTGCGGCTAGTATTTCCATAAAATTCCCAAAACGACGTGTCAACCTTTCAAAACCTAAAATTAACTTATTGGTATAAAGCAAGCGATCACACGAATATTATATACGCGAAAGTTGGTGCGTGTGTTAGTTTCTTACTACGACACGCTCAAACGGCTGAACGGTTTTCGATCGAACTTGGTATTAGAATTTAAACATCAACAACAAAGCTAAACTAAAACCAGTAACGTATACTTTGCACTTCTTCTTCATTAATGGCATGTGTCATAAAAATGACAATTATGCCATTGTCAAGTATTTATATTGTTTTTAGTCTCACAAATTCGTATCTTGTGGTTCGACATTTATTATTTTATAAAAAAACTAGCGACCCGCCCCGGCTTCGCACGGGTAAAATGCTGATACTAAATATACTACAGAATGTCTAATGTGATTAGAAACCTCTAAAATTATCAGTGTTTCTCTACCATATTATGCATGTATTTTACATATAAACCTTTCTCTTGAATCGCTATATCTATTACAAAAAACCGTCCGTTCGTCGTTAAAATCCGTTTCGTAGTTTTAAAGATCTAAGCATACACAGGGATAGACAGACAACGGGAAGCGACTTTGTTTTATACCATGTTGTGATGGTGCCTTTCATATATCCACACCTGAGTCAATAACTCTAGCTCTATTTAAATAAAAACACCAAAATTACTAATAAAACTAGACATAGCTATTATGTTTGCTTCGCAAGACGACCAAAAATAATCAACTGTGCACATTTCGAATCGCACTTATTATTTTAACCGCGTTTTTTTGACAGCGCTGTTTAACGATTTTGATTTACCGAACCAAAGACAACAGCTTCCGTCTCAATGGTTAATACGTTGATAAATAACGCGATTGCTCTGCTAGAGTAACATGTACCTAGATTACTTTTTATCTACGTGGGTGTAGTTACATTAAAATTATAATTAGATCTTAAAACCCAATTATGCTCAAGACTCCACGTTCGCCTACCAACCATGCACACAATATGGTGCCTTCAAACTTTACACGGAACCCTAAACTCTAAATAGGTTATAAATTCTGAAAAAAATCAGCATGGTCGGCTGAGCGTCAAGGGTGCTTTATTAATCTGAAACCGTGCTTCTCTCTCCCGCTAGCACACATGTCGTATATCCATTTCATTTTATTAGTAATTAATAGCATTAATGACCCTTGAAGGTGAACTTTCGAGGGAGATATTCTCGAGGTACAGTGAAGAGGTTGTTGTGATGCATTGTTTTATTGTTAGCTGGTTTGCGAGAACACTTGTGGGGTTAAGATCGCGATAGCGTTTGACTCTGAATCGAATGCGATTTAGTACAGTTAGCCAAATCATTTTATAGTTATTAAAATTAAAATATTTTAATGTAAATAAATAGTTTGTTTTTGAAACTGTTTTATTCGTAACTATTGCTTCCGCCAGCGACTTCGCACGCGTTAAACCTACATAAAAAATTGCCTATGTCCGTAATAAATTCCATCAAGATACGTTAAGGCATTTAGTCGTGAATAGGTAACAAACAAACAAACTGAAAGAGACTAGCGAATTTATAGTATTAGTATGAATATGGATCAATCATGAACTACTTTGAATCGTCTTAAATGAACCTGTTCTTCCTGAACCAAGTTCGAGAATATTCCAAAACAAAATGAAGAGATATTTATAAATAAAAATAATAATAAACATTTACACAGCATCATTTAGCCTCATCTAGCATCATCTAGCTTGTGTTATGTGAACCTCATTACTATTACTATAGGTACAGCTATATTTTTTTTCAATTTGTGTCTATGTGTTTTTTGGTTATTTATTTACACATGTATATTAATACAGAAAAACACACAGGCCCGAAACAAATATTTGCAGATCATTCAAACATTTGTCCCGCGCCGGAAATCGAACCTTCTACGTCTCAGGCAGGCGCTCACCCACTACACTACAGAGAGAGGCAAGTAAGTATATACTCACCCCGTATTTAAAATCACTAGCTATTTTAAAAGGTTCTTTGAGTAAAGTATGTCCTTGTTGTCCTTGTACAAATGTCAGAGATTAGAGATTTCAATAGATTTAAAAGCCATTTTAGATTACAACATCGTTATATAATAATAACTAGCTAATGTACGCGGCTTTGCACTCATGGTACCTACATAATAATAATAATAATACCGGATATTTCACACCGCATTATCTGGCCCCAAAATAAGCAGAGCTTATGGGTGACTGTTATACCACATTATTGATATACTACATACCTAAACAGTTTTTTTTTAATTCATACATAGTATATATATTATACATAGAAACACCCAGACCCGAGACAAATACTTGCAGATCATACAAACATTTGTCCCGCAGCGGGAATCGAACCCCCAACTTTCTGCGTCTCAGCCGGACCTTGGCCCACTGCGTCACACAGGTCGTCATAAAAATTTGCCTATGTTCTGCCTATGTACTACATCTTTAACAATTTTCATCTGAATTCGTTCAGCCACATAAATATATAAACATACATATATGCATATATACTAATATCTATACAAACATTTTAATAAAACTATCATGGGTTTGAATATAATTTTCACTCAAAACGGGATATTAACGATGTATGAGTTTTTCTGCTACCCGATATTTCGGCACAGTTGCATGCGCCTTGATCACGTTTTGTCTGCCTATAACACACACCCGCAAATACTTCAGTTTATCTCATGATCATGGCGCATGCATTATACATGCATGCAGAAAAACTCACAAATCATGGTAAATATTCCGTTTTGAGTAAAAAATATCTATACAAACTTTTGAGTTTATAATATTAGAATGATGCGGTTAAAATGTATAAAATTTCACTATTTTTGTAGTGCCTTGTAAACAGTGACATATCTAAATGGCATTTGATTCAATTTTGAAAGTAATCGCAGTATTTACAAGTTCATTCTAAACTATTCCAGATAAAACAAATGGCGCAATGATTAACAATTTTAATTCTATTTTTTTTTCTATCTCTACTTACTATTTTAAATTATTTTTTTACTTAAGTCAAATAAGTTACCCTTTAAATTATAAATAATACATAAGTAGGTACTTACATAACTGCGATAGTACAAATAGTGGGCTTTAGAGAATATTTTATGGTAAGGGTTGAAGAAGTTACCATAAAAATGACATTACATTATTTTCTAATCAATATTTATATATAAGAGGGTAACTACATTAATATTGTATGAATCGTATAATTATTGTGGTTGAATCGGGAGTTAAATAAAAAATTACAAAACGTTCAATATGTAGAGCCGTGAATCATCGCATTTTGTATCTTATAGCATCGACATAAATGTCACCCCAGTATTTCACGTAAAAAACCCTCGTGAGTTGTACTACATATACAGATGTGATTTTGATACACATGGGCTTTACTTACTAGGTATTTTGTCGGTGGACGCACTGACACTGTTTCGATTCATGTAGAGAATCTTCATCGGATCATTTTCATCGACAAAATAGTACGTGGGAAAAACCCGTGTTTAACAACATGTCTCTTCTTGTTCTTTCAAACCAGTGTGGAGAAAGACTTAAAATGCGCATCAAATGCTCTTTTCAAGCACTTGGCACAGTAATTCGAACATTTAGATAGATAAATAGATATAAATAGATAGATAGATAAAATAGATAATCCCGGACATTTTACACAGCATCATCTGGCCCCAAAGTAAGCAGAGCTTGTGTTATGGGTACCACATGACTGATATACTACTTATATACTTTTATTTTGTAAATACATACATATTATACATAGAAACACCCAGACCCGAGACAAATACTTGCAGATCGTACAAACATTTGTCCCGCGGCGGGAATCAAACCCGCAACCTTCTGCGTCTCAGCCGGGTCTTAGCCCACTGCGCCAAAGAGGTCGCCGAACATGCCAGTTCGAACATTAGGTTCTCCAAAATGCCAGTTTCCTCACAATTTTTTTTTCTTTCATCGTTTGAGAGTACTGGTAAAGCACACATACATTTATCAAACAAAAAAATCAATTGGTGGAGTCTGAATTCAAATTCTAAAATTCTAAGGCGAAAGAAAAGATATGTTACGATGGCTCCCTGATCAAATGGTTTTGACGCGTATTCACGGCGCTCAAATAGGTTTTTTTTATCAGTTATATATAAAATTCTGGAAAACGACATAATTTTTTTTATATTTGATAGTTATTGAATATTTCAGCAGTTATTTTCTTTATATTAATACGTGAAACATAAACTTTGTACCCCTTTTTACGAAAATTGCGCGAACGGAGGAGTATGAAATTTCGCACAGTTATAGTTTATATAGAGAAGGAGTGCAGAATGCTAATATTTTCTTTTATACATAAAAAATACATTAATTACTAATTAATTCTAGCCGAATTTCGACCAGTGGGCGACCAATAGTAAAAATAAAATTATAAAACTAACAGTTTTTTTAAACACAATTTGAAACAAGTTCGAGGCAAAACATCAAAAATATGTACATACTAGTTACCTGTTTCATTCAGCAGATAGACTGCAAATAGCGATAAAAAGACTCACTTTTTTTAAAGTTAATTTGCTGAAGGCACCATTTTAAACTAACGTTTCTGTATGCCAAATAGTACTGTTACGATTTTTGACAAACGAAAATTAAGCTTATTAATTTATTTTTCATCAATACTCGACATGGAATCAATACTAGGAACAGAAACAAATTATACATACCTAGGTTTCGACTAGAAAAAGTAAATACCTAAGTCCTTCATGGGGAACACGGTGCGCTTCTATAATAAGGTTCCTGTATTATTGCTGTATGAAAATGTATCTAATCTACCTATTAAGAAATTTCAAGTTTTGCCAAGTAATGGTGTAAACATATTTCCATCCAATTTATTTACAAACGAACGAAAATAAATTCGTAAGTATATCTGTATGTTTGTTTCCTTTTCACGGCTAAACGGCTGAGCGGATTTTGAATAAATTTGGCAAGAAGATAGATTGTATCGTGAGGACGAACATAGATTACTTTTTACATAGTACGACACGTGCAAAGCCGCGTGCAATAGCTGGTTCATGATAAGAAAAGCTAGTATTCTTTCTTACCAAAACTTTCGCGATCTGAAGTAATGGTTTTAGTAGATATTTAAAAGGTGATACGAGATAAATACTCGTTAATGAATAAAACAATATGAAAGCAATTTTAAATCAATACAATAATTATAAGTATTATGTAATATTAATTTAGACGCCGCTATTTTTACGCGCGTATAAAAGACATAAACGCGCCTTTCGTAGGGCTTCGTAGCACATGGAGCCAAAAAAAAAAAACATCATTGATTGTGTATATTTTGATATGGGTAAAACTAAGTATTCGTATTCCTTTAATAATAATAATTTGAAACTGTGTTGTGTATGTAAATAATATTATTAAGGTATAAAAAAGCTTGCAGAGAAACCCATCGGACTATACAGATTCGTATCTCTACAAAAAAAACTCATTTCTAAAGCAGATAAATTCCATGTCCTTTATAGGTAGGTATAATACTGTTGCAACTTGAATTCTGAATTGAATGGGGACCCCGACTCACCGTATCCTTTGCGACGAGAAGAAAAGAAATCCTTAATGCACAAAAAGAAGTTTCATCACATCCAACTGTCATTTGCTCACATAACTGGCACAAAACAATCCAAAATCGCACAGAAATAAAAAAACAAAGCTTTAGACTCTTTCAAATTTAAAATTTAAAAATCGAATCATATTTGAATAAAACCGCCGAAACGAAGAGTGCGCGCGCAACGTACGTACTTTCCCGCGGAACGTAGACGAATGAATAAAGCGGAACTTGGATCCACCTGGGGACGATGTCATGCCACATGGTTTGTCTATTTCACTCTGTCGCCCCATTTTTATATGGATACGAGGGAGAAAGAAATAGTTGTATTAAAGGTGGAACGGTAGAGAATTTTTTCATTGTCTTATCTTTTGTGGTTTGCTGATAAACGTATGTTTGATAAGGTCCATTGATAAAAGAGCCATTAAAGTTTTCAATGAGTTTTGAAGGTGCGGGCTTTAGATACCTTTAAAATTATGGGCTCTGAACATGAGTTCTAAAGTAGTTTTTACCATAGGTACCTTTAATAAATGGAAAGGGTGAAAAAAGGGCAGACTTTTGGCCACTTACCTGTTTTGCATTCCGGAGATTACAAAACCGATCAGAGTAAAAAACATGGAAGAATCGAGACACTTCTCGTTTAGATGATATTTATTATCTTCAGGTAGTTTCTTGCAATCGAAGAAACGTGTGAATCAAGCTAAAAATATCAAACAAAATGGCAGCTTGACCATTTTCAAACGAACCCTTTTTTTATTTGAACAATCCTAAGAAAATATTATCTACAAATCGAAGGTAGAGACAGGTAGGTTAAACGACGTTCAGCGTGGTCATCATAGAAATAAGAGAACGTTATTGGCATTGAGAAGGCACTTATGTTTCAAAAGCCTTCATCTTAGAAACTTTGCCAAAGCTGGTCTCAAAATAATAGCTTAAACATAAAAAATGTGTATCATTGAATTTTATGTTTTATATCAATGACATAAAGGTCACCAAAAGATACTTCGTAATATACATCGTTTTTTATGATAGGTACTTATGCCGGCTTCATATAAAATGAAGGTTTACATTGACGACATACTCCAGTTAAGTGGACAACATTGTTTAATTACCACAAACGTGATTGAACCCACTGACCAAGTTACAGTTGACTAGCTACCGGTACTGTGCTAACGGAGCGCTCTTCATTTGGTAAAAGATCTGTTTTATATATACGTGTAAGTATTTGAATTACTGTCTTGACATGATAGTCACTCGCTAGAATTTTCTAATGTTTGCGAGCGAAGCGAGCTGCAATATACGCTATAGAACTATAAAGAAGTAGGTATTATTGGTGTTTATTAAAGTCAAAGTCAAAATCAAATATTGTTATTTAATACAATCACAACGATCACTTTGAAGCGTCTTACATACTTGGTGAATTTAGGTGCCAATTCCCTTTAGCCCAAGTCCAAGAAGAACTGGCAAGAAACTCGACCTGGTCTTAGCGATTTTTTGTATGATCCATCTTATAACTAGCTTAACTACGAAAAACTAATACGAGATTACAGTAGTTTATACATTGCGAATCTGTCAGTTCGCAACATAAGGCCATGCATTCTTATGAATAATAAAGTCATTTATATATATAAAAGACTACCCTTTATGTAAGCTTTATGTACTAGTAGTAATTCATTCAAAGTGAGAAACAGGAATCCATTGAGCTATAAAAATTGCGTTTGGTAGAAATAAAGCATGACCCAAGAGCTGGCTTCTATCTGGTCTAGCGTAATAATAGCATTGCTATTCAACGTGGCAATGGCGCTAGTGTCTTGGAGACGCTGCCTTCTGGCAGTGATCCGGATCAGTTGAGCTATCTATAGATAGTTTTAAGCGGTTCTTAGATAGCTCAACCGTTTCACATGTATTTTATATTAATTTGTACATGTCCGCATATAAAAAGATTTATGCCTTAAAATATATATTGTGATCTAAAAATGGTGATCAAAACAGAACCAGTGTCTAAGGGTACACACGTCGATACGCATAGGGTCAAACAGTAATTTGTAACATTGAAGGATGTTAAATGTCAAAGTGAAGAGAAACTTAAAGGCATGTTGCGCACCTGCTTTTAGTTGTGCGGTTCTCAAACTTTGCTCTCAGAATACATAGGATATCTGGTAAAAACATTGACCCAAGAGCTGGCTCCTTTCTGGCTCAGCGTTGCATTGCCATTCAACGTGGCAATGCCGCCACTGTCTTGGGAACGCTGTCTTCTGACAGTGATCTGGATCAGTTGAGCTACATAGATCGTTTTCAACGTACCTTAGATAGCTCGACTGTTGTGTATTTTATATTATTGTATATTATTCTGTACATTTAAGATATTCAATATTATTCTAAAGTTGACGTCGTATTAACTTGCAGCTTACACTAATAGGCGGAAAATAAGCTAATTAAAACATTACCCGTTAAAATTTCAGATTTCCTTATTTGAATGTTTTATGATGAAAAAATCGCAATTCGAGCTTCGAGATTCGAGTGAACACGCGTCAAGTTCATTTGATCAGAGAGTCGCCTAAACGTCCTTTACTTGATTTGAAAATCTTCGGCCTTTTTATTTTTCTTTATGCGACTTCTACCCTTGTCCTTCTCTGCTTTCGTCACCTACTTATATTGTCTCCCCGAGTACTAATAAGAGTGTATTATTAAAAGTGCAAGAAATACTTTGTGTAGGAGAATGTTTGAGAACCCACTTGTTTCCACAATACTCAAGTTCTCTTCCGAATTGTTTCCACGTGTTTTTACGTATCCCTAATTATAGAGCAGGAGACAGGTGTAAATGTTTCGCCTCATTTATAAAAATTCGGGAGTTTTTACAAAAAGTTGTCGAAATATTTTTGAAGGTTGTAAATAATAAACTTTGGTACATACTTCATAAAAAAATTGTTGATTTATGTTTAAGTCAATAACCTTTACCTACTGCATTGAAATTTAAAATAGGTCATTAAACTTATAATCCATCATCATAATACTCATCGATCAAATATAAATAAATAATGCCGGACATTTCACACCGCATCATCTGGCCCCAATGTAAGCAGAGCTTGTGTTATGGTTACCACATGACTGATATACTACTTATATACTTTTTCGTATATTATACAAATTTGCAGGTCATTCACACATTTGTTTCGACGGGATTCAAGTCTGCGGCCTTCTGCGTCACATACGGGCCTTCACCCACTACGCCACAGAGGTCTTAATAAGTAAATACTTAGTTATAATTTACACCAATATTCCATACTAATATTAAAAATCTGAAATTCTATCTCTCTGTTTGTTTTTTACCTTTCCACGTCTAAAAAACTGAACGAATTTTGATGAAATTTGGTACGAAGATAGATAGTATCTTGGGGGGCGTATATTATTTTTATGTACCTACCACATGTGCGAAGCCGCGAATACAGCTCGTAAATTATAATTTGAGTGCAGAGTGTTGTAAATTGGTGCTATTCTCACGTGCACTAATTAGATAGACACCTGCGCTTGCGCAGCGTGACCGGCCGGCGCGGCGGTTGACACAGGCAATGTCATTGACTGATAAAACGACAAGCTATAACAATAATTATATAAACTTTGGGAGTATATTTGCCTGTCTCAGCTTTGTTGGCAGTAGCTCTTTTGCGATGTAGCTTACGTTAATATTACCCAATAACATATGAAATACATGAGAAAAATAATGGTTGTCTGTAAAGTCTATAAATAAATGAGTGTCTATGTCTAAGAAGAAGCAGAAGACGTCACGAAGTTTTAAAATAATAGTAATTCTTCATATTCTTAATTATGAAATTAATTTTGCCAGTGTCAAGTGGCCACTCGAGTTGATTGACAATTTACAATGACAGATAACCGAGCAATGTGAAAATGAATGACAATTTAACACGTTGCGTGCCGTATGCCCCAAAAGTTAATTAGGAGATACAATCTATCTGATTTGCATTGCATTGGTCACCTGCTGCAATATGGAAAAATACGTTTTAAACGTTAATGTTATCGTAAAAATCAGTGTTAAACGGTCATTTGCTGGCTCTTTTTTAGGTTATACTGTGTTTGGTTAACTAATAGATTTGCAATGTTACTATTATCTGTTTGACGACCTCTGACGCAGCTGAACGGATTTGGATAAAACTTGGTATAGATGTAGTCTGTAACCTTGAATATATATAGGATATACTATCTGCTGACTGCTTTGTATGATACCTACAAAAGTAGCCCCAAGACACCATTAATCTCCTAACCAAATTTCATCAACATCCTTTCAGTCGTCTAACCGAGAAAACGGGATACATAGAGACAGAGTGTCTATGTCTGTCTATTTGTTTATCACCATTTAGATCCGAATTTATAATATTAGTATGTTTTTTATGTAGATTCTACGCCTGAGAAGTCATAAACACAAGATAGT
Source organism: Lampropteryx suffumata (assembly GCA_948098915.1). Classification (NCBI taxonomy): domain Eukaryota; kingdom Metazoa; phylum Arthropoda; class Insecta; order Lepidoptera; family Geometridae; genus Lampropteryx; species Lampropteryx suffumata. The sequence goes on from OX402545.1 coordinate 2,807,457, forward strand.
TTAAAATACGTTCAATAAACTAACTACCTAGAAATAAGTCACAGATATGTACAGAATAATATTCAATAATATAAAATACACGTGAAACAGTTGAGCTATCTAAGGACCGTTTAAAAAGATCTATAGATAGCTCAACTGATCTACAATACATATCAAGTAGTTGAACTATCAAAGAACCGTTTAAAACGAGCTATACTTAGAAAGCTATGTGTATATATCAATTTCTTTGCAAATCACTATTTCCGCACTGTCATAACCTGGTGTTTCTTAAAATCCATACTTACCAAAGTATCTCAAGTAAAATTAACCGTAATTCATAATCAAACACATAAAAGTAACAATGACTAGTTACTTTCACACTCGTAAAGTTGTAAGCCTTTCGCACATTACCTACTCGCAAAATAACACAAATTACAGTTTTGAATAAGTAGAAAGTCTTGCATAAATACATTTTTAACTGTAAAGTATATCAATGAGTTTTTACTTATTCTGCTCTTCATATGAAATGTTTTTAGGGTTCTGAAATCTGTAAGGAACCCAGTTTCGATATATCCGCCCTTAATCTTGGCTCTTGCTCGTAGATTATTCGTTTTATCGTGATGAAGTTTAATTTTAATCTTAAAAATCGGCTGATAATCGGCGAAGATATCAGTAGGGCGATTATGGAATGATATAATCAATGTCTATCAGTTTCTATTAGCAATCGGCACCAATGTCTATCAATTTCGATTAGAAATAGGCATTATTTCAATCAATCATATACGATGTATTTATATGCTTAGTACGCTAAACACGGTTCCTACCACAATCGTACTTTGTAAATTGGTCGAGTTAAGCATAGTTTGACACCAACTTCACATTGTAACTATCGATAGAGGCCGATAGAAATCGCATCCGTAATACCAATTCGTCAATAGTAACTGAAAGCTATTAGTATCAATGTTTTGATAGTATCAAAGTTCCATAATCGCCCTGCTGGTACAACATGGTAATGCTGCCAGCGTCTTAGAGACACTGCTCTTTGGTAGTGATCTGGATAAGTTTAGTTTTCTATAGATTGTTTTGAATGTTCTTTAGATAACACAACTGTTTTACGTGTATTTTTAACCAAATTCAAAAGATTTAAGTAGGGTCTCCATTCGGTTGAAATTTTTTTACTCTTTTTATGTTACCTTATAACTCCGTCATTCATGAACTGATTTGAAATAATATTTTTTCATATGAAAGGATATACTTCTCCATTTATCCCATAGAAATTTCATCAAAATCAGTGTAGTAGTTTGGTTTTTAAATCAAAATAGTTTAATAAAATATATCAAAGAAATTTCAAATATTTTGAATGCAAATATCGAAATTTCGACTGGCAAGTCACAGGCTCTCCTGTGGTATTTACGAATTTCGTAAATGGTGAAAGAGTTAATAGCATAAAATAGAAAAAAATTAAACAACTTCAAAAAATGGAGGAGGTAATATTGAATGAAATTTGAGCCCATAAAAATACAACCTCAATTCGCTTGTATTTTTCAGGCTCAAATTTTATTCAACGAAGTCAGTTTTCTTTTTGATTTTTAAAACATTATAATATATTATATATATTACTTTTGAAACTACGATGGTTTTCACTTTCAAAACATTCGTACATATTATTTTGATAAACACGGGTTATACTCACGTATTATTTTGTCGATGGAGGCACCGACACTGTTTCGATTCATCTAGAGAACTTTCATCAGGGTGAGTTTATCAAAATGTATCATGGGTTTTCAACACAATATTCACTCAAAACGGGATATATAACAAGATATGTGAGTTTTTTGCTTCCCAACGTAAAAACTCCGTTTTGAGTGAAAGAAAGAAAGACCAAAGCTTATTTCAAGACCGGAAACTACCAATTAATTAACCTTTTATTGTGTACAACTGTTGACGCTTTACAGTAATCCAATTTTATATAAACCTCTTTCGTGCTGTTGTAAATCCACTTTATTTTTATTGGTTACAGACGATTCGGACAAATTTGATTAAGCAACAGATGTGGTTGAACAGTTGTTTATACTACAAATAATATTAGGTTTTGAAGCCTGTCAAAGATAAGGTATTTTTTACCATTTGATATAGAAGGCAGACTATAAATTGAGTTGAAATATCGTTTTAAGCGGTCCTGAGATATATCAACTGTTTCACTTATATTTTATATTATTGTATTATTTTTTACATTTTTTTAATTCAATGTAAAAAAAAATATTGCTAGAAAGTTTTATACGCAAGCCTCAATTTTTTATGGGTTTTTATAGTTTGGGATTGTAATTATGCTGAAATTATATAATTAATAAAAATATATTTTAAATATGGAAACTAAAATTTAGAAAGGAGTTTTAAAATCTATATATTAATATGTGAAGCAAAAACTTTGCACCAATTTTTACGAAAATTGCGCGGACTCCTCCGTCCGCGCAATTTTCGTATGAAATTTCTCACACTTATAGTTTATATAGAGGAGTGCAGAATGCTAATATTTTTTAAAACCAGAGTGATTAGAATATCCGCGGCAAGGTCTTCGACACATTAAAATATCTTTAAAGTAGGTACTACTACATTAAAGAAGACCTACCTTCTATGTTATAACCACATATTTAGCTAGCGTGACGTTAAAGTATGATCTGTCCTTTTCATTCATTCGATTCTCGCCGCGGAACAAATGTTTGTATGATCTGCAAGTATTTGTCTCGGGTCTGGTTGATTCTATGTATCATATGTAGTACCTGAATGACCAACCTTCGCTCGGTATAACACACGGATAAAACGACGTTTTCTAAAAATGAACCTCACTAGATCGGTTTATCGCCACCTAAACCACTTGGATACTAAATTTCAAAAGTTTTGGAGCCGTTTCTGTGGTTTAGGGAACCATAAATCGATCTAGCTAGGTTTATTTTTAGAAAACGTATATAATATATCTAATGTAGTATATTAGATATATATACAAGAAAAAAGTATTTAAGTAAAATATCAGTCATGTGGTACCAATAACCCAAGCTCTACTTAGTTTGGGACTAGATGGTGTTGTGTGCATCCAGATGACGTTGTGTGAAATGTCCGGAATTATTTATTATTTATTTATTTACTGAAGTGAAAACTTCTTTAGCATCGTTGTGATTTGAATGTCGATGAAACGAAAAAGTGACAGTAAAAAGAGACAGACACATAAATTCATAAGATTTAACGTGGGAGAAAATGAGATAGGAAGCATTATACAGTGTTTCTTATATTCGTGGTTCTAAAATTTATGAAGGTTTCATCTCTACCACGTGTGAACATTGCACACATGTTTATTTCATTTCATATTTCAATGAATAAAGATTACAACAACAATTTAAACAATACATTAGTTAATTATAAGATATACCCTAGCCTTTACGAATTAATTCTGTTGAAGAGAGTTTGCATGAGATTCCACATTGAACAGAAATATTTAGAAAACTTGGACAAAATAGGTATCAAGGATATTGGTCTGAATAGACTAATGACGATCGATTACGCCTTTGTGACGAGATTTTAATAAAACAATCACTTGACAGGCAAAATTGACACAATGACAGATACCAAAATAGGAAGAGAAGAAGAAAAAAGGTGGCACCAAATAGTTTTTGTTTTATATTATTTTTGACCGTTTTGCGAAGTAAACATTGTGCTCTTATATTATTTATATTTATAGAGTTATTTCGAGTTTTATTTGTAATTTTGGTGAAATTATTCAAATAAAGCTAGAGTTATTGACTTGGGTGTGAATAATTAGAATGAAATTTTTGTGTTTCTTTGTGATTCGAGCAAAAATAATCCGTATAATTATTTTATAGAGACGTGGTGTCTCTATAAAATAATTATACGGATTACACAAAAAATTATTTACACAAAACATTTTTTATAAAATAACAAACAACGAACGACAACATACGACTTTGTGACGTCTTACTATAAACAATTTAAACACTTGACATTGGCAAAATTGTCATCATATGACACATGCCATTAACGAAGAAGATAAAGAAGGTATTTTTATCTTTTGCTATTGAAGACAAACAGCTTAATTATAAATAAATAGATAGCCAGAAAAAAGTATACCTACAAGGCACCATTTCTAACAGTTTTGGTGTATAATTATAGTTACTACCTTACCTGTATAATTATAGTTACTACGTACCTACTTGTGAATAAAAGACGCCCGACAGAAGTGATAACTTAAATCACTTTAACTAGCGCTGTGGGTTAGAGTGAGAGCGGAGGAGCCTGCCTACCGCTGCCGTATGCGTGAAATAAAGGAAGCCAGACAGACTGGTGCCGTAACGCGTTACGTAACTAAGTTGTGTACCCTCCCATGAGAAGTTATCACTTCAAAAATATATTTTAAATATAGAAAGGACTTTAAAATAAAAGTATTGTGTATAAAGTAGAACATCCATAAGTAAGTAGAGTTTTGTAAAAACCAGATTGATTACCTACTAATCTTTATTATGCATTAAATCCTCTTTTATTTTACTTTTAAGTCCAAAACCAACATGGAGGTATAATGCAAAAATAGCCCCCAGCGTCAACACAGCCCGGGGGCAGTAAACATGTAACAATACACGCGTGTAGGGAATTGAAGTACAACGTACTCATTACACGTTGATTCATTTAGTCCTATTGTAGTGTTCGATGGCCCTACTAAGGTTTATTTACGAATCGATTTCGAGTCAGTAATATTGGAACGAAGTTCTTGGCGGATAGGGGCTAGGCGAAAAAAAGTGTAAGATTTTTCCGTCACGAAAATTTTAATTTTAGATTCTGATCATTAAATAATTACGTTTTAGAAACTAAACTAAAATGCATATTTTTTCAAGCTATTTTGTTTATAAAACCAAATCACTGAACCAATTTTCATAAAATTTATATGGGACCAATCACAAAGTACATCCTTTATATAAACAATGACGGAGTCATGAGGTAACAAACATAAAAAAACAACCGAATTTAGAACGTCCTCCTTTTCGGTTCGGTTAAGTCGGTTAAAAATGTCATACAAACAGACCAAAAACTAACAGATTTAAAAATTTGTTGTGTTATATCAAAAAGAGACGTGCATCAATTTGTATCTTAATGTTGTCATCAACATACAATTTCAGCAATTTAAGACTTTATAACTAGGTTCGTTCGTAAAAAAATGTGAGATAATCATGAGTTGCTTTCGAGCGTAAACTCATAGTACAGATGCTAGCACCACCTTTGTCCAGTATCGAGTGGGACAAAAGAGGCTCCACGCTGGGCTCGCAGAGAGCCCACACACCCCCGACGCACAAAGGGTTACAATAGCACGAGAAGTGGTGTGAATGGACTCACAATTTTTAATTATCCCGAAATGGTAATGAGATTGATTAATTTTAATACAATGATGGCACAACATTTTAAAGATGAAAATAATGACGTGACAAAATATTATAAGCTGTTGAAATATAAAAAATATATATATTTTTTTGTATATATTTTTTTGCCTATGTCTTTCCTGCGGGTCCTGTCGGCAAGAGGTTAGTGTGGGTACCTGGGCAGGCCTACGCTATCAAACAGAATCCCAGGCAGAGTGGCGTCAGTGGAGAGGAAACTTCACCCGCCTAAGTTTGCTGGAGTGGATTCATGAACGAAAGATTGCAATTACATATAATTGATCTGTAACTTTACTGACGCCACCTAAATCATCTTCAACAGATGAACTGAGGCCAAAGAGGGTGATATATTTTTTCCATACTAATATTGTAAATTGGAAAGTGCCTCTCTCTCTCTGTCTGTTTGTATGTTACCTTTTCACGACAAGTGACTAAATGGCTGGACGGATCATCATACAATTTGGTACGGAAATATATAGTTAGATATATATCTTGGCTACTTTTTAGATACTATGCAAAGCCGAGGACAGCAGCAAGTCTTTTATAAAAATAGAAATCCAAAATTTAATTATAGGTAGTTAAGCTCGATATCAAATTCGCATTCTTTTCTAATTAGCTTCACAAAGCCTGCGCGTGCGCAAAGGTCTGGCTAGACGTTACATTCCTCTCATGACCTTTAGTTTTTTTCTAGAATTGTAATGAGACTTTCCGTTTTATTGATTTATTTATGAGCAGGAAACATTAACTTATTTGAAACACGCTATTATAAAATTAAATTATTAGGACAGAAAGTAAAATGCTGAGAATTATAATAGAAATAAGCCCGCACCGTCAGGCACTGTAGATACTTGAGGATTACCACAGGGTTAGTCAGGTGGGCCGTATGCTTATTTTCCGGCCCAAAAACAAAACAAATCGAAATTAAACTACAGGACAGGACCAACAAAATCTAATCTAATAAAGTAAGATAAAATACCAAATTAAAAAAGAACATGATAAAAAAAAAATCTGATTCACTGCATTTTTTACAAACAAAAAGGAAACGCTTCTCACCCGAACTTTTTAATTTTACCCACGTTTTTTTTGACGGAAGACATTAAAAGACATTACTTGAGGGGTGATGTGAGTTTTTTGTACTGTCAAAATGAATAATTTGACAGTTATCTATATGGAGCAAAGTTCTTCTTTGTGTGTCTGTCTTGCAACGCCCTTGCAATAAACGAGATAAAAGAGTTAGGACGGTGCGCAACATAATTTCCATCCCTTGTTTATATACTCCTTATGTCAAAGCAGTAAAACATAAATTGTTCTAAATCAGCGGCACCGATATTAAAAAGATTTTGAAGCATTTTATTAATACGATAATTCGTATTAAATGTAATTGATGTAAATATTAATGCAACACTGTGATAATTTGGTTCGGAATAATTTAATTTATCATAAACAGTTGGCATTAAAATTACCATAACTAAACGTGTTAAATCTTTTACGTAATTTACCAAAAACGCATTGATTGCTCCCACACAAAACCGCGATGCGATGCGATACGAGACGTCGCGTTGCAGAAACTTGTTCGTGCTAGCTCACAGATATTTGTGATGCGATGCGAATTCGCAGTTATAATAACAATAATATCGTTTATTTCAGGCAACACTAGTTTAGTACATGATGTTAAATACTTACAAACTACGGCCCATATCAAATATATACCTGAAAGTCTAACATACATAAGTAATATTATAATACTAATTACTAGAGTAGAGCACGTAGAGCACGTAGACTAGAGTAGAGAGTATGTGTGGGAGCCCTAAAACTAACAACACCATAAAATACGAACGATCTTTGAGCTATATATATAGATTACACTACTTATATATACTAAACTAGCGACCCGCCCCGGCTTCGCACGGGTAGTGTAGTACATTATTTTGATCTATCCCGTAGGGTTCAGCCAGCGTTTGCAATGTAAGCGCAAAAAATGTGTTTATTTACGACATCACATTAGAAACTTCTAAAATTATTAGTGTTTCTCTACTTATATATTATACTAAATTGAAGTGTTTTAGTTCGTATTAGTCGCCATGTAAATTATCGTTGTTATATTAGTACCTAGTTGTTTTTTTTCAAATAAAACTAAGATTATTGACTCAGGTGTGAATAATTGGAATAACAGATTTGTGTTTCTTTATCAGTCGAGCGAACATTGTCTGTTTAAAGATTTATATACAACGACTTATGACGACCTCTGTAACGCAGTGGGCCAAGGCTTGGCTGAGTCGCAAAGGTTGCGGGTTCAAATCCCGCCACAGGACAAATGTTTGTATGATCAACAAGTATTCATCTCGGGTATGGGTGTTTTTATGTACAATATGTATGTATTTACAAAAAAATTGAATGCAAGTTGTATATCAGTCATGTGGTAGGTACCCATAACACAAGCTCTGCTTACTTTGATGCCTGATGATGTTGTTTGAAATGTCCGGCATTATTATTATATAAAAAAATGCCATATTAAATAATATAATAATATGGCAAATGCATAAAACAGCCCAAAATGCGAGCACAAAAAACATTTCATTAGACACTGGCATAACTGTTTTTGAAGAGACAATGCCACGAAGAAACTGTAATTTAAAATGTTATTTAAATGTTTATTTTGGACTTTGAAAAAACCAGAACGTTTGTAAACTAGTTCTAGCTAGTTCGGCAAATCACAATTATAATCAAACTTTTTGAAAAAATTTAAACATTGCAATTATTTCATTTGATTAACACGGGTTTTACTCACGTCAAATATTGTCACTCACGTAAATATTATATTGTCGATGGAGGCACCGACACTTTTTCATTCACTTTTTCAGACTAGAGAATCTTCATCAGGGTGAGTGAGGGTGATCCGCGGTCCGCTCGTTGCCGCTTGAGTTCACGGTTCGCACCAAAATAATACGTGAGTAAAACCCGCGCTTATCTCTACCCATAAAAGAGCTTAATCTGACTAAGTTATTCATCATCGCCGAGCTAAAACCGCTGAAGCTAGAAAGCTGAAATTTGGAAGGTTAAACGCGTGGTGCGACTTGCTTGAAACTTAATTTGAATAATTAAAATGCAAAATGAATGGACATGTGTTTCAGGATTTTTCAAAATAACGCTTACAAAGGGGTCAAATGGGGTGTCAAAATTTGTATGGGAGTTTTTTTAACGGGTGGTGTGATTTCTTACAAACTTGGTTTGGATACTTAAAATGCAAAATGAATGGAAACTTCTGAAACACACACGTGTTTCAGAAGTTTTCAAAATAACCCATATAAAAGAGTAAAATGGGGTGTGAATGTTTGTATGGAAACTTTTTAATGGGTGATGGGTGTGATTGGTTTGAAACATATCAATAATATTTGGCAAGGAGATAAATTGCATCCTGGGGAATAATTTAGGCTACAATTCCTTAAAAAAAATGCGGACAAAGTCGCGGGCAACAGGCAAGCTAGTCACAATATATAGTACAACACATGAATGTTTTAAAGTTGGAATTGTTGTTTTTATAATAATATGTAATAAAGTTTTCCTCTGTTTACTCGTGCCTGTGAACATAAGTGTAACGATCTTATAATCGAATTTTAGCTAGATTGTTGAAATTAGTTGCCATATACATTACTAGCAACCCGCCCCGGCTTTGCACGGGTGCAATGCTGATACTAAATATACTACAAAATGTCTAAAGTGATTAGAAACCTCTAAAATTAGTTTCATTAGTTTCATTAATCAGTGTTTCTCTACTATACTATGCATGTACTATACATTTAAACCATCCTCTTGAATCACTCTATCTATTAAAAAACCCGCATCAAAATCCGTTGCGTAGTTTTAAAGATTTAAGCATACATATGGGCAGACAGACAGCGGGAAGCGACTTTGTTTTATACTATGTAGTGATATACATATTATATATTTATATACATTAGTATAACTTCGACAGGTCATAGATAATTAAGTCATAAGATAGAGAGGTAATAGTCTATGTTAGTACAGTTAGTGCCTATTTAGTGCCTAGTTAGTATCTATTTTTACACATAAAATAGTTAATAGCTAGTTGACATTTATAAAGGTTGAGCTAGACACGTGCTAAAGCATCTGCCAACGGCTACGGCTGTTACAATTACATCGTTATTATCCCAACGTCTGGGTGAAGACTCGTGGCTGCAACAGGTTCATTAGTTTACTAGCTATAGCTTGTGACTTCGCACGCGTGGTACCGACATTAAAAATAGCGTATGTCCGTCCACAAGATTTAGTCTCGATCCGAAGATCCGTTAATAAAGTAGGTAACAAACAGACAGACAGAGACATTTTTGAATTTATAATATACATTGCGTGATCCAAGAGCTGGCTCCTATCTGGCTCAGCGTATTAGCATTGCCATTCATCGTGGCAATGCCGACAGTGTCTTGGAAACGCTTCCCTCTGGCAGTGAACGGGATCAGTTGAGCTATCTATAGATTGTTTTAAACGATCCTCAGGCATAAGTATTTTATATTATTCTGTATATTTCTGTAATTAGTTTTATAAATTAATGTATAACTTATATATAATATTAGTATGAAATATGACAGAAAATTTTATATCATTTTTTTATCAAAATATTGCAACATTAATGAATATTGTTAGACAACGCACACAATACTACCCAGCATCAAACTAACTATAGCTTGTATTATGGTGACCAGATGACTGATGGAATATTTGAGTATAGTTTTACAAATAGAAACTTAAAAAATATTATTCTAAAATCAGAGGAACGACTGAATTGAATCCAGTTTAAAAATTCTCGACTGTACCTCAAAAAAACAAGCTTCAAAGCATAAAACCATGTCTTCAGACGTTAGGGTCCAACGTTTACAAATAAATCAACTTTGTTTGACCTATAACCTCATAGGTTTAGGGGATTAGTCCCCTGGTCTCACGTTAACGACCATCGGATGACACTATAATATTTATTTTTTATTATTTTTTAAATTATAGCCAATAAATGTCATGTCTCAAGAGACTATAAATTCTGAATAGTTAATAAGGTTTGTTCAATTTTTAACAAAGAGTTCTTTACGATTTAGTTTTGCCACGTTTTATCCACATGTAGATATTTTTTGTTTATATTTTATAATTATTCTTTTGCTGCGTTTGGAAATAATCTGGTGATGTATCTAATCGATACCTGTCACAGAAATGTATTTAGTAATTTCAGTAGCCCTGATTTAGTAATGTTGTCAGAATAATAAAAAAATCGTAAAATACGAAGGATCTTATTGTAATGACTCTAATGAGTCTAAATTGGAGTATCATTTTTGAGTGACACTTCTTAAATTTTGTAAATTGATGCTTCTCAGCGTATTTAAGTCATCATTTAAAGAGGTGTTGATTAAAACTGATAAAAATCCTTGGAAAATTAATTGAATAGAGAAATCAAATGTATTTTTTTTAGAACTATCTTTTAAAAATGTTAACCTTATTTGGACTTTAGTATCAACAAAATAAGGTCGCCCCTATTTTAGAAAACTAGTCTGAAGAAACAACAGAATCACCAGCAATAACCAATAACCAATAATTACTTTAGAGTTTACTAATTATATGCTAAAATTCCAAAATGAAGGCCATTTTTGTGAAATAATAAAACCTGAAATATATTTCTCAAGAGAGATAATTATTAAGATATTTTGCATGGGGCAGATGCAAAAGGTGGGCACACAGGCATAACTCAACAAAAATTGGAGCAAAAAGAAAACAATTTGGAAAAATTCAAGCAACCGTTACTTGTCCCTTCAAAAATTCAAAATAATGCGCAATCTTAAAGATCAGCTGCTCCACAGACAATAGTTTGCTCTCGTTCGAACCGCCTATTGTCAGTGTTGCCATTGTAACTATTGTTGCCCCAAACTGCCGGCTTATTCCAAATTCAAACAGGAACTTCCGTGTGCGAAAAGCACGAAGACGACAATAGACGTTCGCCCTCCTTGTATTTTTTCATGGTGTCCGCGAAACTAGTTTTTTTTTTCATGTAAATGTGATTTATTTTCGTCAACAATGCATCGTTGGTATGGGAATTTACGGCTCTGATAGTACCTACTTGAGACAGTTTGTTACTAAGGGCGTTGTAACCCGATTTGTACCTTTATTTAAATAAATTTCTTAGATAATTGCGTCGACAATGAGGCGAAATGAAGTGGGAAAATTCGCAAAAAACTTGATTTCATTTGAGTTATTATCGTTTTAAAATATTTTGCTAAAAGGGTCAAGGGTCAGATGATTATGCAGACTAGTTCTAACACTTTTGCCTATTGTTCATTTTGATAGACATCTTGTATAAAAAATTGACAGTTAGGTCGGTAAGGTACATACATAGTTTGAGTTATGTATCTAATTTCAAATTATATTGGTATCTACGTTAATACTTTGGTATTTTATTTTATTCAAAAATATTTTAGGAATATGTTCTTATACATATATCAAAGCATGAATTTGTAGGTAATAGATACTTACGAGGTTTATTTTTCTTAGTCAGTACAAGAAATTTAGGAAATTTTGAAAAAATCTATATGTATAAAAATATGAAATTATGCTGGACTTATTAACATCACTACATAGTATAAAACAAAGTCGCTTCCCGCTGTCTGTCTGTCCTTATGTTTGCTTAGATCTTTAAAACTACGCAACGGATTTTGATGCGGAGTTTTTTAATAGATAGAGTGATTCAAGAGGCAGGTTTATATGTATAATACTTGTATGGTATAGTAGAAAAACACTTATAATTTTAGAGGTTTCTAATCACATTAGACATTCTGTAGTATATTTAGTATCAGCATTGCATCCGTGCGAAGCCGGGGCGGGTCGTAATTCATAATTCATTTATTGTGGTAAATATAGGTAAATTACAGGTTTTATTAATTGCTAAGTTCGCTATGTTATGCATTTGGAAAATGGTGTACAATATTATTATAATACACACAATGCATGATTACTGAAAGAATAACTACCTACTTATAAACTTGTAGTACATTAGTAAATACAGTCAAACCTGGATAAGCGAAAAACTCGATTAAGTGAGAGTATTTACCAGGTCCCGTCATTTTGCCTTTCTAATACCAGACAGAACATTCAGCCAATGATTGTTCTCGATGGGATCGAACCCACAACCTACATTGCAAAAGACAGAGTTACTACAGATTGAGCAGATTCCTTTCTTTCTTTTTCTTTTATACTTTCATTTTAAAGATTAAATTTAAAAGATAGCCAAACAAATAATAAGATTATTCTGTTGATCTTCAGATAGGATCTTCAGATACTTCCTTTTCTTTAAAGTATGCAACTGATGCGTTCCTCAAGGGCTTTGAAGTACTAAACCCTGATACAGTATTTTGCTACGTATTTCTATAGAGTAAAGAATCAAATTTCATTGAATTAGTTTGTAACGGGTTGGTTTTGTGATAAATCAAAGTTTTTGTATACTGAATGGTTTATGGTAAGTGCGTAAGAATCTTCATCTTCTCTTCATTTGTCCTAAAAAAACATTTTTTTTTTTTTTAAAGATTACTTTGCCTTAATAATAACGTCAAAATCGCAGACAATCGTCATTTATATATTTTGTCATTCCTAAACAGCCGGGCAGATTCAGATTTCCTTTTGTATCGAAAAAATGTTTTTTTTTTCAAACTTAGTTGCTATCTGCTCGTTAATTTATAGAATAATAATATACCTAATAACAATATGGTATGTATTTTCAATATTTAATTTCAAACATCTTCGTTTTAAATTGTTTAAAATTATGTAATTCATAATTAAAAACTCCATAATCATCATTTTTCCTAAAGTTAACGTCGATTTAATTTGCAGTTACTTACACTTATTGTAAGGCAAAAATTAATATAAGCATATCGATATAATTTTTTTTTAAATCCCTATTTAATTTTCTGTTAAAAATCGCGATTGGAACGCCGCCGTCTAAACGAGTTAAGTCCGTTTTCTCAAAGAATCGCTTTTAATTGTCGGCAGTATTAAAAACAAATAAAAAAAATTAATTAATTTTTTAAATGATGCTACAGCTACAAAACAATGCGTATAAAAAATAATAAAACAGGCAAATACATAATCTGTTTTTTTTAACATACAAAACATATAAAGGCGTCAACACACTGTCAGACGTGTCAAACTAGTGTCACGAATTGTCACTCATCATCATGACTGGGCGAGTGCATTTTTATTGTAAAAAATCATAGCCGAGCCAACCGTGCGCATGCGTTTATATAATACGCTAAAATGGCGTTTAAATGTTGTCAGTGACTTTTCAATTTAAAATAGGGTGTGAAAAAGAGAGCTGGATTTATAAAATGGCGGTTAAAAAATTCAAATCATGAACTGTTCTAAATTATCTTGGTACTAATTGGTTATAGTGTTTTTAAAATAAATATTGATGGATAATGCACACAACACCATCTAGCCCCAAACTAAGCATAGCTTGTGTTATGGTGGCCAGATGAATGATAGAATGCTTACACAGACAGAAACAAAATATACATCCCTAGGTTTCGACTAGAAAAAGTAAATAAGTCCATAATGGGATACACGGTGCGCTTCTATATTATAATAAGTTTCCTGAAAATGCAACTAAACTACCTAGTAAGAAATTTAATGCTAACATAAAGGTTGGCTTTTGAAGAAAGCATATATTATAAATACTTATAACTATCGATAAGACTGCATGGTTGCATGTTGCTCTGCCCTCAAACAGTTAACTGACAGATTTAAAATGTATAATTTACTGTAATCTAGTATTTTTTTCGTAGTTAAACTAGTTATAAGATGGATCATACAAAAAAGCGCTAGGACCATGACGAGTTTCTTGCCAGTTCTTCTCGGGCTTGGATTAGGAGGAATCGACACCTAAATTTACTTAGTATGTAAGTACAAAGTTTGAAAATGATCCTTGTTGTATTGAATAAAAAAAAATTACTTTTGATTTTGACTTTACATATTTTTAATTACTTATGATACTTAATACACCCAGACACAGAACAAACTATATTCATCACACAAATGTTTATCCTGGGAGGGAATCGAACCTCCAACCTACAGCGAAAAGAATTTTATTATCTCTTATTTTTTTGTTTATTGACGTGATAAATAAATAAATAAATAACCCCAGACATTTCAACTAGCATCATCTGGCCCCAAAGTAAGAGCAGAGCTTGTGTTATGGGTACCACATTTAAATAGACTAATCCGCAGATATCCACATACGTAATGGAACTATAATTTTCACTCAAAACGGGATATTTACCATGATATATGAGTTTTTCTGCTTCTCGATATTTCGGCACAGTTGCATGCGCCATGATCACGAGATAAACTGTGAGTTATCCCGTTCTGAGTGAAAATTATGTGCAAAACCATGATAGTTTTAAAAGTAATCGAATTAGTACTAAATCACATCTTTCTTCTTCTTACTGTGTACTTACTTCACTAGCTATTTAGCAGTGTGGTGTAAAGCTTAAAGTGCGCCTCAGAGGCTCCTTTCGTGCACTTGGCACATGTCTTAGAACTTTTTAGGTTTTACTATACACCTGTTTCCTCACAATGTTTTCCTACACCGTTTGAGAGTACTGGTATAGGGCACAACATTTTTTCGATCAGAAAATCGACAGGATCGAACCCATGACCTTAGAATCCGAAGGCCACTACAGCTAGCACATCCATGAGATACTTAGATCTTTTCTGAGGTTGCCTATGGTGGGTAGTCAAACATTTTAATTGACGCACCCACAATTTTGTCTAAAAGTTTTTTTGTTTTTTTTTAATCTCGAAATGGCACTAAGTAGCTGTCCCTCTGACTCTAGAAGTCTTTTTTAGATGTTAATAGGTATTTAGTGCATAACAGTCTGCAAGTGCCATCGTCACTTAAATAACCGATGTCGCCAACGAAATTACGATCTAAGGTGTACCGGTTTTTAAACGCTGTTTTTTTGCGGCGTTAGTCTTATTGAATTAGTTTTGGAAACGAACACCTTTAATTAAATTGAGAATTAGCCCAAAATTTACCACCCACTTCACAAAAGACATTTACACTATTTTTAATTCTACAGTCTACCACAAAAATAAAGCTTAACCCTTCGAAACTCGAGCTCTGATTTTGAAGTACAAAGTCAAGTAATTTGAGTACTAATTCTGAATTAATGGTCTTGAGAATTTTACAACTTAACCCCAAAGCTGCAATCACAGATTGACGCTCTTATCTTTAAGAAAATAGGGTTGTAAATTGCGTATGTTTATTTACGCGATTGTTTCAGATAACTTGGTATTTGTAACACAAAAAGCGGAATCAGCTGTCGTTCCTTTTATTTGAGAATGAAATGTCTTGAAGAGAATTTGCAAGAAGAAACGCGGTTGAATGCTTGTTAGAATAAAATTTAGGGATGGTTTTTGTCGATAAAAGTTTTCAATCTAATATTTTTACGATAAATCGACACAAATCAGATTCTTTATATAAAATAACCAAGATTATTTTTAGTCGTCTTACATGCTGGGTTAATGTAGCTGGTATCTCCTAACCCCAGAAGAACCAGGCAAGAATATCGATGCTAACGCTATTTCGTATGATCTTTGCTTATTTTATGACGCCTGCCGAGTCGAGTTAAAGCAGATTGACCCAAAGCTTTTTGTCATCTAAATAATCATTTTACGAGTATATTTAGCACTAGGATTAAAAAAATTGTGTTATTAGACTGATGAAACACAATATGATTTTTTTTGATAGAAATATTAAATATAAATATAATTTATAAATAAAAAAATTACACTTAAATTGAATTGACTCAACAAAAGCTTATTGGGGTCTTTGTAATATAATAAAATGTACAGAATAATAAAAAATACATGTGAAACAGTTGATCTATTTAAGGACCGTTTAAAACTATCTATAGATAGCTCAACTGATCCAGATCACTACCAGAGGGCAGCGTTCCCAAAGCACTGGTGGCGTTCCCAAACACAGAAGCCAGCTCTTGGGAAAAATAGATATACTCTTAAATCCTAATCAAATCGCAGATGCCAAAATATTGATCAGTCATATAAGATATCTATCAAATAACCTCTTGATATTTTAACAAATATTGACATATAAGTTACTTATCGACAACTTATTTATCGATAAGTGACATCACTTGGTCCAGGTGCGGCACGCGTTGGAAGGACATGTTTGCTCTTTGTCGGTAACCGACGGACAAGCGTGAGCTGAAATCCAGTAGGCGGTGTTCTGTACAGTTTTACGTAGCGACACATTTTCATATAAATAGATTTTTTATATGAAATAGATTTAGATTTTAGCTGATAAACCATAACTATATAATTTTTGAAACTATAATGGATTTTGAAGTCATTTTCACTCAAATCAGGATATTTACCATGATAATCATGAGTTTTTCTACTTCCAAAAAGTAATTGGTTGTAAAGTCCGTTTACGGACGATAGTTTAACGTGACAACAAGCCGAACGCTCAAGCCAATCGTGCCTTTCGCTCGCTCGTATTGAGTGTAACGGGACAATGAACCATCCTTTTTCGTGCGTGCAACCGGCGTTCATAGATTTAATAGACGTTGTCACGTCAAAAAAGTAGAAGAGTCATTAATATCTTAAAAAGCACCAGACGCTTTTCTACAATGAAATATTGTTTTTGTTAATCACACTATTCTTAATTTAAATTTATTGAAAATTTATTTCTACATTTTTAGTTTGCTTTTCTATTAGAGCGTGTTTTTTTTAAACATATACATTTATTTACAGAAATAGTTACAGAAATGTACAGAATAATATACAATAATATAAAATTCACGTGAAACAGTTAAGATATCTAAGGACCGTTTAAAACGATCTATAGATAGCTCAACTGATCCAGATGGTGTATTTTAGTTTTTTTAAGTTTATTTATTAAGGGTTAAATAAGGCTTTATTATTTGGTGTCTTACAGACTAGGCTAGTAGCTGATTCATAAACGATATACTAGGCTAGTATGTGGTGGGTGTTTTATCAGTTTTCTGCGGAACTCTGAACAAGCAAGTTTTTGACCAGATATCTTTCCGTGGGCTGTTTACTTAACAAAGTAACGGACGCTAGTATATTATACCAATTTAGTTTCAAGTTTAATATGTTATTAAATCAAAAGTACCTACATATAATGCCGGATATTTTTAACACAGCATCATCTGGCCCCAAAGTAAGTAGAGCTTGTGTTATGTGTACCACATGACTTATATACTACTTATATAAGTACTTATTTTGTAAATACATACATATTATACATAGAAACACCCAGACCCAAGACAAATACTTGCAGTTCATACATTTGTCCCGTGGCGGGAATCGAACCCGCGACCTCCTGCGTTTCAACCGGACCTTAGCCCACTGCGCCACAGCGGTCGTATCATATAACTTATTTTCAATAATAATTAATAGTTTATTGAGTGTGTCCTTCTTGGAATTTAAATAGTCGTAGTAAATTACTTCACATTTCGAATTCTATGGTAAACATATTATTTCGCGACATTTTTATCCGACTTCAAAAAAAGGATACTTTCTGATTAGTTTCATAGAAATTTTATCAAAATCGGTTCAGTAGGGATCTAAATCAAAATACCTGGATAAAATATGTCATCCAAAGAAACGAAATTAGTTTTGAAAGCGTAATTATGTTTTCGAATCTTTTTTAACCGACTCTAAAAAAAGGAGGTTATTTAACCGAATTCAAAAAAAGAAGGTAACTCAATTTGATTCGCATATATTTATTTTTTTATGTGTGTTCGCGGATAACTTCGTCGTTTATGAACAGATTTTGATGATTCTTTTTTTGTTGGAAAGGAGTTATCCCTAGGATGGTACCATGATAAGGAAACCAGGATCTGATGATGGCATCCCAGAGAAATCGAAGGGAACTTTCAAAAATCGTAGTGGCGACAAGTGCGTTTGTTTATTTTTTATTAAAGTATTTCAAAGCACTACTATTTAATGAAGGTCTGGAACCGATCTAATGATGAAGCCAAAAGACAGTCGAGGGAACTCCTCAACGTTTTACAGTAGCTACCTTGTGTATATACATGAAGTCGGTTGTCTTTTTATTTTTAAACGTAATTAATATGCGTAGAGTTTATACCTAATAGGAAATTTTTAAGAGATTCTAATGCACTTATTGGATTATGGATAAATATAGTAGGTATAACATGAAAATTTACTTTATTGGCAACCCATCACCAACGCAATTTTTTCTAAACAGCTGTGGCGTGGTAAGGTCACATCAAAAGCTGCAACGATACGGGGTAATAATTATACCTATATATACGAATGTGCCTCTGTCTGATGTCTGTTTGTATGTTAGCTACCTCTTCAAGGCTATGGGTACCAAGCGAAACCACGAGCGATCTATTAAATAAATTTTGCTGGATAATTTCAGACAGCGCCATCTATCCCCAAACTGAGTAAGTTTGTATGTAGGTATTTACTATATGAACTAAGTAAATTACTGATACTTACTAATGGAATACTTATATGCCCTTTTCACTTCTCCAGAACGAATAGAGCGCTTTTGGTGGTAAAATAAATACGTTTTAAAAACTAAAAAGAAAGCTTGAAGCCTTCATTTAATGTAATTTGAGCCCATAACAATAAATCTGAAAAAAGGTAGAGGTTCTCTACCTCCACCTTTTTTATGAAGTCTGTTAACACCGCTGGAAAGTCACATGAAAGCAAATATCGAAATTTTGTTTACTTGGATGACATATTTCTTTCAGCTATTTTGACTTGAAAACCAAACTACTGAACCAATTTTGATGAAATTTATATGAAACCAATCGGGAAATATACACATGAAAAAAATATTTTTCAAATCGGTTCATAAGAGACGGATTTATGAAAAAATAAAAAATAAACCGAATTGAGAATATCTTTTTTTTTTAATTAGTTAAAAAATAGGCGATGATTCGTTCAGCAACACGTAAGCCTAGCAATATAACTTATAGGCATAACATTTAATATGTTTTTCATTTAATTTTAAGAATATAAATTGAAAACACTATATCTAACCTTTTCAAAGACTTATTAATTTAAAATAAATACAAGTAAACATAGATATAGCTTACTGAAATTAACTAGTTAATTAAGCTAAACATAGGTTTAGCTTAATACTTAATTAATTAATTAATTATAATTTTATACTCATAGGAGTTTAACACTTTTCTTGCTTTAAAAGGTGAAAAGTTGTATGTTTAACAATCGAACAATTTTTTTTTGTTTTGTGTTTTTTAATCACTCACTGTGCTCAGTAGTCTATATTAGAATCGCTTGCTATGATTCAATTCTAGATTATTTCGCTTGTTCATGATTTAACACTCAGCACTCGCAGCAAAAAATACTACTCACATGTTGGAACTAATAACTAATAACATTAAAATAAATACTTAAGATAATTTATAAAACCTAGTCACAAAAAAAACAAACGTTTATTCTGTAGTAACATAACTATAAAAAAACAACTAACAGCTGCGCCACGTGCCTACAAATCAAACGATACGCTCTAGTTTCTTTATTCTATACCTACTTATACAAAGAAATAAATACACCCACTATTATAACTGAACCAAAGGAAAGAAACTTATCTTTGCCGCTGTCAGAGCGATTTGGCGCGCTTTTTTAGAGCTTTAGTTGCGTAAAAACGATCAACGTCATAAAACGGCAGTTTTAGTCGCAGGGTTAATTGGAACGTCAATGCCAAAGCTACGTTAAGTTCGGCGTTTTAATCATACTAGTGGTCGCCCATTGGTCGAAATTCGACCATAATTAATACATAAATAAAGTATTTTTATGCATAATTTAAAAAAAAATTGCATTCTGCACTCCTCTTTATAAATTAAAATGCGAAATTTCATACTCCTACATCCTCTACATCCTCTGTCCGCGCAATTTTCGTAAAAAGGGGTTACAAAGTTTTTGCTTCACGTGATATCTAAGATATATCTCCTTTCACAACAGGACAAGCAGACTTACCGCTCAATACCATCCATACCTTGTAAACCTACCACCTTTACGGACAAAGCGCTTTGCTTCCACATTTATAATGCGTACAGCCAAAGATTGGGATGCTTTGCCATCGTCTGTCTTTCCTGAAAACTACAATCTAGGTCTCTCCAAGTCTCGAGTAAATAGGTGTTTTCGAGACCTGCGTGTCCAATCGTCGGCCACAACGTCGCTTAACATCAGGCGAGATCGTGGTCAAAGGTTGATTTATCGATGATAAAAAAAAGTTAATCTTGACACGTAATCACTGCGCTTAATTGCTATTTTTTTATCTGAAAACAATAAGACATTCTGAAGAAAGTTTAACGGATAATATTTTAATTAGCTTACTTTCCGTCTATTAGCGATAAACTGCAAGTTAAAACGACGTCCACTTTAGAAGAAGATGATAATTATATAATATTTAAGACAATATTTCATAAATAAATTAAAAAACTAACAATTATTTTAAAAACAATTTGAAACGAGGAATTAAGAAGCAAAATATTGAAAATACATCCCATATATGTTTTATAACCATTCATCATCATTGGCCTTCGTTCATCTATTGAAGATGATTTAGATGGCGTCAGTTAAGGTACAGAGCAGTTAATTGTAATTGAAAACGTTTGTTCATGGATCCACTCCATCAAGCTGAGGTGGGTGAAGTTTCCTCTCCACTGACGACACTGCCTGGGATGTTTGATAGCGCCTTACAAGGTATCCACAATAACGACTGGCACATGACGGGTGCAGTTTTTTAGAAAACAAATATAAAAACACGATATTTGAATGAAATTCAAAGATAGTCTATCTACAAAAAGAAGTTTCCATAGCCACGCGATTCTCATTCGTATTGCTTCTGATATGATACATTTTTTGTTTTTTTAAGCGCAAATGTGACGAAGGACCATGGTCATTCATCTTTCTTACAATCATTACATGCTTTCTTACTGTACGAATGTACCAAACGATTAGGACAGAAACTATTTCAAAGAACTAATATAGAGCTATTTGTCGTCGCCATTATAAGCTTAGTGGGTACCGCGTCTTTGCATTGAAAATACTTGTTTTCTTTAAATTGTAGTACTGTGTAATTGAGTGTGGGCTTGAAGAGGGAGGAAATAAATTTAAAATATGGTCGACAATTTATATTTCCATCTAGCCCCAAACTAAGAATATCTTGGGAACCACATGACTGATAGAGTACTTGTGATAATAGAATATTGTGTATTGTGTCCAGCCGTTCTCGAGTTATAGAAACACCCGACCCGACCCGAGACAAATACTTGCAGATCATACAAACATTTGTCCCGCGGCGGGAATCGAACCCGCAACCTTCTGCGTCTCAACCAGACCTTAGCCCACTGCGCCACAGAGGTTGTCAAAATATAAGCATCTACCTACTTGTGCTCGCAGTCTGTTGAGGGATTTCCAGATTGCGTAGATTAGTTATTTCGTGGTGGTAGTCACTTATCAGGACTTAAAAGATCAAAAGGAGGGGGCAACATTTGTGCCTGAGGTCTAATCTAGTATCTAAAAATATCAACTGTACACGCAATCGAAAGCCTTGTATCTCATGTTGCTGATACTTTAGACAATAAACAGAAATGTATTGGTGTTTTCCTTGATCTGGCCAAAGCTTTTGATACTGTTTCCGTCCCTCTATTAATACGTAAGCTGGAATGCATAGGGGTTCGGGGTGTACCTCTGGATCTTTTAAGGGATTACATGTGCGATAGGTCACAGGCAGTAAGAGTGGGTGAGACATTAAGCAACAAACAACCGGTCACCTTTGGGGTACCCCAGGGATCCGTCTTGGGACCAACGTTATTCTTGATTTACATAAACAGTCTCTGTAGTTCTAAATTAAAAAATGCCAAAATAATAACATTTGCTGACGATACTGCTATTATTTTTAGAGGGTTGACATGGGAAGATGTCCGTCTTTCTACTGAAAATGGAATGCGCGTTGTCGCTGAGTGGCTTAATAATAACTTACTCACATTAAATTTGAATAAAACTA
Source organism: Lampropteryx suffumata (assembly GCA_948098915.1). Lineage (NCBI taxonomy): Eukaryota > Metazoa > Arthropoda > Insecta > Lepidoptera > Geometridae > Lampropteryx > Lampropteryx suffumata. Next base: position 2,829,975 of record OX402545.1, read on the forward strand.
AATATATTTCTTTTTCTATTTACAATAACACTCAACCTAGTTCGGACTTTAGTCTGAAAGCTCATACTTGTATAAAAGACAACAAAAAAAGTTGCGAATGCTACACTCTTTCTTCTGCAAATAGTATTAAGTATCTAGGCATAATAATCGATAAAAACTTGAACTGGAAGTCACATATAGATATTTTAAAGTCACGTATTCGAAAATTAATACCAATTTTTAAGAAAATAAGACATTTGAGAGACGATTACACTAACAAAGTAGTTTATTTAACTTTATGCCAATCTATGATCTCATATGGTATTTCAGCTTGGGGTGGAGCAAAAAAGACTTCTTTAATCAAACTAGAACGTACACAACGCTCTATTATTAAAGTACTAAACTTCAAACCGTTTCGATATCCTACTACAAATCTTTATAATGAATTCCGGGTACTATCTGTACGTCAGTTATTTGTTAAGATCATAGTTTTAAAACAGCATTCTTATCCTGTTTCCTCAGTAACTTCTAAAAGAAGAGCGCATTTAATATATCAGGTTCCTGCATGCAAGACTACCTTTGCACAGAGCTTTTGGTATTTTCTTGCACCACTATTGTATAACCGTATTAACAAAGAGGTTATGCTCAATGATAAAAGTAAATATGTTTGTGCAAAGGTGTTAGTGGAGTTTTTACTGGGCTTCGATTATGATAAAACTGAACTTCTTCTGCAAATTATAAAATAACAAAGTAAAAGGTTTAAACATGTTAAGTATGTATTACTTAATTAAAATGTATGTGGCTTGTTTAATTATTTATATGTAATAATGTATAAGTAATATATATGTATGTACTATAGTGGTGTGTATTTATATATAAATATAAATATAGAAATAGCATAATGATATATTATATACCAATCAACTACATACCTATTAATTTATCCTAGGGTTAAGTATATCTATATATTATATTTCATTTTTATTTTTTATATCCATTTATCTACATCCATAACCATTGTTTTTATCTAAGTACGAAATATGATTTTATAGTCATTGACGGATCTGTTTAATATATTATGTTTCTATCTTATTTACATCTCCTATTCATCTATATAATAAAACTGGAAGTGAAAGAGTAGGTTTAGTTTCTCTATTATATTAAAAATATAGGTAGTTGTACTTTGTCAACATAATTTATTTGGATTTAATAAAAGTAAATATTAACTAATCAACTGAAATTTAAATCTTTGTTTAGTTTTAGTTTTCTAGATTTATCTGTTTTGCAAACGTATACTGCGATAACTTGTTTACGACATAACCGAGCGCCTAACTCGCTCGGGTTTGTGTTGTTGTTGCTCAACTGCACTTGATGCACACTAAATTGGACCGTATTTCTATAGGGCGAGAGTCATTACCTTGCCGTAACACAGTTTTAAACTAGCACGGGAGGTAAAGTTTCTTGTACTGTATGCCTACTACCAATTTTTTTTTTTTTTTTGTTTTTTTTTTAAGTAGTGTCAAAATTTATTCAAAATTATAATTATAAGTAAGTTAAGCTAAAATTAGGTATACTGTACTACTGTAAGTTATTTCTGCCAAATAAAAGATTATTATTATTATTATTATTATTATTATCTGGCTGCCCTGATACAGAATGCATGCTATGTTTGCTCTGTATCTGGGTGTTATGAATATCTTATGTGCCTATGCTTATCTTGACTGGCCTGTCAGCTCAATTGGTAGTACCTCTACCTTCTGCGCTATAGGTTGAGGGTTTGAATCCCTCCTAGGATACACATTTGTGTGATGAACATAGAAGTTTGTTCTGTGTCTGGGTGTTATAACGTATTGTATGTATTTAAAATATATAAGTATTCTATCAGCCAGCTGGTCACCATAACACAAGCTAGTCTTAGTTTGGGGCTAGATGGTGTTGTGTGCATTGTCCACTTATATTTATTTATTACTAGCTGACCCAGCAAACTTCGTACCGCCTCAGAATCAATAAATAAAAAAGCAAGCATTTTTTGCATTTATAGGTACTCACCTTTTAAACCTTCCCTGGACTTCCACAAATAATTCAAAACCAAAATTAGCCAAATAAGTCCAGCCGTTCTCGAGTTTTAGCCAGACTAACGAACAGCAATTGATTTTTATTATATAGATTTATGTATTAATATTTATCGTAAATGGGAATCGAACATACAATTTAAAGCAGAGAGAAAAGGGCAGAGTTACAACCATCTGAGCAGTGAGACCAATCTCGGCTTAGACAAGTCTAGTAAAAGATCTCGGCTTAGATATAACACTAGGCTTCTATGACAGCAATAATAAATTATAATATACATATATAATAATATGATAAATTAATGCCAAACATTTCACGCAGCATCATCTAGCCCCAAAGTAAGCAGACCTTGTGTTATGGGAACCACATGACTGATATACTATGTACATTTTTTTTTTTTTGTATATCCAAACAATTATTGCATCATCACTATTCTCAAATTCTTTTTATACGCTAATATCTACGCAATAAGTGTATCTTCGTCTGTAGGTCTGACAGACGAGTAATTAGCTGCGGCTGGCTTAGGAATATCTAATTTTATATATCTAACTAGCTGACCCGGCAAACGTTGTTTTGCCTTAATAAACATAAAAAAAAATTGGGGTGAGCTACACTTAGGGGTATAAAAATTTGTTATAAACCTATTCTCAGACCTACTGAATATACATATAAAATTTCATCAAAATCGGTCAAGCCGTTTCGGAGGATTATAAACACAAAAACTGTGACACAAGATTTTTATATATTAGATATTGCTGTCGCGTTGCTATTGCTGTGCCCATTGCTACTTTTACGTAATAACCCTTCCGGTCCCTGCCTTGTGAGTTCGTAACTTAAGGCTATGCCCAAAGCAAATTAATTTTTGTATGGAAAAAATAAGAATTTTTTATCGCTATTTAGTGTCTTTCTGCTTGTTAATTGAAGGAATAACAGTTATAAAAGATATATGGTATGTTTTTCAATATATTGTCTCCTACTCCCTCGTTTCAAATAGTTTTTAAAGTAACTGTTAGTTTTATAAATTAATTATGAAAAAGGTCTAAAGTATTCAATAATCATCATCTCCTCCTAAAGTTGACGTCAGTCGTTTAAACTTGCAGCTTACACTAATAGGCGGCAAGTAAGATAATTTAAACATTACCCGTTAAACTTTTTTCAGAATTGCTTATTTGAATGTATTCTGATAAAAAAACTTTCCGAGAGTGCCGACAGAAGTGAAAACTTATTTTGGCGCGTTAGAGTTTAGTAAAAAATCACTTAAAAATCAGTAATTATGGCGACTGCCAATCAAATACTGAACGAACACAGATGATGCAATATTTTTTGTTCAGAATGTAGATAATATATCAAAGAACCTAACTCAGTAAACTTCTCCATACAAAAGTAGACTGTAAACATGTGAATCAAGGTTTATAATCAAATGGGGCGAGCGCGGCAGCCGGCTGCGTCTCGGTAACGGTGTCGCGAATCCAGAGATTTTACCTCATCTAAAAATATGCGTACCGCGCTAAAAGAAGTTTTCACTTCAAAAATCGCGATTAAGCGCCGTGAATACGCGTTAAAGTAATTTGATCAGGGAGTCCCCTTAAGTAAAACAATGGGCAGAACCTAGTAATTTATAAATCGATAATTTCGACGACCGTTTACAATTTACAACATCCTAAAACGTTATCAACAACGAAATTGTAAATACTTTTCAACACCTTAACTTGACATAATTTAAGCATTTCAAACCTTATAAACACGATTATAGAGACCATTTTAAAGAATCGGTCATTAAAATTAACCTGTCGAATTATTTTCCTAATTTTATACCCGCATCTGTTGAAGTGGAAATGAACGGAATTTGTTTCAGAAGCACCCTTATTGCTTTAAATCAAGGTTGAAAGTCTAGTAGCAGTTTTGATGCTGTTAATTTTATTGTATTTGTTGTTCTGAATAAATGCTATTTAAATAAGATCAAAAGATAAATGCTTCATTTGTAAAACAAAATTATACGCTTTGCAGGTGATTTTGTTATTTAGTGAAGCATCTCGTGCGTTTTTTTTATTAAATAGATGGTAATCAGAAGTGTTTCTTTAAAATCCACGTCTCTTCATTAATGCTAACACGACAATACCTATATATATTCGAAATATATTCGATAGTCTTTCTGTCTGTCTGCCTGCCTGTCTGTTTTGTTAAAAATCCATTTCTTATAATTTAAGGCATGACGATCGAAAAAAAGTATGGTGAAAAAATGGGCTCTTGCTCTATTATGTCTTGCTCTATATTAAATGCGTTTGCAAATAACACTCCTTCACTACACATTAGGGCATTTTGTTGAAAATAAACTTTGGTCGACGCCAAGGTTGTCACTGATTGAATAATGACAAGTAGGTTATTTGACTCCGTTAGATGTACTATATGTTCGGCATCCTATTGGGTATCGTATGTATATAAATCTGTGCCTAGCGTAGGGTTCAAGAATGCTCTGTCTTTGGCGTCCTAATGTCAATGAATAAAGATGGCCAGAAATTTAATTATTTATTTATATTTTATTTTATTTGGTAAACCAAGTACATACAGTTAAACAGTTTCCAATTTTTTTTCGTATTTTACAATAATAAAATATTCTTTTTAACCCACTTCAAAAAAAGGAAACGGTTCTCAATTCGGTTGTTTTTTCATTTTATTTTTGTTTGTTATCTCATTACTTTGTTATTTATGAACCGATTTGTGTTCCGATTGGTCTCATTGTAATTTCATCAAAATCGGTTCAGTAGTGTGGTGGTTTTTAAATCAAAATAATCAAGCTGGAAAAAAATATGTAATCCAAGTAAACGAAATTTTTAGGTATATAAATGAAGTCGGTTTTCTTTTTAGTTTTTAATACGTTATTATTACATTCTAGAATATGCCTTTTTCAACCTTTTTCGCACAATTATTATCTATATATTAAGTAATACGTGAAGCAAAAACTTTGTAACCCTTTTGTCGAAAATTGCACGAACGAAGGAGTTTGAAATTGCGCAATTTCTTTTAATGATGTATCAAAAATACATTAATTATTAATTAACTATGTTCGAATTTCATCCAGTGGGCGACCACAAGTATTATCCCATATCTATGGGACAAACGGAAATTATCGGAACACCGTACCACTAAGCTCTGCCTGAAGCTACGTCCTCGCAGCCGTATCTAACGAAAGCCGTACATCTGCCGCCCCTATCTACCATCTATAATTACGTAGCATATCAATAAGTGAATTTCACTATTCTATGAGGGCTCACTCGACTCATTGAATGAATGTAAACAAAATGTTTATAATACATTGTTAAATTTGATGGCTTTTTGGTATATTATACCTAGCAAGGCAGCGCTCCCTTGTTCACGATATTTTGTAATTAAATATGTTTATTTTAGTTTTAGCGAGACATTACTAATATATTTAAATATACTAGTGGCTCTGTGAGCTGTAGACCTCGCAAACATTTTTACGGTAAGTTTTCAACCCACATATATCCACCATTTTAAAAATGTCATAAAACTCAATCGACTAAAAAATTAGTTAGATTACATAGTTATAGAACCTGCTCACAAAATAACACGAGAATCGGTTGAGAAATGCGACCTGAAGATGAGAACATCCGGACAGACGCCGGCCGGACGCCGTTTGGACAGACATACAAACATTTTTACCTAAGCCAAAACCGAGACAATAAATATAAATATATAATGCCGGACATTTCATATAGCATCATTTGCTCAAAAGCAGAGCTTGTGTTATGGGAACCACATAACTAATATATTACTTACCTATATAGGTACTTTTGTTGTTGTTAACCTTACCCGTAACATATATTTTTTACGCATTTTATAATAGGTATTCTGTCACCAATCTTCCATTCAAATTAGACTCCTCTCCATCCAAAGGTTGTCTGGAAGAACTCGCTCCCCCTTAGCGATAAGACCGCCCATTATACATATATTTTTAAGTATTCTTAGTTGTCAAATTGTTTATGTGCTAGTTTTAAAGAACAATAAAGTCTTTTCGTTAATTCATTCTGTGAATACATAGACAGAAGTACAGAAAGCTGTCTCCACGAAATTATTTAAATAAATTGAAACCCTTGTTTCGACGCAATAAAGTGCAATTCAGCTTTACAATTTATATTAACCACAATAAATATGTCTTTCTCTTTTTCTCGCGTAACTCTATCTCATCTGGCGCTGCTTCTCTACGAATTTACCCAACAAGTTGGGTCCACCAATGTACTTGAGGATTCGTACCTAAACTGTGGAACAACGCCTGGCCTTGTATTAGTAAGAAGTAGGATGTCTACCATACCTAGTTATCCAGTATGTGACTAGTTTATTTTATTTATTTAAATAGGTATCTATCTACAATCTATCTATCGATCTGTGATCTGGATCAGTTGAACTGTTTCACGTGTATTTTATATTATTATATATTATTTTGTACATTTCTGTAATTATTTCTGTAAATAAATCCCCTTTACTTATGCATATCTATCGATTTATATCTACAAACATTTTTTCTTCATTGTTTGACTGGCCAGTCAGCAGTTAGTAGTAGCTCTGCCTTCTGCGCTGTAGGTTGAGGGTTCGATTCCCTCCCAGGATAAACATTTGTGTGATGAACATAGGTGTTTGGTCTGTGTATGGTGGATGTTATAAAGTATCATAAGTATGTATTTTAAAATATTTAAGTATTATATCTGTCAACTGGTCACCATAATACAAGCTATGCTTTGTTTGGGGCTTGATAGTGTTGTGCGCAATGTCCTCCAATATTTATTTATATATTTATTTATGTAAGGAATTACAAAAGTGATTGCTATTTTGGTTGCTATACCAACACAAGTTAACCTATAATTTGCAATCGCATGCGCAAAATTGCGCGTGCCAGATGACAGATAAGAACTAACCCTAATGTTACTTACATGTTTCAAATCGGTGATAATTCATGATAATTATCAAAATACCCACAACAATAGGAAGTAATTTTATCTAAAATCTGCATGAAATCAAGGTGCAATGCTCGCGTGTTAGTAATCTACCGGGATTTTTGCAAAAAAATATTAGTTTGTGTAAGTATCTATCTTTAATTATATATTTAAATATTATTTAATGTACCTACGTTATATAATCTAGATTTAGAGCCAAAACCAACAAACAAAAATAAATTTGACATAATACAATGTTACAGATCGTTTATTCAAACCTGGGCTGCACTAGCGCAAGATGGAAAAGAGTGGAAGAAATGGAGCCTTTACATTAAAGGTTAAAATAAATAATTTATTGATTTAGAGCTATCTAAGAGAGGCGAGCAATATATTTTGGTCTCACAACCTCGGAAAGATTCTGTTTATCATTCGAAACCTGAGTGCAAAAGCAAAAGTGGACCCGCTAGCGTGGATAGATTTTTTCAAATTCGAACCATGCATGTACTTATTTCATGTCAGTGAGCCAACCTCATTTTTAAAATAATCGCACTGGCCAGCACGACGACTGAATGAAAAAACCTTTTAAGCTGTTTTTCTTGCACCTAGCATTTTCTTCGCTGTAGTGAGGTGAAAAGTTATGTGTTTCGCTCGGCACCAAAGGATTCAATATTCAATTCATGTACTCGCGCCAAACACACTTAGCAGCCTTGCATAATACATAACAATTTTTTTGACATTTCACACTAGTCCCAAAGTAAGTAGAGCTTGTGTTATGGGAACAACATTAATGTTATAAGTACTTTTTAATCTAGGTGTAAAACAACACGAGCAAATTTTATTCCGCAGTCTGTAATCCATACTTCCATACTAAATATTATAAATGCGGAAGTGTCTCAGTCTGTTTGTTACGTTTTCACGGCTAAACGGCTAAACGGATCTTGATGAAATTTTGGTAAGAAGATGTTTTGCATTCGGGGAAGAACATAGGCTACTTTTTGTCTCAAAAAACAACCTTGAAGCGGGTAACATAGGGGATGAAACTCCAATTTCCTTGAGTTAGGGATCTGAAATTCATATTTAGGCTTTTGGTAAGAAAAAAAGAAATACGTGTTCCAACGTTTTTGCAAAATCATCCCCGAAGGGTTTAAAATAATTATATATATAATAAATAATAATTAAACTTATGAGATGTCCTTTAGGTGCACATAATCCATTCCTTACAAAAATAAAAATAAAGGTTCTAAGCATACTCGTACGAAGTCGCGGGTAACAACTAGTATGTATACATGTATACATACAGGAATAATATATCAATATAATCAGTAGATACATAAATAAAACATTATTTGTTTTGACAAAGCAAACAAAACATTCGTCGTCCTGTATCAATTACCCCAAAACTAATTCCGAAGCGACCGACGCTACCATAAAACAATAATGCTCATCTAGCCAAAACAAATTGACAAAATTAAATAATTACAAACACATGTGGCAGCGTTTAAAATGTCATCAAATTGGTGCGTGCGCGTATTGTCAATTACAAATAATTTGACATCTGTTGTGTGCTATACCGTTTGAAGGGTTAACTTTCCTGGTTAAAGCTAGGTTAAACAGATAAATATTTGAATTTTATTTTTTAAGTGAAAACTTCTTTAGGCGCGTTGAGCACTTTTTGGGTGAGCAAAATTGATGAAACTCGCGTCATCGTCACCGAACGCTTTCCATGTGCTATAATACATATAGCACATGGAAAGTGTTATATTTATGTGTATATATGTGTACTTTTTGTGTGAACAAAAAGCGTGAAACTCGCGTCATCGTCACCGCACGCTTCCCATGAGCTATGGATGAAAGTTGATTTTTCTGAAGTGTAAACTTTTATATGTTATATCATTGCAATAATTGTGAAGGATAGCGCAATTAATGAAAACTGCATTTCACCATAATACATAATAGTACTTCGAAATTATTCCCTAAACATTCTTTGGGGACTGCCGGTAGAAGTGAAAACTTAGTAATTTGTAAATTGTATCGTCGAGCTATTAGATTATTATTTTCGAATTATTTTTGTGTTTAGAAGAAGTTTTTATGATCAAGGATTAAAATTAAAATTGGCCATTAACACTTCTTTACAAACCAAAAATAATTCAAAAATAATAATCTAATATCTCGACGATACAATTCACAAGTTACTTTCACTTCTATCGGCAGTCCCCAAAGACTCCCCGCATTTTTTCTTCTTAATTATATGTTCAGTTTATTTGTGACTGGGCTCAGTTGGTCAGCTTTTAGCTCTGCCTTTTGCGCTGTAGGTTGAGGGTTCGATTCCCTCCCAAGACAAACATTTGTGTGTCGAACATAGGTGTTTGTCCTGTATCTGGATTTTATAAAGTATCATAAGCATTTAGAAATATATAAGTATTCTATCAGTCATCTAGTCACCATAATACAAGCTATGCTTAGTTTGGGACTAGATGGTGTTGTGTGCATTGTCCAGCAATATTTATTTATTTATTATTCACTTTAAAAGTTTCCTGCAAATTAAATTTTATTTGTGATCTTAAACAATTTGTGTTTTACAGAATATAAATTTCCTCGTAAAGCCGCGTCGATCTTATAGTAACTCGTATATAATAATAACCTTTTAAAAATATTGACAAATTCAGGGTCAGATTTAGATTTCATGTCAGTAGGAATTTTATTATTATTATTAAGTATATTAACACTTGAAGCGAAAACTTTAACGAAAATTGCGCGGACGGAGCACGGAGTATGAAATTTCGCACACTTATAGTTTATACCAATATAGAGAAGGAGTACAGAATGCAAGTATTTTTTCTAATTATGCATAAAAAATACATCAATTATGAATTAATTATGGTCGAATTACGACCAGTGGGCGACCAATAGTATCAAGTAATGGACACACACATAATGTTTTTTTTATGTTTTAATGTTTTAGTCAGTCTAGTCCTAGTCTTAGTCAGTTCAGTCTATTACGTACACTTAAAATAAAAAAATGTTTTTGTTGAAGAGTTGCAAATGCATTTTCGCGCTGAATGGCCAAAAAAACTCTTTAAGCAATGAATAAACCAACCATCTTAACATCAGTGGCATAAATTTAGGTCCTACTGTAAGTTGTCGTTCTTAATAGAACTTCATAAACTTAATTATTAGGTAGGTTTTTCTTTTAGCTATATATAATAACATTCGCACGCGTGCGTACCTACATAAAAAAGTGGCCAAGTGCGAGTCGGACACGCCCATGAAGGGTTCCGTAGCAGCAAGTAAAATAATATAAAAGTTCAAAGTCAAGTCAAAAGATCAAAGTTACAACGAACTACAAGTAGTTCGTTGTAACTTTGATCGATAATTTAATAATAGAGATTATTTTTAATAAAGTTATTGATATTTACGGTTTATGACGTATTAAAAAAAAAACTACTTACTAGATCTCGTTTAAACCAATTTTCGGTGGAAGTTTGCATGGTAATGCCATAAATATTTTTTAGTTTTATCATTATCTTATTTTAGAAGTTACAGGGGGGGGGGGACACACATTTTACCACTTTGGAAGTGTCTCTCGCGCAAACTATTCAGTTTAGAAAAAAATAATATTAGAAAGCTCAATATCATTTTTAAAGACCTATCCATAGATACCCCACACGTATGGGTTTGATGAAAAAAATGTTTCAGTTTCAGTTCTAAGTATGGGGAACCCCCAAAATGTATTGTTTTTTTTCTATTTTTATGTAAAAATCTTAATGCGGTTCACAGAATACATCTACTTACCAAGTTTCAACAGTATAGGTATAGTTTCGGAAAAAAGTAGCTGTGACATACGGACGGACAGACAGACACACAGACAAACAGACAGACATGACGAATCCATAAGGGTTCCGTTTTTTGCCATTTGGCTACGGAACCCTAAAAATAGCCTACGTCCGACCCACAATACAATCTATCCCCTAACTAAATGTCATCAAGATCTGTTTAAGCATTTAGCCGTGAAAAGGTAATATACAGACAGACAGGCAGAGACACTTACCTACGAATTTATATATTAGTATAGATTGTAATGGAGTATGGATTGTAAATAATTTTATATCCCTAATGATAAATAATGTTCCGAAAAGCATTAAACAACTGAACCACTGCAAAAATTATTTTGTCTCGACCTTTTATAAAAACATTAAAAAAACTAATTTACTTACTGATCTACATTGCAATAACTAGATTTCATTAGAATAAAAAAAATAGAAAAAGAATGGTTCAAAATAGGCCAAATTGATTCCACTTAGAGAAGGGGACCAAACCAGTTTCTCCAATTTATTCAATTGTTCATAGATCAAAGCAATCAAACAAATGTTTAAAAAATACCAAAAAAATGTAATCAGATCCACAGATCTTGTTACTGGCTGTCATTGAGATTTTTGACTGGCAGACGTCAACAAAATGAAAAAATTAAAATCAAAAAACATTTATTTCCAGTAAAAAACACAGTAATCCGAACGAAAATAGATGAACTTAACTTATATAAAACTAGAGATTATCTTTAATAACTTAAAAACATAACCATTTAGTTGATGAGCTAGTTTGTAGAGCTGTTTTACTGGATCATTTGTTATTTAGGCGGTTTACAATGATACCAACACTAGATTAAATATGAATCGTGGGTATCTGGACGAGTTACCAAAAGTCTAAAAGCCTCGGGTTGCAGCTGTTTTTCTCTACCTAATTCTTCACAAACTGTACTTAGGTACACGTACACGTACACACGTACTTTTATTAAGTTCCAAATAAAGTTCCAAATAAAGATTTGATTTGATTTGAGGTGTAAAATACTTCTTCTTCTCTTCCTATAATGTCGTAATGCCTATAGTGTCGTTCTCTTCCTGTAATGCATCTGTCGTAATGACAGTTTTGCCAATGTCAAGTGTGATTGTCTAGTCACAGTCAATCGTTGTTGTTTATTCAAAACGTCATCGCGGCATGATCGTTTAGAATTTTCTTGAATTTCTCGTACAAATCATAAAGTTATTAATATTATTATACACTTATAAAATCAATTGTCTACTTGTCATAAGAAATCAATTCCGAAAAGATTACCTAACAAAACATAAACACGAGAAAACTAATTCAATTAAAATTAATTCTCATTTTTGTGTTATTTCATTTTATCAACAACTAGTTGCTGCCCGCGGCTTCGCACGCGTGGTACCTACAGGAAAAGTAGCCTACTATCCAAGGTCCCAACTATCTCTAGGTATACCAAAGATCATCAAAATGGGTTCAGCGGTTTAGGCGTGAAAACGTAACGAACAGACAGACAGAGTTACGGATTTATAACGACTTTCTTGCGACTTTCTGAGTAACGTGCTTTTATAAATACATATAGGTACTAGATGAAATTTATTTGCTTGTGGCTTACAAGTATTGAGGAAAAAATACTCTAATCAGTCAAGTAATATTCATGTTTTTGTGAGCACTAACGCGTGGCGTATTTTATATACATATTTAGTATGTACGTATTTAGGTATTGTATAGTTGTAATGTAATGTAATAGCTGTACAATACCTAAAAATACCATTTTGATAAACACACGTTTTATTCACGTATTGCGATATTTTGTCGTTGGATGCACCGACGCTGCCGCCTATTCGATCGATTCATCTAGGTAGAGAACCTTCATCAAGGTGAGTTTGATCCGTGATCCGCTCGTTGCCGCTCGCGTTCAAGGTTCGCACTAATCTATCTTCATCAGGGTGCTAGAAGAACTATGTTAGTAGAAACAATAATATATATAAACGAAGAAACAATAAAATACTTCTCTACAGGGCTGAATGTGAACCCACCTTGTACTATTGTGTTATTGTAGAATATTGGTGGCAATTTCGGTTGGTTCATTTCTAAAATTAGGAATGTCTAAAATATATTTTATATAGCCATAGCATTTGTAAAACCTATTCGGTTGGTACTATCTAACTAAATTAGGAACGCTTAATTTAATTAGGATGAGTTGGTAACAACCGAATACCAAAGTTTCATTTGACATCTCCAAAGCTCTTCAACTTGTATGTGGACGCGCTCATGGGTGAGCTCAGCAGCACGCGTGTCGGTTGTCACATTGACGGTGTCTGCATCAACAACATTAGCTATGCAGACGACATGGTGCTGTTGAGCGCATCCACGTGCGGTCTAAGTAAACTGTTACAAATTTGCGAGAGGTACGCTGAGAAACATGGATTAAGATACAATGTTAATAAAAGTGAATGCATGATTTTTCAAGCTAGAGGAAGTGGTCCAGTATCTAATTTACCACCCATCAAATTATATGGAGCTCCTCTAAGGAGAGTAAGAGAGTTTAAGTACCTGGGCCATTACCTTACCTCTGACTTGAAGGATAATGTTGACATTGAGAGGGAACGGAGGGCGCTGTCTGTAAGAGCGAACATGATAGCCCGCAGGTTCGCTCGCTGCTCTAGAGAAGTAAAAACAACTCTTTTCAAAGCCTACTGTTCTAGTTTTTACACATGCAGCCTGTGGGTGAATCATACGCAAAAGCAGTATAGCGCTTTACGTGTTCAACACAATAACGCGTTCAGGGTGTTGATGGGGCTGCCTCGATTCTGTAGCGCGTCGGGGATGTTCGCCGAGGCGCGTGTGGACTGCTTCTACACCACCATGCGTAAGCGGGGAGCATCTCTGGTGCGCAGGGTCCGAGCCAGCTCCAATAGCATTCTGAGCGTGTTCGCAAATAGGTTCGACTGCATTTATATGTATCACTACTCGAGGATGCACGTTTTCACTAATAATAATAACATAAAGTATAATTATTCCAAATAAATTTGTGTAAGTCTTTTAATGTATTTTTTCTTGTTTTGTCTGTTGTACTTATTATTTTGTAATTGATTATTATGTATGTAGATGATTTCTAATGTTTATTTTCATGTATATTATGGACCTAATGTAGTCTGAAATAAAGATTTAATTTAAAAAAAAAAAATAATTTGACAGTTAAAAACCTAATTTTAGCTAAAATTAGTTAGGTTGGTGTCAAGAGAATTGAGGCCATTATATACCTTATACCTAGGTAGGTGTACCTACAACATTATAATGTAAGCAATATAGGTGGCAAGCTTCTGTTTTCATTTTGATTGTATTGTTAGCTTGCTTTCAATATTATTTATCCTCATATCTCTTAACAAATAATTTGTTTTAATTACCTACATAACTGCTTATTCCTACAGTCTTTGAATTTGGATGAATCTTGGCATATTATGTTGTCTGTGATCTGGAATAAAACATAGGATAATTTATATGTAGGTACCACGCGTGCGAAACCGCCGGCGCCGGCAGAAGCTAGTTTTGTTCACATGTTTTATTACATATTTTCGTTTGAGTCACAAAGAATTACAAGTCCTTAAACTTGTTGTTTACGACTGTCAGCTCACACCTTATCATAAATATTTATTTTATCTCGACGAAAAAACACAGATAATAGTTTTTCGGACAAGGGGATCTACAAAAAACTTTAGGATTGCGTGGGTTTTTTATTATAGAAATAGTCACTTTTCTCGCATCATTTTATAAGATCTAGATGCTTATCCGCCCTTAACAACCACCCTGGGAGATGATGCTAAGACAGTGAGATCACTATCTCACGCAGATGAAGTCTAAATCTTACTAGAAAGTGCCGTTTTCTGTCCAATTTGCTCGGCTCGGCATCCGTATTAAAATTAGCAAGGAACTTACAAAAATGTGTTAAGACGAGACGAGTTTCTTGCCGGATTCTTTTTGAACTGGAAATACGAGGAATCGGCATCTAGATTCGCTTAGTATACGAGTATAAGACCGGACGATTAACGAATGTAATATTTTGAGTAGGTATTAATTATTGATAAATATTTTTATTTCTATTTTTAGTAAATTCTGTTTCGTTTTGTTTTTTACCGAAAAAACAACGGAGGTGAGTACTCAAGTCGACGCGTACATATTTTTTTTTATGTTTTGTTTATTTCACGTATAACTTTTTACAGAGCAGTCCGATTTTGATAATTGTTTTTTTATTGGAAAGGGTATACCCCGAAATTGGTCTCATATTAATTTGGAAAAAAACAGGGGATGATTAATTGTTCATTCACTGATTGTAACGTATGAGCACGCATAAACATATTAAATATTTAACATTTAATGTACCTAATCATAAATTAAGCATGTAGTTATTAGTAGAATAAAGCCATAAAAGTTTTAAATAAAATGTATTAACAAAAACATTACACCGCCGAAAAAACTGAAAAGCAAAAAATAAAAACCTTTTTTATTTAACATAAATAACTGAGTTCTTAACTAATGTAAGTAAGTAATTTTGATTCGCCAAACAAGAAAATTAGCAATAGCAAAAAGCAAATTAGTTGTACTAGTAAAATCTATATAATAAAAATCAATTGCTGTTCGTTAGTCTCGCTAAAACTCGAGAACGGCTGGACTGATTTAGCTGATTTTGGTGTTGAAATGTTTGTCGTAGTCCAGGGAAGGTTTAAACGGTGAGAAAATTTGTGGCATTGCAACGGATGCCGGGTACCTACAGCTAGTTTTATATAAAATTATAATGGTTTATTTACACAAATGTACAGAACAATATAGAATAATATAAAATACACGTCAAACAGTTGAGCTATCTAAAGACCGTTTGAAACGATCTATAGCTGATCGAGATCACTGCTAGAGGGCAGCATTCCCAAGATACCGGCGGCATTGCCACGTTGAATGGCTAAGCTCTTTAAATAAAATATACTAAAATAAATTAATATTTTAAGATCCTGTGTATAGAAAACAAAAACGAAAAAAAAGTCGCATCGAAATGGTCGTTGTGATTTTAAGGAAAATATTGATTCTTGACCGACCTGTCAGCTCATTTGGTAGTAGCTCTGCCTTCTGCGCTTTAGGTTGAGGGTTCGATTCCCTCCCAGTATAAACATTTGTGTGATGAACATAGGTATTTGTTCTGTGTCCCAGACAATATCGTTATAAAATGTCATATGTATTAAAAAAAGTATTCTACCAGTCTTATCTTGTCACCATAATACAAGCTATGCTTAGTTTGGGGCTAGATAGTGTTGTGTGCATTGTCCAACAATATTCATTAAAAATGTTTAATCCAATATTTTTTTTCCTAAGCTCTTTGTGCAATAAATATATACAATAATAACAATACTTTCAAATTTATTACAAAAATTCAAACATTGCAATGGTCATCATGTGGGTGTTTTTTGCAGTTAAAATTACAGTTACAAAAATGTGTTATTTCGTTCAATGGCGTAAAGTACTCTTCAAATAATCGTTTGAAACCTCAAAGTAACAACTTTTTGCATCTGCTGCCCGCATCACACCTATACTATGAAATTAAATGCGACGAAATAAACACTATACTGTGAACTCAGAAAATGTACGCACACTCAATTAAATGTATTGAATGGTTAAGCGATGACATTACAATGAGTCGTGTACATTGCGGGATGTGTATTGAAGCGAGATCCTCTATGTTATAACCAGAGCATTAACAATAAATATATATATATATATAAATATATACCTAGTTATTAGTTAAGACTAGTTATTTCTAGCCAGTGTGGTGAAAGGATTAAAGTGCGCCTCACAGGCTCCTTTTAAGCACTTAAATTTTTTCCATAAGAACCTTTTAATGCTACAAAGATATAAAAAACATACTTGGCTCACTATTTTCCTTGGTCACGCCATAACATGAGAACGACTTAACCGATTCCATTTATCTTTTATGTCTTTGTATTAAAAGGTTCTTATGGAAAAAATTTTAGTGCTTAAAAGGAGCCTCTGAGGCGCACTTTAATCCTTTCACCACACTGGCTAGAAATAACTAGTAACACGATAAGAAGAAGAATGGAAAAAGTAAGAAAATTGGGACATAGGCTATTTTATATGTAGCTACCACGCCTACAAGGCTGGGAGCAGCGGCTAGATAAATAAAAACCGGGTTGCACTCCGGGAGTGCCGACAGAAGTGAAAACTTATTTTGGCGCGTTAGAGTTTAGTAATAAATCACTTCAAAATCAGTAATTATGGCGACTGCCAATCAAATACTGAACGAACACAGATGATGCAATATTTTTTGTTTAGAATGTAGATAATATATCAAAGAACCCAACACAGTGAACTTTTCAATCAAAACTGAATTTACTTTTGAATATTTTTCTACTAAGACACATTTCATTATATGTATTACCAGATTTAGGCTTATTATGCCAAACTCAATTTTGAAAACCAAGCCTAGCCTGCCGATGCGCCTCACTTACATGTGCATTCCAACCTATAACACGAGCTTTGCGGAATTTTTTATTAATCTTACATTCACTGCTATAAATTGCTGCGTCACTTAGAATCTTAATAGTGTCATTATAAAGTATGTCTAACCTATTTTATGTCCATTGTCATTACAAATATTAAAACTACATTCCTGGAAATCAATTGGAAAAAACATTAATTTAAATTTATGATTACAATATTCATTATATTTATTTATTTGGTCAATGTTTCTATTTCCCCATATAATATTATTACAGAGTTATTTTATGGTTATAAACTGTTTTACACACAATTAGGTTCGCACCGCATAAATAAAAAAAAATATCGCATTCAATAATAAGTGGTAAGTGATCAGACTAAGATGTATCATATTTTACCTCGATTTTGTGTATGGTCTGCCAGGCAGAACTGCTGACAATACAGTGATCAAGCCATGTCGTCGACTGGGTCGACGCAGATAAATGTATAGGTGTCCGATTCACTACCCAGCAGATCAATGTCCACACATGTCCATTGTTGGTCATCACACAATTTAATTAACTCTCTTCCAAATAGTTTGGTAGGGTTAGCATTAAAGTCCCCCAAGAAATAAATAGCTTCGACAGTACTGCTCTCCACAATTGCACATACCTCACTGAAACACTGGGTGAAATAAGTCGCATCCAAAGTTTTTCTGGTCATATGTCAAATCAAGGAGAAAAAATAACTCTAACTACCCTCAGCGGATGTCGTGTAATAATGAAATTCATTGCTGGGTGCGGGGTGCTTCTATACAGTATGTGTACTGAAACTACCAATATATTAGTGACCGTCGTTATATTTAAAAAAAACCCTGTCTATAAAATGTAAATCCATCATTAGCTGTATGGTATGTTATAAGATATATATTGTTTAATAACAAGAGCTGTGGATTTTGTTGAATAAATAAATAAAAAAAATAAAAGAATAGGGATGGCAAGATATTTGAACAACACATTAACTATTATGTCATCATAAAATAGATCCGTATCCTATCTACACATAAAAGTACTTTGTGACGTAGGATTGCCTAGTTGTTTTAATTCTAACAGATATACTCTCCATCCTAATCACATAATTAGCCATCGTGGCGCTTAAGAGGCTTCGATTCCCACCGCGGGACAAATGTTTGTATGATATGCATAATTTGTCTCGGGTCTGGGTGTTTCTATGTATGATATGTATTTACAAAAAAAAAGGTGATATAAGTAGTATATCAGTCATTAGTTAACAGGAAAAGTAAGCAGAGCTTGTGTTATGGGATACCCATGCTCTGCTTACTAATTCCCTTTCTCATTCTCGTCACACACATACACACTGTTGGCTGACAGGACCAAGCTCTCGGATAAAGCTCTCGGAGGTTGGTACTATCTGACGGCCAACTCTACTACCGCGCGCGCTCATTGGTCAAATCAAATAGCACGCGTGTCCCCAGCTTCCTGTTTCACAGTTCAAAAACGCGGTCACTAATATAATTAGATAAGTGTCTGTGAGTGACATTTATAACTGAGTACTGCCGTGCTTGGACCTTGGACCTTGGACCAATACAGCTCCATTACTATTATGCTGAACAAGCAATGTACATCGAACACTGCAGCATTGTCTGCGTCCGCGCGGGCACGGTTCTTTAATACTGTCATTCGATCAACATCAGTAGTTAGGGTCATGTTCATAGTTTAATTCAATAGGGTTTGCTTTTTCGATTCGGTCACCACAACTAATACATTTATTTATATATATTTCGTAAAAATTTTAGAAAAGCGCTTTTGAGTGGGTAGGTACTTCTTACTACTACGGTTGCGATAGGTATAGATCAACAGTTACCTATTTAATTTGGATATTTCTATTTTTTTTACTTAAGTACAAGTAGATAATCGATTCAGGCGTGACTTTGCGGAAATATATTACAAAACATTTAATACATGAACAAATATTTAGTAGGTACTATTCTGCCAATCTATTCTCATATACAGTCTCAGCCTGACGTTTGTCGAAGCAACAAGTCTACAGAGCAGAGTCGTTTTTCGTTAGAGTGCGGAGTGAGTCAAATGTTCCTGAGGATGCCTCGTGGAGGGGCGAAACACGTGTCGAATTTATTTAACTCATAGGGCGGTGTGCGGATTTGTCCATCTATTTAATGTAAGTACAAGTAGGTATGTACTTAGTTATTCTGAGGGTAGCTGTCCGTGATTTTGTCAAACGCCAGTACTGGCTACCACACGAAACTGTTGCAGTAACTACTAGCTACCTACCTAAAAGAGAAGGCTTGAGTGAACGCTCATAATCTGCAAGCGAATTACGAATTTTATAACAGCTTTTCCAGGGTGAGTCAGCATAAATTGACCGAGGTGCTCGCACCCAATCAGCAGATTTTTAGCGACTCACCTCTATGGAGATACTGTTAAAATACCTATTCGTAATCCACTTGCAGCTCTCTGTTCTATGGTAAGTACCTGTATACCGACCTAGGCACACAAGCAGGTATGTAGGTGTAATACGACCTAGTAACTAGGTCTACGTGTAAATCCATGTGGTTTTATTCAGACCGCGCTATTTTTAAACGACTTCAAACAAGGAGGTTTTCAGTTCGACTGTTTGTTTTAATGTTTGTTACCTCATAATTCCATCATTTATGAACAGATTTAAAAAAGTCTGATTTCATGTGAAAGTATGTATTTCCCGATTGGTCCTATATAAATTTCATAAAAATCGGTTCAGTAGTTAGGTTTCTAAATCAAAAAAACTGAAAAAAGTATTATGCTTTCCTGTGACTTTCCAGTGGCTTACGAAATTCGAAAAATAATCAAGTACTAAAAAGCGTAAAATAAAAACTTTTTTAACCGATTCAAAAAAGTAGGAGATTCTCAATTCGCTTGTATTTTTATGTGCTCAAATTTCATTCAATGAAGTCGGTTTTCTTTTTGGTTTCCAAAACGTTATTATGAACAATGTAATTTTCAACACCGTTTTTCCGCTCGTGTGTGCATATAGGTCTGTATCCATGTTCCACAGAAAAACGTGCAATAACTCGCCTACAATTGAGCATATAGATACGTACGTTTTATTATTATTTGCGACTGGCAACCCAATAAAGTAAGAGACAGTTTCTTGTAGCTGTTAATTACCCAGACTTGTCCCCTCGTGGGAACTTACCATAATTGTCCCGAAATCGTTGACCAAGGATCTTTTTTTGGCAGGGTTGGCACTTTACCATACACGGAAAGATATTTTTTTTTTAACAATAGATGTTTTGATATGCCATATTAATAATGAACTCGCATTGGGTACATACCTACCTACATATAAACATATGTATATAATACCTACTTCTTTTTCCTACTTTACCTTCCTAGGTTAGGTACCATTTTCAATTTTGATCAAATCTCTAACTTATTTGATAACTAAGTATATATGTATTTTTTTTATTTACAGGATAACAAATACTTACCATAAACAATGTAGGTACTTACAAACATTTTTTTTTAACCTAGTTATCCCATACTAAATTATTATAAACTATGAATTTTTTTAGCCGTAATTATGCATTACTTTTCTATCGAAATCAGAGTTCCTGATCGATTATTTATTTTATTTATTTCTAAGTAAATAATAATAGGTCAGCCGATCGAGGCGTGTAGTCACGTGGGTCGTCAGTGTGCAACCCTAAGGGTGACCGTCCCCGGGTTGATGATTTACGACTTATAATAATTTAGTGTGATTACTCAAAGTATCTGTAATTAGGTCGTAATTTTTTTATAAGTTTCCCACCTAATACAAACATATTTTTTTTTATCAAAGATATACCTACGTTTGACCACGAACTCGCCGGATGTTAAGCGACGATGTAGCCGACGACACGATGGGGCACGCAGGTCTGGAAGATACCTATTTACTCTTGACTTGAAGAGACCCAAATTGTAGTTTTCTGGAAAGACGACGGCAAAGCATTCCAATCCTTGGCTGTACGCATTATAAATGTGGAAGCAAAGCGCTTTGTTCGTAAGGGTGGTAGGTTGACAAGGTAAGGATGGTATTGAGCGGTACGTCTGCTTGTCCTGTTGTGAAAGGGAGATGGTGGAATGAGATCATGCAATACCTGGGCACATTCTCCGAAATGTATCCTATAAAAGATCGAAAGACAAGCAACTTTACACCGGTGCTCGAAGAACTTAGTCTACGCTCGATCGAGGCCATAGCTGCCATCTGGTGTTTGGCTGAACCATCCCATAGATGGTAGCAATATTGTATATCCGATCCGACTTGAGCTTTATATAAAGTGGAAAGCTGTCCAGGTGTGAAGACATTTGTGAGATGTCCTGTGTACCTACCTACATGTGTCTTTGGGTTTTACAAAGTATTGCAAGAACTAGATTAGAGACAAACGGGTTTAAACCAATACAATCTCTGTGGCGCAGTGGGCTAGGGTCCGGCTGAGACGCAGGAGGTTGCGGGTTCGATTCCCGCTGCGGGACAAATGTTTCTATGATCTGCAAGTATTTGTCTCGGGTCTGGGTGTTTCTTTGTATAATACATAGTACTAGCTGGTGCCCATGACTTCGTCTTCGCAGCATTAGTACTTCGAGTAGCTTATTTTCTTCTCCAAGGTATATCTATCGTTAAACCAAATTTCATCAAAATTGGTTCTGCGATTTAGTCGTGAAGGCGTAACAGACAGACAGAGTTACTTTGAGAGACTCTTGTTCTATAATTGTATAGAAGCGATAAAAGTATATAATTATATATATATTTTTATATAAGTATCAACTTGTTACTACCAAATATGCATTGGAAATAAATTATCAATAACTAGCTGACACGTGCCGACTTCGTTTGGCGGTTACAACTTCACAAAATATAATAAGGTACTAATATCGCTATTAAAAAAAAGATAGCTATTCAAATTATTGTAATAATTACAGAGATTAATAATGTTACGGGTAAATATTAATAGATGGCGCTAGCGGCCACCCACGGCTTCGCCTGCTCCGTTCCTATTTTTTTCTGGGATTAAAAATAGCCAATACTTATCCTAATCCAAGTCACTATATTCATTTTAAGTTTCATCCAAATCGGTCCAGCGGTTCTTGAGTTATAAGTGGTGTAGGTAACTAACACGACTTTCTTTTATATTAAATAATAATAATATAGATGTATATAAATCTTCTGTGTGTGTACTTAATACTTACCAGATACCATGTTTTTAACAGCTTCAAATAATCCCTCTTCTTGACACAAGCAGATGTTAACCCTTTATCCAGCGTGTGGCCATTTTTATCCTAATCACACATTTTTATGGCACGCGCCTATTGTCAACCATTTAAATTTATTTTTATACAACAATAGGCTAAAAACGCTTGACCGTTCATGTATTAAGTACAAGCTAATTATTTCGTTAAAATAATGATTATTATGCAATGGATGACAATGGAAATCGTGATAAAGAATTTTTGAGGTATAATTATGGCTAAGTTATTGTTATTTTAGCGAGGGTTTGTTTAAATGAAATATGGACCAATTGTGTTGGTCAGAATGTATTTTATTATATTTATTTGTTAGATTATTTGTTAACACTTTGTACATAAAAAATGACATTTAGTTTTATGGTAGTTTTAAAATATATTAACTAATAATAATAATAAAATAAACTTTATTGAGAACACTACAAAAGAAATATGAAATATAAGCCTTAGTGCATATACATAAATTAATTAATAGTGTCCTGCAATCGGCGGTCTTATCGTGGTTACGATTTCTACCAGACAACCATAAGTACATACCTGTCTATGTATAATACCACCGGTGTATCTTTTGTTAATTTTACTTCGCTCAATCCGATACTGAATAGGTATGTAGTTAATGCAGGCACCTTTTTTATTATCATTGTAACAATCAATACAATCAGTAGTTCACGAAAAGAGCCCTAAGGTGCACTTAAATCCTTTAACTCCTGTAACTAGCTATTTCTAACCAGTGGGTTAGAAATAGCTAGTTACACAATAAGAAGAAGCATTCAAAATAAAATTCAAAATAAAAATTTGTTCTAAATAAAATATTAGGTTTATTTAACACAGTACTAACCTATCAGGGGTCTCTTACGACTTTGTCAATGTGAGTATTGCTCATTCCAGTAGCATAATGACATTCACCCAAAAACACTTCAAATTTAATCGACCAGTCAAACGGAATCTAACATAACAACAACCACGTACTAGTACTGTTCAATGCGTGACAGACAGCGGACCTACGCATAATTATGTAAAACGATAATTTTGTATGCAAATAATAAATATCTTAAGTGGGATCGAAGTGGGATCGAAATGCCCACCACGGTGTTGCAGGGTTAAAGGACAGTTCGTGTGAAAAGTGTTTCTTAAAAATATTTTCTTCGGCGAAATTTTGTGAGCCATAATTTTTGATGATTAATTTTTAGCGTTGTTTTATTAATCTTTCATTGGATACCTATACCCGACGTAGGTTGCAGATGCCGAACCGAACGAAAACCAAGCCGCGCCTCCACGCAACAAACCTCCGTGCCACCGTGCACATGCTGAGATTGAACATTTTCGACCACACTATAATGTTGATTGGTTCGTGGGAAGGGCAAATTTTTACGCATGGTTATAGTACCTACTATAGTTGTTATTTTGTGTTTGTATAAATTTCCTTAAGTTTTTTTCATGTTTAATGTGTACTGTTTTGTTTTGTGTGTGCTAAATAAATATTTTTTCTTTCTTTCTTCTTTTAACATTAATCTAACTATATTTAAGTATGTACTGAAACAAAACACCTATAAACGAAGGTAAGTACGTGCATAGGTACCTACAATATAATATATCGAAGTATTAAGTACCTACATGCCTTAATTAATAAGATAGGTACCACCTAGTAGTCTATAAACTTTAAAAACCGGTAGGTATATCTAAGTAGGAACATTCAATGTAGTGTAGTAATAACCTAGCCACTTCTGTCTTCAACTGTACCTTCGAGAACAGATGCAAGTACCGCACCGGCTAATTTGAATTCAAAAAGGGGTTGAACATACGCATGCGCAATAAACGTGAACACCGGTAGGTACACGGAAGGCTAAAATAGAACCAACCTACCTAAAACAATACTAAGACGTATATAATATATAATAACAATAGCTAAAATATAAATGACTATATTATTGATAGCAATGCATGGGCTCATGTCGCTCTGCCCTCAGACAGTAAACCGACACATTTAAAATGTATAAACACTATTGTATTAGTTTTTCGTAGTTAGGTAGTTATAAGATGGATCATGCAAAAAAGCGCTAGGACCAGGACGAGTTTCTTGCCGGTTCTTCTCGAGCTTGGGTTAGGAGCACCTAAATTCACAATTCACCTGTGTAAGACGTTTGAAAGTGATTCTTGTGATTGTATTGATTAGAATATCTTTTGACTTTTAAGTTGACTTGACTAAGAGCCTTATAAAATAATTATTATCTAATAGTTTGCTAACCATAACTCATTTTAGCCACCAAGCTACTTTCCTGCCTCCAGTTTAGTTCCAAGAAAATTCACAGAGTGCTTAAAGTTTAGTTTAGGTACTTAATTTAGTTTAACTCATTCACTGCCACCACGATTTTCTTGAAGTTTATCGAGATGCCGCCGTATAAAACCGCGGACACGCTAGGCGTGCTCGCGGCATTGCTTGGCAAAATAGATTTTAGTAAGTAAATTTATTATAACGTAACTTAAGGTTCTCAAACTTTTTTTACTAAAATTCCCATGCATAAATGAATAAAGTTTTATTGTGAACTGTAACATTGGCATTGTTAACAGTGCAAGTACATTTGTTTTAATAATATATTGAGTGACAATCATATTTAAACATATTTTCAGTCTTATATGAGTGAATTCATCTAAATTATTAAACCGATAAAAAGCTTTGAACTGCAGAAAGTTTGTTTACGTTATTTATCTCGTATTATCGTAATGTTGGTTGATTGGCCGTACCTAATTACATAAGTATGAATTAAATTCAATATATTCAAATGAAATAAATTGATTTCATATCTTTTTTTCAGGAAAAGTTAAATTTGTACCGGAAACGGAAGATATTAATGATGACAAAATTTTTAGCGAGACAAACGAACAGCAATTGATTTTTATATAATAGAGATAATTTTACTGTACGTGTGTATGTCACTGTGTGTGTATGTATAATTATGTAAAGATATACATCGGATAGGTACGTTTTTTTTTCATTGATGGCGTATGGAGTTGTATAAGCGACTTCATATAAGTAGTATATCAGTCATGTGGTACCCATAACACAAGCTCTGCTTACTTTGGGGCCAGATGGTGCTGTGTGAAATGTCCGGCATTATTTATTTATTATTTATTCATACATGACACAGTACTGTTTACGGTAAAAAACAACGGTCTGATAAATTATGACATTCCGTTTTGTCATCAAATACTGGTTAAAAATCTAATATCGCAAGCTTATAACTTTGAAATTAGCGAAGCGTTTAATAGAATAAAAAAGTTTGGGAACCTAAGGGTGGCTTCAGTAAGTGAACACACCTAGCGTGTTCTCGGCACTACAAAATACCTATTTTTCGTAAAAAAAATCTTACTAGTTTTTTTAGGGAACCGCTTCAATATGCCATAGCCTATCCTTTAAAAATGATGCACTAAAAATTTGAACAGAAAATCTGGCCTAGTTTTGGAAATATAACCGAAACATTCAAAACACGCCTGGCGTGTTCTTGGCGTAGAGACTTAGATTAGTCTGAACACGCGAGGCGTGTCAGTGGCAGTGAATGTGTTAAAAAACTAAAAAATCCCACTGACGCAGAGCCAGCGGAGTAAAAAGCCTTGTGTGATTGTGTGTAGAAAACTGTCACCATCAAATATTTTAGACAGAGACATTTAAATAGGCTTCTGAACATCCTCAGACGGATCAATTTGCGGATGACAGGAAGACGATAGAGAGATTGTGCCTTATCTACTGTGAGAATAAAGATTTTGTGTAAGTAAATATCCACATAATATTATTTAATGTACTAGGAACTTAAACCTTTTATTAAGTAGGTAGTTTATATTTAAGAAGTAAGATTTACTTTTACTTTTTCTCTGTATTTTTTTTTACTTTTTTTTCCTGCTGTTTTGTATTCCTATTTTTGAATGCACTATAATAGTACTATTTGTAATGTTAAAATAAGATGTATTAAATTAAATAATTCAATGTCATAAGTCATAAAATCCCATCTTAAAATCTTAAAAGTCATTTAGGCATTTTGATAAGTAGCATAAAGATAATATGTTGTTCTCGTATTATTCCTTGGTGTATTGGGTAATCTTCTGAGTTGTAATCCATAAACAATGTTGTGTAGACAAAACAACGTGTGCTAAGAACAATAAACTTTTTAGCACATGTTATGTCGACAATCGAATTATTTGTTAATATGTTGCTATGTAATTTGTACGACGAGGAATCAACAAAATATAACGATCGACGGATCAACTGCGTCTTTGTGACGTTTTCTTTTTCTTCGCTATTGGCATGTGTCGTGCCATGTGTCGTGTCATAATAATGTAAATTTTAACAGTGACAAGTGTTTAAAGTATGATGCATGTTACAAAGTCGTATATTTGTCGTTCGTGTTATTTTATATAAAATAATGCCTTTCATATGAAATAACTACGGATTATTTTTTCTCGAATCACAAAGAAACACAAAGCTTTTATTCTAACTATTCACACAGAGTCAATAACTCTAGCTCTATTTAAATAAAAACACCAAAATTACCAATAAAACCGGATTTAACCCGAGAAAAATAAATAATAGAAGAGCGCAATGTTTGCTACGCAAGACGTACTAAAATAATCTTGTGACGTTTTATTTAACAAAACAAGAAAAAAAAGGCGGGAACCTCGAAAGTGGAAAGGCGCGAACTCTCGAAATCTTTTTGTAATTTAATTGTAATTCTGTAAATATATAATCTTTTTCGTTGTAAATAAAATACAAAGCTAGTACTGGTACCGGTAAGCCATGGGGAAAAAGAGGAAGAGGTGTGAGCAGCCTCCACCTCCGGATGAAGACCGGTCGGAAGGGTCGACCTCAGACTCCGACTCGGTCGAATCTCCACAAGGGGTCAAAAAAAACAGTAAGGAAAAGGACAGGTATGAGATTTATAAAGTTCAAGGATACATACGAAAATACCCGGATAATTCCAACAAGTCGGACGGATTCATCGTATTCCTGACGCACACTGATGACGGTGTTGCTTTTAATGACCGTGACCGCTTAAAACTTTCCAAAGCATTGCGTGAACATTGCGTCTCTGGAGTTTTACATCTGAGATCAATAAATAGGTACAAGATAGGAATAACATTTGACCTATCTAACAACGCCAATGTTTTTATACAAAATAAAAAACTACTGGAACAGCTATCGCTAAAAGCCACCATCCCAGCAGGCGACACGGAGGTAACAGGTGTTCTGACATCTGTTCCTACTGAGATGTCAAATCAGCAAATTTTTTCGCTTATTGGCAGCTCTAAAAATATAATACAGGTCAGAAGATTTATGCGTAGGGTGCGAGGTGAGGGTAGTGTCTCGTTCCAGCCAACCCAAGCGGTTGCTGTTACATTCGCGTCAACTCAGCTCCCCGAATATGTATACTTGGACTCTTGGCGACATGAAGTGAAATCATACATACCCCCTGTAAAACAGTGTTTAAAGTGCATGCGGTACGGCCACATTGCTAAGTTTTGTCGCAACACAGAGGTCTGCAGCATCTGCTCCGGCACGCATAACTTCAAAAGCTGTAGTATTGAAACTAAAGATGCAAAATGCTCAAACTGCGGTGGCAATCACATCGCAATATCTGCTGCTTGCCCTATTAAAAAGCAGAAGGTAGAAGAAAATAAAATAAAATCTCGATCTGCCACATACTCAGAACTTTTCGACTCTAAGTCTTTCCCAGCATTGTCAGCTAGGACACTTGATGTACAGGTTAATAATCTCATGAAGTCTGAAGTTTTTATTAATATTTTAATAGAAACAATCACTAAAATTATAACAAACAAAGATGTCCCCATAAATTCAGGGTCTATTAGAGATACCCTAAAAAAAACTCTAAGTAACAAGTTACCTCCAACATCATAATGGATTTTTTAAATATTATTCAATGGAATGCACAAAGTCTAAACAGTAACAAACATATATTTACAAACTTCCTTTATTCAAATAACATTCATATTGCAATTATTTCTGAAACATGGTTTAAACCATACCAAACATTCAAAATAAAACATTATAACATTGAACGTAATGATTGTGGAAACAATCATAATGGTGTAGCTATTCTAATTCACAATAGTATCGCATATTCTAAAGTCAACACGTTTTTTGATGACTCACTACAAAATATTTGTATTAAAGTAACAATTAATAAGAAAGTTATGAGCATAGTCAGTTTTTATAGCCCAACAAACTGTAGTCCAGCCTTTAGTAAAAGCAAATTTGACGCACTAATCAAGTCTATTCCTGGTCCATTCATATTTGCAGGAGACTTCAATGCACATCATACCTCCTGGGGTTGCAGTTCTGACACTCCTCGTGGTAGAGATGTTTTGGAAGTGATTGACGACAATAACTTAGTTTTGTTAAATGATGGTCTGCCAACGACGATTGGTTCGTTGTCCTGGCGTCCGAACGCATTAGATTTGTCGTTGGTTTCGCCATCATTGGCGCTACATTGTGACTGGTCTGTTTATGATAGCCCAGTCGGCACAAGCTATCATCTTCCTGTAATAGTTAAAGTTTTATTGAATAACAATATCACTGGTTCGGATCCTAGTTGTCATAATTTGAGACATTTACCAATCTATCCAAATTACAAACTTACAGATTGGAAAATGTTTAGTAGTTGCATGGATAAAATGTTGGTTGATTTTATAGTGGATACTGAATGTCCGCAAGATTCCTATTTAGATTTTTGTAAAGTATTGCGTACGGCCGTTGATAGGTCTATTGTAAGCAGAAATTCTTCTGTTGTCGATGTCACTGACACTGACAGTCAACAGTCATGTGTTAATAAACCTGGTAAAAAACCTTATCTGCCTTGGTGGAATGAAAAATGTTCAGCAGCTGTTTTGAAATCCAAAGAAGCATATTTAAATTTTAAATTCAATCCAACAGAAGAAAGCTATTTGGAGTTCAAGAGACTGCGAGCTCATAAGAAACTTACAATAAAAATAGAACGACAAAAAAGCTGGGTCTCTCTTTGTGAAACTTTCAATCGATGCACTCCATTAACCGTTGTATGGAAGTTCATGCGTAAATTTAATAAATCTTACTATAAACCTATTCAATATGAAGACGACTCATGGATTTGTGATTTTTTATCCAAATATACTCCTAATTTTGTACTACCTAAATCGAAAACACTTAAATCAAATAATTTAAATTCTAATAATAGCTTTCTTGTAGACTCTTTTTCATATAGTGAATTAACTTCTGCCATTTTATCTAGGAGGGATACTGCTTTTGGTCTTGATGGAGTTCCATTTATAATCTTTAAGAAAATGAATAGAAACTGTTTGACAATTTTTCTCCAAATTTTAAATTTACTTTGGCAAAATAATATAGTACCTCACAATTGGAAAACTGACTGTTTAGTACCAATTTTGAAACCCAATAAACCCAAATTATGCCCTGAATCTTATCGTCCTATTGCGCTCACTTCATGTGTCGGTAAAATTTTTGAGCAATTGCTAAAGCAACGTTTGGAATTTTATGTAGAACATCACAAACTTTTACCTTCCAATCAGTTCGGTTTTCGTAGAAATCGTTCTGCTCGGGAGAGTATTTGTCAATTACAACTTGATATATGTCATTCCTTGGCTGCAAACAATCATCTTGTCGCTGTTTTCTTTGACATTTCAGGCGCTTTTAATAGCGTCAATATTGAAATTCTTTGTCAAGAACTGCTATTACTAGGCATTCCTGAAAAAATTATAAATTGGATCCAATGTTTTTTCTCAGATCGAGAAGTTTTTGTAAAATACAATAAACATCTCTATGGTCCAAGATATTCTTCTGTAGGTGTATCTCAGGGTGGCATTCTGTCACCCTTAATTTTCATTTTGTATATATTTCGTTTAAATTTAATATTAGGTTCACATGTTAAAAATCTTCAATTTGCAGATGATTTGGTTGTTTATGCGTCGGGAGCAGATTTAGCTCCTGTAGCTGAAATTGTCAATGACGCATTGACAAAACTTGAAAAATACTTTTCTTATTTAGATCTTGATGTTAATTCGTCGAAGTCTAAGGTAGTGGTTTTTGGGAAAAAATCTAATAACTTGCCAGCGATTTATTATAAAAATGCACCTTTGCCAGTGTCTCTTGAAGTTAAGTTCTTGGGAGTATTATTATCCCATAATTTATCCTGGAATAATTACTCTAAACAAATCATTTGCAAAGCTCAAAAAGCTCACAATGTAATAAAGTCTTTGTCAGGCTCTTATTGGGGAGCAGATCCAAAGATTTTATTAACATTGTACAAATCTTTAGTTCGTAGTCATTTTGAATATGGCTTCGTTTGTTATGCTGCCGATGTAAAAATTGTAAATAGAATGAATACATTTCAAAATAAATGTTTGCGTTTAATCACAGGGGCATTTAGGAGTACTCCTATCAATGCTATGCAGATTGAATGCAGGCTTCCACCAATTAATATTCGTTTGAATTACCTAAAAGAAAGGTTTATATTAAAACTTCATTGTGTTTCTGGCAATAGTCTTTTGACTAATCTGTCCGGAGCCCAAGGGGTTTTTAAATCTTTTTTTATGCTTCAGGGCTTTCAGAGTTTTAAACAATTTCTTCAAAATTTAAATATATATCAGGCAAATCATACCTTACCTTGCTATGAAGGATCTTTTAATAGTAAATTCCCAGAAATTAATGTAGTAATTGATAATGCTTTGTCAAGTAAAGAAGAAGTGTGCACAATGCTGTCTGAATGGACAGATCACAAGTTTGTCTATACGGATGGAGCCAAAAACGATAACGCTGTGTCTTTTGCCATATTTGAATCGTCTTTGAATATTGGTGTTGGTCATAAAATGGATAAATTCGCTAGTATTTTCACAGCTGAAGCTGTTGCAATCTTGAGCGCTTTAAAACATATTAAAAGTCGTAACTTGGGACACAATAAATGGGTTGTTGTTAGTGACAGCATGAGTGTTCTAAAAAACCTGGCAAATAACAAATTGCATGCTGACACTAATTACATCATTTACTTAATAAAACAGCTATGGGTGGAGTTGTTTGATTTAAATATTAATGTTAGCTTCGTGTGGGTGCCTTCACATAAAGGTGTTGAAGGAAATGAAAAAGCAGATTATCTAGCTAATACGATAGTTAAGTTTTCAAATACCATATCATCTAATATTGAAAGCGGTGGTGATGCAGATGTCTTGTTACCATACACAGACGTTGTAAGTCTCCTAAAACAACGGATGTGTCATGCATGGGGAAGACATTCGTATCACTATACGCAAGTCGAAAATAAAGGTTCCTGGTATGCAACTCTCGATGTCCAGATTGATTCTATACCGTGGTTTTGTAAGAGTAAGATTTTCTTAAATAGAAAATTTTATTCTACAATCTGTCGAATGCGCTTTGGTCACTGTCGTTTGAACTATCATCTCTATCGCTTAAAGCTGGTTGACTCTTCTGATTGTGAGCATTGTCAGTCACGAGAAGTTCAATCATTAAATCATATATTTTTTGATTGTCCATCATTCAGTATTCAGCGCCTTGTACTGATAGATGGACTCCTCCAAATTTATGGTGAGCCTGATTTGGTCCCGCGTTGTATTCTGGAGCTACTTAAGAATGAGTCAACCTATATAGAGTTGTATAAGTTTTTATTTAGTATTTTAATAGATATATAAAAATGTGCAAAATGTACATAGATAATATAATTATAAATGTAAAAGAATATTATAGTAATTAACTATTAAAAAAAAATAACAAAAAATGGGAAACCAATAAAAAAATATTTTTTTTTATTTACAATAATAAATATGTAAGTACAGTTATGTACTATGTATTATGTAGTTATGTATTTTATAATATTATTAGCAAAATAAAATACTTGTTCAAGTTAAAAAAAAAAAAAAAATCGTTCAGACGTATCAAAGTATTTTGATGAATACATAAACATTGTTTATGAAACTTACGAAAGACATAAAATTTACCCTTGAAACGGATGAAATTATTTAACGCAAGACAAGGCAGTATGGTCTCTAGACTTTAGCCTGCTCATATGAGCGAAGAAAGAAAAAAAAAAAAAATTAACAAAACAATCACTTGACATTGAAAAAGTTGTCATCGAGTCGAGCGAGACGAGACAGATGCCAATGCCAGCCATTTAAAGGAAGAGAAGAAGAACATATTGTATTGTTGTGGGTTTGTTAATTTGTTGTTTTTTCTTAGAAATTACGCACCACCTTCTTTAAAATAATGCATAGTATGTAAAGTAAAGTAAAGTCTACCGGTACACCTTAGTGACTAAATGTTTTTCTGTGCATAACCGTTATAACCCTTGTAGTTCCTTGCTTCCAAGAACTTGGCGAAGGATCACTGTAAAGATGGCGAAAACAACCACAAAGAGGCAATTACCACCGCTAGACGATGAGCGAATGACTGCAGAATACCCTAAAGTGACACCCCCAGAACTAGAGGGCTGGAGCAAAGATGAGAAGTTCGACCTGAACCTCGGCCTGAAATTCCACGGTTACAACATCAGTGAGATCCGAAAACGTATTCCTAATAAGTCTGAAGAACAAATCCAAGCGGCCATAGACTATTTCAAAGCTGAATTAAAAAAGAAAGTCTCCCAGCAGCCAATGTCGTTGCGCCAGAAAAGAAGAGCGAAGCTAGCACCTCAGGTTCCTCTATCTAAATGGGCTGATCTAATGACAGAAACATACAACTACAAGGAACTTCAAACTGAATGTGCAACTGCTGTTAGAATCATAGCTGATTTTGAAACCTTTGCACATCCGTCAGTCTGTAACGGCATTGATTTTAAAAAGATCTACCATTATGTGGCTGATGCGATGGAAGGGAAGCCACTTCCGGAGGATCAGAATGCTGCTGATGTTTTTAATCACTGCATTATGGAATCCTCAGGTATGAGTAAAGCGTTTATTCCAAAGAATGAGTTGAAAGACATTTTGGGAGGGACTAGTATGGCCGATGTTAATATCCCCCGTCCGGCAAAAGAGGGTGGGTTGTCAGCTTTACGGCACCTGGCAGCACAGAGGAATTACAACCCTTTGGGCATACCTGAGAAGTACCTCCTGCACACATTGTCATACACTAACGATATTTGTTTTTGATTTTAGCCTAGTTCAAAAAGCTTTGTCTATTGGCATAAAATTATTTTGTTTGCATGGAGCTCAATTCAACTTAAACAATTTTTTTATGAAAAAATAATTATTGTTAGGTACATTGGCAAATTTAATTTACACATTTTCAAAGTATTTGCCACCTAATACAATATTGTACAATTACAATATCCGTGTCATTTGATTTACAGTACAGATTATTTGACAAACGGTAGATTTTAGGGGCAGGTTACTTTTTTCGAACCATTTGTTGACAGGAATCTTTTTGCCTTTAAAAAAACAAATTTAGTTACTAAATTTGCTGCCCATAAAATCTGCTAAATAGGCTGCCTATGAAGCCTTCTCAGCCTGCTTGTAAATACGCCACTGGGTAGGAGAATTATTAAGTATTTCATAAATAAATTTCTACGAAACTTATGTAGCTTTTTAATAACCTACTAGGCACCTTACTTGATTACTAAAAAAATATTCACCATACAATTTTGTGTTATACTGTTAGCACATTCCAGTTCCAAAGTAGAATATTTAGGCTAGATTATCGTGAAGTATTTTCTTAATAAATTTATTTTTAAAACCAAAAGAAATTGAAGAATAAAACTTTGAATAATGCTACTAATAAATCTTGTGTACAGCGACATCTATTGGAGTATTATTCAACTAAATTGATTTAGACAGCACTGCATAAATGGGTGTAAAATGTAGTTCAACAATTTGTGTTAGATGGTAGTATTTTCAATATTTGCCTGTAATGCGTAGATAGGTAGTCAATTGTGTAAAATAATATTAATTACGTGTTATTACGTAGGTATATCCGAACTATTCGCGTTGCGTACTTAAATGCGTACCTTAGGTAGGTACCTTGACGGTTAACTACGTAATACTTATGATAACCAGTTTAATATATGGTTCGTCAAACGATATTGTGCTATGTAGGTAGCTCATAATTCTTAAAGCATTATGACCGGACAAAAATCTAGCTACCTAAAGAAAGAGAGATGTAAATAATTTATACCTACCTACTACGTTGTATGTAGTTACCTAACCTAGGTAGGTAAGTAACATGCTTTGATGTTATCATTGAACTAGTTTGGTCGAACCACCGATTATTTCATTTCCCCAGGCCTATAGGTAGGTACAAAATGTACCTAAGTACTCCAAAGATTGTTCCCAAGACATTATGGAATTATCTAGCGGATAAATACACACATACCTGTTTAGTTATAATAATTATACTAAGTACAGCGTGGGAACGCCGAAAGGTATGGAATATCATCTCTTTCTTACACGTCATATCTTAATAATGCTCTCTCTATCTCCTAAATTCGTGACTGTACGATTCTGCCTTGCTTGCCGAGATGTATTTTGTTTTAAAGATTCTAATGAAGATTTTTGTTCCTTGCCGGCTTTTGTTACGGCAAGTAGGTAGGTACCTATCTTCCTAAAGAAATGAGGTGGTGTCGAGCTTTGACTTCTGATCGTATGACCTGCCTGTTGTGGATAAAGGAAACGAAAATTAGGAAGATTTTTTTTATTAAATAGAATAAAATAGAATAAGTTTTTATTTGCAACAACACATTACAATAGACGAATAGACAAAAATACAATAAAAAAATCGGGTTGCACTCCGGGAGTGCCAACAGAAGTGAAAACTTATTTTGGCGCGTTAGAGTTTAGTAATAAATCACTTCAAAATAAGTAATTATGGCGACTGCCAATCAAATACTGAACGAACACAGATGATGCAATATTTTTTGTTCAGAATGTAGATAATATATAAAGATAAAGAAAATATATAAAGAACCTAACTCAGTAAACTTCTCCATACAAAAGTAGACTGTAAACATGTGAATTAAGGTTTATAATCAAACGGGGCGAGCGCGGCAGCCGGCTGCGTCTATATCAAAGAACCAAACTCAGTAAACTTCTCCATACAAAAGTAGACTGTAAACATGTGAATTAAGGTTTATAATCAAATGGGGCGAGTGCGGCAGCCGGCTGCGTCTCGCCCCAGACGGTAACGGTGTCGCGATAAAAATCAAAATAAAATAAAAATACAATTAACGTTGCCGCAAAATAGACCCTAACTCAGCATTATGCGGATTGCAGTGTTAATAATCCGCGCTGGTCTTCTGTTAGGACCACTTTTGTTAAGCGGACATGAAACTATATTTACATTATAAATAAACAAGAAATAAATAGACAAAAGTTACAAAACAGAAAATAAAATAAACACATGAATAAACAGCTATGGACCATTACACAGCCATCTAGCCCCAAACTAAGCAAAGCACTCATAGAATTAGTACTTTGGGAAGCAGAAGGCTAATATAACTTACTCAGTATTTATACCATATTTTACTGTTGCTCGCGACTTCGTCCGCATTTTTTTGGAAAGGAATTGTAGCTTAAATCCTTCCCCGGATGCAATTTATCTCCTTGCCAAATTTAATTGATAAGTTTCAGACCATTCACCTCAATGGTGACTACCCATTAAAAAGTTTCACACAAACATTCACACCTCATTTTTAACTTTTTTATGAGGGTTCTGAAAATCCTGAAGCACGTGTCCATTTATTTTGCATTTTAGGTATCAAAACCAAGATTATTAGAAATCACACCACCCGTTAAAAAGTTCCCATACAAACTTTGACTTTTTTACTTAACTTAACTTTCCCCTTTGTTATTTTAAAAATCCTACATAGAGAAATATCCATTTATTTTATTTTTATTCATATCAAGTTTCAAGCAAATCGCACCACGCGTTAAAAAGTTTCATAAATTCGTTTTCATCCTCCTAAGGGTTGAATTTAAAAAAATCCCGCCTAAAAAATAGGTGGTTTTGCTGTAAAAGAAAGCTACCTTCCAAATTTCTGCTTTTTAGCTTCAGCGGTTTCGGCTCGGAGATGATGAATCTGTCAGCCAGGTTAAGCTCTTTTATAGGTATAGATTGGACTTTTAATTAAATTAAATTTTGTATATACATCTTACATCCTTACATCCTTTAATACGATTAAGATTACGATAAGCCCATTGAGACTGCTAAACAAAGCCCTTCCTTTGATAAATAAATTAATAAATACATGTGAAAAAATATTTGCATCCCGTAGGTGGTAAAGTAGATACATTTTTTATGGGCTCAAATTCAATGAAGTCAGTTTTTTTACTTTTTAAAACTAAGAATTCGGTGACAAAACTGTCACCAAAAATGTGACGCAGACTAACAACAATTGAGCGGCACTTTTTCACCACTTTGCACTTTTTATGAATTTTAAGGTGTAGATTTTTTAATCATTATTAATAGTGACGCTTCAGCATTTAGAGACAAACCTAACCTAAGCTGTTTTTGGTGTCGTTCTCCACATTTATATAAATATTTCCTACTTTCAACATGTCTTATCTTGTTAGTTGATCCAGTAAAACCAGAAAAGATAACAAAGCTCGTCCCACACCAAACTACCAACTGGAATCGAACCCGGGCCCCCTGGTGCATCGACATTGTTCCGACACTTGAGTTACTGAGGTACGAATGTGCTTGAATTGAGTGTGTTTGTTAGGTTAACCACAGTTTATGAAAACTACAGGATAGATTTGTAACAAAAAAAGTTTTTAAAATAAAAAGAAAACCAACTTAATATAAAAACAAAATACGAATTTATTTTCCTTGGATCACATATTTTTTCCAGCTATTTTGATTCAAAAACCAAACAACAACCGATTTTCATGAAATGTCTATGGGACCAATCGGAAAGTACCATATCCTTTCACATAAAAACATATATTTTTCAAATCGGTTTATAAATGACGGAGTTACGAGAGAACAAAGATACTTAAAAAAAACTAATTGAGAACCTCCTTCTTTTTTGGAAGTCAGTTAAAATGAATTTCGATTTTCAACACAGTGTACCTACCTACAATGATTACACCCTTAGGAAAGCATTTTTTATTTATTTTTAAATGTTTTTTTATATCGATAATTTCTCATAAATATATTATTTAATTAAAAGTCCAATACAAAATGACTTCCTCTATTTTTTCCCTAAGGGATGGTTTCTTCATTTTTAAATGGTACCGGAAACGAAAAATATGCCCTTCCAAACAAAAAAATATTTTTTCAAATCGGTTTATAAAATGACAGAGTTCTAAAGAAACAGTTCGGCTGTATTTTTTATTGAAAAATAAAAAGAACGTCTTCCTTTTTTGAAGTGTTTAAAATTTGAATCTTGCGTAGGTACTTAACCCCTCTGAATGAGTTCTATAATATTTATGGTTTTTAACTGGAAAATAATAATAAAACAGCTTATTAAAACTGACAGCGCTTCTCATAATGTAATAACTTCTTCATAAAGCTTTCTTTCATCAACAACTATAAAAATAACTTTAAACCCATAAAATTTCGGGTTCACAAAGAGCTATTGTAGCCCACTTCTGATAATTGAACGATGCATTACTAGTAGCCTGTCCCACTTTTACTTTCACGATGGCTAATAACACGCACTAGTGATGTAACGAAGTCAATATTGGTATCGATAAAGGTCAGATAGATAAAATATTATTTCATTGCAATTCAACCACTTGACGCGATTACTAACCTAATACTATTATTATTAATATCTTTACCAAATTTAATGGACATTAATCTCAAATATTTTATTCAAACCGCAAACCTAGCTGATTTTGCATCTACAAAAACATGAAAACTATTATGTAGGTAACCTATTTGACTAGGTCAAATTTAAATTTCATTAAAATCGGATCTATGGGAAAACGGTAGCAAAATATTTGGACAATAAATAAATAATGATGGAAACTCCACACAACACCATCTAGGCACAAACTAAGTATGTACTATGGGAACCTGATGTTTGATATATTTTTATATTATTTAATGATATACTTAGGTAGGTACTTACCTGTTTTTCGGGGGGATTTCATGCTATGTTCGGGGGAATACACTTAGCTTAGTTCACTTAGCTCTCTGGCAACACTGACTGGACAATGACGATGACGAATGACAACCGAATACTCTATCGGACACAGTCACAGAACATACATTTACCTACGTTCGTCACACAAATGTTTGTCCTGAGAGAAATAGAGCTCGCTTGGCACGTGCAAAAAGTAAATTTTCACAATATTATTGTAGTCTGAAGTGAGAGGCTAACCTAAAGCGCTAACAATGCATAATAGGCACATCCCTATTTGAACACTTTGAACACCCACGAATCAACTTCATTCCGGTTCGGTAACTGACAATAGAGCCCGAAATATAACTATTGGAGAACAATTAATTTCTAGCACGAAATATGAGATTTGGTTTATATTGACAGATTAGATTTATTTATAAATTGTTTTTTAATAAAATATATTTTTAAAATATATTATGTATATATGTGCAACTTAGGTAGGTCTATAATACCACCTTTTTATTACGTTTTTTTATATACCATTCAGTTACAAGATTTTTAACATGGGTTAAAACCGAGCGACTTTAATATTCATTTTATTCACGTACCCCATAGTTTTTTGGTACATCCACAAAAGGAATCCAACAATATCTCGATCTCATTTGTTTTTTATTTATTTTCAATTCAAGTTTATAAATACGTAGCGCGCAAGATGAAGCGTTGGCGCCAAAACCAGCACCGGCGCCATGCCAGTCTTCGCGTGCCTTGTACGCTGTGCGCATGCGTCGAACGGCTCCAACATTATTGCTATGGTTACGTGTCATGTAAACAAAATAAACATTGGTTTTTAATACAAATTGCGTTAACTCATGTTTTCAGTTGGTAGTTTAGATTGTACCCCAAGTTTGGATGACATTGGAAATGTGGTAAGTGGCTCACTGTTTATATAATCTAGTTTTAGTAGGTAATTCAAGTGAAATTCATCTCAGATTTTTTGAGGTTTTTTTTCTCTAACGTATTTGAATCTAGTAGGTAAGTAACTACCTACATTTCAAATTGCCTAAAAAGTATGTACTATCTTTGTTTACTAACCTGATCATTGATTTATTTTTATTTATTTAGCTTGCGTAGTTGGTTTATCTTTCTAGAACTTTTAATAAGGTGCAGTCATTTGTTTTTTGTCGATTCGTTTTTTTATAATGTCTTAAAGTTTGCAAAAAATATTATTTTAGACTTCAAAGAGTTACCTTACTTATTCATAACATTAAGTAAAAAACACTGCTTACCTAACCCTAGTAGGCTCGAAGTACCTACTTGACATAAAGTTACCTACATTGTAGACGTACCTACCTACTTACCTTCTGTACAATTTCTCTGTTACACTGTAATATTTATATACCTACCTTAAATTAAGTACCTACTATACAAAAGCACATAAAATTGTTATTCCTACAAGTCGATTTATGACATAAGGATATACATAGTACCTACCTAGTGATACACGACCAATTTAACATTTATCAAAAAAAAAAATAATAATAAAAAAAAAAATAAAAAAAAAAAAAATCCGGACATTTCACACAGCATCATCTGGCCCCAAAGTAAGCAGAGCTTGTGTTATGGGTACCACATGACTGAATACTACTTATATAATTTTTTTTTGTAAATACATACATATTATACATAGAAACACCCAGACCCGAGACAAATACTTGCAGATCGTACAAACATTTGTCCTGCGGCGGGAATCGAACCCGCAACCTTCTGCGTATCAGCCAGGTCTTAGCCCACTGCGCCACAGAGGTCGTCAAATAAAAAAGAATGCCGGAGGTACATTTCTTTCAACATCATCTGTTCTCAAAGTAAGCAGAGCTTGTGTAATGGGAACCAAATGACTGATATACTACTTATATATTACTAGCTGCTGCCCGCGGCTTCGAACGCATGGTACCTACATAAAAAGTAGCGTATGTCCTTCTCCAAGGTCCCATCTATTTCTATACTTACCTACTAAAATTCATCGACATCGGTTCAGGGGTTTAGGCGTGAAAACGTAACAAACAGACAGACAGACAGAGTTACTTTCACATTTCATAACATTAGTAGGGTTTTTTTTTGTAAATACTAGGTATTAAGAATATTAGAACACTCTGACGTGAGACAAATACTTGCAGATCTTACAATCATTTGTCCCGCGGCGGGAATCGTACCCGCAACGTTCTGCATCTCAGCTATAATATGCCATGTTAATTGTTTTATTTGTTGTATTTATGCTAATTAGACAAAATGGAGCAATAGGTTATGGCCCTCAGCCTCAGGTCGTTAGCTCAGTGTTAAGTGATAAATACCTTTTATTAGACTAATCAAATTGCTGGTTAGAACCAATTATAGTTTAAAAATGTAAGGGCATAGATACGAGTACATAGAGGTTATATTACGAAAGTAAACCTACCTACCTTATTTTTTTAGTCTATGGTTCCTTACAAGCTATGCTTAG
Source organism: Lampropteryx suffumata (assembly GCA_948098915.1). NCBI lineage: Eukaryota > Metazoa > Arthropoda > Insecta > Lepidoptera > Geometridae > Lampropteryx > Lampropteryx suffumata. Next base: position 2,871,136 of record OX402545.1, read on the forward strand.
TTTATGGTTAGCTAATGATGTATGAAGTGTCCACTAATATACCTACTAGTGGCTCTGTGACCTGTAGACCTCACAAACATTTTTCGAAATGACTTAGGTTTTTTTTTTACGCTTTCAACCCCCATATCTTTGCCATTTTTTATTTTTTTTATTTTAAATTCTAAAATAGAACCTGCTTACAAAATTTCACGAGAATCGGTTGAGAAATGCGACCTGTAGGGCGATTATGGAACTCTAATTACAATCAATTTCTATCAGTTTTCATAGATTTCTGATAGACATTGATTGTAATTAGAGTTCCATAATCGCCCTACTGGTAGAGGAGAACATCCGGACAGACCCGGGCCGAACGGCGCGGGTCTGTCCGAACGGCGCGCCGTTCGGACAGACATACGAAAGCATTTTCGCCTAAGATGAAACGGAGACACTCGCTCGCCCTTCGCACTCGCTTGGTCAATTAATTAATTTCAATTAAGAATCACTAATTTTAGCTCAATCTAATCGATCTCCTGTGGTACAGTTATGGCATAGTGCGGGGATCACCAGTAACATGTTGCACCAGTTTGTAACGTGTTAAATTTGTTATGGTAAATAAACATTATTAATCATATCTTTATATAGGTACATAAATATGTGCGTGTGTTGGTAATTAAACTACTTATAAACGGCTGGACCGATTTTGATGTTTTTTTGTGTGTGTTCAACTGGATTAGAATATGGTTTGGATTTACAATTAGATATTTTTTTCTTTTGTTTTCTTTTTAAAACTGGCGGACGAAGTCGCGGATGGGACAGCATGTTTTATCTATCTTTCTTGTTTATAACAACAACAAAATAAAGTCACCAATTTGAAACTATTAGTAGAGTAGCAAACCATGTTACTAAACTCGTAACCCACCCACCAATTTTTCTATGCAAATGGTTTCCGCAATTTGCAAAGTCATGGTCACCCGAGAATCTCGACATCTGTACCAACTGTTTAAATATTCTATGGTTTTACTAGAAAAGTTGTAGAATATAATGAATAATTTCAGCGCCGTTGCTATAGTCCCTGTGGCGCAGAGGATAGCGCGTTGGACTTCTAATCCAAAGGTCGTGGGTTCGATCCCCACCAGGGATGACCTGTTTTTAGTGTTATCTCTGTTGTCACGATTTTCGTTCTCAATGCGTTTTGATCATAGGTGTAATTGCATTAAATTTATTTAACACATATACTTCTGTTAAAATATATTCACCGTTTCTCTTTTTGTAAGATAGACTCAGGGCGGATCTTATTCATTCTTAAGGCAGTGTCAATCCGCAAGTAGCACACCCAGCAGGGGTGAACATTGAAATTGGTAAATTTCCAAAATTTATATGAAAATTTTCTCATTTACCCGGCATTGGCTTCAATTTTGAAGATAAATAAAGGTAAACACAGGTTTTTTTTTATTATCCTCTAATAATTACTATGCTATTTACGACCTTGGCGCGATTCGTGCTCGATCATTTAATCAAAACATTTAAATTTGGCGTGCACATGCACTGTTTGAAGCGATTCGGGCGTTAATTTTTTATATAGCTATATAATACCACAGATTTGTAAATTTTTTCGTTATAGTAAATTCGACCAGGTAAAAATGTGTACCGCCGAAATACCTATGGATAATTTTCCGAAATAAACTCAGTTCATTTATTTGAACATTTGCCATATATAATAGGTTGGGAAAAAAGTCTTTTCGCATTATAGTATGTATGAACTTGTAATAAAATCTCTTTGGCTATACTATTTGTATCTGGTTGGTTTTGGTATCATTAAAAGTTTAAATTTTACAGAACATAATTCCAAATTCTAATTAGGAAAATGTATGATTTTTATTTGTTTTTCGTATAGTCAAGATGAGTGAATCTAATGAAAAAAATCGATACATTTTAAAATTTTACCACAAAAAAGGTAAAAATCCAATGCAAGCCTCGAAAACAATTTGCGATGTTTATGGACCTAGTGCAGTGTCTGTGAGAGTAGCACAAATTTGGTTTAAGCGTTTTCAACCCGGAAATTTTGATGTCAAAGATGCACGTCGCTCTTGTTGCTCTATTACGGATAAAATGGATGCCATTTTTGTAAAAGTGGAGCAAGATCGGCATATCAGTAGTTACGACGTAGCTGAAGAACTGGGAATTGACCACAAAACAGTTTTGGCGCATTTGAAAAAGACTGGGTTCACAAAAAAGCTCGATATTTGGGTACCTCACGAGCTCACTAAAGAAACCTAATGAACCGTGTACTCATTTGTGATTCTTTATTACGACGTAATGAAACCGAACCATTTTTGAAGAAGCTGATGATGAAAAGTGGATCACGTACGACAAGAACGTGCAAAAAAGGTCGTCGTCAAAGGCCGGTCAGGCTTCACAGACTGTGGCGAAACCCGGGTTAACTCGCAACAAGGTGATGCTGTGTGTGTGGTGGGATTGGAATTCATTATGAGCTGTTACCACCAGGCAGGACCATCGATTCTAAACTCTACTGCGAACAACTGATGAGATTAAAGCAAGAAGTTGAGAGAAAGCGGCCGGAATTAATCAACAGAAGGGGTGTGGTTTTTCATCATGATAACGCTAGACCTCACACATGTTTAGCCACTCAGCAAAAATTAAGAGAGTTTTGCTGGGAGGTGTTAATGCATCCGCCGTATAGTCCTGACCTTGCACCTTCAGATTTCCACCTGTTTCGGTCTCTTCAAAATTCTTTAGGCAGTGTCAGGTTAACATCACGAGAGGACTGCCAAAATCACTTGTCGCGGTATTTTGATCAGAAGTCCTAAAATTTTTATAGCAATGGGATCATGTCCCTACCTACAAGATGGCAAAAAGTTATCGAATAAAAATGGTACCTACATACTTTAGTTAGAAGTAAATAAACTATATTAAAAATGTTTTGAATTTTCTTAAAAAATGCGAAGAAACTTTTTCCCCAACCTAATATTACATTAAACTTATTATTGAAAATAGAAAAATAAAGTGATATTTAAGCCTAGCTCAACATTTAAAAATGTTTGTGGTAAGGTATAAAAATTACCGTACAAAAAGTTCGTATGTTCCTCTCATTGGTCTCATATCTTCGTCTTACCAAACTATTGAATTTTTTTTTTCACACATCATCATCTGGCCCCAAAGTAAGCAGAGCTTGTGTTATGGGTACCACATGACTGATATACTACTTACATACTTTATTTTTTTATCTAAATACATACATATTATATATAGAAACACCCAGACCCGAGACAAATACTTGCAGATCATACAAACATTTGTCCCGCGGCGGGAATCGAACCCGCAACCTTTTGCGTCTCAGCCGGACCTAAGCCCACTGCGTCGCATAGGTCGTCTTTTCGATCAGTAAATACCATTAGTGCGCTACTGAATACGTCTGGTCTCAAAAAGAATCGGTATTTGACATTAATACTACTGTCATTTAATCATTTCGTAAACAAGTATATATCAAATAAATATACAATTACTTATAGATAAAAAATACAATTCAATTCACTGACCGCAGTTAGAGTGCCCAATATAGTTATGATTGAAAAGTAAACAATCATTAAATTTAAAAACAGAATGTAACACATTATTTAACTGGTTTATTCTATTTGGGTCAATAAGGTTCGAGATTATTTAAATGTCCACACGTCAATCGGCCTTGCTAACAAACGTCTCCCAACTTCTGTCAAAAGTTTACCATGTTATATAGTGCCATCCCTTTTTTTAAAGATATTAAAAAATAGTGACAGGACAAATCTTCAGCAGAAGCAAACTTTAATCTGACGAAAAAAGCAACTTCGTGGAAAGAATTATAATTAGAATTTCATCGACATATCGAAATTTATCTATAGCCATGTCTGGAATTTTCACTAGTCTGTAGAACATAGCTATATATAAAATGCCTACCCAAACCGCTTAACCAGGGCATGTATTTTTTTTGTCTCGAGAAAATGCACGAGTCGCGTCCTATGTAGTAATGACAAAATTATGTGGAAACCGGCACGTAAAACCATGACATGTGCTAAGTGCACGAAAGAAGCTTCTGAATCGCACTTAATCCTAGAGACACAATAAGAAGAAGAAGACAAAATGATCGACGCACGAATCGCGCCTAGACCCTATTTTGGTAAACATGTTATCCGCGCAGGTTATACAACTCTGTTATATATCCGCTCGAGATCGGTCAGTCGGTCAACAGATCCGTTCGTCTTACGAAGAAAGACGAGCGGTCCACAGTTACACAGTCCTGAGACGCCGTAGGTTGCGGGTAGATTCCCGCCGCGGGACACATGTTTGTATGATCTACAAATATTTGTCTGTCTGAGATAAGAATGCTATATCAAAACAATAGATTTATATATAAAGATCAGCAACGTGATTTACCCCTAACGAGGTCAAAAAACCTATATCAAAACAATAGATTTATATATAAAGATCAGCAACGTGAGGTACCCGTAACGAGGTCAAAAAACCTACTCGCTTCTATCGTTAAATCAGTTACAATCTTCACGTCGTAAAAGTAATTATTAAACAGCCCAAATTAAACCTTTATTTAACAGTTGATAAGGAACGTTGTTATGTGCATGTATATAAGATTGTCTGAGAAATCGCATCTTTAGCGATAAGACCGTTCATTGTACATAAATTTAGCGAAATATATTTAATGGTCAAATTGTTATTATAAAGTTTTACGGTGTACAATAAAGATTTTTTACTCATTTATCCATTTATTCATAAGGCTAAGGTCCGGCTGAGACGCAGAAGGTTGCTGGTTCGATTTCCGCCACGGGACAAGTAAGTAGTATATCACTCATGTGGTACCCATAACACAGGCTCTGCTTACTTTGGGGCCAGATACTACGTGAAATGTCCGGTATTATTATTTTTATTATTCATTCAAATTTAGTATTGTGGAATGATTAATTTAAACTCTAGAATAAAAACTATCGATTCAAAAATTCAAACCATTCGAAAACACTTAATAAATACATAACGATTCTGCCCTGCAATGCCATTGGATTCTTATGACCTTAAGAATCCAACTTATTGATTCGACCTCCTTGCGCCCGTGTTGCGACATACAAGTACTTACACGTAGGTACTCTACATAAGTACCTACATAGGTAATACCATTGTGAAGGGATGACGTAACTTGATGCCACTTTTCCTTGTGGAAACCTTGGCTTCCTTTGTGACGTTTTATTTATGTACGTTGTAAATTTATTACCTACATTCATTAATCGACTTTATCAAAAAAGAGGAGGTTCTCAATTAGTCGGTTTTTTTTGTATGTTCACTGGTTACTCGAAAACAATCGATTTGGAAAATTATTTTTTTGTTTGAAAGGGTATGCTTCACAGGTGGTCCTATATAAATTTTACCAAATCGGTCGAGCTGAAAAATCAACGAAAATCATTTTTCATCAATAATATTATAGGCTCAAATTTCATGAAGTCGGTTTCTTTTTAGTTTTTAAAACGTATTTTTGATCTGCAAGTATTTGTTTCGGGTCTGGGTGTTTCAATGTATAATACATGCTATTTACAAAAAAAGTATATAAGTAGTATATCAGTCATGTGGTACCCATAACACAAGCTCTGCTTGCTTTGGGGCCAGATGATGCTGTGTGAAATGTCCGGGATTATTATATTTTGTTTAATCACACTATTCATCATATAAATTTATTGATAATATTTCTCCACAGAGTCCTGATCAGAATAATGGGACAAACTATTTTTAAATTATTGCATTGTCATCGGTCCTTGATAAGTGTGCAAAGTTTCAAACCAATCCGACGTTTTGAAGGGTGTTAAATTTATTTAAACATATTTTCTATATTATATATTATATATTTTTAGTTTGTTTTCCTATTAAATCGTGTTTTTTAGGTTTTTTTTTAATTTATTATTTTTATTCTAATTAGTCAATCAAACACGGGTAGAACCGCAAGACGACATTCGTATCATAATATAATTCATTATCCAACTAAATAGTTTTAAATAGATAGATAGATAAATACTTTACTGTACACAAGATAACACACAAATAGAAATATTAGCAATACAGTTGTACAATGGGCAGCCTTATCGCTAAAAGCGATCTCTTCCAGGCAACGTTTGGATGGACAGATAGTCAAAAAACAAAAAGTCGCCGTCGTTTTAAAACCAAGGTTGATTATGAAATGTAAATTACAACTCTAAATGCACCCGTGCGAAGCCGGAGCGAGTCGCTAGTGTTGTATAAGTTTCTCTGAAGCCCTGAGGAAAAGGATTCTCTAAGGAGAGCCGTTGTTGTGTTGCCAACTTACCTGTCTACTGGGAACTCATGGAAAGTGTACGTATAATGCCATGCACTGTCCAAGGTCGCTATGCCAAGTCTTTCCATTATAAGGTTGTAGAGTGCTGGTGCCACATTTATGTCAATAACATAAGGTTTATAATGCAATGATTCACGACTCTACTCTATCACTATGTCGTTCCGCAGTGCTGAACGCATCCTGCTATCACATGACATACTTTCTATTTAACATTTTTTAGCATTCTGTCATATGAGAGCACTAGTGGTGTAGTGGGCTCTTAGGTTGTGGGTTCGAAACCGTAGTGCAGTAGATAAATATAATCTTTATAGAGAAATGTACAGAATCTAACTAGTATTATAAATGCAAAAGTAACTCTGTCTGTCTGGTTTGTTATTATTATTCTATTCTATTATTATTATTATACGTCGTGCTTCAACGTCGGCGTCGATGACTTTTATATTATTTTATATTTCTTTCTGGCTATTAATTTAGCATTTGCTACGTCTTCAGCCTCACTTATCGATAGCCGTGAATAATATCTGTTATCGCTTCCATTATTGTTATATTAGGTGACCGCGTTATTTTATGTTTAGAGTGTGTTGACCTGGGCGTCTACTCTGCATTATCGATATCGATATACCGATATCGATATCGATGTACTGATATACCGATATCGGTATCGATATACCGATATCGATATAGATATACCGATATCGATATTGATATATCGATCAATACATGAAATGTACGTCGAATTTAGTCGGGTTGACAGTTGTTTCTTTGACAAATTCAAATTGTCTTATTGTCTGTTATGGTCGATTATGACATCGAATCTTGATCTGCGTTTGCCATTTCATGAAGTTAACATAGCACTTCTAAATTAATAGTTTTTCTCGTACTATTGCATGTTTTATTCAGTAATCTTAGCGGATTTTTAATCAATAAATAGTGATTTCATAGCTCAAGTACGGACAGTTTAATTATAAGTGTACTATGGTGCAGTGTGATTTGAACGACGAGGTATCCCTGGAAAGTTCTAGACGATCATTTCGCGTTGACTTTTAAAATAGACAAATGACGATCGACATTCAAGTAAGACTTTACAATTAAACAATCACTTGACACTGTCATAATGATGTCAAAATTAATTGGTCTTTCCATCGATCTCAGCATCGTTTGAGCGATCTTAAACGAGTCGAAAAGATGTTGCTACGAATAGGATTTGCACGATTATAAATCCGGTATGTTGTTTATCGAGAGTAGGCTTTCTGTTGTTTCAAGGCAGTCTAAGAAAGAAAAATAGAAAGAAGATAGATGCCTTCTGCGCTGTAGGTTGAGGGTTCGTTTCTCTCCGAGGACAAACATTTGTATAATAAAGGTGTTTGTCCTGTGTCTGGGTGTTATAAATAAATAATCCTGGACATTTCACACAGCATCATCTGGCCCCAAAGTAATCAGAGCTTGTGTTATGGATACCACATGACTGATATACTACTTATATACTTTTTTTTGTAAATACATACATATTATAACATAGAAACACCCAGACCCGAGACAAATACTTGCTCATACAAACATTTGTCCCGCGGCGATAATCGAACCTGCAAACTTCTGCGTCTCAGCCGGATCTTAGCCCACTGCGCCACAGAGGTCGTCAAAATATAATGTATCATAAGTATGTATTTCAAAATATATAAGTATTATATCAGTCATCTGGTCACCATAATACAAGCTATGCTTAGTTTGGGGCTAGATGGTGTTGTGTGCATTGACCGCCAATATTTAGTAATTTATTTTATATTATTACTGTGAAAAATGTGTTCATGCTTGGATGTTTGTTTGTAACTCAATCCCGCTACAATAGTTTAACCGATTTGAATAAAAATGGTATAGCTATAAATTCATAGAGTTTAGTCAGTATAGATAAAACTTCACCTACCTCAGCTAGCTGGATGGATCCATGAACGAAAGTTTTTAATTACAAATAACTGCTCTGTAACTTGACTGACGCCACCTAAATCATCTTCAACAGATGAACTAAGGCCGATGATGATGATGATATAGATTTAGACCTGAAAGAACATAATAGGCTACTTTTTATTTACGTAAGTACCACGCGGGCAAAACAACGAGCAGCAGCAAGCTAAAAAATACAAAATTCAGAAATCGAAAAGTTTTTGGAGGTAATTACGTAACTAATTACCCACGTATTTATTGCCCATCGCATTTTGCAACAATCTGTTCAATCTTATGTTCAAATATAGAAATTAAAAAACTACGTACGTTCAAGTCGATCCAAGATGGATGAAATTTACGTTTGCATGTATATGTAAACAATTACTTAAGGAAAGTTCCGTTTGCTTTGGTAAATTTGGTTATTAATTCATACCTTAATTTAATTATTTGAAATCGTAATAATTATTACAACAATAAATAAATAATCCCGGACATTTCACACAGCATCATCTGGCCCCAAGGTAAGCAGAGCTTGTGTTATGGGTACCACATGACTGATATACTACATTATACATTTTTTCAAATACATACATATTATACATAGAAACACCCAGACTAGAGACAAACTTGCACATCATAGAAACAATTGTCCCGCAGCAATTAAATAAACATTAACAAATTAAATAATATTTATTTAATTTGTTTAAAAATTTGTAAGTAGTATTTTATTATCATAATTATATTTTGCATGCGTTTCCTAGCAAAATGTGTGGATCTAATTATATATTTAAGTTCTCTGTGTATCACAGTTCACGCAAATAAATAATTTCATTTCTGATGATTACAAAAAAACTAACATGGAACAGCTATTTTCCATTTGCCAGTACCATTACATGCACATAGGTATTACATCCTCAATTATCTAGGTACTGCGATCCTTGTTGAAAACTTGAAACTTTACGCATGGTGTATAATTCAGTCAGTATCGCGCTGACCACCGCGATAACCTGACGTATCGACTCGCGAGTGATTTGTGATTACGATAGTGATATGATAGTGATTATGATAAAACTAGTGTGCTAGTTTGTAAAGTGACATCATTAGTGGATAAGGTAATACTCAAACTTCTTTGTGTTTTTTTAAAAATACCTACACTTAAGTCATAGGCTAAGAAGAGAGACCTGTAGATTAATTATTCCGTGAAATTACGTGAAATTCAGTCGGATTTCACCGAAACAAAGAATAAAGTTTGTTTTTATTCTGAATCTAAGCTGTACTCGTACTGTATGGCGACCTCTGTGACGCAGTGGACCAAGGCCCGGCTGAGACGCAAAAGGTTGCGTGTTCGATTCCCGCCGCGGGACAAATGTTTGTATGATCTGCATATATTTATCTCGGGTCTGGGTGTTTCTATGTAAGTATAATATGTATGTGTTTACAAAAAAAAGTATATAAGTATTATATCAGTCATGTGGTATCCATAACACAAGCTCTGCTTACTTTGGGTCCAGATGATGTTGAGTGAAATGTGATATATCTACACATATTTTTTTTTGTAAATACATACATATTATACATAAAAACACCCAGACCCGAGACAAATACTTGCAGATAATACAAACATTTGTCCCGTGGCGGGAATCGAACCCGCAACCTTCTGTGTCTCAGCTGGACGTTAGCCCTCTGCGCTACAGAGGTCGTCAAATAAACCGCTCTCGGGGTTACTGCTCCATCTAAAGGTCAATTCTTACAAGTACATATCAAAAAGCGCTCCAATTAAATGCCACTCTCTGTTTATCTAAAACGTGACCGCGTTGATTGCTGCTTAGTTTAATCAAATTGTCAGATCCTTTAATCCAAAACACACGCAATGTTTACGAGGCGACTTTACTTTGACCATGTTACGATCCAAGTAGTAAACTGTAAAAAGTAGTAAGGTGGTGATTCTGTTCTTTCGCTGAAATTAAATATCGTTAAATGCGAACGATCTTATTTTGTTTGCACCAAGGTCTGAATTTGAATAAAATTTTTTAATTGCACTTCTCAACCTACCAAGTTTACGTATGATTAACGTGTTTTCGGTTATTTTAGGCGCTTTATAATTTACTAGCGACCCGCCCCGGCTTCGCACTATACTAAATATAATACAGAATGTCTTTATATACAACGTTATCTAAGATAATAACATAATTTTGTAGACCTTTTTAAGGTGTGCAATACTGTAGTACATTATTTTGATCTATCTCGTAGGGTTCAGCCAGCATTTGCAATGTAAGAGCAAGAAATGTGTTTATTTACAACATCACATTAGAAACCACTTAAATTATCAGTGTTTCTCTACTGTATTATGCATGTATTATACATGTAAACCTGTCTCTTGAATCACTCTGTCTTTTAAAAAAAATTACATCAAAATCCGTTGCGTAGTTTTAAAGATCTAAGCATATAATATAGGGACAGAGAGACAGCGGGAAGCGACTTTGTTTTATACTATGTAGTGATAACCGCACTCAGAATCGTTAATGATTACTTAAGTTGTATCTTTGTACTAAGGTGCGATTTAATTAATTAATAAGGACTCGTGGCGTAGAGCGTGGCTATTGGTGTTCAATAAAACAAAAAAAATGGTCTGTAAAGTCGGTTTAAATTTTACGTGATAACGTCATAAGAAAACATTGATGAAAGATTGCATACTTTTAACCTATAGATGCGTCACAAGCCGAACGCTTAGGCTGATCGTTTCTCTCTATCGCTTGTTCCGCGCTCTCGCTTGCACGCTTGGCTCAGGATCTGACAATATTTCGTGTATGCAGCTGGCAAATTGCAGAAAAACAAATGTATTTCAAATGTTTCGTAAATTTGGAAACTGCAATTTGAAAATGTTTCGCTAATTTCTTGTACTTATCTTTATATCTTGAAACAGACTTAACACTAGGTATTATCTACTTACTTAACTATCATCAATACTTTTTGCATCATCCATCACAAAAAAAAACCTCTATTCACTTGTATTGTATTACTGTAACTCGATTAGGTAATATTAACTGTTACTATCATGCGAATATAGTGTTCTGTCTCACGGAAATTAAGATTGAACATTTTAGAAAGTCGCACAATTTTTCGGTTGACTTTTGTAATTTGGGATGCATTTTAACCCAATTAATATGCTTGGTACGTGACTTTTCGATGACTAAATGCTATAGGTACTTACAGGAAGTATCTGATAGACCTCTTTGAACCAAGCTGAAAGATAAGATCATTCCTACTTGTCTCATTTCTAGTACAACTGATGGGACGAATGAGACTCGAAAGGTATCATTACTAAGGCTTTTTTGTAGAACTACCTATTTAAAAAGGATAGGATTAACTTTTCCATTATACATGATATACGTGTAATTAAAAAGGTTTTTGCAGCACACGCTCGCAGATGGCATATTTTTTTCCTACCTGACACTTCATTACATAGTATAAAACAAAGTCGCTTCCCGCTGTCTGTCTGTTCCTATGTATGCTTAGATCTTCAAAACTACGCAACGGATTTTGATGCGGTTTTTTAATAGATAGAGTGATTCAAGAGGAAGGTATGTATAATACATACATAATATAGTAGAGAAACACTGAAAATTTTAGAGGTTTGCGTATACGGGTTCAACGTATTAGAACTACTGAGCTACAGCCGGGTCTACTAGTATCGTTTATTTCACACAATGGTGGCAATTCGGTTGGTTCATTTCTAAAATTAGGAATTGTTTAAAATTTTTTTTTTTTGTTAGTTTCTAAAATTAGGAATTGTCTAAAATATATTTTGTAAAATTAGATAAAATTAAATTAGGATAAGTTGGTAGCAGCAGAATACCAAAGGTTAATTTGACAGTTCAAAACCTAATTTTAGCGAAAATTAGTTAGGTTGGTGCCAACAGAATTGAGGCCAATATTTTTATAAATTATAGCCTATGTGTTATTTTGATGTATAAGCTATATTATTGTAAAGTTTCATTGAAATCCATTCAGTAGTTTTTGCGTGAAAGAGTAACAAACATACATAAAACTTTCGCGTTTATAATATTAGTAAGGATTGTTCCCGAAATTATAATTACCACAACAACATGTAATGAAAAACAACATTAAAAATTAAGTAGGTAAGTTGGGGTATTTCTACACCCAAATTTAATAATATATGTCCACTCTCGCGATGAAAAAATCATTGGTAAATACAAAAATGTATAGGTAAATATACTTCGTAAAATACCTACCAAACGAGTATTTTACAAAGGTATAGTGTACAATACAAACAATTGCACTAATTAAAACTGATGAATGACATTGACTCGTTTCTGTGACGATGTAATGAGTTGATGACCGATGTGATGACTCATTATTTTATGCATTGCGAAACTTTTTCGTCGAAAACAATTGACAATCGGAATCAAGATTAAACACTTCACGAAATAACAAACACAGACAAACATGCATTTATACATTTATCATCATTGCACTGACATTTACTACTATTACGTTTTAAAAACTAAAAAGACAACCGACTTCAGGTATATAAAAAATAAGGTATATAAAATAAGGTATAAAAAGGTATATAAATGACAGTTCTAAAATAAGTTTAAAATTATGATTCCTTTATTTTGACAGCTCTGAAGCTGCTCAGCTCTGCCTTCCGCGCTGTAGGTTGAGGGTTATAAAGTATCAGAAGTTATCTAGAAGTCAGAATTTGAAAATATATAAGTGTTCTATCAGCCATCTGGTCACCATAATACAAGTTTCACTATGCTTAGTTTGGGACTAGATGTTGTGTGCATTGTCGACAAATATTTAAAATAGAAAAAAAATTAGAAAGCACACGACAGTGTGTTTAAATCAATTAAATACTAAATAGAAATGAAAATATTAATATTTTCTTAATCATTGTAAATATTACTTTAATTTGGACTTTTAAACAAAATGAGATCGTTTGTAGGTATATGACGAAATAACAGAATCACCACCAATGTTTTCCAATCCATCTCTTCAGATTACGAGTTTTTTTTGACAGTTTCGAGATGCTCGCCTAGATGTGTTTATAGAAAAACTATGCTTTTGTGAATGTTAAAATTATGTTGTATAACTACTGTTAATTAACCAACTTCAAAAAATGAGGATCTTATTTCGTCGGAAACACCGATTACTCGAAGACGACTGAACCGATTTGGAAAACTCGTTTGGTCCCATTTAAATATTAACGAAATCGGTCGAGCGGTTTTTAAAAAATCAAGTAATATGTAAAAATTGTATACATCGATGGTACTTTATATATTCAATGAAGTCTTTTTAGTTTTTAAAACGTAGTTATATTAACACAGAATTTACATTAAATGATAGGGTTGGTAAAATTTTTCGCCAATTGATTTTTTGATACGACTAATAGTTGTTTTTAGTTTAGTAGGTAGTAAAAACCTATCAAGAAAAAATTGTGATATCGTGTTTTCCTCTGAGGATAAACTAAATAAAGAACTGAAAAATAAATACTCAAAAATGACAGTCATAGCTTGTTTTTAACCGACTTCAAAAATGGAGGAGGTTCGCAATTCGACTGTTTTTTTTATGATTGTTATCTCATAACTCCGTCAATTGTGAACCGATTTAAAAAAATCTGATTTCTTGTGAAATGATATACTTCCCGATTGGTCCCTTATAAATTACATAAAAATCGGTTCAGGGTAGGTTTTACAATAAAAAAAACTGTAAAAAAATATGTCATCCACTTGGATGAAACGAATTTTTTTATATTTTACTTTCCTGTGATGTCTTCGAATTTCGCAAAATTATAAAGTGCTAAAAAGCGTAAAATAAAAACTGTTTTAACCGGCTTCAAAAAGGGTAGGAGGTTTTCAATTCGGTTGTAATTTTTTGGGCTCTAAATTTATTCAATGAAGTCGGTTTTCTTTATAGTTTTTAAAACGTAATTATGTTAGTCTTTTTTCACCCAAAAAAATCAAAATTCGTCTCTCAACGCCTTAATCCCTTAATCTTTATGCATAACTAAAGTGCGTCCAGTGGCTAATGAATTACTACTTTCCTTTACTGGCTCCAGCTACTTGCACCGTGTGAAATCACCCTAAAGTAACAGAAAGCCGATTATTATCTTGACCGAATTGAAGATCGTGACCGGATTGCGATGTTGCCTCAAAAAGACTGGAGTAATCGACTGTCATCTCCTAGCCTTAGGTCTGAGAGGTCGGAGAGTTCAAATCGAATAGTTATTGCTGTGAGATTTTGGAACGTAGTTAGTCAGTTTTAGTGTTAGCTACCTAGCTAGTAGCTATCTACTTAACTAGGTAGGTACTACTGGGTACCTAATGTGTTTGCAAAGTTGTGGTTGAGATGAGACTTGGAGCCATAAGTGTAACTGTATAAACTAGAAAGTATTTGCATCTTATTTTGAATCAATTTTGTCATGTCAATTTTGTCAGTGTCAAGTGTTTATGCTTGTTTATAGTCAATTTGTTTGTTAAAGTCTTAGTCGATGGTCAAATATCAATTCTAAACGTCATCGCGGAATGGCCGTCTAGAATTTTCTTGCGATTCCTCGGCGTTCAAATCACATTGCACTACAATACACATAAAATTTAATTGTCCATACCTGTCCTATGTTGTCACAATTTATTCATTAAAATTCCGCTAAGATTACTGAATTAAACATGCAATAAAACGAGCAAAACATAGATTACTGAATTAAACACGCAATAAACGAGCAAAGATTCATGAAATGACAAACGAAGAATCCTCTTTTGAATCTTATTTTGAAGTTTACGGCACGTTAATTAAATTCGAGTCTTCTTGTCTTCCTATAATGGCATCAGTCTCGTTGACAACTTTGCCAGTGTCAAGTGATTGTTTGGTTATTAAGTCTAAAAGTTATTAAGACCAAAAATAATCCGACTAGATTATTTTTGGTCGTCTTGCGAAGCCAAACATTGTGCTCTTATAAATAATTGTTATTTCCCGAGTTATTTCCTTGTTTTTTTTTTGGTGATTTTATTTAAATAAAGCTAGAGTTACTGACTCGGGTGTGAATAATTGGAATAAAAGGTTTGTGTTTCTTTGTGATTCGAGTAACGATAATACGTATGATTATTTTATATAAAAGACACCATTTTATATAAAACTCGCCCACTGGTCGAAATTCGACCCAAAAAATAATGTATTTTTATGCATAGTTAAAAAAAAATAGCATTCTGCTCTCCTTCTCTATATATACTACAAGTGTGCGAAATTTCATACTCCTCTGTCCGCGCAATTTTCGTAAAAACGGGTACAAAGTTTTTGCTTCACGTAATAATCATACTTAGCTTTTTTTTTAGATTAGATAACAAATGCTGAACGACAAGATACGACTTTGTGACATCATAGTATGGACAAAATAAACACTTGACATTGGCAAAATTGACATTATATATTATGACACATGACATTAACGAAGCAGAGGAAGTCCTAATCGATCGTCATTTGTTTATTCTAAACGTCATCGCGGAATGGCCGTCTAGAACTTTCTGGGGATTCCACGTTGTTCAAATCACATTGCATCATAATACACTTATAATTCAATTCCATACTTGTCCTATGTAGTCACAATTTATTCATTAAAATCCCGCTTAGATTACTGAATAAAACATGCAATAACACGAGAAAAAATAATTAATTTAGAAGTGCTATGTTACTTCATGAAATGACAAACGAAGAATCAAAATATAAATTCGAGAGTCGTTTATGAACACGCCTGTATGATGCGGTTGTCAAAGGAAAATGAAAGGCAACATTTCTATCGCATATGATACTCGAAAGTGAAATCAGTTTTTTATTTATTAAATTACTAGCTGACCCGGCAAACTTCGTACCGCCTCAATAAATCAATAATTAAAATTAATCATATATACTCACCTTTTAAACCTTCCCCGGACTACGACAAACATTTCAACACCAAAATCAGCTAAATCAGTCCAGCTGTTCTCGAGTTTTAGCGAGACTAACGAACAGCAATTGATTTTTATTATATAGATGAGTATAATTACAAAACATATTTTAAATAATAAAATACCAGCTGCTGCCCGTAGCTTCGCACGCGTGGTATCTACATAAAATGAAGCCTATGTCCTTCTTCAAGGTCCCATCTATCTCTATACCAAAATTCATCAATATCGGTTCAGCGGTTTAGGCGTGAATACGTAAGAAACAGACAGACAGACAGAGTTACTTTCTCATTTATAATTAGTAGTAGGGATACATATATTATGAGAAGATCTTTGTTTCCACCCTCAAGCCACGTAGCCCTAAGCAATAAAACATCCAAGACACAATAAGGCCCTGTCCACACAACCCTGGACACAGGCTCAGACAATCACGTATTGTCTGAAATAACGACCGTGACGTGGGTTATGGTTGGTTTCGTCCTAACTTAATTATTTGAACGGTTGTTGACTCCTGATGTGTGTTCGTGTGGCTTTTACTTGTTTTTCAAAAAAACTGTTACAACATTATCACGGCCGTTCAATGGCGGTAGCGCTACATCATTTCAACTTTTTGTTAAATAAATAAAAATAGACATCCAATTCAGGAAGCATCTTTTTACGGTTAACAAATAACCGTACAGTTTCACTATGTCCATTTGTTAATCTGTCTGTCTGTCTGTCCACCCGTAATAAGAGCTCTAGCTCGCGGACGATTCGTTTCATTGTGATGAAATTTGCAAGGTAATTCGTATAATTAATTGGCTTTAACAAAGTTATGAAATAAAAACTTTGAAAATTAGTTGTCAAGTGGGATAGATTATTTTGATGAGCGCGCGCTTTTTGATGTGGCCAATGAGTGCTCGCGGTTGCTGACTACTCACGCGTTTTTTTTTATTTTATTGCGAAATCGTGAACAATCTCTAGAACAGTTTGCGATAAAGATATAATATATATATTTATAAGACATTTGAAAGTATTCAACTTTGAAGTGGTAATTTTTAATGCAGTCCAGTGAATACCGGGCAACCACTGAAAAAGTCATAATTAAATTTATGTAGTTCGCTAAATAGATGATGTTGTTGTTGAATAATTTTAGGACCTGACCGCTAGTCGTCTTAATCCTTACTAAAGTATAATATAATTGTTTTTATCGTAAAATAT
The DNA here is from genome assembly GCA_948098915.1 of Lampropteryx suffumata. Classification (NCBI taxonomy): domain Eukaryota; kingdom Metazoa; phylum Arthropoda; class Insecta; order Lepidoptera; family Geometridae; genus Lampropteryx; species Lampropteryx suffumata. Next base: position 2,888,572 of record OX402545.1, read on the forward strand.
TTGCGTAACGCTTCTCAATTTGATTACTACCGTCAATGCCTGTTGATGCTTTTTAGGAAAACAAAGCTATATTCTTGTTATTTTTCACGCTTCGGGTTTTACCGGCGCACATCGGGAGTTATATCTATTAGCAGCTCTTATTTCCGCTTTGTATGACACTACTAGTCGACCGCCTGTGACTTTGTTTACGCAAGATCATAATTATTGGTGGTTTAGTAATAACGTAAGTAACACGCAAATGCGCGATTAATGAACCGCACGTCGCGCAACTATCGTCAGATCTTTTTGATTTATTACAAGTTGAACAAAACAAGTCAACCTCGTTTCTTTGTTACATTGACCATACTGTTTCAAGGCTTAAGTTAGCCGTGGTTTTAGTCAAAATGTTATTGAGGGTTTAACTTCCTCTCAGGACAAACATTTGTGTTGTGAATATAGAAGTTCTATATTCTGTTAGTTAGTTCTGTGTGGTGTCATAAAGTATTATAAGTGGTGGGAGCACTGGTAGTTCTGTGGTAGTAAATAAATATTGCTGGACAATGCACACCAAACTAAGTATATCTTGTATTATTGTGACTAGATGACTGATAGAATACTTATATATTTTTAAATACATACTAATGATACTTATGAACACCCAGACACAGAACAAACACCTATGTTCTTCACACAAATGTTTATCCTGGGAGGGAATTGAACCCTCAACCTACAGCTCAGAAGGCAGAGCTACTACCAACTGAGCTGACAAGCCAGTCAGGCAGTCTTAGAAGTAGTGGCTCCGCCTTCCAATTCGATTGTGCATTAATGTGTGTGTTTCTATGTGTAATATGTATGTATTTACAAAAAATATATAAGTAGTATATCAGTCTTGTGGTACCCATAACACAAGCTCTGCTTACTTTGGGGCCAGAAGATACTGTGTGAAATGTCCGGTATTATATTATATTATTATTATTAATGGAGTTTTCTGTTTGAAAAATGTGTGTGCGTTATACCAGTACCTTAAACAGGGAAGAAAAAGTCGTGATAAAACAGGCATGTCGTAGAACCTAAAAAGTTCGAAAACATCTGCCAAGTGCACGAAAGGAGCCTTCGTGACTTTAATCCTTTCCCCCCACTGGTTCAAAATAACTAGTAACACTATGAGAAGAAGAATATAAGTATGTATTTAAAAATATGTAAGTATTCTATCAGTCGTTCCCATAATAGGTACAAGCTATGCTTAGTTTAGGGCTGTTTAGGGTGTTGTCTGAATTGTCCACCAACATTTTTTTGAAACGAAGTTCCTTATCGCATGGTACGGACTTGCGGCTAAACGAAAAAAAGTGTAAGGTTTTTCCGTCACGAATTTCCGTCACGATCCTTTCTTTAGTGTAGACGGATATCCATGGGGTGTCACGAATGAATGAATTAAATGAACGAATGAATTGAATGAATTGAATGATGTAAAATAAAGTATTAAGTTATTACGAAATTTCTTAACATTCCTTCAATTCATTAGTTATCTTTGCGTTTATTTTATTGCTCTCAGATGCTAGAAATTCATTCATTTGTTTTTGATAATCAATAATATAATACGTTTATCAATAATAATATACAACGATCGGAACTTCGTTCCAACCGAGTGCTCCACGACACTCGCATTTTTATTATTATTAGATATGTATATTGTTAAATACTCTTTGGTCTAGTTCATAAATACCTTTACTCGTGACCCTGAAGATACAATAGGCACATGTATATATTATAATTTACTAGTTGTTGCTCGCTGCTTCGCACGCGTGGTACCTCCATAAAAAGAAGCCTATGTCCTTCTCCAAGGTCCCATCTATCTTTATTCCAAAATTCATCAAAATCGGATCAATAGGCCAGTCAAAATAGCATTTAACTTTGCACTAAATTTCCGATCCAAATTCTTTTTTTAATAAGGTTTAGGATCACTTACTGAGCATAAAATCACAAAATGCTGACAGATTCAGGTGACGCTTCAAGCGCCATTTTGAATAAACGTTTTTGGCTGATATCTCGGAAACTATGCACTTTAGAGCAAAAGTTATGGAGACCATTATTGTTGAGAAAAAAATTTTGCATCTTTTGTTTCTAGTAAAAAACCGGATTTTCTATCGCGGCTGATAGCTTTTGAAATATTAGATTAATCAATAAAATGCATCAAACTATTGTTAAAGATCAGTCTATTCTCTACAACTTTTGTTTCAAACTTTTTTTTCTAAAAAAACCTAGGTACCTACACTTAAAATAATCTCAAAATCAGGATCAGCGGTTTAAGCGTGAAAACGTAACAAACAGACAGACAGAGTTACTTTCGCATTTATAATATTAGTAGGGATAATAATACTACGTAAACATTTCGGAGATATACCTTATACATTTGCGTAAGCAGTATATAAGTACTTAGGTACCTATAAGTGTACAATCTTTGTGATTCACAGTCGACCTTGAAAGTAGGTAGATACCATAATACAGTATAAGGAAACGTAAGTAGGTAAGTAAAGTTAAAGTACCTGCAAGACAGGTTTCGGTTCAGTTTACTTAGTTAATACACTTAATTTCCTCCTGCGACTTTGCCTGCGTTGTACGTAGATAAAAAAAACGTGTGGTTCTCGGGATGCCTGTCAGAAGTGATAACTTAAACTAATCTAACTAGCGCTGTATGTTAGTGTGAGAGAGGAGCCTGCCTACCGCTGCCGTATGCGTGAGAGAAAGGGAAGCCAGGCAGACTAGCACTGTAACGCGTTACGTAACGAAGCGGTTTATCCCCCATAAGAAGTTATCACTTCAAAAATAGCCAATACCAGGCGTACTCTGCAGGTACGAAGTTCGTAAGGCATGTAACACGATATAAAAGAGATGCACAATGTAGGTAAATAAGACACTAAGCGCGCGAGGTGAATTGAACTTTGTTGCGTCGAAGCAAGAGTTGCTTTTTAATATTTTTTTATTGAGATCGCCTGCTGTAGGTACTTGTATTATTAAGTATTCTGTTCTATTACGTTATTTCGGAGTCAAATCATTCCAAGTTTCATAGCTACTGCCCGCGGCATCGCACGCGTGGTACCTACATAAAAAGTTGCCTATGTCTTTCTCCAAAGTATATAGTCTATATCTTTACTAAAATTCATCATAATCGGTTCAGCGGTTTAGGCGTGAAAACGTAACAGTTACAGAGTTACTTTCATATTTCTAATATTAGTAGGGATTGTAAATGAAATGACATATTTCAGAATATAATACATAAAGAAGCGCAGTTTAAAACGCGCGGATTAATTTGCTAGTGCGTGCTAGGCCTTAATAGTTTTATTAATAGATAAGCTAATCTATCATCATCATTACATAGTATAAAACAAAGTCGCTTCCCGCTGTCTGTCTGTCCCGTTGTATGCTTAGATCTTTAAAACTATGCAACGGATTTTGATGCGGGTTTTTTTAATAGATAGAGTGATTTTAGAGGTTTCTAATGTGATGTCGTAAATAAACATATTTTTTTGCGCTTACATTGCAATCGTTGGCTGAACCCTACGAGGTAGATCAAAATAATGTACTACAGTATTGTGCACCTTAAAAAGGTCTACAAATAAGTCCGGGATGGTATATGTCTATCTCTTAAGTTTTGTTTTTCTCTTAGATAACGTTTTATATAAAGACATTCTTGCGAAGCCGGGGCGGGTCGCTAGTATTATATAAAAATGAATCCATATTTCCCTTGGTCACCATCGCGCGGGTGAACGGGTGGACTGATTTCGCTAATTATTTTTTTGTTGTATTTGTGATAGTCAGGCGAAGGTTCTTATGAAAGAAAAAAGTAAAGAAAAATGCGTGGAAAATTTTAAAAATTTAAGAAAACTTAACGGTGATATTATTAACTTTCCTAATGTAACCTGAGCTCTTTAGACAATATAAACTTTTCTAATTTAACCTTCTGGCATTTGACATAACTATTGGTCGTTTGACAGTTGACAGAAAAACGTCTGTCGGGACAGCTAGTCAATCATAAAAATCATACAAAAAAGCGCTAGGATAAAGTCGAATTCTAGTCAATTCTTCTCGGACTTGAATTATGAGTAATTGGCACCTAAATTTGTGAATTATGTATTTAACTTTGGAGCCAAGTTACAATAATTACGTAGGTATTAAAAACTATATGGAAAACCGACTACATTGAATGAAATATGAGCTCATAAAAATAAAACCCAACTGTGATCAACCTCCAAATTTTTATAAATGCGGTAAAAAAAAATTTTTTTTTCATATTCGAAATTCGCTAACCCCAATGGATTGTCACAGGAAAGCAAAATATGATTTTTTTGCCAGCTATTTTTATTTAAAAATTAAATTACTAAACCGATGTTGATGAAATTTCGACCAATCTTTCACATGAAAAAATATTTTTAAATCAGTTCATAAATGACGGTGTTATTATGAGGTCTCTACACCCACCCCTCTTATAACTACATATATTCATAAATTATATTTTTTTGAATAAATATTATTATTATTATTATGATATCTATATTTATATGTATATATGTATATATCTTTATATATACTTACATATATACACAACACATCATAATGTGGGAGACTAGTTAGCGGTCTCCTTCATTCTCTCTTTCTCTTACGATTTTTTCCTAAAGTAACGCGTTATATTTTTTGTCGGCTAGGGGCTAGGTCCCCTCGCCAACCCGCGGTAAGGAACTTCGTTCCGAAAACAACTGATTTGAGAACCTCTTCCTTTTTTTGAAATCGGTTAAAAAAAGATTCCATATTCTTTTGATTCGTATTTCTATGCACTTTCATATCATAGTTACTACACACACAGTATTTGCACATTATTGCACATTTGCTTGCTTAGTTTAATTATTGGTCATGTAACGCAATACTAAACTAACCCGGATATGCTTGCGAAATTGGCTTAGCCGATCCAATAATCGAATTATCATTTAGTCTGAAAAAGCTGATTAGTAGACGTATTTTGTATGTGTATTTCTGTTTCAACATAAAGTTCCTCACAATTTGTATATTCGGTGAGAAACATCACCGAATGTCGTCGTTTCAACCCACTACAATATTGAATTTAATGTTTTTCTGATACAAACCAAAATATTTCATTTTAAAATAAATATTGCCGGACATTTCACACAGCATCATCTAGCCCCAAAGTAAGCAGAGCTTGTGTTATGGGATAAATATATTCATATAATACATGGATACATCCTGAACAGATAACAGTCAAAGTCAAAGTCAAAACATTCTTTATTCAATAAACTCACAAGGAGCACTTTGAATCGTCTTCTTACATGCTAGTGAATCTAGGTGCCGGTTCCTGCTAACCCCAGTTCAAGAAGAATCCGGCAAGAAAATCGTCTGGTCCTAATACTATTTTGTATGATCCTTGCAAGTTTTGTTACGGATGCCGAGTCGAGTTGGAGCAGATTCTTCTCAAGCTTTTTTGTCATTGTTTCTGTTCCATTGTTTGTTATTCTTAGTGGCTGTGGTTTTGCTTTTATAATTTAATAGTTTCTGCCCGCAGCTTTTCCTGCATTGTACGTATATAAAAAGAAGTTGATTATATCATATTATAGATTAATCTAGGTCATTATCTATATCTAAGAGCCTACTAAGTTTCATTAAAATCGGTTCATTTATAATCGCGTGTTTGAGTAATAAACAAACCATGTAAACTTTCATATTCACAAGACATTTATTATGGACTTATTTAGCAACAAAAAAGATACAAATCATTATTAAAACTATTTTATATGTTTGGTGCTTTTTTTATTAATATATGATTAATATGGTCGCCTTTTTAAAACCAAAAAAACTTACGTAAATAAAAATAAACTCAAAATTGACAACAGAATTTTCAAAAATGTTAATTTTCGCTCAAAACGGGATAATGGTGGCAATTCGGTTTGTTCATTTCTAAAATTAGGAATTGTCTAAAATATATTTTAGTTAGTCATAGCATTTGTAAAACGTATTCGGTTGGTACCATCTAACTCTAAATTAGGAACGCTTAATTAAATTATATAATATTAAATTAGGATAAGTTAGTAACAGCAAAATACCAAGTTCCATTTGACACATCTAAACCTAATTTTAGCTAAAATTTGTTAGGTTGGTGCCAATAGAATTGAGGCCATTGCTTCCCGATATTTCGGCACAATTGCATGCGCCATGATCACGAGATAAACATCTTTTAACCACAAAACTCTCATATCATGGTAAATATTATCTTGTTGGTATTTTTAAAAGTTATATCTCAAAAATTATGTTTCGAATAATTGAACCCTTTTTTGTCTCCTTGAAGATATAAGTTTGGGCACAATCAATAAAGTATTAACTAATTCCTACTGGACATAAATGCTCGGATAAAAAATAAGATAAATATGCGATTGTTGTGTTACGTAAAAGTACCAACTTACGACTGTAATTTTTTCTAATACTTATGTCCAAACATATTCTTAGAAATCATGCGTGCTGCGTTTATTAGCGCATTACGCACGTTCGATTTGAAATAGAGGAAAGATATACTCTGTATGGTTTCTATACTGTCATTTAATGATTTAAATGCTTTATCGCAATAGATAATTGATTCAGGCGTGACTTTGTGGAAATCCATTACAAAACATTCCCTCAGGGCGGCGTCCTCTATCCTCTTCTCTTTACTATTTTTATCAACTCCATAACATAAAAATTTACATCTTCCTACCACCTGTATGCAGATGATCTTCAAATATACTGCCAAACTACTATTGATAATGTCAACGGTGCCATTAGTCTCCGATTTAGACCGTGTTTGTGATTGGAGTAAATCTTACGGACTTACGATTAATCCAAGCAAAACTCAGGCCATTATAGTTGGTAGTGCGAGGCAAATTGCTAAAATTAATTATTCTCTTCTCTCACCTATTATATTTGATTGTACAAGAATACCGATCAGCCAGACTGTGAAAAATCTTGGTATTATCATGGACAGCTATACCCGTCGTCGTTCTGTTTTTGTTTATCCTGTCCATACAACGGTTGCCTGGAAGAGATCGCTTTTAGCGATAAGGCCGCCCATTGTACAATTTTATTTCTATAATTTCTTCTGTGTTCTTTTTGTGTACAATAAAGTGTTAATCTATCTATCTATCTAACATTAAATAGATGGACAAATATTTAGTACTATTCCGCCAATCTATTCCCAAAGAGTTAGACACGATGCAGACGCATGCACATCCCTCCTCCTCCTTCGTCGGAGTGCGGAGTGAGTCAAGTGTTGCTGAGGATGCCTCGTGGTGAGGTGAAACACGTGTCGAATTTCTTTGGGTGGTTGCATGTGTGGATTGTGTGTGCTTGCCTTTTACTAAAGCTTTGCATGGCTTTTCAATTGCGGGCGGGAGGGAGGTGCATGCGTCTGCATCGTGTCTAACTCATTGGGAATAGATTGGCGGAATAGTACTAAATATTTGTTCATCTATTAAATGTACTTTATCGCGTTCTTGGAATATCATGAAAATGATAAATATATTTGATAGGGAAGAAAGTCATGCTACAATGCCGCCAGTGTCTTAGGAACGCTGCCCTCTGGCAGTGATCTGGATTAGTTGAGCTATCTATAGATCGTTTTAAACGGTGCTTAGATAGCTTAACTGTTTCACATGTATCTTATATTATTTTTTACATTTCTGTAATTATTTTTGAAAATAAATGTGTCGCAAATTATATGCTCAACATATTGTTAATAAATGTTACAAGTGTGACAGATTTGATAGATGTACGAGTCTCTCAATACTCTGTTCATCCTCTTTTCTGCTTTTAGACCTACCTCTGTAGGACTAAGAAAAGATGGACTGTGTGAATGATGATGTGAGTAATAATTACTTCATTTATATAAAAATACGAAATTTTCGTTTACCTGAATGACATAATATTTTTTCCAGCTATATAAATTTAAAAACCGAACTACTGAACCGATTTTGATGAAATTTCTATAGGACCAATCGGAAAGTATAACCTTCCACATGAATGTGGAATTTTACATGTGGGGCAAAACTCTGCGGGGCGAGTATGGAACTAATCGAAATAATTTTTAAACTATGTTTATTAATGAGTTATGAAACAAACATAAAAATTCAACTGAATTGAGAACTTCCTCCTCTTTTAAAAGTCTGTTAAAAAGGAGTGAGACGGAGATGATGAATGATAGCGGAGAGTGACGGGAGAGAGAGAGAGAGAGAGAGAGAGAGAGAGAGAAAGAGAGAGAGAGATATGGGAGAGTGGACGTAAAGAACCAGTTGTGCCATTCTGCCTGTGTTTAGGTTCGAAAGGGCACTGAAGCAAGTGAAATTAGTGGGCAAACAGACGAATGATCTTAAGTCTTATGTACTACTACATAAAAGTGGTCTATTTGTAGTGGACCCGCCTTAAGATTCTGAAGTCACGCATCAAGGGAATTTTCTGTTCCGAAAAAAAAATGCGCTTTATCAAGCGCTGTGTCAAACTCTCAAGCGATGAGGAAACCGGCATGTCGTAGAACCGAAAAGTTTAAAGACAAGTGCACGAAAGAAGCCTTTGAGGCGCACTTTAATCCTATCACCACACTGGCTCGAAATAACTTAGTAGCTCGGTAAGATGTCCGGCAACGATGCGTGTGATATATTCTGGTATTGCAGGTGTCATAGTTTAATGTAACCACTTGCCATCGAATTGTTTGGTTCTTTGCTGGTTTATGACAACCTCTGTGGTGCAGTGAGCTAAGTCTGGCTGAAACACAAAAGGTTGCGGGTTCGATTCCCGCCGCGGGACAAATGTTTATATGATCTGCAAGTTTGTCTCTGGTATAATATGTATATATTTACAGCAAAAAAAGTATATAAGAAGTATTATCAGTCATGTGGTACCCATAACACAAGCTCTGCTTACTTTGAGGCCAGATAATGCTGTGTGAAATGTCCGAGATTATTTACTTATTTGTATATAATTACGTTTTAAAAATTAAAAAGACAACCGACTTCATTGCATATATAAAATGGGTAGGCCAACTAAACGCACTACTCCAATGAGACAGGGAGGTTTCGGAGTAAACGTAAATATCATCGATGTATACAATTTTAACATTTTAGTTGTTTTTTAAAAACCGCTTGACCGATATACCCTTTGAAACAAAAAAATGAGATTTTTCAAAATCGGTCCAGGCGTCTTTGAGTAATCGGTGAATATACATAAAAAAAAATACCTATCGCTGCCGTATGCGTAAGAAAAAGGTAAGCCAGACAGACTGGCGCCGTAACGCGTTACGTAACGAAGTGGTTTATCCTCCTATCCTAAGAAGTTATCACTTCAAAAAGGATTCCGACGAATTGAGAACCTTCGTTTTTTTTGAAGTCGGTTAAAAATAACCTGCTGTGAACCTCTGTTTCTGTAATCAGATGGTGATGATAAAGTATGATGATGGATACCGAATTGCCCTAACTCTAAATACCAGAAATTCCCATCCGAAACGCTACACCAGTCGTCGTGAGAATCACTCTCATCGCCCGAGCGTGAAGGAAACCTACAAATTATACAGCAACATTCCATTGTTTTTGTCCAACAATTTGTTGAACATCAATGAGATTGTTGACTGCCGTAATTTGTTGTAACGACGTATCATTTAGGAGATATTGATCTTGATGCTTGGGGCTGGCTAATAGGGATTTGATGAAAGCGTTTTCAAAATTACCTTCGGCATGTTTTGATGGTTTGTTTCAGCCATAGAGATGATATTTCTGTGTTCTGCGATGTCAGACTTTCGACGACACTTTGTCCAAATATGTCTTTACTTCTAGGTTTTTCTGTCTAAAAGTTATTTAAGTTAAAATGCATATAAGTAGTATATCAGTAATGTGGTTCCCATAACACAAGCTTTGTGCTTACTTTGGGGCTAAATGATGCTATGTGTGTGTACTAGTGGTCGCCCACTGGTCGAAATTCGACCATAGGTAGCTAATTAATAATTAATGTATTTTTATGCTTAATTAAAAAAAAATAGCATTCCGCACTTCTTCATTATATAAACTACTAGCACGCGCAGCTTCGCCCGCGTTGAATCGGTCCAGTAGTTTTTAAGTTTATTCTTAACATACAAAAAATCCTCTTTCCTCTATTATTATTTTAGTGCAAAATTTCATACTCCTCTGTCCGCGCAATTTTCTTAAAAAGGGGTACAATGCTTTTGCTTCACTTATATATAGATTTACTTATTGCTGATAAAATAGAATAGAAAATTTGTAAAGAAATTAACTGTAATTTTGGTCATTAATGGTTACTTAAGTTGTTCCTTTTTCCTTCTTTACGCAGTATAAAACAAAGTCGGTTTTCCCCTGTCTGTATATCCGCTAACTCCTCTTAAACCATGCAACGGACTTTGATGCGGTTTGCCATCTGTTAGAAAATATTTCACGGAAGATTTATATCTCCGTGCGAAGCCGAGTCGGGTCAAACATCGTAAAATACTTCAAATATTGTAAAATACGAGGGCAATAGAGAATAACCCTGTTTTATTCGTATAATAAAATGAGCCTTAATGACATGGTTAAACTAAACGCACCATTAAAGACTACAACTCGTTATAAAAAAACGAGCAAACCTTACAAATAAGCAACATTAACATTATATACTGAATTAGTTTATATAACAGCACACTTTATACACTACACTGTAGGTTAAGCGCATAGCTGATGCATTTTCCGTCTCATTTCCATTTCGCTCTCTCGTCACGCAGACACACACTTGTTGGCTGACAGTACCAACCTCTCGGATAGTGGGTTGGTACCATCTGACGGCCAACTCAACTACCACCGCGCGTGCGGGTACAAATCAATGAACGCGTGTTTCACCGGCTTCCTATTGCATACTTCCATCCTTTTTCACCTGTGCGAAGTCGGGTCGGGTCGCTAGTAAAGTATAACCAACCGTTATCAGTAGGATCTAATAATTTTATTAGCAGTGTAGTGTACCTAGTAGGTACTTATTATGTAGGTAAAGTCAGCGTCAAATTGATATGAGCGTCTAGAGTAGTCAAAATGATCTGAAAAACATAAAAGCTATTTGATATACGCAGTTCGAATCATCATTTATTGTTGTAAGCACCCAAGGTGTTCAAAATATCTTATTACTCATTGTTTCATATTTATATGAGCAGTCAGGGTATTCAAAATTATCTTAGCATAGAAGTTATTTGTGCATGAAATGTACCTTAAAAAAATAATAATAATGACCGAATTCATATAATTCCATTCATGTATCCATTTCAAGTATTCACTCGAAAGAGTTGATCCTACTGATAACGGTAGGTTATACTTTACTAATGAATATAAACCAATATTTTGAACACCTTGGGTGCTTACAACAAATTGACGATTCGAACTGCGTATATCAATTTTTTTTTATTTTTATTTTATAACTTTTAAAAAAACTTACAGCTAGTTACCTACATAAAAAGACTAATATATAATTATACATATTTACTGAAAGTACATAATATAGTTGATGGCCAATTAGAAGTTTCCACATGTAAATTTACGTAAAGATTAATTAAATACAGTTAAAGTAGACGACTATTATAATTCAGAATTTAGATTAATAGAAAAAAAATATTAAACAAGTAAGTTAGTTCCCAATAAAAATAGATAGGTCTAGTGATATAATTAAAAGGATATTGCTCACTTATTCTATAAAGAAATGTTAATTTAATATGCGTTTTAATGCAGTTACTGATACCATCATCCGCCTTAGCTAAATCGTTGAATGAAGTACATACCCTTATAATAAATGCATTTTGCCTATAATTAGTAAAATTATGTATCTAAAAACATAAAATTGCTTTTATGTTTTCATTTGACTGCTCTAGATGCTCATATCAATTTGACGCTGACTTTACTAACACTTTGCTTAGAAAATTAGACCAATAACAAGCGCTCCCTTCATCTCGTGACTACGTATTTTTCCTATCTTTAATTAATCATCTTATCATATCAGACACTGCCTTTATAATTTTATTAAACGTTTCTCCCCGTAGACGGAGGTTGTGTTCTGTTCGTGTGGCTTCCTGGACCTGTGACGTCATGGGAACATGGGGGGTGTATTTGCAACTGGCCCTGATTGGCTTGGCTGTTGGACAGGGACCGGAGAAACGTAAGTAAAATATTTTTAATTATAGAATATCATGGGACAAAATCCGGGACAAAATCACATATTTACAAAGTTTCGATTATAGACATTTAATGACTGCTAAAATACTTACCATAAACTTGTACGAAGAAAAAAAACTTACTAGTGGTTTATCGTTACTAGTGGTTTATCGTTACTAGTGGTTTATCGTTACTAGTGGTTTATCCTTACTAGTGGTTTATCCTTACTAGTGGTTTATCCTTACTAGTGGTTTATCCTTACTAGTGGTTTATCCTTACTAGTGATCGCCCACTGGTCAAGATTCGACCATAATTAATTACCTAATAAATAATATTTTTTTTATGCATAATTTAAAAGCATTCTCCTTCACTATATAAACTTTAAGTGTGCGAAATTTCATACTCCTGCGTCCGCACAATTTTCGTATAAAAAAGGGGTACAAAGTTTTTGCTTCACGTATTGCGCCACAGAGGTCGACATACTTATGATACCTTATGACGCCCAGAAACAGAACTAACATCTATTATATTCATCATACAAATGTTTATCTTGGGGGGACTGCAACCAAAACAATAAAAAAAAAGAAAAATATTTTTTAAACAAAAAAAATATTTTCAAAATCTGTACTTCCCATTTTCAAAAAATCAAACAAAAATCTAAAAATTGTATACACATCGATGATATTTTTTATATTCAATGATGTCGGTTTTCTTTTTAATTTTTAAAATGTAATTATATGATGGAATTAATATTGCCGGACAATCCATACAACACCATCTAGTCCAAGCATAGCTTGTACTATGTGAACCAGTTGACTTATAGAATACATCATCACCATTGGCTTTCGTTCATCTGTTGAAGATGATTTAGGTGGCGTCAGTCAGGTTACAAAGTAGTTAAGTATTTGTAATTGTAAACTTTCGTTCATGGATCCACTCCAGCAAGCTGAGGTAGGTGAAGTTTCCTCTCTTTCCACTCTGCCTGGGACTCTGTTTGATAGCGCAGGCCTTCCCAGGTATCCACACTAACCTCTCGACCTTGCTGACAATACCCGCAGGAAAGACGAATCAGTACATGCGGTGTCGGTTCGGTTGCAGGTGCATAACAACTGGCACCGAGCTGGTCTTGTTTCAAGTTTTGCTTCTCTATTGCTAGCTCTTCTGTTAGTCAGCAAGGGGACTAACCCCCGATAATTTGAAGACTATTGCAGTCGTCTCCATCGTCAGTCTCCATTTATATTTCTAAATACCACAGGACAAACATCTATGTTCGTCACGCAAATGTTTGGCCTGGGAGGGAATCGACGCCGCAATCTACAGCGCAGAAGGCATCGCTACTCCCTAATGCACTTGAGGCTATAAATTAAATTTAAACCTATCGCTACAGGTAATTCCAGTTATACCCACATACTCCTATATCGTGCTTTCCTACAGTAAAAACACTATCATCGAAAGTACCCGTAATAATTATCAATGGTAAAAACTACAGCGGAAAAGGGAAGTCGATGGTGATTCAATATATGTTTGTATGGGACGTGGGAAAGCTATGTAACCCACTTTACGATTATATCGTGTGTGCGTGTTAAAGCCGAGGTAGTGCTAATAGTAGATACTTATAATTGTATAGGTATACAAACCAACTGATTATTTATATATAATTGACGATGGAAGTTCGAAAAAACACCTGGTTGAAGTATTCTATCAGTCATCTGATACCTAGTATGCGTAGTTTGGATACACTTTGGTTTGGGGCTAAGTGATGCTGTGTGAATGGTCCAACAGTATTTAAATATTTTTGTAAGTTATTGCGAAGAATAAATTTATCATAATACTTTTATTAACAGTAACTGCTGCCCGCGGCTTCGCACGTGTGGTACCTACAAAAAAAGTAGCCTATGTTCTTCTCCAAGGTCCCATCTATCTCTATACCAAAATTCATCAAAATCGGTTGAGCGGTTTTGGCGTGAAAACGTAACAGACAGACAGAGTTACTTTCACATTTATAATAAGTAATTTATTATCTAACCTAGGTATCATTAAATTATTAAAAATAATGAACTATTTTATGTCGTTCTAATATGGCAATTACTTATTGGTAGTAAACACAGTACAGATCACAGAAGAAATAAATAAAGAAATACTGTATTATACACAAGTTGCCCGCGGCTTCGCACGCGTAGTAGGTACCAACTTAAAAAGCCTATGCTCGTCCTCAAGATACCTGTCAGATCCTCAAGATTTATCTCCATACCGAATTTCATCAAAATCCGTTCAGGCATTTAGTCTTAAAAAGGTATAAATCAAACACTTGAACTTATAGTATACTAGCTGTTGCCCGCGGCTTCGTCTGCGCAGGATTAGTACTTCGTGTAATTCTAGTTTTTTTAGCGCACGCTATGAATAGCTCGCAGATGGCAGTTTTTTTTCCACTTACTTGACACTTAAAGTTATATTTTGGACAATTCATACAATATCTTTATAAATTATAGTCTATGTGTTATTCTGATATATAAGCTATATTATCCTAAAGTTTCATTAAAATGCATTCAGTAGTTTTTGCGTGAAAGAGTCACAAACATACATACAAACTTTCGCGTTTATAATATAAGTATGGATTATGACGAGTAGTGCCTAAAAAAATAGTCTGTTCTGTTACCATTTCATGGCTCAATGGCTGTACGGATTCGGATAAAATTTAGTAAGCAGATAGAATGTATCTTGGAGACAGACATAGGTAACTTATATTGAAAGTACCACGCGTACTAAACCGCTCGCAGCAGCCAGTATAGATACGTATACAGTTTCTTATAATCTATACTAATATTATAAATGTGAAAGTAACTCTGTCTCTTACGTTTTCACGCCTAAACCGCTTAACCGATTTTGATGAATTTTAGTATAAAGATAGATGGGACCTTGGAGAAGTACATAGGCAACTTTTTATGTTGGTACCACGCATGCGAAGCCGCGGGCAGCAGCTAGTAGCTTAATAATTACCACGTCCCATAGTCCCTGTCACAGATGATAGATCTGGCTGCTCTGTGCTAGTATCTAGGTAGATAAATATGCCAAGACGAGCATTGACTCTGTCCCCAATGTAAGTACCTCAACGTCTCGGATAAGGCAATCAGTCACTCAACATGCTCATATAAAGTGTAGTCTGTCTATCTGTACTCGTTCATGCCATTTCTACGCCACGGCCTTCGTTGGTTTTATTTTTAAACCTTTTTTTTATACAGTGCGCTTGTATGTATTTGTACATTCAGTTTTACTGAGAGTTCTGGAGACTATCTAGAGGCTTTGTCTAAAAGTTGTTTTTCGGGATAAAAAGTATTCCATTACATGTCTCAGTCCCTAGTCATAATCTGTTGTTAATAATGCATGGCCTCATGTTGCTCTGCCCTCAGACAGTTAACTGACACATTTGAAATGTATAAACTCTCTTGTATTCGTTTTTCGTAGTTAAGGAAGTTATAAGATGGATCATGCAAAAAAGCGCTAGGACCAAGACGAGTTTCTTGCCAGTTCTCCTCGGGCTTGGGTTAGGAGGAATTGGCATCTAAATTCACCTAGTATATCATACGTTTCAAAGTAATCCTTGTGATTGTATTCAATAAAATATCTTTTGACTTTGATTTGACTTGACTTATATGTAAATTTTATTGTAATTATTTTTTCATTACGATGTAAAACGTAATGTAAAAAGAAACAAAAAGTCTTTACTAGGTTGTCGTTGACATTATGTCCCTGTTCGTCACACTGGAGTTACGTAATTATTTCTTTATTGGGATGCTACTTGCGTAAAAAACCTAGCCGCATCCCATAAAAAAAACAGTATGTTACTCCCTGATAATGTGTCTTTCTCTATAGAAACCTATGTTAAATAATTTTTAAAATCGGTTAAAGTGAGTCTGAGTTTATCCATTACGAACAAACACAAACAAATCTGATCTTTTCTCTTTGAAATATTAGTTTTAATGAATACTTGTAAATAGAACATATCATATAACACCCAGACGCAGAACAAACATCTATGTTCGTCACACAAATGTTTGTCCTGAATGGGAATTGAATACATCGTTGGTAAGCTGAAGATACAATTGTTAGGAGCTGTGTCAAGGTACACGTATGTAACTCAATTAAACTAAGGCGTTGCACAAACGTAGACACGTTTAATTGCCGACACGGCACACCATCACAGAGAACCGCAGTTGTTGTGTCCTGTAGCGATGATCAGACACAGTTGCCAGTTGCTATTACTGGCCACTGGTACAATTCGTTGCTTGTTTTCCATCAGGAAATTTGTTAATGTTGCTTGTGTCTTCAACTGACGACTTCTAGTTTCCAGTTACCGACACCGAACACTGTTTGAACGTCAATGAGTATGTGTTAAGTGGGAGCAACTGGACACAAAAAATGTTTACGTATGCACAGGGAGTGGATGATTTCATACTGATTCTATAAACTTCTAATATTCATCGGTTTCTGGTATCTGACAAGACACAAAAGTGTCCACGTTTGCGCCCTGCCTTAAACTACAACAAGACAACTCGGCTGATCAGTGCTATGTTGCCACAAATCGACTTTTACAAATATCACTAGGTGTTTGTACCAACGGCTGGTGCAACAGCAATTGCGAACTCTTTTCCCCGCACTGGTTTCTTCTACATCGGCCAATCTCGTCTATCGGAATGAAATACGTACTTCGGAAAGACATTAAGCTGCTTGTCCTTTACAAAAGTAGAAGTCACAGCGGAGTCTTCTGAGCGAGCTCGCTCAGATAAAATAAAGATAATTTAAACAAATTTTCAAGATATAATTACAACTCTAAATAGCACCCGTGCGAATTCGGGCGAGTCGCTAGTAGTAAATAAATACCAATTCTGAAACATGTGATATTGCTCGGAATGCGCCATAGCAATCCATTCGCAATGACAATGGTCATCAGACGAAATAATGACACCGCTGAACCGTTATGCTATCGCGTTGCCTTTCGTCTCGTCTCAGGCCATTGGATACGATTTCACAGCGAAATAGGAAATAATCTATCACACCTGTCGGAGAAATCAAATCTTGAATCTCATGCAGTTATTTTTTATGTATCCAGTTTTTTTTTTTAGTTTTCTTACTTCGCGAGTATGTCCTAATTTGGACATTGACAATTTCTTGACAATTTTCTTTAACCATTCCTACACACCTGGGGCAGAAGCCACCCGCAGAAGGTTGCGGATTCGTATCCCGCACCGGGATATACGAGATACGAACCCGCAACCTTCTGCGCCTCTTCATGTTTGTGATCTGCAAGTATATTGGTCCTCTCGGGTCTGGGTTTCTATGTATAAAATTTGCAACAAACATTTATACAACAAAAAGTATATCAGTCATGTGGTACCTATAACACAATCTCTGCTTACTTTGGGGCCAGATGACGTTGTGTGAAATGTCCGGCATTATATATATAGTGATTAATAGGCCTACCACGCACTAACGAAATAATCCGCGCAGTTTTTTGGCTATTGTATGCCTACTTCTGCCTCCATGTTCTACAGAAAATTGCGAAGAAATGCGCCGCGGAATAATCATCAATGCGCGCTCGGCTTAAACTCAATTCTCGAGAAATATTTTCTTATCATACAATTTATTACTATCACAAGTCGCTCCTTTGTTTAGTTTAGATGACGAAAATGGGCAGGCTGGCAGTTGGGCAGGCTGCCCTGAGGCAGTATCTTTTGCAGTCTCTCGTAGACTGCATTACTTGCTTTTGAATACTATGTCCTTTAATTATGGGTCTTGTGTTGGCCGTGTTTTAGTTTGACCTTTTTCCATTTTAGGGTTCCGAGATCCTCAAGGAACCCTTATAGATTCGCAGTGTCTGTCTGTCTTTACAAAATCAAAGTCAAGTCAAAGTCAAAAGATATTTTATTCAATACAATCACAAGGATCACTTTGAAACGTCTTACATACTAGGTGAATTTAGATGCCATTTCTTCCTAACTTAAACCCGAGAAGAACCGGCAAGAAACTCGTCCTGGTCCTAGCGCTTTTTTGCATGATCCATCTTATAACTTACCTTAACTACAAAACACGAATACAAGAGAATTTATACATTTCAAATGTGTCGGTTAACTGTCTGAGGGCAGAGTAACATGAGGCCATGCATTCTTATCAATAATATAGTCATTTATTAATTATAATACGCTTTCTTCAAAAGACTACCCTTTATGTAAGCTTTAAATTTAAACAGACATTAAGAACTCCTGTTCGCAGACTTGTCGAGATTAATTTTTGCACGGTTGTGCGTAGGTATTAGTGGCATCTACAAAGTTATCAAATAATAAATTTCAAAAAAAGTTTTTTTAAGTACGTGAATATAAATAAAAGCCTGATTAGTAAACCTTAAAAAAACATTGTAAGCTACATACCTAAAATAACTATCTATTCATACAAAATTATTTTATCTTCTTTTTGGTAATATATTTCTACGTTTTGGGGTAGATACCTTAGACCCGTAGGGACTTAGGCGTGGCTCCTATTCAGAGAGTTATCCAAGAGACTGGTGGATAATGATCAAAGGGCTGGTGCTTACCTAGGACATAGGATTAGTATGATTATTCAACGAAGTAACGTTGCCTTTTAGACACTTTACCTGCGGTCAGTGAACTGAATTTTGGATGTTATCTATAAGTAATTGTAAATTGTTCTGTAAATTTCAGTTATTCAATTTGTAAAGAAAACAAAAATTTGCTTTCTATTTAGTTGATGTTCGAATGGTTTGGGACTTGACCACTATTTCTATGAATGTACTAGTTGATTATCTTTCCATTCAAACGTCGAAGGGTGATCACTCCACTGTCTGATGTTAGACAACCAAAATTAATAGTGATATCAATTTGTCTTGTCATTATCTATGCTTGTATGAAAACAGAATCGTAATAACAATATTGCATTGAAAGATACAAGCCTCCAAAAACTCTTATTTGAACACTGATTTTAGCGCAACTTTAGGCGTACATAAATAACATAAGAAGTACGCAAACTACAAAATTACTTTCATACAAGCGTAGTTTATTTATTCAAAAGCTCAAATTACTTCATCTTGAATAGATACATTCAGTAGTTTTGTCATGAGAACCCTTCAGCTAAATGTCTGTTCATCATTTTTTGAATCATCATAATGCATTTCACTAACTTATTGATTACTTATATTAATATACTGATTATTATTGACTTTAACCTACACTGTACTGTTCTTACAAGCTCTTAGCTAAGTTAGCAGTTGTTTCATTGTATTTTCCCAAAATCATCATTAGCCTTCGTTCATCTGCTGAAGATGATTTAGGTGGCGTCAGTAAAGTTACAAATCAGTTAATTATAATTGAAAACATTCGTTCATGGATCCACTCCAGCAAGCTGAGGTGGGTGAAGTTACCTCTCCACTGACGTCGTCTGCCTGGGATTCTGTTTGATAGTGCAGGCCTTCCCAGGTACCCACAATAACGGCTGGCACCGAGCCGGGCTTGTTTCAAGTTTTCCTTCTCTATTTCGACGACCTCTGTGGCGCAGAGGGCTAAGGTGTGGGCTGGCTGAGACGCAAAAGGTTGCGGGTTCGATTCCCGCCACCGGACAAATGTTTGTATGATCTGCAAGTATTTGTCTCGCGTCTGGGTGTTTCTATGTATAATATGTATGTATTTGGGAAAAAAAATGTATTTAAGTAGTATATCAGTTATGTGGTACCCATAACACAAGCTCTGCTTACTTTGGGGCCAGATGATGCTGTGTGAATTGTCCGGCATTATTATTATTATTATATTATTATTGCTAGCTCTTCTGTTAGTCAGCAGGGGGACTAATCTCCAATAATTTGAAGATTAACGCAGTCGTCTCCATCATCAGTCTCCAAGCAGTACTCATCTGGGATCAGTTCCACGTAGAAATCCTCACTCGAAGTGTTATATAGTTCAGCGAATATCACCAACCCGATTTTACAGACAGATGCAGGTGCTGCGCAATTTTTGATAATCCTCAGCATTTTATTCTTATTTTACCATAAACAAAGAAGAAACTAGCTCAAGAAATTGAGGACTTAAATTATAAGAAAGATAATCTCAAGGCCAAAGATAAAGGGCTCCCAAATATCATAAAATGTTTCTCAACGCCTGCAAACAGCCTTGGAACCTACGACCATATAACACAAAGACGTATCGAGTTGATACAGATATTTATACAACACTGATTGTTGTGTGTAAACAATGTTATCACTCAGATAACACTGATAACGATCTACACGTATGAAAATCTTGGTAATGCCACAAAATAAGGTAACTCTGGAGTCTGTGAAAGTCAAAGTCAAAGTCAAAACATTAATTATTTAATAAAATCACAGTAAAAATAAAAGTCAAGGATAAAATAATATTTCCTCTGGGTTATCGCAATGGGCCAAGGCTCGACTGAGATGCAGATAATTGCGGGTTCGATTCCCAGCGTAGGACAAATGTTTGTACGATCTGCAAGTATTTGTCTCGAGTCTGGGTGGTACCATGTATAACATGTATTTACAAAAAAGTTAATAAGTAGTATATCAGTCATGTGGTACCCATAACACAAGCTCTGTTTACTTTGGGGCCAGATGATGCTGTGTGAAATGTCCGGCATTATTTAACATTTTAACATTTAATTTATAACACCATAACCCATGGAGACCAAGCTGGTTGACCGCTGTACCACACTGGCACTGATGAGGGGCGCAGCACCGGTCAACAGCAACAGCGGTCGACCAGCTTGGTCTCCATTGGTTATCGTGTCATAGGGCCGCCGGTAGGATTGCCCGCCACGCCAGTCTTAACGATATCATTCGTCGGGCACTCACCAGCGTCAACGTACCAGCTGTTCTCGAACCCACCGGTCTGATACGTGATGATGGTAAGAGGCCTGATGGTATGACTCTTGTCCCTTGGGAGATGGGTAGGCCATTAGTGTGGGATGCTACTTGCGTAGACACCCTGGCCGCATCCCATCTGTCGGGGACTTCCGTTAGGGCTGGTGCGGCGGCTGAATGTGCCGAGGACCTTAAAAACCGCAAATATGCTGGTTTGGATAAGGCCTACATATTTGAGCCTTTTGGAGTCGAGACCCTGGGCCCGTGGGGAGCAGGAGCCCACCGCGTATTCAAAATTATTTCACGGCGTCTAGTAGATACGTTGCATGACCCAAGAGCTGGCTCCAATCTGGCTCAGCGTATTAGCATTGCCATTCAACGTGGTAATGCCGCTAGTATCTTGGGAACGCTGCCCTCTGGCAGTGATCTGGATCAGTTGAGCTATCTATAGATCGTTTTAAATGGTCCTTAGATAGCTCAACTGTTTCACGTGTATTTTATATTATTGTATATTATTTTACATTTCTGTAAATATTTATAACCAATTGTATAAAACCTTTGCCCAGCAGTGGGACAGCATAGGCTATAATAATTCATGTTTTAAAACTCTAAATATTGAATTCGCCACGAGCGTTTCTTGATAACCAAAGAATTTCCATACGAAAGTAATATCCTACTCATATTAGAAATGTAAATGTTTGATGTTAGTTTGCGGCTCAATCACGCCAAAATGATTGAATGAATTTGGATAAAACATGGTCCAAGTCAAAGTGAAATCATTATTTATTCAATAAAATCACAAGGACCACTTTGAATCGTCTTCTTACATGCTAGTGAATCTAAGTGCCGGTTCCTTCTAACCCCAAGAAGAATCCGGCAAGAAACTCGTCTGGTCTTTTGTGGTCTGGTGGACTTTTTGATCTTTGTCAATTTTGTTACGGATGCCGAGTCGAGTTGGAGTTAGTATATAGAGTCTATTTTAATAAACGCACACTAACTAATGAATTTGTTTAAATCTATTGCCATATCTATTCATTGACATGAGAATGACAAGGACAAAACATACTTAAATCTATGACAGCTAATTTTGTGATAGAGAGGTAGTCTATGATTTGGAATACCATTTGAATTACCATTGAGGTAAATATTATTTTTGTCGTTCCATTACGTCAATAGTACCTTAGCAACTATTGTGTTTTGTTATCCGTGGTACGTTCAAGAAATTATAATCAATTATAATTATATCAGTATAAAGTTATAATTACTTACGTTTTAAAAACTAAAAAGAAACCGACTTCATTGAATGAAATTTGAGCCTATAGTAAATTTTTAGTGGAAAGTAGATGTATTTTGTATATATATAATATGGGTAGGCCAAATAAACGCTCCAATGAGACAGCGAGGTATCGAAGTGCATGAAAACATCATCGATGTATACAATTTTTAGATTTTCGTTTATTTTCAGCTCGACCGATTTTGATAAAATTTATATGGGACCACCTGTAAAGTATTCCCTTTCAAACAAAAAAAGAATTATCCAAATCGGTTCAGCCGTTTTCGAGTAATCGGTGAACATTCCGACGAATTGAGAACCTCCTCCTTTTTGATAATGTCGGTTCAAAATGTTAATTGTAACCAGTTGAATAGGTTATGTTAGAGTAGGTATAGACAACACCGGACAAGGCGAGCGTGCAAAGCGAGCATGCATTGGTAGACGCCGCCGAAGCGCCCGAAAAATGTAGTTCATCTGTTCAGATAGAAGGGAATATTATTAAATTCTCATATTTATGTTAGTAAGGTATTAGTAGGTTAACTTATATTAGAGAGTAGAAAATAAAGCGCAAGGCAAGCGAGCAAAGCGAGCAGCGGCCGCCGAAGCATCTGAATAATGCTTCATCGAATTCTAACGGTGATACCGATACCTGTAAACAAACGTACTTTTTATGTAGATACCACGCGAGCAAAGCCACAGGTAGAAGCTAGTAATAAATTTGTGTACCTTACCTATCTATATCTCTGCGAATCCTTCCAATTACGCATACCTAATGCCAATAAAATTATCTTGAGACAAAGAGCCTAAGTAAATTCGTTTGTGGTATTTGTTCAGACGCAAGTCATTAACTTCACATTGGGCTTCAGACGTATAATTCTTTGTATTATGAGTTAGTGTGATCGCACTGCCATGGCCTGTATGGAAGTCGCTTAATCGACTTCGCACTCAGGTTGGCCGCTGTAGATTTTACATGTGCGAATGGGGATTTAGGGACCCGCGCGTTGCGACTTTGGTGCTCCAACACAATCTATGGCGCATCTACTCGTGTGTCCTCTCTGTCCAAGTACTTGCACCAGGGTAGACCTTTGAGTACCTCCTTCTTTTTTTGAAGTTGATAAAGTTTTTATATTACGCTTTTTAGTACTTTATCATTTATCGAAATTCGTAAGCACCACTGGAAAGTCACAGGAATTTAGTTTCATGCAAGTGGATGACATATTTTTTTCAGTTTAAATGATTTAAAAACCTAACTACTGAACCGATTTTTATGAAATTTATATCGCACCAATCGGGAAGTACCTACATATGAAATCAAGTTTGACAAATGACGGAGTTATGAGGTAAGAAACATAAAAAAACACAGTCGAATTGAGAACCTCCTCCTTTTTTGAAGTTTTTTGCAAACCACCTGAAGTGTTTTTTTAATACAACGCATTATAATTAATTCAATTATTACTTCTATTACGTTCTGCATGCTCCCTGTTGTATATCTTATAAGTTTAACTGTTATGTTAATTTAAAATGTCTCATTAACTGAAAAGTTAACTTGTTTTCGAGAATAAATATCTTTAAACAGAATTAGCGCATACTTGAGCTGTTTTATTAGCTCGTATATTTCATTAATGTTTATTTTGTCTGTAATTTCAGGGAGAACTGGCAACACCTGTAGCGTGGACATGAACTGTCCGGATAACGCGTTCTGTAGGCAAAGCAGTTACTGCGTGTGCAAAGAGGGGTTCGTTTATGCTGCCATTAACAGCACCCAGAAAGGATGTTTGAAAGGTGAGTAAGCCAACAGTTGGCTGGGTAATTGGTGCTGGGTTTTGTAATTTTGCCTCATAAAAACATGTCTATTGCGTGATCAGAGAGGCTGGATCAGCCATTGAACATGGCTTTGCCGAGAGTATTTGTGATGCTGCAGCTGCCTTCAGACTGTGATCTGGATAAGATGATAAATAAGATATAAATGTTTTTTATCAACCTATACTTTCCCACTGCTGATCTCTGCTGCAAAGGTCTCCCTGTCCCCTGCCACCTCCCACCAGCCTTTCCCGAAGACATCGAGGTCATCACGTTTCGTCGTCAACATTTCTTCGGCCTGCCCCGGCTGCGTCGCCCATCAGGCACCCATTGTGTGAGGACCTCTGCTCACCTGTCTTCACTCATACGGTTGACGTGCCCCACCCAACTCAATTTTGATTTGGAGGTCTTGTCTCCGTCGTCTACGATCATCTTTGCGCGCAAGGGATAAAGGGATGCGGACAGTCTTCACCCCTAGCACGCTACGGTCCATAGCTCGTTGGCAGCTCAATTCATATGTATTTTATATCTGCACATTTTTGTAAATTTTATATTTTAGTATGCTGATGCAATCTCATGTTATGCTTATTCCAGAGGCTAGAAATGGTGAAGAATGCATGCAGCACATCCAGTGTCAATCAACCCTGGGGATCCACTCGGAATGCGCAAACGGCCTCTGCGCCTGCTCAGCAGCCTCGCACTTGGAAGAGGACAGATGTTACGAGACTGCCGGTTCGTAGATTCTACTCAAAATACCAGTCTCATTTACTGATTTTAAATATGATAATGTTTTACTAGCTTTTACCCGCGGCTTCGTACGCGTGGTACACACGTGTCTTTATGTTATTCTAAGTCCAAATCTAAATACTAACCAAGTATAATCTGAATATGTTTTGGCATTATTATGTGATTGAGATTCGAACCGGTAGTCATCTAAAAGTCTATACTAGTTGGCGACCTCTGTGGCGCAGTGGGCCAAGGATAACCTGAGACGCGAGTTGCGGGTTCGATTTCCGCCGTGAGATATATGTTTGTATGATCTCGGATCTGGGTGTATCTATGTATGTATGTATTTACATAAAAATATATAAGTAATATATCAGTCACGTGGTACCCATAACACAAGCTCTGCGTACTTTGGAGACAGATGATGCTGTGTGAAATGTCCGGCATTATTTATTTATTAATTTATTTATTAATAAATAATACCGGACATTTCACACAGCATCATCTGTCCCCAAAATAAGCAGAGCTTATGCTATCTGGACCAATTTGGCACACTTAAGGAGGGCATGTTGATTTTTTATCGTTGTTAGTATGTAAAGTGATTAAGATACAATAGAATTGAATACATTTATATTTGCAACAACACATTACAATAGACATACAATAACCCGTACATACTAACTTAATTAATGGTTGCCGCAAAATGGACCCTAACTCAGCATAAATAATATAATATAATTTCAAAGTGATCCTTGTGATTGTATTCAATAAATCATCTTTTGACTTTTGACTTTGACATATGCGGCCAACAAACAGCGCTGGTCTTCCGTTAGGACCGATTTTGTTAATCGGACATGAAAACTAAAACTGAAGAAATAAACAAAGCTAATAAACAAAAGTTACAAAATAGAAAATAAAATGAATACAAATGAATAATGAACTGTAATACACACAGCGCCATCTAGCCACAAACTTAGCAAAGCTGTGTCATAGAGGTAGTACTACCGGAACCAGAAGGCTGAATCTTACTCAACATTTATACTACTTATTGTGTTTACTGTGTTTTGTGTTTATTTTTATGTTCTGTTACCTACATACATATTTCTCTATTTGTTTTATACCTTACCTTGTTTTCTCCATTTGTTTACCAAACAAATTCTATTCCATCTATGTCACATTGGGCCTTGCATCACCTCTTGCGATCATGTTTGTAAGCATTACTCCCATTATGTAAATTAAATCAGCACTCCAAGCCAGCAACGCTATCGTATCGTTAGAAAGTTCCATTACACCTGGAAACTGCACTTAGTGTTATTCATCATATTGAAGATGATTTAGGTGGTGTTAGTCAAGTTACAGAGCAGTTATTTGTAATTGAAAACATTCGTTCATGGATCCACTACAGCAAGCAGAGGTGGGTGAAGTTTCCTCTCCACTGACGCCACTCTGCCTGGGATTCTGTTTGATTGCGCCAGCCTTCCCAGGTACCCAGCTACCCACAGTAATTGCAATCCCAGTAACCCAGGTGTTTGTCGTTTCCAGTGATTGGTGAGCGGTGCCAGACGGATATGAACTGCTACTTGGGCGAGCAAGGGCTGGAGCGGCAGGCGTTCTGCGTGCGAGGATATTGCAGCTGTCAGTTGCAGTTCAGCCCTAGAGATAAAGGCACCAGGTATAACCCTACTAATATTTTACCTACATTGTTTTGTACTTGCATATTATCTTGAAGTAGGAAATAAAAGGTTGGTTGAGGAATTGGTTCCCTCCTAGAACAGACATTTGTGTGATGAACATAGATGTTCTGTGTTTAAAGTATCGTAAGTGTAAAAGGCTAGGGCTCTTTATGGTGGGAGTCCTAGGCCTCCTAGTTATTGGTTGTTAAAATGAGAAGTCCAAAGTTCACTGTAGATGGTTGTATTTATCGGACTTCACACTAGTACAGGAAATGGATAGAAAAGTACAATAAACTGGTATAAAAGACTAATAAAGATTGGTCGCGGAAAGCGACTTTGTTTTATACTAAGTAATGATTACTTAGTATAAAACAAAGTCGCTTTCCGCTGTCTGTCTGTCCCTATGTAGGTATGCTTAGATCTTTAAAACAACGCAACTGATTTTAATGCGATTTTTTTTATAGATAAAGTGATTCAAGAGGAAGGTTTATATGTATAATACATGCATAATATAGTGGATAAACACTGATAATTTTAGAGGTTTCCAATGTGGCGTCGTAAATAAAGTCATATATTTGCGCTTACATTGCAAACGCTGTCTGAACCCTACGAGAACAAAATAATGTACTACAGTATTGTACACCTTAAAAAGGTCTACAAAAAAGTCCGCGATGGTATATGGCTATCTCTTAGGGATAACCATTCTGTAGTATAATTAGTATCAGCATTGCACCCGTGCGAAGCCGAGGCGGGTCGCTAGTAATATAAATGGTATAAAATGTTATATATGGTGAGATGGTTATGAGTAACGCGGTGCCGGGCTGGCAGATAGTAGCAATTGTGTATATTTGCTTGTAAGGCAAAAATACATAACTGCTGTATTCGGTATAAACCCGAACAATAAATATGTATTTAAGTATTCCATGGCGTTTCTGTATTTAAATGACTATCCCACTGACTTAGTTTTTTTTTTTATCATCGACAAACCGACGTTTGACAACGATCTCGCCTGATGTTAAGCGACGATGTGACCAACGATAGGGCACGCAGGTCTAGAAGACACCTATTCACTCGAGACCTAGATCGTAGCTTTCAGGAAGTTTAATGGTTTTGGAATGTCCAGATGTGTTCGTGACGCAGTCCTGGGCGAGGTCTGCGAAGACCAACTGCAGTGCGCAGGTGTGGGTCTCGAGTGCAGAGAAACCTGCCGATGCCGGGACAATTGGGTCGCGCATTCCGAAACCAACTCCTGTGTTGAGTGTAAGTTGCACTAAGTTTATTAAACGCGGCGTCAGAGAATACTAGCGTTATAAGAGCGTTCTAAACGCTACTATAACTTATGCTGAGTGACGACCGATGTTGTTGTCAATTTACTTGCTTGTTAGTACATAAGTACTTGTATGATATAATGTGACATAAAATATATTTTCTTTCTTCTTCTTTCTATTGTTTCCAAGTAGCATCATACCTGCAGTAGCTTAGGTATTTCCTCAAATTAATCTCCAGGATCGGTAGACTTAGACACCCTAAATGTTTAAATAGATTAATGTAAAAGGGGCATGTTGAGACTTTTTATTTCGCAAACGAATGAACGAACGAAACAAATATAAATTTACCAGACCTTCACATAATAGTAACAAAAGATTTGAGGAGATGTTTACCGAATAGGAGATTAGTCGTGAGCATGTGCTTTCTTTTTGGAACGAGTTCCTTATCGCGGACTTGGAGGATGGGGGCTAGGTGAAAAAAAGTGTAAGATTTTTCCGTCACGAATTTCCGTCACGACCCTTTAGTGTAGAATTTTATAACTATACATAGTGTGACACGATTCTTCATCTCCGAACAAAATATCTTCGACAAAATATAAAATAATAATTATGATGAAATTATATTGTTTTACTTATAAATTAGTTATTTCTGCGATTCATTTAATTGCTCTCAGACGCTAATAATTCATTTATTTGTATTTGTTAATCAATAATATAATACGTTTATCAATAATAATATACGATCGGAACTTCGTTCCAACCGAGTGTGAACGACACTCACGCATTTTTATTTTCTCAACCGTCTTATATTTTTTGTTCATGTGAGGACATGTATGCTACATACTTAATTATTAACAACTGTGAATTATATTCTATCCGTAATTAAACAATTACTTGTAGATAGAAAACCGAGTCCAGAACCGCAAATAAAGTGCCCAAAAGGCAATGTCAGAATGTCTTCAATGTCAATGTCAATGTCTGACAAGATCAGAAGTAACGTTCCATCTAGTTAATTATGTAGTTATAGCAGTTAATTTTATAACTATAGCATCAATTATTTTAGGAAGCATTATGCTGAGTTTAAGACCTGTTTCGATGCACATACACAACGGGACTAGCTCGGGACTAAAATATCTTTATTTGATTTCACATTTAAAAATCAAAATTAAAAATATTTTATTAATTAAAAACAAGTACCTAGTAGATTAATGTTTGGGGATCTCTTCGGTTAGGTTAAAATAACCTGTCTTTTCCGTTGTTGAAAGGAACACTTGAATTTAACAAAACAAAATTCAACGACTTCAACATTAAACGAAAGTCAGTAAAAAAGGTAACATCGTGGTACAAAAGATATGATAAATGTAGTAACAATAAGCTATAGATATACATACAATCTAAGTCATTTACCTAAGTAGGAACCTATCATTTGTATGTACTAGACTAGGTTCCTTCAACTAAGTAGGTATGCACTAGGTACC
This sequence comes from Lampropteryx suffumata, assembly GCA_948098915.1. Taxonomy (NCBI): domain Eukaryota; kingdom Metazoa; phylum Arthropoda; class Insecta; order Lepidoptera; family Geometridae; genus Lampropteryx; species Lampropteryx suffumata. The sequence goes on from OX402545.1 coordinate 2,917,844, forward strand.
CTATTTTGTTTCTTAAATTTTTTTGAAGTGAAAACTTCTTTTAGCGCGGTACGCATATTTTTAGATGAGGTAAAACCTCTGGATTCGCGACACCGTTACCGTTTTTGGGGTCAGACGCAGGGCTGCCGCGCTCGCCCCATTTGATTATAAACCTAAATTCACATGTTTACAGTCTACTTTTGTATGGAGAAGTTTACTGAGTTAGGTTCTTTGATATATTATCTACATTCTGAACAAAAATATTGCATCATCTGTGTTCGTTCAGTATTTGATTGGCAGTCGCCATAATTACTGATTTTGAAGTGATTTATTACTTAACTCTAACGCGCCAAAATGAGTTTTCACTTCCGTCGGCACTCCCAGAGTGCAACCCAATTTTTTTTTTATCTACATACTTTCACTACAATGTTTATTATCATTGTTCCTGTTTTTCGTTCTGCCCTGTGTTATCAAATAAATAAATTCTGTTTAAAACGATCTAGAGATCCAGATAGCTCAACTGATCCAGACCACTGCCCGAAAGAAGCGTCCCCTAGACACTGGCGGCTTTGACGTGGCAATGCTATTACACTGGGCCAGATAGTAGCCAGCTCGGTTTACGCTATGTTTCTACCACAATGTTTCGACGAAGTAAAATAATTATGAAAATAATATTATTGTCGTTCGGGGGTTAGATGGTGTTGTGTGTCCATCAATTTATTTATTTTTATGTAATGAAACAGCATTTCTCCTTCGTACAATCCGAGTACCGCTCGACATCATGTCGTGTTGTTTATTCATTTGCCATCTACGAACCATCTACTGCCGGGAAAAGTCATTTGACGTACTTATTAAATAAAATGGAATAGTAAAGGAAGTCATAATATATTTATAATCAACAACACGAGTTTAAAAATATAATAAAAAACAACGAGTGCGTCCCGGGACGACCGACAGAAGTGATAACTTAAACTAATCTAACTAGCGCTGTGGTTTAGAGTGAGAGAGGAGCCTGCCTACCGCTGCCACATGCGTGAGAGAAAGGCAAGCCAGGTAGACAAGCGCCGTAACGCGTTACGTAACGAAGTGGTTCACCCTCCCATAAGAAGTTATCAAATATAAACCCGGTGTAAAAATAATCATGACATAACTATACAATTAGAAATCATGACATTTATTTCGTTATCCCACAGCCGTGAAAGCTCTTAACGATTCGTGTGAGTACGACGTGCAATGCGACGCGTTGTCCGGAGCGGGAGACGTTCGCTCGTCGGGCGCGACGCTGTGTCTCGGCGGACAGTGCATGTGTTCCTTCAACGCACGCTCTGTCGGAGATCCGGCCCGATGCTGGCACAGGCGACGTCCGGGACAGGAATGCAGGCGGGATGAGGTAAACACTTCTTCAGATTGCGTTATGTGGGTGATTACTTGTGCCTCGTAAAAGCATCAAAGTAATCATTTGGAAGCGAGCTTACTTATGCTGAAATTTTCTAAAAGGAGGTGTTACACCAAACATTATGACCTCGGTTTGTATTGTATTTGTATTGTATTTGTATTGTATTTGTATTGTATTGTATTTGTATTGTATTTGTATTGTATTTGTATTGTATTTGTATTGTATTTGTATTGTATTTGTATTGTATTTGTATTGTATTTGTATTGTATTTGTATTGTATTTGTATTTGTATTGTATTTGTATTGTATTTGTATTGTATTGTATTTGTATTGTATTTGTATTGTATTTGTATTGTATTTGTATTTCTATTAAAATTACAGACGCTTAATTCTACTACGTGACTAATTTAGATGAAATAGGCTTATCCAGTAGGTACAGTAGTCTAGTCAGATAATAATAAATATCCCTTCTACTTGATTTTCAGGAATGCTTCTCTGAAGAAGACGAGCCCGGATACTGTCTCGCTGGACGATGTACCTGTAAAACCTGCTCGCCTGACGCGAGCGATTTTGGAGGAGCTAACACGCTATCATGCCCACCAGTAATCGTCGCCGCCATCTTGTCTATAGCCGCCATCTTTAGGCACTAGGCGCCATCTTGGTGACGCCATGTTGAAAATAACCGTAGGAAATAGGTATTAGCAGAGGCTATCTTGGACTGTACCGGTTTTACAATTGTTTCAACAAGAGTATTTTAGCTAATAACGAATCCATCGAATGCGAGCATGAGTGTTTCCATAAAATAATATATTAAATATAAAAGCATACATTATAATTACGTTTTAAAAACTAAAAAAGCAACCGACTTCATGTATATACACAACTAATGTAAAACGTTCCCGTAAGGAGTTCCCTTGACTGTCCTTCGTCTTCATCATCAGACCTCTAATGACAGTCACAATCCATCTAGGTTTAAAGTTCTCATCAATAAAAATTAATCAAAAATTACCCAAACACCAGGTAATTGCTGTAAATCGTTGAGGAGTTCCCTCGACTGTCTTTCGGCTCCATCATCATATCGACTCCAGACCTTTATTAAATAGTAGTGCTTTAAATACTTTATGAAAAAAATTAACGCACTAGTCGCCACTACGATTTTCGTTTCCCTCGATTTATCTGGGATGCCATCATGAGATCCTGGTTTCCTTATCATGGTACCACCCTTGGGATATATCCTTTCCAATACAAAAATAACAATCAAAATCGGTTCATAAACGACGAAGTTATCAGCGAACACACATAAAAAAGTAATATATATACGGTCGAATTGATAAACCTTTTTTTGAAGTTGGTTAAAAATACTAAAATATAGGTTTAAATACCATGAAATGCCTTAATATTATAAACTATATTATGATAACATTATAAATTGTTCAGTTTGTAAAACTAATGGCACAATATTAGTAAATAGGTTGTTAAATCGTTCGTAGTTTATTTCAAAGTCTATTTTAAGTTGTATATAAAGTACTAATTGTTGTTTGTTGTTAATATTATAATTTAAGAGTAGATGAAACATCTTCCACTTTTATAGAAACAGTATTTTGTGAGTGCAATTTTTCTATGTATATTTGATTTCTGATACAAATCGAATACAGGCATTTATTTACTAAACTCAACTTTTCAACTTCAAAAATCATGTTTTTGCCAGAATAATCGATCTGTATCAGCATCAACTGAATGGGTAGATTTCAAGCCAAAGAAGTGTACACAAATATTAATTACCTACCTTGTGTAATTGTGTGTAAAATAAATAAAGATATATTTATTTTATTTCGTAGTTTCACTCACTTAAAACACCTATTGGTAAAAAAAACCCAATGATAAAAACAATCATTTTAATAAACCAGTCAATATATAAAACCTTATACAACCTACCTACCGTATCTACTTACATGACATACTAGCGTTTACGATGACATTTCAAAAATAATTTTAGACTTACATATTGGCAACGAAGTAATAACGAAGCAATATTTTCAGCGAAAGGAAAGACAGATCAGAGTGTAAATGATGAAAGCAAGGAGAGCTAAGAAACAGATGACGTGACAATACGTTCAGAATAGATAACAAAACAGACGATACAGAAAATCTACCTTCACGAATGCATATTCGATACCTAAAGTCGTGGGTTCGAAACCGGAGAAACCGGCGTGTCGTAGAACCTAAAAAGTTCGTCATGTGCCAATTGCACGAAAGGAACCCCTAAAACGTACAATACTCCTTGCACCACACTGTTTATAATTACATTCATTGAACATAAAAAATATCGATGCATCCATTTTTAGAATTTAGATGATTTTTAAAAAAAATTTAAATGAGACCTTTGTAACAAAAAAATGTTTTTTTTATTGAAAAAAAAAATTCTCCAAATCGGTGTCTTTGAGTATTCAGTGAACAAACATAAAACAACCGTGGAATTGAGAACCTCCTCCTTTTTTGAAGTTGGTTAAAAACACTATAAAAAGAAGAACAACTAAGGTCGTCTTACACTAGACGTCATAGGTATATCAGTGGTTCTAGTGCTGGACGAACTGAAAGAGGCGTGTAAGGCCTTCCGTACACTGGGCGACGCGGCCGCGTATACGAGGGGGTTCAGCGCAGAATTGGTGTAACCCAGCCATGAACACCATTGCCATGCTACGTCCCACACACACTCGCAGAGGGAATCTAGAAAAAGGAAATCTTCTGTAGTTTTACAAAACATCTTACACGATACACGAGTCAGCGGCACAAACTCGTTAGTGGGCGCAGCTAAAATGCATGCTATTTAACCAAGCTTAGTGTGAGAAAAGGATAGATGTGCACCAAGGATAGAGATGAGCAGTAAGAAGATAGCGTGATTATAATTTTGAGTCATATGATCAGATTAATCTATGATTTCTAAATAAAACGATTGCGTAAAAATAATGAATAGACCTTTGGCTCAAGTGTTCTCATCAAAAAACTACTGAATGTATTTATTAAAAAAAAAGTTATTTCAGATCTTGAATAAATAATCTATGCTTGTATCGGAGTATTTTTTTAGTTTGCGAACTCCGTTTGTTATTTATTCACACCTAAAGTTGCGCTAAAATCAGTGATGAAAAACGATTTTTTTTGAGTCTTGTATCTTTCAAACCCATATTATTTTTACAATTCTGTATTGATACAAGCATAGATTATGACAAGACAAATTTATATCACTTTTAGTTTTGGTTGTTCATCATCAGACGGTGGTGTGATTACCCTTCGACGTTTGTATGGAAAGATAATCGACTTGTTCACTCTAAGTTTCGACGACAACGGTGGCGCAGTGGGCCCTCCTGAGACGCAGATAGTTGCAGGTCCGATTCCCGCCACGAATCAAATGTTTGCATGATCTGCCAATATTTGTCGCTGGTCTGGGTGATTTTATATGTAGGTATAATATCTACATATTTACTTAAAAAAGTATATACATAAGTAGTATATCAGGCATGTGGTTCCCATAACACAAGCTCTATATACTTTGGATTGATCTGACTCTCTGAACGGGGTAAATAAAAAAAACTACAGTACTGATTTTCATACGGTTTTCACCAAATGGACGGAGAGATTGTGTATAATTCTTCTTCTTAGTTAACGGCATGTGTCATAATTATGTAAATTTTGTCAAGTGTTTATATTGTTTTCTTTCAACTACGTAGTAATGTTATCATTAATCACTACAAAACCGATCACAAAGGACGTATTTTTTGCTTAAAACCAAAACAGTGCAGTAATGTTATATTAAATCTCATTATTGCACTGTTTTTCATTATTGCACTGTTTTTTATTTTTATTTAGATATAAATTTACCACAAAGGTTTAATATCTCCCATTAAGTTTAATATAAAATGTTGCATTAGATCAAAAAGATACTGGCTGATAATAAAAATCGGCAGAATAAAACCGACATGGTGAAAAAATTAAATAAATGGCGCGCATTTTGGTGCAACAATCTACTATATTAGTATGTTGTCACAAAGTCGTAATAAAACCGTTAATAACTCAAGAAAAATATATACTATAATGTAATGATTAATATAATGATTAACTATAAATATTGACAGTCGGTCATGATAACGTCGCTGTTATAGTACATTGTGGTACTAGTGTGTAATGTTGGTGATTACCGCTGAGGCGCCATTGAGACCCGAGCCGCTAGGTGAGGGTCTTAAGAGAGCCGAGGACGGTAATCATCAATACACACGTGTATCATACGACGTTTTTCAACACACTTGTGAATAAAATAACTATAAAAACTCATTTTATTTAGTAGATAAAAAGTTTATTTAGAGAAACAATTAGTAAATGTGCAGTTAGTAAAATTATAATTAACTGATTTTGATGGCTTAGCGGTCTCATCAGATAGATTATTTATTGACATACTTTCATGTTCTATTGTAATTTGAGATGGCTCATTATTCGTGTAGATAGGTGAAATCCAATCATTGAATGTACTTGGTGTTTCGTCAGTAGGAAGCGCCTCAGAATCAAGTTTAATTCTTTTTGTGATTTTTGCACAAATTTCCTTCTTGTTTTGTATGGAATCTTCTACGTATGATTCTGCTAGATCGCCACCCACCATGACGCTTCAAAGTCATTATATCAGCTCCTGAATTAGCCAGCAATGTAGCTGAAATTCTTCTGAAACTATGTCCAGTGTTGCTCTCAGCATCTGCTAAACCTAAAAACTTAGCGATTTCTTTAGGCATAGAACCAAATTTATTTATACCTATAGGCTGACAGGTACATTTATCACTATGGTAATTTAGAAAGAAACGGTCAGTTTTTGCTTTTGGTGACCGCAAACTTTCATACTTCTTAACAATTTCATAGAATGCACCGTGTATGGTGAATGACCTCGGTATTTTATTTTTGGTGATAGGTATCTTCACTAAAAGCATCTGGCCATGGTTCTCTATGTTTTTTACGGTTATATTTGTTAATTCTTGTATCCTATAGGCACCAGTTACACCAAATATTAAGCATATATAAAGCAACTTGAAAAAAAAGAAACAATAATTAAGTTCAACACACAACACAGGCTGAAGTCGCGTAGATATTTCAAATTAATTTAACTAACCTTAGTAGCCAGATATTGGTTATCTGGAGCATCTTTTATAAATTTTTCAATATCGTCAGACGATAAAACCTTTGATTTCTTTGAATCCATCGGATAGTCTCTTTAGATAAGCTGACAAATTAGAGTATGTTTTTAAGTCCACTCCATTCTTTGTTCGGACTGTACTTTTTAACATTGAGTATAAACAATGAGCTAGGTTTGTACTTAGAAGATAATTCTTTAAAGTACGCCATGAACACATTTTCTGAAAAAGACTGCGTATTCTTGCTGTTTTGCCATTTTATGAAATTTTGGTACGCTAATAGATATTTTTCCTTGGAGTTTTCAGGTAGTAAACTTTCCATAACGTTAAGGGCTTCACATCTTATATCGGGCGGTGTACAACATAAATCATTTTCTTCGTAACTAGTACTTGTAGACATTTTAATTAATAAATAACTATAATTTCAACAGTGAAAACGAGTTGCGAAAAATGACTCGCTATGGCGGGAAAAATTAATCAGTTTTCCTATGCGCGCGCATTGCGATCAGCCATAGACTAAGGGATGAGGTTTTTTTTTTTATTTTCCGCGCATAGGGTTTGCGCCTATTCTGCCACGTACAAAATGAGGAATTTAAAGTTTTCTTTTATTACAGAGAAAACAAAATTTATATTTGAGTGAAAGTTTTATTTATTAAACACGTACGAGTTAAAATTATCTATTTAAATAAGAAGTTGCATGAAATGAGCAAGCAATAGGAACATTAATTTATTTGTTCTATTAAACACAATCTTTTTTTGAATAAAAACTTTTTTAAGAACAAAGCACCTCAACCAATAAAATTAAAAAAAAAACTATAACTCACTAGTGAGTTATAGCAATGAAAAAGTCACAGTTTGATTATGGGTGTCATTCTGTGCCTAATTGCGGTGACCATAGAGCCACTTTATGAGCAAGTGTGTTTAAAAATGATTTTATTGTTACATACATACCATGTCTTGATTATTTTCGGCCGTGTTGCTAAGCAAACATTAGGCTCTCATATTATTTATTTATCTCGAGTTATTTCCGGTTTTATTTAAATAGTTTAAAGAGACTTTCATTCCAATTACTCAAACCCGAGTATTGACTGAATTGACAGTGTCAGTAATTTTGAGTTTCTTTGTGACGAACGACAAAATACGACTTTGTGACTTTGACATCATACTACTACTTCTTCTTCTTCTTCTTTGTTTATGGCATGTGACATAATAATGCCAAATTTTCCAGTGTCATGTGTTTATGTTTGTATAAAGTCAATTTGTTTGTTAAAGTCTTAGTCGATGGTCAATTGTCAATTAGACGTCACGCGGAATGGCCGTATAATATTTTTTTTTGGGATTCCTCGTCGTTCAAATCTCATTGCACCACACAATACACATTTAATTAAATTGTCCATACCCCTCCTGTAGTCACAATTTAGGAATTAGTTAAAATTCCGCTAATATTACTGAATAAAACATGCAAATAAGCGAGTAAAAAATATTAAATTAGCAGAGCTATGTTACTGTACTTAGAAATGACAAATGAAGAATTGACATACTATAAAAATGTCCATTAGAAATAAATTATCAATATTTAATGTATTACTGATTCACTATTTTTGTGATAATGGCTTAGTACATACAGTGGTGGTCATATAAATAAGAACGCTGATATAAAGGGAAGTTTTTTTCAAACTAAGACGCAAAACTAATTGCATGCAATTTTTTTTATTTCTCTCGGTATCGTAAAACTTTTCCATAATACCCATAAAAATAAAAATAAATAGACAAACTTTAGAAATAACAAGACATAATTCAGTAGATTTTACACTGTTGAACGAATTATACAAGATTTCCAAGATCACCGCTATTACGTTTGTTTACTGATTCATAAGGGAGGCGTTGCAATCCGGTCTGACCGAGTGTATAAATAGTGAAGTTCGAGAGCGGTTTGGCACAGTCTCAGTCTGACGTTGGTCGAAGCAACAAGTCTGCAGAGCAGAGTGCTTTTTCGTCGGGGTGCGGAGTGAGTTGAGTGTTCCTGAGGATGCCTCGTGGAGGGGCGAAACACGTGTCGAATTTCTTTTAGAGGTAACTCTTTAGGAATAGATTGGCGGAATAGTACTAAATATTTGTCCATCTGTTTAATGTTTTGTAATGGATTTCCGCAAAGTCACGCCTGAATCAATTATATAACATTTATGGGGGTTATTTTGAAAAATCCTGAAACACGTGTCCATTTATTTCTCATTTTGATTATTCAAATCAAGTTTCAACTAAATCACACGACGCTTTAATAAGTTTAATATATTAGTTTTCACCCCTTTTCACCCTCCCCCTCTAAGGGTTGAATTAAAAAAAATCCGCCTTAGTTAGTGGTTTTGCTATAAAAGGAAGCTACCTTCCAAATTTCAGCTTTCTAGCTTCTGCGGTTTCGGCTCGGCGATGATGAATCAGTCAGTCAGTGAGGTTACGCTCTTTTATAGGTATAGATATAGATAGATGACTAGAAGTTCAAGTACCTATATAGAACTAACATCGTTAGATGACTGACTTTGATAGGTACAGTATTGGGTTAAACTGTCTGTCTGTCTGTCTGAATGCGATAAACTCAAAAACTACGGAACGGAGAAGGGAGTTATTAATGAGGAAGGTACAGGTGTACAATTCACACATACAAAACAATAAAAACACTATATACCTTCATGAACAATGTTGCGATTGTTGCATACCTACTTTACTATTGATATTGCCACATTTAATTTACAGATCTATGTTAGAACTGTAATTCGCTCATTGCTTATCATTTTGTCACTGCGGTAGGAATACACAACTCACCAATAGGGAGCATAACAAAAAATGGCGTCCAGCAAACTAGGAATAACGCCATCAGCATCACGATGGTCCGTGTAGCTCTTCTCTGCCGAGCATGGATGCAGCATCTAACATAAAATATATATAATTAGATTCTTTAAGCAGCGATATACTTCTAACCTGTCACGTACGGAATACAATAATAATAATAATACCAGACATTTCACACAGTATCATCTGGCCCCAAAGTAAGCAGAGCTCGTGTTATGGGTACCACATGACTGACATACTACTTATATACTTTTTTTTTGTAAATACATACATATTATACATAGAAACACCCAGACCCAGACAAATACATGCAGATCATACAAACATTTGTCCCGCGGCGGGAATCGAACAGGCAACCTTTTGCGTCTCAGCCGGCCTAAGCCCACTGCTCCACAGAGGTCGTCAATACTAACTACGTGGGCATGGGCATGTCCCAAATGTCAAATCTTTGGACGTTTCTCTGACTACCCTAAAATGATCACGTGTAGGTTAAATCATTTAGCGCGTGATACAATGGGCGACGCAAATCTCCTATATTTTGCTGCTTCTGATATAATTACATAGGTTAATTCTTACTAACCGTGAACTAACGTTTTTAATGGAGGATGGTTCTGTGGGTTTCGCACTTGCTCCTGGTAAATACATATGACGTCCTTTCGGAGACATAAATCTGGAAAAAAGTATACATTACTTGGTGAGTTGATATCTAATAATTTATTCCAAAGTTTCATACAAGACACGAATGCGCTACGTTCAACGATTTTAAAAACTCGATTCGACTCGACTCGACAAACAAATTAAACTCAATTAAATTAAACTCGTGATAATTAGTGTTTTCCTTCACTGACTCGGATTTAATGTAATTTATTGTTTAAGATAAAGTATTAATTACAAACCAAGATTGTTATACTCACGCAGTTATTTTTTGGACCTTTTCTTTCAAAGTCGATGATGATCGTATATTACGTGAATCGTTTTTGTCTATTTTTGGTTTTTCCTGTAAGAATAATCATTTTTTTTATCTTCGATATCAAAACAAAATTTTGTTTAATATTGGATTTACATAGCTATGTTTTTTATGACTACTATATGCTTTATTAATGAACTCCACTAAAAAAGAATATTCATATTCAGAGAATCACTTAGAAATAAGTTTAAAGAAATTAATATTATGACAGTGCCTTGTCAGTATATTTACGAAAATTTAATATATGTGCACAAAAGTGTTCATTTATTAAAAAAAAATGCGATAATCATTTTATTAACACTAGAAATAAAGATAAACTCGCTGTTCCCACTGTAAGGCTCGCTAAAGTTAATAAGTCTTTTATAGGGCAATGTGTACGCTTCTATAACAAGGTCCCAAGCGACGTGTTAGATTTGTCGATTGGCAAATTTAAAAACGTAATTAAACAGAAACTGTCTATTAAATCATATTATAAAATATCTGATTATTTAGATGACAAAAAAGCTTGGGATGAATCTGCTCCTACTCGACTCGGCATCCGTAACAAAATTGTCAAGGATCATACAAAAAAGTGTTAAGACCAGACAAGTTTCTTGCCGGATTCTTCTTGAACTGGGGTTAGGAGGAACCGGCACCTAGATTCACTAGCATGTAAGAAGACGATTCAAAGTGGTCCTAGTGATTTTATTGAATAAAGATATATTGAATTTCGAATATTCTTGACTAAACTGTAGCAACAAAAAAATACCTACATCTACAAAAGGGGTGCGTCCACAATGAGCTCGGATGAGCATCGGCGGTGGAGTGGCCAGCGCGCGCAGGATCTTTACATACATGACCAGCATCAAGCACGCTGGTAAGTAGAACGAGAAGAATGTGCTGACGAAAACGTAGCTGGAACAAAATGCATCAATTTACGGACGAATGGGAAATAAAAAGAGACGGTGCTGCATACACAATATTAGAGAGACATTACGTCAAGTCTACGCTGCTACAGCTACGCTAGTTCCAAGCTACAACTACGCTAGTTCTACGCTGCATCTACGCTAGGTCTACGCAACAGCTACGCTAGGTCTACGCGATAGCGTTAGATATAGATTACTACGCCTTACTACGCCACGCCTTAGATATAGATATTAGCTATAAGAATCCACTCACCCAACGTTAATATTGACAGAGCACGCCTTAGGTATCTCCCCAGGTAGATAATGCACTGGTGAGGGTACAAAGGCAGTAGGCAGCGCTACCGCCGCTGCCGCTGGCCAGATCAGAGCCGCGTAAAGCCTGGCTCGCTCAGTTCTTTTGGCACGAGCTAAGGGAGCCGTGATGCCGCACCAACGTTCCCAGCCTAGCAGGCAGATGGAGAGGATGGATGCGGTGCAGCAGAGCACGTCCAGCGTGTTCCAGCAAGCGCAGAAGACTATATCTGAAAAGTCAGGCATAATGGCACATCAGCACATTCTTAATCTTCTTAATGTTTTTTGGGAAAAACAGATGCCGACGTTTTCGTTTACGTGGAAATTTAATCGCATGCTATATTAATTTTTTAATTTTAATGTTGACTTTTAATGAATTTTACATCTTTCATTTCTTATTGACATTCTGTTTGTGTTTTATTGTATTTGTTACCTATTATTCTAAATTGTATGTAACATTGATGACTTTCTTATTGCATTTGGACGACTTGGAAATTTTCTGTAAGTCTATTTTTGTTTTTATGTAAATAAATAAATGAGTCCTAGATCTACCATAGTACCAAGAGTTAGGTAAAATTGAATTGAATCGCAAGACCAAAGACATCTCGCATATAATGATGGTGTATGAACAAACTATGCAAGTTGGTAGTTAAGAGTAGTAAAAAGGAATATATACTTACGTAGAATCTATCGTAAAAAAACAGCATGTCCAATTTATGTTTGAAAGACCATCTACCAATCAGCATAACCTACCAGATACCATGTAAGACAATTAAAAGTGATCCTTGTGTTTGTATTCAAAAATAACGATCAAATGCAAAAATTGCGCCTGAGACGGTTACCTTACCTATCTACTTATGCTGAGTACGTTATGTCAGCCTTCTGGTTCCCTTAGTCCTCCTTTATGACAGCTTTGCTTAGTTTGGGGCTAGATGGCTATGTGTCCATAGATATTTAGTAATGTATTTTTCTTTTTGTGTTTATTTTCTGTTTTGTAACTTTTGTTTGTTTATTTCTTAATTTATAATGTAGATTAATGTTTCATGTCCGCTTATCAGAATTGGTCCTAACGGAAGACCAGCGCGAATTGTAGAAACTGCAATCTGCATATGCTGAGTTAGGGTCCATTTTGCGACAACCGATAATTATGTTAGTATGTATAGGTTTCTTGTATTTTTGTCCATTATAATGTGTTGTTGCAAATAAAAACATATTCTATTCTATTCTATTCTATTCTACTCTATTCTATTCTATTCTATTCTAACTAACTACTTATTTACCATCATGTTTATGAATGCACCGACCATTGCTTTATCGAAAACACTATGTTAGATTTAAGGACAATTATCTTGGTAGTTGAATAATGTTAATAAAAATGTTAGCATACATCGATATAGGAGTACGTCACGGTCACGAGTTTAAGTTACCATAAATTAACTGTTTTCGGTTTTTTTTCCTTTACTTGTCTAACTGGCTTATTGTAAACTTTCTTGGTTCTAGATCAACGGGAAATACCCCATACATTTTGATTTACTAGCGATTGTCAAAATATGCGGCATTATGTATATTTACACTGTGTGACTTTTTACAACTTTAGGACACTGTAGACCTAAGTATATGATATCAATTTCAACTTGATACTTCCACGTATTTCTAAGAAAAAGAGTCTTGAACTACCTACAAACAAACAGACAGACCGACAGACATACAGACAACGAAGTGATAAGGGTTCCTTTTTTCCCTATATGGTATACGTAACTTTAAAAGCAAATTTGAAATCATTGAGTCCTTAAATTGAGTCATTTGACTGAACTATCAGCTCAGTTGGTAGTAGCTCTGCCTTCTGTGCTGTAAGTTAAGGGTTCGATTCCCTCCCATAATACGAGTAAACATTTGTCTGATGAACTTAGGTGTTAGTTCTGTGTCTGGGTGTTATAAAGTATCATTGTGCACGACAGGAGCCTCTGAGGCGCACTTACTAGTGATACGATTTGTTTTTTTTTTTTTTTGATTTGATAAGAAGAGGAAGAATAAAGTATCATAAGTATGTATTTAAAAATATTCAAGTATTCTATCAGTCATCTAGTCACCATAACACAAGCTATACTTAGTTTGGGCTTAGATGGTGTTAAGTGCATTGTCCACCAATATTAATATAATTATATTTATAAAAAAAATATTAAATAGGTGTCACAAAAGTGGAAACAAGAGCATACTCAGATGAAAAATAAACAGCTCTCTCGCAGCCGCCATCGGGAGCACAAACAGCCCGAGCAGCAAATCAGCAGTGGCCAGACTCGCCAGCGGGTAGTGCGCAGGCGCTCGCTGCAGTTTCCTTAGCGCGATCAGCACCGCCGCATTGCCGAGCACTGTCGCCAGCGTCACTGTGGCCATGCTGACCGCGCCCGCCCACCATGCGACTGTCGTCTCGCCGCGGAGTTGCGTTGCTCTATCATACACACTTTGATTTGATTTGATTTGATTTGATACACATAATAACAATGTTTTTTGTAAATGTAGATTTTATGTAATTATCTGCGGTTTATACCTATACTCTCAAATAGTAACGAACAACTTTGAACCTAAAAATTTCGATGACATGTGTCAAATCCACGAAAGGAGCATCTGAGGCGCACTTTAATCCTTTCACCACACTGGTTAGAAATAACTAGTGACAGAATAAAAATAACCACGCTATCCTATATTATAAACTAGCGACTCGGCCCGGCTTCGCACGGGTGCAATGCTGATACTAAATATACTACAGAATGTCTTTATATACAACGTTATCTAAGAGATAGACATACTATCGCGGACTTTTTTGTGTAACTTTTAAATGTGTACAATACTATAGTACACTATTTTGATCTATCTCGTAGGGTTCAGCCAGCGTTTGCAATGTAAGCACAAAAAAATGTGTTTATTTACGACATCACATTAGAAACCTCTAAAATTATCAGTGTTTCTCTACTATATTATGCATGTATTATACATATAAACTTTCCTCTTGAATCACTCAATCTATAAAAAAAACCGCATCAAAATCCGTTGCGTAGTTTTGAAGATCTAAGCATACAACGGGACAGACAGAGAGCAGAAAGCTACTTTGTTTTATACAATGTAATGATGATGTGAAAGTAGCTCTGTCTATCTGTTTGTTACATTTTCACGCCTAAGCCGCTGAACCGATTTCGATGAATTTTGGTATAGAGACAGATGGGACCTTGGAAAAGGACATAGGCTACTTTTTATGTAGGTACCATGCGTGGGAAGCTACGGGCATCAGCTAGTTATATATAAATGGTACACTAACAAGCAGTGGTATGGATTATTACTTCCAGAAAATGTATTTGCGCAATGCCAGTGCTCTCAAACGATCTGTCTTTGACTAACTACGGCTTCTAGACATCCTCAAAAATCTAAGAAATTAAAGATCTGAGGTTGTGTCTACCGAGTATTGTTAGAGTGTAGTACATCTTCTATATATACAAAAAGCAATGTGTTTATGATGTATGTTCCCTATAGACTCCAAAACGGCTGGACCGATTTCTATGAATTTTTCAGGAAATCTTCAATTGGCCTAGTGGGTAAATCCTAATCCTGTAAAGTTTGGTAGCAAACGGATAAACAGAACTTTGTTTTTTGCATCAATCGAATTTGGTATGGATATAGATTGTACCTTAGGAACGGACATAGGCTACTTGTATGTATGTACTATGCGTGCGAAGCCGCGGGCAGAAGCTAGTATTTACGTAATTTAGGTTTGAGTAGGTAGGTACTAATAATCGTTAATGTAGTTATTGATAAAATATGAGGATCTTGATGGATCGTATTCTACTCACGCAATCCTTTATATATTCAGGTCCTATGTTAACATTACTGCGCTTACGGTTGGAGTCATGACAATTGATGATAATGAACCAATCATAGTAAAATGTAAGTATGTATTTGTAAATGATTTAAGTGTTATATTAGTTATCTAGATTCTATAGTACAAGATTTGCTATATTTTGGGCTAAATAGTTATATTAGTGTAAATCGTAATAAAATTAATTAATTTATTTGCTCTTATGTTTGTTTAGGCATCTACTTACCAACTTGCTGCACTTTACATAAGTTCAAAAACAAATAATCAATCTCACTTTTGCATTCATAAACTCAATATTATTCAGTTTTCAGTCTCTGAAATCCTACGAAGCTGTTTAGCATACTTATTATTACGATTAGTAAAACTAAGCTTACGTATTATCTCAATCTACCCTCAATAGCTGTTAGTTTTCTGAATCTTTGGTGTTAAAACGTAGTTTGTCAGATTATGTCAATGTCATCAGTCAAGTCGTGATCTGTCAAGCATTTACCGGAAGAGAAGAATACGAACATATTATTGCGCTCTCATATTATTATTTATTTTTCCTGAGTTATTTTAGGTTAATTTGTAATTTTGGGGATTTTATTCAAATAAAGTTTTTGAAATGAGTTATTGCCTCGGGTCTGAGTAATTCGAATAAACTTTTGTGTTTCTTTGTGATTCGAGCAAAAATAATTCGAAAAGGCAATTATTAATAATTAATGTAATTTTTTGTGTAATGCATAATGGGGGAGCGCAGATGTCTATCGGACAGGCTTTTAGCCTAGTTCAGGCGTCTGAGGTTTTTAGATAATAGTCATGTTATTGTTATTACATCTAAAACCCGTTTTTAAATAGTTATAATAACTTATGTTTAAATTGTGCTCAATAAATAATAGGTTGGGGGAAAAGTTTCTTCGCGTTTTTTAAGAAAATTCAAAACATTTTTTAATATAGTTTATTTACATTTAACTAAAGTATGTAGGTACCATTTTGTTCGATAACTTTTTGCCATCTTGTCTACCTACAAGATCAGATCAGATCAGATCAGTACCTACAAGAGGACATGATCCCATTGCTATAGAAATTTTGGGACTTCTGATCAAAATACCGCGAAAAGTGGTTTTGGCAGTCCTCTCGTGATGTTAAACTGACACTGCCTAAATAATTCTGAAGAGACCAAAACAGGTGGAAATCTGAAGGTGCAAGGTCAGGACTATACGGCGGATGTATTAACGGCTCCCAGCCAAACTCTCTGAATTTTTGCTGAGTGGCTAAAGATGTGTGTGGTCTAGCGTTATCATGATGAAAAACCACACCCATTCTGTTGATTAATTCCGGCCGTTTTCTCTCAACTTCTTGCTTTAATCTCATCAGTTGTTCGCAGTAGAGCTCAGAATCTATGGTCCTGCCTGGTGGTAACAGCTCATAATGAATAATGCCCTTCCAATCCCACCACACACACAGCATCACCTTGTTGCGTGTTAACCCGGGTTACGCCACAGTCTGTGAAGCCTGACTGGCCTTTGACCACGACCTTTTTCGCACGTTCTTGTCGTACGTGATCCACTTTTCATCACCAGTTATCAGCTTTTTCAAAAATGGTTCGGTTTCATTACGTCGTAATAAAGAATCACAAATGAGTACACGGTTCATTAGGTTTCTTTCAGTGAGCCCGTGAGGTACCCAAATATCGAGCTTTTTTATGTACCCAGTTTTTTTTAAATGCGCCAAAACTGTTTTGTGGTCAATGCCCAGTTCTTCAGCTACGTCGTAACTACTGATATGCCGATCTTGTTTTACTTTTTCAAAAATGGCATCCATTTTATCCGTAATAGGGCGACCAGAGCGACGTGCATCTTTGACATCAAAATTTCCGGATTGAAAACGCTTAAACCAAATTTGTGCTACTCTCACAGACACTGCACTAGGTCCATAAACATCGCAAATTGTTTTCGAGGCTTGCGTTGCATTTTTACCTTTTTTGTAGTAACATTTTAAAATTTATCTAATTTCTTCATTAGATTCACTCATCTTGACAGTACGAAAAACAAATAAAAATCACACATTTTCCTAATTAGAATTTGCAATTATGTTATTTAAAATTTCAACATTTAATGATACCAAAACCAGCCAGATACAAATAGTACAGCCAAAGAGATTTTATTACAAGTTCATACATATATTAATGCGAAAAGACTTTTTCCCCAACCTAATATTATTATTATTATTATAATTACATACGAATGACATCATTATATAAAAACTATATAACTATAAACCTGACTGACTGACTGATTCACCATCGCCGAGCCGAAACCGCTGAAGCAAGAAATCTGAAATTTGGAAGGTAGCTTTATTTTATAGCAAAACCACCCACTAAGGCGGGATTTTTTGAAATTCAATCCCTCAGATGGTGATAAGGGGTGAAAACTAATGCATGAAATTTTTTAACGCGTAATGCAATTTGCTTCAAACTTGGTTTGGATACTTAAAATGCAAAATAAATGTAAAAGTGTTTCAGGGTTTTACAAAATAACCCCTTATAAATAGGAGGAAAAGTGGTAAAAACTAATGTATGAAACATTTTAACGCGTGGTGCGTTTTGCTTGAAAATTTATATAAATAATACTATAAACTGAATGAATAATTCTGTAAATAAATTAACTTTTTCATATGTTACAAAGCGCGTTCCTGAAAACAAAGTAGAAGCTTCCTATGTAGAATGACCTGTTAGCAAACTATATGAATGTATTATGGAGCTTTTGTGTTTTTTTTAGTTTGTAATATGTCTGTTACTCATACATAATCTATGTAGGAAAGCCTTAGGTACAAGCCGAAATATTAAAAAAAAAATCTGGCAACCCAAACAACTATTATAGGGGGAGGGGGGACTCTATTAAAATTGACCACTTCAAAGCATGATAATTATTTATTTTATTTATTTTTTATTTTATTTTATTGAAACGACCAACAGCTACAAAAAATTACAATAGGTAAACTTAATGAATATACTAAAAATAGCTAATTAGGTCTCTCTTGATAGTACAATATATACAATAGTCCTACAATGTTGTCCTAAGACATTAAGTATTTAAGCCGAATGGTGCATACATAATTTTCACTATATATGTATAGAACAATATTGTTTGTATGAAATAATTATAAAAGAGCTGTTATTATACGTACAGTGTGATGGCGGTGTGTGTGTGTGTGTGTGTATGTGTGTGGTATATGTGTGTGTGTTGTATCTGTGCGTGTTGGGGGGTAATGACGGGAAGAGGATGCGTGTGTGTAAGTGTGTTTGCATGTTATAATGATAACATGATGTCTACTATAGATTTTTTGAAGTTATTTTTATTACTGTTGAAAATGTCTACACTCGAGAATGTTTTGTTATATTTAGAGCAGATTCGGTATATTGGTGCGTTCTTAGCATAATTGGTAGTAAGATGACAGAGCGAAAATAGGGGTGTGTGACGCGTTCGTCTATCAGGCACACTAAACTTGACGGTGGCGAGTAAACCTGGAGAATCCAAGTTATTATTCAGTATTTTATACAAAAGCATATTATCCAACAACGTTCGCCTATCTTCTAAGGTCATTAGTTTGTGAGATTTGCAACCATCCTTATAGTTGTAGAATACGTGCTTGCGGTAGTTTAGTGTTTTATAAATTTTTTCTGAATTCTTTCAATTTTATGTTTATGAATAATGTAGTTCGGAGACCAGACACTACTGGCGTATTCTAGCACGCTACGAACGTAAGCATAATAGACTGTTTTAATGCAAGCAGTATCTGAAAAGGGTTTACAAGTACGAATCACGAATCCAATATTTTTATAAGCTTTATCAGCAATATAATCAACATGATCGATCATAGAAAGTTTACTGTCTAGAATGACTATATGACTATTGCCATATTATTAGAAGTGTATGTGAAAGTAAAAGGGTTTTTTTTTGCGAGTGAATGATATTTGTTTGCATTTATGTACGTTGACAGATATTTTATTTAGAGAATAGTAGTTAGATAGTCATGTTCATTATTAATATTACAAAAAATCTTTTTATCATCTGCGTACAAAAGATGGCTGCAAGATGTGAAGCATTTATAAATGTCAAATATGTATGCGTTATATAAAAAGGCCCTAAATGGGATCTTTGTGGAATACCCGAGGGAATTTCTACGAAGTCTGATCTGATTCCACCAACCACCACCGCCTGAGCCCGATTCGTAAGGTAGGACTTAACCCATCGTAAGAGATCTCCATGGATACCTAGTTGTTCCAGCTTCGCAAGAAGGATGATGTGATCCACACGATCAAACGCTTTTTCGAAGTCTGTGTAGATCACATCTACCTGTCCTCCCCTCTCCATGCTTTCCAGGACAAACTCCACGAATTCAGCTAGGTTAGAGATCGTAGACCTACGTCTCAAAAAACCATGCTGACTATGACTAACTCCATTCACAACAGTAACGTATATTTGATCATAAACGATTTTCTCAAAAAAAAAATATTAAACGTATTTAAAGTGGAAATAGGTCTGTAGTTTTCTATTTTAGATTTTGAAGATTTTTAATGAATTGGTATTACGTTAGCTTCTTTCCATTTAACTGGGAAAGTTACCTCTGACAATGATCTATTATATTATTTGAAGAGGTTCAACGAGAGATTCAGCGCAGTTGTGTATGAACATCGGGGGAATATTGTCAGTACCGGCCGATTTATTAATGTCTGTCGCTTTAAGTAGTTTAAGTATCTGTTTACCGCAAATGACAACACTACCAATAGCACCAGTTTGACTACAAGCTGGGAGGTTCAACTCCGATAAGTCATAATATGCAGCAGGTTTCACGAAAACACTATTAAAGAGATTATTAAATCCGTTACAAATGTCGGGACCGTTATCATATGTATTAGTACCTAGTGATAATGATTTAGGGTAATTTGATTGTCCTCTCATTAACTTTACATAGGACCATATTTTTGGAGAAATTTTTATATCTTCCTGTATGTGCGTGATAAAGTTATCATATACCTAGTTCACCCTCCAGTTTTTTTGCTCTTGTCCTTAATAAAGAAAATTCCATATAATCCAACTCATTCCTAAAATGTTTCCAAATGTGCTTTTGATTTTTCACGAAAATTTTTATTTAAAACTTTATTGTACCACAATGGATAACTACATTACATTTTCGTATATATACTGACAAGGCAGTGTCATAATATTAATTTCTTTAAACTTATTTCTGAGTGATTCTCTGGGGCATATGTTATAAATTGCATGAACTGCCCTCTTCTGCAACACAAATATGGTGTTAATATCAGCAACACTCTCCCACAACAGAATGCCATAAGACATAATGCTATGCAAGTAGCTGAAGTAAACGAGTCTAGCGGTATCTACGTCGGTAAAATGACGGATCTTTTTAACAGCGTATGGCGCAGAGCTGAGTCTCTTCGACAATTTATCTATGTGCGGGCTCCATTGCAGCTTATTATCTAAAGTAATGCCTAAGAACACTAAGGTGTCGACGAGATCTATCTTTTCGTTTTTAATTTTTGTTTTGCATTCACCTGTTTAACGTTGGGCAGTATAAAACGAATGCATTTCGTTTTTTTCTCGTTAAGTAATAAGTTGTTTACATTAAACCATGTTACAACTTTAGAGATTGCATTGTTTACATCGTCAAGATTAGCAAGTCGTCGTAGCAAGATATCAAAGTTATATGAAAAACTAATAAAAGATAGGATTGAGACACACTTTAACCAACATAAAATTCTTAATGAACGTCAATTTGGCTACCAAGTAAGGCTCGGAACTGTGGACGCGGTTGATTTGCTGATAAAAGAAGTACTTGACAACTTAAATAGTAAATTTAAAGTGGCAGGCTTATTTTTGACACTGTTGACCACGAGATACTCTAGGCCAAACTAGAATTTTATGGAATAAGGGGAACTGCTAAGAAGAATATCGTGAAAGGGCTAGAAATCGTGAACACGTCAAAACTAGTCAGTGTAAGACGAGGAGTTCCTCAAGGATCAATATTGGGACCTATTTTCTTTTTAATATTTTTAAACGATCTAATAAGCTATATTAGTTATACAATACCAGGAATTAAATTAGTAGTTTATGCAGATGACACTAATGCTATAATCCCACAAAGAATATCCAAGATATTCAAGATATTCGTTGTCAAGTTAAAATTGACAACGCACTTGTTGTTTTTAATAATTGGTTATGTGTTAATAATCTAAAACTTAACATTGCTAAAACAAGTGCTATTTTGTTTAGATCTACAGCACATGAGCAAGATATTATTCAAACTTTCAGTAATGGAGTTAAAGTGGTGTTTGTGGATAGCGTTAAATTCCTTGGAGTCCATATTGAATTTTTAAACTGGAAACCTGAGTTAGAGGCAATAGAGAACGCAATCAGTTCGGCTTGTTACGCATTAAGGAGTCTTAGAGACGAAGTAAGTATGGAACAACTGAAAACGACCTATTATGCTCTTGTGGAGTCGAAACTGAGATATAGTGTAAAATTCTGGGGTAACAGCTATGACTACAATATGAATAGAGCTTTTACAATTCAGAAACGTGCAATACGTACCATGGTACGCATACCACCATGGGAATCATGTAGAAATCATTTCATGGAACTCCATATTTTGACTCTACCTAGCTATCCTTGTGGCTCTTGGACATTATCAGACATCCGTCAAAGTATGAAACACAAGAACAAAGAGCTACAAGACTAAATACAAGAAGAAAATATCTTGCGATCCCACTGTGTCCGAAGTTAAATATTGTTAGGCATGGTTGTAGATATCAGGCCGTTACACTGTACAACTCTCTTCCTGTGGCTATGAAAATCATAGAAAGTCCCACTACATTTAAGTCTACATTGATAAAGCTTTTGTTGGAGGGGTGCTTTTATACAGTTGACGACTTTAAATTAAGAAAAATGTGATTAAATGTACTTATTTGACATACATGCTACTATTTTATATTATTATAATGTTTTTAGGCTTAAGTATTTCAGACACAATGTAAAAATGGTTATTGAATAAACTCTTATTATTTTATTATCTTATCTTGTGGTACACCCATTTTTACCATTGACCCCGGAGAACGATTTTCCATTTACATCTACTCGTTGTAGATTGTTCGGTCACTTAAGTAGGATGTGAGAAGCTTAAGTGAAACTCCCTTAACACCATAGTGATGTAGTTTGCTGATTAGAGTTTCATGGTGAACGTAATTAAAAGCTTTCGACAGATCACAAAAAATACCTAAGGCATCGCGTGATTCCTCCACGATATCAGAAATATGTGATATTAACTCAACACCGGCATCAGTCGTTGAGCGTCCCTTTGTAAATCCGAATTGTTTACTGTCTAGTAAATTGTTAGTATTAAAATACCGTAGTAATTGGTTTAGTATAAGTTTTTCAAATATTTTACTAAATGTAGGAAGTACTGATATAGGTCTAAAGTTACTAGGATCGCGATGACTACCGGATTTGAATAGAGGTATGATCTTGCTTTGTTTCATTAAATCAGGAAATACTCCACTGTCAATACATTGATTAAATATGAAAGCTAGATCTGGTGCAATAATGTCAATAAGTGGTTTTATAACACTGACAGAAATGCCCCAAAGATCTGGTCTTTTTTACATTAATCATTTTGAATGTCTTGATAATATCGTTTTTGTCCACATGTTCAAAGTAAAATTGTGTGACACATTCAGGTAAACTATCTTTTAACAATGATACTGCTATTACATGAGAAGAGTTTAAAGACTTTGTAGACTGTATGATTATGTATTCTGTTTGTACATTTAGGCACAAAAGATTTAATACATTTATTTAGTTCGTTATAAAAGCAATCAACTACACAGTCAATAGAATGGCATGATGTGAATATTTTTCCATTCAACTTCATTTAAATGTTCTATAATCTTTTCTAAAATTTAATTTTGTTAAGATACATTCTTCAAAAGGGATGAGGGAGATATTAGCTGAATCTATTATCAGTGGAGGGTGCGGTGAATCTATATTCACAAGTGAAATTTGAGTTGTTTCAGTTGATGCCGAAACATTGCTAAATTTAATATTTAGCAATATTATTATATTATTATTATATAATATATATTCGTCCGAAGTGTTTCCGAATGAGTTACTACTATAATTGCTTTGTTCGAGTCCCAGCAAACTAAATGTATCCAGCAATCGTTGAGTTGCGTTCTGTGTATCTATAGGGCCCTGTCTCATAAGTAACGGACCAAAGTTTGGTAACCATTTAATGTTAGGCATATTAAAGTCGCCAACTATCGAAAAATAATCATTTTTATGTAGATTGTGAACATGGCTGACACTCTTAAGTACATTATCAATATATATTGGTAATGTATTATAATCAGGCGAAATGTATACTAAACCTATCTGCAAGTTCTTTCCTTGTGCGCTATTAAATGATTTAGCCGGAATCGTTACCATATCGATCGATATCGGTAGGAGGAGTTATATTAGAGTTTTGTAGTAGGTGACCTCCCAACTCCCTGCGTACAAGTATCATAACACCTCCGCCTCGCGTAGTGTTAGTAAGTGCGTAATTTCTATCCAGACGAAATATATCGTAACACAGAATTCGCCATCCAGAATTACTGAAACCTGGTTACTAGGTTTCAGTAATTAATAATAAATCAAAGTTAAAAACAACTTTGATTTATTATTAATTACTGATAATATTTACAAATAGATATAATTACTAATAGATTCCTATAAAATTGTAATGTTTTATTGCGAAGACTTCTCACATTTTGATAGAAGATACTTAATAATTTTAAATCCAT
This sequence comes from Lampropteryx suffumata, assembly GCA_948098915.1. Lineage (NCBI taxonomy): Eukaryota > Metazoa > Arthropoda > Insecta > Lepidoptera > Geometridae > Lampropteryx > Lampropteryx suffumata. The sequence goes on from OX402545.1 coordinate 2,942,103, forward strand.
TTCGAATATAAAGCGATAGCTACAATATTCAGAGTTAAGTTAGCTAAAAAATGCAAATCATACTCGAGTACTGTACAATAATAATATGCGAACGAAGTTACATAATGTTGTGTAAAAAGGGTAGGCATGAAAACTGTTCCCAAATACAAGTTTATTTTGTTAGATTGACAATGATTAAGATTGATAGGAGTAGGTCAGGGAGAATGTACAGTTTTAGTTTTAGCAGTACATATAGGTATGTTATGTTTAGTGTATTGGTGTGTTGAATAGGTATAATAGCAACGTAATAGGATTTCTATACGTAAACCTAACATAAAGAAACTATAAGTACGGTAACCTGTAAGTGTTGCGGTACTAAAGAGACGACAGATCACTTGATTTTTACCAGGTCTGTTTCATTGTTTATGACAATTTTGGGCGATTTGTCGTCTCTCCGGACAAACATCTTACAGTTTCTTATGCAGACATACTTAAATGAGTTGGCAATTGCCAATTCACGACACCTTCTATACAAGTTTTTATTATCTAACGACAGGTGTTCGTTTATAAAAATTCGCTGAGTTCCCTGCATTCCGATGTCACTTGGGGTAATACCATGAAAGCGCCGTACGCCCGCAAGAATGTTGTCCTTCACAACTCGATTTTTTAATTTTAAGATGATAGTACGCGGGACGCCTGGTTTCGACTGTTTCGGTTGGATCCTGTTCGCAAACTCGATGTCGTTTGGTGTTATGATAATATCAACAAATTTAGCTATTTGAGTAGCTATTTTCACGAGGTCTTCATTAATAGTTTCTGGAACGCCAATGACTTCGAGGTTGAGCAGGCGATCCCACTGTTGTCTAGTTTTAAATTCCGCACATAATGCTGCATAATTATGTTTGAGCTCTGCGATGTCACTCCCATTATGCTCGAGATTTTTAGTGTGTTGCTCGGCTAGGCATAACCGAGAGTCGAACTCGTCTTGACGATTATTAATGTAGTTACTGGATGTTTCTATCTCTGTTATACGTCCTCTAATATCTAACAGAGAATCTGAGATAGCCGTGTTGTCATTGGCAATTTTAGTTACTTCTGATTTTATATTGTCTAGGTCTGTTGAAAGCTTGACGAATTTTTCAGAGATTGCGTTCTCAATTGTTGATTTGATTGTATTTGAGATAAGTTCCATCATTTCTTTTTGAAACTTAGCCATCGTTGATTCACAGTGACAGCCATCGAGTTCTTGCTGAATCCTTTTACGGGTTTTCATCTGGGTGAAGTTATGTCTCGAAAGGTCAGGATCGGATCCTGAGAAACCTGTCGGAGGAGTTCGATCTATAGTGCTCATGATTTAATACGCAATCGATGTCTATCACATGTATCGGTAGGACCCCTTGCTAAAGGTATAGCTGGCCGGTGAGCGGTACTCCAGAAACACAGTGCGTAGTATGTTGTCTCGTTCGGGGGTGGGGGTTTGGGGGTGTGCACACGAAATGAATAGCTATTACCAAGGCGTTACGGTTCACAGTTGTGGACAATTATGTATGCAAATATTTGTTTTTAAAATGCGATAATTTGTAGGGGTAAGCGACACAGAGACGTCCGACTAGGTCGCCGCGCGAGAAGTTAGTTCATTATCGAACGATTATATGTATACCTATATTAGGTATATTGTATTATTTGTGGGTGTTAATTCTGGGTGTTTCTATGTATGTATTTACAAAAAAAGAATATACCTACCTAAGTAGTATATCAGTCATGTGGTACCCATAACACATACTTTGGGACCAGATGATGTGTGAAAAGTCCGGTATTATTATTATTATAGTGTATTCTATTGTATTGTATACCTATGTTTATCTGATTAAAGAGTTGCCAGCAATTCAATTTAAGAAAAAACTGTATAAATGGCTCAGCGAGAACTGTTTATACAAAATGATTTTATAATAATTGTCATTTTGGATAAACCTGCTTACATATATAATACTGATGTTGACATTTTTATTTTGAAGTGAAAACTTCTTTTAGCTCGGTACGCATATTTTTAGATGAGGTAAAACCTCTGGACTCGCGACACCGGTACCGACACCGCGTGACGCAGTACTGCCGCGCTCGCCCCATTTGATTATAAACCTTAATTCACATGTTTACAGTCTACTTTTGTATGGAGAAGTTTACTGAGTTAGGGTCTTTGATATATTATCTACATTCTGAACAAAACATAAAAGAATATTAAATGTATTTTAAAGTTTCTAATGACTAATAAAATACAATTCATAAATAAAATGCAATTCATAACCCAATAACCCTAGTACCCATCTAAAAAATGTCTAACGCGCCAAAATAAGTTTTCACTTCTGTTGGCACTCCCGGAGTGCAACCCGTTTTTTTTTTATTTTATTTAAGTATAATTTTAATTATTAATATATTTATCGCATGGTTAACATGTTGTTTTTTGCATGTCGGTCAACGACGAAGTGTGCGAGACCATTATTACGTAAGAACCTTATACTTACCATACTTCGAGCAAATAAATAAATATTATTTCATTTCATTTACCCTATATAATTACCCATTCAGTAAAATATCCCCATATCATAATAGTAGATTGTTGCACCGAGCGCAAAGTGAGTGTGCAGTGAAGTGAATGCACGAGTGTTATGTTGGTTCCCGAGCACATACGAGGGCACTGAATTAACACGAGTGCATTAATTACTCTCTTTAGCAAGGTGCGTAATTTACGTTTCTTTCAACTACCAATCTACCTACTGTGATAAAATATACCTACTCAAACTAAAAGTATTTAGAATCAAAGTTTTACAATGTTACAAAATGCGCGCCATTTGTTATTTTTTTCACCAAGTCAGTTTTATTCAGCCGATTTTTATTATCAGCCAGTATCTTTTTGATCTAATGCAAACATTTTATATTAAACTTAATGGGAGATATTAAACCTCTGTGGTAAATTTATATCTAAATAAAAAGTAAAAAACAGTGCAATAATGAGATTTCATATAACATTACTGCACTGTTTCGGTTCTAAGAAAAAAATACGTCCTTTGTGATCGGTTTTGTAGTGATTAATGATAAGATTACTACGTAGTTGAAAGAAAATTCTTTTACCACAATGGTTCGAAAGTAACACGATACGAAGAAAAGGGGGTGGACAGACAGACTTCGGAACCCTTAAAAGGACTGAATTAAATTCCACCTAAGTTTACGAGTAGGTTAGTATTTTGCATTAAGTATTAGACCATTTTAGTTCATGTAGAAAGCGAGTAGGTTTAAAAAGAAAACAATAAATTTAATTATTCCTTTATTGTCAAATAAGGGGGAAAATTGTTAAAAACATTATTTTCCTCAAAAATTTTACGTTCCGTATAAAGAAATGCATTTCATAAAAATAATGATAAAAGATATTTACATTCTTAAAACTACAATTACTTGTATTGTTTACTGCTATTTAAACCTAGTTTAAAGGCACGCTACAATAAGATCATTTGCACCCAACTGCGGCAAACTCTACGATTATAATTTAACATGAATTTGTGCCTTTTACATTTCTGTTTTACATTTTGTGCCAAATCTATTGAGCTGTTTTGTACTTCATCCAATGTTTATGAATTCCATTCACTTACAATTATATAAAAGAATGCATTATGGGAAGCACGCGTTTCGCTTACTCCTAAATACTTAAGTCTAAAACTAGTAATACACAGTAATCACTAAAAATCTGCTTTTGAATGACGAAACGGTTCCGATATTATAATTTTGCTCCTTGGCACATGACGATGACACAAAAAATTAAACTATAATATTAAAACTACGAAGATCATTTTTACTCATTTAAATAATAAAAATATTTGAATATTTACACAATAATTGTAACTCTCCGACCAATAAATTGGGTCAAAAATTTTACGTTTAAACAAAATGGTTAATCTCTAAAATTTGATATGTACAATTTTTTTATAACTGTCACTGTCAAAATAAACTGAACATAGATTTAAAATGGTCGAAGGATGAACGGATATTGTTCGAAAAACACTGTAAACTAATTAAAAATAGGGTAATAACAATTGAGCATTCTGGTCCCAAGAGATAAACAATTTAATATTAAAGCAATTGGAATGATGAGATCTCTTACGTACAGACAGTTTATAAAAAGAATAATTTGATATACTTTTTAAGTTACATTAACTGAAAAAAAAAAACAAAAATTCTCTAAGAGGTCTAGCACATACCCTCTGCACATAGCCAATTGGAAGCAAACATGGAATGGAAAAGCGAAAAAATAACAGAAAAACTAAAACCAAAGCCTAAAACTGATACCTGTCCCCGAGTCGAATAAAAATATGCAAATTAAATAGGAAAATATTCGAGTTACATTCAGACTGGGATCAATTTTAGTCAAGACCTTAAATTACTATGTGTACCTTAGACCAAGGTAAACACTAGCTAAATGAAACTCATTTTTAATCGGAATCGAGCGAATGCTTGGGAATGTTAATTTTCGGAAATTTTTTTGTACCTTTATCTTAAAAATATAAAAAAATCTATACACGGAACTAAGTGCTAAAGAATCACACACATAAATAATTTCTTCACAACACAGTCGCTCCGAAATCACCAGAAGAGGTTTTTATTTCGAAGCGCCTGTTTAACAATCTCATTTACTTTTGTTCATTAAAATTATTTTTAAAACAGACTTAAAACAATTATTTAAAAATCAACAACGCAACAATTTACTACTCGTACTCTAAGATGCATTTTAAAGGTCGGTGTGAAAGTTTTTGTATATTAAAAAAAATCGGAATATGTATATTTTTTTTAACAAAAAATAAAACAATACATCAACTAAAGTTGTTTTTCTAGTTGCACTTGGTGATGATTCCTTTCGCCCGACTAGCTAAAATTTATTAACGAACGAATATACGAAACTTTTCGTATATTCTTGCGTACTACAATGTCCAAATGATATTTAAATGACAATGACAGTTCTAAAAATAATTAATATTGACATTTTGTTCCATTATTTAATTGATTTTTCTACTATTTTTCCAGAGTTTTATTCAAAAATTACATCGCGACTAAATCAGTAAATTCAATTTAGTAAACTTAAGAAATGTTATTTAGTATATCTACTCTTATTCAGACTTAGTGTGAACAAAATAAGTTAGTTAAAATATTTTAGTTAGTCCAACGAAATAGCAGAATCAAGAACACTGACAGAATTGTCCTAAAGTGTATTTTTTTTGTTACGCCCAAATTTTTATTTATTTTTTTCATACCGATAACACAGAATTGTCCTTACACATACAAAGTCACTAACACACCGCACCTGTCTTATAATAATAGGTCTTTACTTATTAAGTGTCCATTCTTACTATAGAACAAGCACTATATAATTTCATATGTAAAGATCTATTATGATATTTTCACTTGAGATTGTCAATGTGAGTGCGTGAACTACACTACAAGTTAATTTACATCAAGTCATGGCTGTACATTCAGTCTAAGTATATCTACGGTACTTGAGCACCTCGAGATTTCACGTTTAACATTTACAAAATGTATTCAATCCATCTTAAAATCACATATTAGCGTTATATAGTCTATCCTTGTCATTCTAGTATCAATGATTAAAAATGGCAATTTAACGACACATCTTTGCTTATCTGTGATTATCAGATGGAATTAATGTCTGTACAGAAAACTACACGGTTTTTTCGCTAGTGAGTTCGTGTAATGCGGATTGGATTCGCATGTTTTAATTATAAAATCACTTAAAAAAGAACAATACTTAATTTTTTCTTGCCTCTGCAGGGACAGTCCTGCTATATCGTGACCGTATGATTGTTATAAATTAATGGCGTCAGTCCCAACCTTGTTGGTTATCTGTATATCGTTGCAGGGGTCTGAATTTATAGTCCGGGACACTGTATAGACCATGTATATCTTTCTGAACCCTCTTCGTGTGTCGACGGACAATTTATATCCGTGTCCGACCATAAAATTTAACTATCTTTATCTATGTCCGACTGTAAAATCAAACAAATTAGATAATTACCAGACACGGAGACCCGTGTTTGACTGTTGAATCAGACTGTAAAATTGGACTATCTTTGTCCGTGTCCGACTGTAAAATCAGACAATCTAGTCCTGTCCTACTTTTAAGGTATATTTTTGATCTATTTATTTATATCCTGGATCTATCCTGCTGTACAATACGTAGCGAACTTAAACGTAAAGTTATATATAAATGGCTTCGGTCCCGCCCTTGTTGGTTTGTTGTATATCATTGGGCGATAAGGCCGCGCGGTCAGACCAGTCCGAGTGGGGGGACTGCGTGAGGGGGGTCTGGGGGGAAGGGGAGGACCAGTGGTCCGGGGACTCGGGGGAGGGGGTGGGGAATGTATCGCCGATGCCCCAACCTCCGTAGAGACCTGTGGGAGATAATTGCGTAAGTATTGGTTGTAGTGAAATAGTTTTGTTTAAACTGATCTCTTAGTGTAAAATTAATATCGTTTGGACAAGTTTCTGTTTTGTATGTACAATAAAGATTATAACATTATATAATGTGTAAGTACGTGAAAATATTTAGTTTGTGTCTGTTTATTGTCGGTTTAGGCTGCACACTTCGATTTTACAGTTTAGATTGTAAGTTCTGAAATTAAGACTGTGAACTCTACAATTTATGGTTAACTAAAGATCACAGAAAAGACTGTAAATTATACAGTTTAGACTGTAAATAATAAAGTTACAGTACAGTACAGACTGTAAATTGTACCATTTAGACTGTAAATTATACCATATAGAATAAATTATACCATTTAGACTGTAAATTAGACCCTAGTTAGACTAACCTGGCATGATATTAGTGAGTATGGGGTGCGGCTGGCCCTGTACTTGTCCAAGTGCAGCCGCGTGCGTCATCACAGCTTGTAGCTGAGCGTTGTGTTGTCCGTTAGCACCTAGAGTACATTACAGTTCATTATTTTTCTGACAACTGCCAAATATAATAATAAATATTGGTTAGACTATAAACACCACATCTACATACACAAAACCTGTAGGTATGTTTCTCCGCCTGGTAGGTTACCCCCCATGACACTAAAGTATATCAAATGGAAAATATCGTGAGGAAATCCGGCAACCGGCATGTCTAACCTAAAAAGTTTGAAGACATGTGCCAAGTGGACGAATGCAGCCTTCGAGGCGCACTATAATCCATTCACCACACTGGTTCTAATAAGCAAGAGAAGCTAGAGTACAGTTTAATGTCCCAGCAGCTAAAACAAAAAGGCTTGCTATATAGATGTACTTACTAAGATGCGCAAGCGCCGAGTACGCGTCCAGTTGGTGTTGATGCGAGTGACGTAATGCGGCCATGTGCGCCGGCGACGTCGGTAACGACGGCCGCGACTTGCCCGGGGAGGGGGAACCTAAAGGATTAATATTTTCAGTAATATTCATCTACGAATATTAACAGAATTATCTAAAATAATATCATAAAGAGAAAGTAATTTTGTTTATAATGAATTAAATTACTTAACCGATTCTTTAGTCGTACTAGAAATTGTAATAAGTGAACAGAAATAATTACAGAAATGTACAAAATAACATACGAGGGCGGGTCAATAAGTCCGTGACTTTTTGAATTTCTGACCTCTTTACTGAAAAAGCAACACTACTCCTGTCAACAGGCATCTGTCAGTTGACTCCTGTCAAAATTTGAACTTGCTGTGTCAGTTAGTTTGTGTTTGACAGCTATCTTTATCAGACTACCCACTAATTTGAGGAAAAAATGGAAAAAAGTGAATTTCGTGTGCTTATTAAGCATTATTTTTTGCGAAAAAAAACCATTACCGAGACCAAGGCTAAGCTTGATAAATACTATGGGGACTCTGCACCATCGATTTCAATGGTAAAAAAGTGGTTTACTGAATTTCGTTGTGGCCGTACAAGCACTGAAGATGCCGAACGTCCTGGACGCCCAGTTGAGGTCTCTTCACCCGAAACAATCGAAAAAATTCACGATATGGTGTTGGCCGACCGAAGATTGAAAGTGCAAGAGATTGTGGAAGCCGTAGGGATCTCGCATGGCTCAGTGGTTTCAATTTTGAATGATCACTTGGGCATGAGAAAGCTTTCCGCAAGATGGGTGCCGCGTTTGCTCACAGTCGACCACAAACGCAATCGTGTAACAACTTCACTGGAAGGTTTGGCGTTGTTTAATCGCAATATGGAGGAGTTTTTGCGCCGTTTTGTAACCGTGGACGAAACATGGATCCATCACAACACACCAGAGACCAAACAACAGTCAAAACAGTGGGTTTCTAAGGGTGAATCGGCGCCAAAGAAGGCCAAGGTGGGTTTGTCAGCCAATAAAGTTATGGCGACTGTTTTTTGGGATGCACGCGGGATAATCCACATTGACTACCTTCAAAAGGGAAGAACAATCAATGGGGAATATTATGCCAACTTATTGGACCGATTCAATGACGATTTGAAAAAAACCCGACCTCATTTGTCCAAGAAAAAAGTTCTTTTCCACCAAGACAATGCAAGGGTGCACACATGTGCAGTTGCCATGGCAAAAATCCAGGAATTGGGCTATGAATTGCTCCCTCATCCGCCCTATTCTCCAGATTTGGCTCCGAGTGACTACTTCTTGTTCCCAAACCTGAAGAAATGGCTTGGTGGAAAAAGATTTGACTCCAATGATGAAGTCATCTCGCAAACAAAGGCCTATTTTGAGGACCTCGACAAATCCTATTTTTTGGAAGGGATAAAAAAATTGGAGAAGCGTTGGACAAAGTGTATAGAGCTCAAGGGAGACTACGTTGAAAAATAAAATTATTTATTTATCAAAAAATCTGTGTTTTATTCCAAAAGTCACGGACTTATTGACCCGCCCTCGTACAATAATATAAAATACACGTGAAACAGTAGAACAATCTTAGGACCTTTTAAAACGATCGATAGATAGCTCAACTTATCCAGATCACTGCCAGAGGGCAGCGTTCCCAAGATACTGGCCGGCATTGCCACGTTGAATGGCAATGCTAATACGCTGAGCCAGAAAGGAGCCAGCTCTTGGATCACGCAATGTATATACCAGACGCCGTGAAATAATTTTGAAAATGCGGTGGGCTTCTGCTCCCCACGGTACTATATATTCATATATTCAGTAATATTCACTTAATTTTACGTTATTATATAACGTAAAATATATAATATATAATATTTAATATATTCAGTAATATTCATCTACGGAAATTAACGGAATTCTCTAAAATAATATCATAAAGAGAAAATATTTTATATAAATATTATATATTATGCCCATTTAACGTAGATGGTTAAATGGGCAGTAATTAATTGAATAAAAAGTTGAGAACGTTGAACGTGAAATTACGAATCCGTTTGTCTGACATTTGACATTTTACATATTGGGAAGTAGAAAAAGCCTAGAGTTACTTATGATGCGGTTAATATCGCTTCAAATCCCTATAACCTAAAGAATTGTTTTGCATTTTTTAAAGTATAATCAAAAGATACGGTGGATGTTGGTTCAATTCCCTGAAACCTAAAAAAACTTTTTGCATTTTCTTAAGTATAAACTTACCGATATAGGTATGCGCACTATGCGTAGGAGAATGGTTGGAGTAGGGCGGCGAGAGCGACGCGCCCATAGCGCCGCCGCCGTACGACTGTTGCAGCGTCTGACCCGTCTGCAAATCAAATCATATAATAATAAATAATAAATAATGCCGGACATTTCACACAGCATCATCTGGCCCCAAAGTAAGCAGAGCTTGTGTTATGGGTACCACATGACTGATATACTACTTAAATACGTTTTTTTTTGTAAATACATACATATTATACATAGAAACTCCCAGACCCAAATAATTACTAACAACAAACTCTTGAAATGTAGGGACTCATATGAGGCAAATACCTACCTATGAATTTACCGTTCCTACTAATAGAACCAGTGCTATAGAAATTGTCTAGAAGGTGCTATAGAAGATGTCTAGAAGATGGTATAGAAGTAAGAACTGCAACTACAACTGACGTTGACTCAAACTCGAACATTTTTATTCAGTACAATAAATTCAATTCAAATTCAAATTCAAAATAACTTTATTCATTACAATCACAAGGACCACTTTGAATCGTCTTCTTACATGCTAGTGAATCTAGGTGCCGGTTCCTCCTAACCCCAGTTCAAGAAGAATCCGGCAAGAAACTTGTCTGGTCTTAACACTTTTTTGTATGATCCTTGACAATTTTGTTACGGATGCCGAGTCGAGTTGGAGCAGATTCATCCCAAGCTTTTTATAATAATAATAATAATAATATTTATTGAGCACAATTTAAACATAAGTTATTATAACTATTTAAAAACTGGTTTGAAATGTAATAACAATAACATCACAAGGATCATTTTGAAACGTCTTACATACTAGGTGAATTTAATAATAATAATAATGAATGAAAATTATTGAGAGCACAACATTTTAGATACATACAAGGTTAATGTTACAGTTACAGTTCAGGGGCTACAGTGTAATATGTCCTGCAAATCGCATATGGCGATATCTTTCAGACAACCTTCAATACAATAAATAGCAGTACAACATACCTTGACACAGTCTTCATAGCTGGGCGGCTGCTTGTGCTGCATCAGCTGTTCCATGCCTACGAACTGCGCCATCGCGTTTGCGTTCGAGTACAGGGACGTCGCGTCGTACGGCGACGGCAAGTCCTGCACACAACCACACACAACTATTATATACCTACACATACGCAATGGCAGTAAGTTCTAACCACAGCCACTCACATCTATAATCTACACAATACGAGATGGCTATACGGCGAATGCAAGTTCTGCACACAGGCACACACAGAACTATTATTACGAAATGGTCGTAAGTTCTGACCACAGCCACACACTACTGTTCCATATATGTACATACATACGGCGGCGATAAGTCCGGACCACAATCACACAACTATTACATTAATATGAAATGGCTATTATGGCGACGCCATGTTCTGACCACAACCACACACAACTATCACATACACGAGAAATGACAGAAACTAGTGTGTCAGCAGCCGTTTTATCCCTTGCATTAAACAATATGGAAAATATAATGGATGATTGGATGACTTACAAATATTTTTACCTGTAAATTTTGGAGCGGAGATTCGACCGGGCTGAGGCTCGAGCCCAGACTCTCGACGCTCTGTGGCACCTCTTGGGCCACCTTCTTGTTACTCTTTTTTACACTCGGCTTTCTGAAACAAGCACATAATAACTTTAGACTCTAAACTTTTAATAGTTTGATCAAGGGATGCCGATTTTGGTGTCGAATCTTACTAACAAAGATATTTGGATGTATGTAGGCTGAAAATTGTTTGATTGTATATAGATTGTGTCAAATACCTATGAAGTTGTTATTCCTACTGATGACTCAAACTCTATAATATATTTATTCAATACAATCACAAGGATCACTTTGAAACGTCTTACATACTAGGTGAATTTAGGTGCCAATTCCTCCTAACCCAAGCCCGAGAAGAACTGGCGAGAAACTCGTCTTGGTCGTAGCGCTTTTTTACATGATCTATCTTATAACTACCTTAACTACAAAAAACTAAGAGAGTTTATACATTTCAAATGTTTCAGTTAACTGTCTGAGGGCAGAGCAACATCAATGGAACCTTGCGAGTCAATTAACTGATGAAGAACGAGAAATTGCACGAGAAGAGAGCCGCGTTAGTACCTATGGTGCTAAGTAGGGCCCTATTTCGTGCTTCTCAAACACAAGAGCAAAGAGAGGCAGCCCGTGAAACGGCTAGGTTAGAAACGAGAAATCGTCGAGTTTATCGCACAGATCAATAAAGAGATAATCTTCGAAGTGCAAGTAGAAATGGTTCAAGTGTTGATTTTTAGGCCATGCATTCTTATCATTACATAGTATAAAACAAAGTCGCTTCCCGCCGTCTGTCTGTCCCTATGTATGCTTAGATCTTCAAAACTACGCAACGGATTTTGATACGGTTTTTTTAATAGATATAGTGATTCAAGAGGAAGGTTTATATGTATAATACATACATAATATAGTAGAGAAACACAGAGAGACATTCTGTTGTATATTTCGTATCAGCATTGCACCCGTGCGAAGCCGGGGTGGGTCGCTAGTCAATAATAAAGTCATATAATAAATGACTTATAATAAATGTCAAAATACTATATCTATGCTTGTTTTCGGATGTATAAAAAACATGAGAAAAACTCACCGTCTAATTTGCGTGTGCATGTTGCTATCGTACTGGTCCTGCGGACTGTCCGGACCGGCTTTTGCCCGCGACTTCTTCGGCTTGCCTTTTGCAGCCGTCGCTATCACCGTGGGCTGGCTGATGAGCTGCGGATGCGGGTTCGGTGACGCTGTTGGGACAAAAAACCTTCGATTAGTATGCATACCTCTAGGGAGTGGATTTTATTGGCGGAATACGATTTGTTAGAGCTCAGAATACTTAGTACAAGTACAGTATTTATATAAATAGCGACTCTTGATACGACGTCACAAAGTGCAATTTAGCTTGCACAAGCGCTTAGCGCCTAACATTATATTCACCTACATAGAGCCTCTCTTTCTATCGTGTAACTCTATCTCGTCTGGCGCGGCACTTCTCTACTAATTTACCCAAAAGTTTGGGTGCCCCAATGTACTTGTAACTACGTTAAAGTGCGAAGTACGCCTGGCCTGGTAGGAGTTCTATCTGGGCCTCTCCATGTCGAGCATTAACTGTCTTCTAGGTAAGGCGTTTGGGTTCCACTTATATTAATAACCTCTTACATATAGTGTTTTTTTAATAAGTAATCCCAAACACAATCGCAAATCAGTTGATAATTATTTCTGCTATCGAAAACGACCACCAACAGGTGGGCCGTATGCTTGTTTGAGTTCCAGTTATATCAACGCGTAAATTGGCAACGATCGAGTGATAATTAAGTACCACTGCTATCACAAATGACCACCTACAGGTGGGCCGTATGCTTGTTTAACTTCCAGTTATGTCAACGCGTGCATAGGCAACACTCGAGATAAATTTTAATGCCTCTGCTATCGCAAGCGTACACCAACAGGTGGGCCGTAAGCTTGTTAACTAGTATAATGCAAATAAACGTACACATAAGATGATGATGCTGCGGCGGCCTTGGACAGTGTTCGTCCAGTAACCTCACGATGTCGTCGTGCATTCTCTCCTGCGCCACGTCGCGAGGTAGTCGGTCCATGTGATCGGTGATCTCCCTGTTCGCCATCGCATCGAGGAGGGCTCTACACGCGCCGTATGAACCTTCCCGTGCGCCTAGGAATAGGGGGGTTTCATCCTGTAGGGGACAAAAATAAGAATAGGTATATTGTTTCTTTGTAGAGCACTGTTCCCTTTATTAAGTAATAACTACCCGACAGCTAGCAATCAATAAATAATACTGGAGACTTCACACAGCATCATCTGGCCCCAAAGTAAGCACAGCTTGTGTTATGAGTACCACATGACTGATATACTTATTTTTGTAAATACATATTATACATAGAAACACCAGACCCGAGACAAATACTTGCAGATCATACAAACATTTGTCCCGTGGCGGGAATCCTTCTGCGTCTCAACCGGACCTTGGCCCACTGCGCCACAGAGATCATAAGATATACGTTTTATAAACACTTGTCCCGCGGCGAGAATCGATAAGGCCGCCCATTGTATTGTATTGTATTATTATTATTATATTAATATATTTTTATAGCGTTACAAATTATTTTTTCTGACGGAAAATGAAAAGATTTTTTTGAAAATTGAATTATATTCTAACGGAATTAATAATATTGCAAGAACGCTTTTTCTGTGATTACTCAATGACCAATTACCATGAACATGGACATGAATCCCAACTATTAATCGCCCTTCGGAGTATATACTGAATATACATACATACACACATCTCCTTTTATATATATAGACTAACCTTATCATCCTGTGCATCTCTGTTGGCTCCATGCACTAACAGAACATTGACAGCGTCGACATTGTTGACAGCCGCTGCCCAATGCAGAGCGGTCTTACCGCTGTTGTCGGCCGCGTTTATATCAGCGTCTGCATTTATAAGGTCTTCCACCATGCCTTCTATGGCTAGCCTGGTGGAAACATTATTAAATTCTGCATTAGATTGGAATAATGACTATATTTATAGAGAACACATGAACAAAGTGTAGTACATAATTCCAATATTATTATATACTAGCTGACCCGGAAAACGTTGTTTTGCCATATAAATCTTTGGTAAAAAAAATTTTTTTTAAATTATCCTATGTTACTTCTAATACCTCCAAGAATATGTGTACAAAATTTTATGATGATCGGTTAAGTAGTTTTCGCATGAAAGCATAACAAACAAACTTACATTTACATTTATAATATTATATTAGGATTAGGATATATACATAGGAATAGTTACGGAAATGTACAGATTAATATACAATAATATAATACATGTGAAACAGTTAAGCTATCTAAGGACCGTTTAAAATTATCTATAGATAGCTCAACTGATCACTACCAGAGGGCAGCGTTCCCAAGATACTGGCGGCATTGCCACGTTGAATGGCAATGCTAATACGCCCAAGAGCTGGCTCCTATCTGGTTAAATGTAGTTAACTTAACTAGACACAGTAATAAAAGTTATATTGGACGCATTCGTAAAAATTGTTAAATTAAATTCATCATTTGTCTACTTGTCCTATGTTATTATGGCAGTACTCTTAACAAATGTCCTTGATGCGTTTTCACGGCGCTTAAATCGTGATATTTTAATATCAAAGAAACAAATATGGTATTTTAATAAGAGATGAACAAGTAATGTTTGAATTAGTTTATCATGTACCTATAATTGTAAAATGCAAGGTCAACTTTAGGAGAAATTTATGATTATTTAATATTTTAGATCTCAATTCATAATTAAAATACAGAAAAAAATACTTTTAACAGAAATCGAAATCAGAAAGTTAGAGGCAAAATAATGGAAATATTATATTTTTTATTATTAATATTCCTGTAATTGGCGAGCAGATATTTTTATACACATGTTTTCCATTCAATAGGTAATTTGCTTACCTTAAATAAACAGTACAAAAATAAAAAGATTGGAATGAGGATAAGTAAATTTATAGCAAATTCAATAGAACTAGTATTCACGTTATTCCTTATGACATAAGAATGATATATCTTTTTGATTTATCAGACCATTACTATCGAAGATATTAGGTAATAACATCATGCCGTTCCTGCCGGTTAATTCAATGTACTCGCGTGCGTGTGACGGCACTGGGACGGTGCCCTCTTACTTCACGATTCGATAATTGGCGGCGACCGTCCCTGTGGCGTCACAGCCACCGCGGCGGCCACTTAGTGAACTTCTCTAGTAATTTCGTAACTTCGTAAATTTTTGTCGTAGACCAAACATTTTTGCACTGTATGTTAAGGATTTCTTAACTCTATAAATCTGCATTCTAAATTTACAGATCCTAATTTACCAAGCACGGTATAAACTTACCTAGCAGCCAATATAAGTGGTGTGGTCCCATCATGCATTCTCGCATTTAGGTTAGTGGCTCTATTCCTGAGCAGGATCTGGAAGACTCCCATGGCGTCAGCAGCGACGGCCGCGTGCAATGGCGTCCGACCCGTGTTGTCTTGCGTGTTGGCATCTGCTCCTGCGTCTAAGAGACGTTTCGCTGCGTCTGCTCTAGCGTATCTGAAGAGTGAAAATTAATTAATATAGATGTACAATTTCACACAGCATTATGAAGCCTAGACTGAGCTTTATGAAAGATCTTTGTCTGGACATGACATAACTAGTTAAATTCTAGGTTGTATCATTATTGGCCTTCGTTCATATGTTGAAGAAGATTTAGGCGGCGTCAGTCAGGTTACAGAGCAGTTATTTGTAATCGAAAACTTTCGTTCAGGGATCCACTCCAGCAAGCTGAGGTGCTAAAAGCTAAAGTGTTCTCTCCACTGACGTCACTCTACTAGGATGTATAGTTATTAAAATAAAACATATAAACCATTTTCTCTTGAGCTCTCATCCGCTAGATTTGTTGACTTCATACGTGTGAACTTAAAACGAGACAGCAATTTCTGATATAATTTGAAAGTATTTAGTGTTTTCTTGCTTAAAACAATGTACACAAAGATGGTAATTAATAATTACAGTGACAGTCAGCTGATCTGATAATGGAGCCCGGTTGCTGTTCAATAGAATTCTTCAACAAAAGCTAATCGAGGTGGAACTTGGCATACTTGTATTTACATACCTAGTTGAGTAAACCTTCACACCTAACTCCTACTTTTATCGGTCGATACGATACGGACAACGCAAAATCTCAGTTCGGAGCTAATTGGTAATATACTAGTAATATATATTTACATTGGCTGACCCGGCAAGGCGTTGTTGTGGCATAGTAGTTCTAATACGTTAAACAAATATTATAAGTTTAAGTTTAAAGATATTTTATTCTCAAAAAAGACACAGACACTTACATGAGAATAGTTTTTTAGCTTAAAGTAAACAATTTATGAAAGTAAAGTTTTTGTTTGGTCTGTAGATAGGTAGTTATACCAGTTATTATCTAAGGTTTTGCTTACTGAAATGAAAATTATACTAAACTAACATAGAATAGATTGTAGCATCAAGAAATCAAACACGACGCCATCTACCAAAACGCTTATCCAACCTACCTAGATAGCAAACGATGTTGAAGTTAACTTACACTGCCATCTGTTAGAAACATATGGAACTTAATCGAGATAAATACTATCGTATTCTAAAAGTTTGACCAAATTACACACAGTAAGCTAAATTTCATAAAAATTGGTAAATAGTTCCCGAACAAAAATCGTGACGTGGCATATAAGGACAAACGATTTACACAAATACGAAATTAAAAGATAATGATGATGGTACTAACCTAGCGGCGAGATGCAAACTAGTCTCCCCAGTCTTGTCCATAGCTGCGTTTAACTGCGCGCCCTGAGCCACAAGCTCTGATATAATATGCGCTGTTTGTTCGTCTTCAGCATCAGAGCCAGTATCGAGTCCTCCGCCCCTGACGGCTGCCACCATGAGGGGAGTCATCCCGAGGGGTCCTCGAGCATCCACGTCCACGTGGTCATGCTGTTGAAGGAAGCAGGTATTTTAAAAGTTTATGTAAATTGAAACAATTAAAACACTTTATGTAAAAGTGAAGTTCGACTAGTGGCCTGTCCTGTCCGCTCAGTTGGTACTAGCTCTGCCTTCTACGCTGTAGATTGAGGGTTCGATTCCCCCAAGATAAACATTTGTGTGATGAACATAGGTGTTGGTTCTGTGTCTGGGGTGTTATGTCATATGTAAAAATGACATATGAGTATTCTATCAGTCATCTGGTCATAATACAAGCTTTGCTTAGTTTGGGGCTGGAGTTGTGTGAATTGTGTATTTCTTCACCAATCATTATTAAAAAAAACAGTCGTAGAGAAGTCATCCCGAGATATTCTAGAGCGTCAATGTATACGTGATCATACTGCTGTCGTATGTCGTGTAAAGGTGAATGTCAAATAGTTTTAATTAATTACAAGAAGTATTTTACATGGAAGACGTAGCGAGCAAATTCTCCCATAATCCTCCCATATCATATCCCTTGCGATGATATGATTCTAATACTATCAAAACATTAACACTTACAGCTTTCAATTTAACGACTATTGGAAACAAACGTACGTAATACCAATCTAATACGTCAAAACTGGTACCAGTTCCAATCAAACGAATGATTGAACCAACACCTATGGTATACAAAACACCAATTACTTGTTCCTGATAGAAACTGATAGTTCCTGAAAAACATTGATTGTTATAAAAAATCATAATTGCTATATTGATGTACCAAATTCTGTTTAGGCAATTTAATGTCAGAAAATCTAGACACAGTTCTGACATTGAGCATTGTTCTGAGATTCACTTGTTAAAGACATCGGAAATGAGGCGACTTCTTTGAAGACTAAGGTTACGAATTAACGGTGAATCTAGAGACAATAAAAGCAATAACTGGTTTGATGGAATACTTACAATAGCAGGAGGTGTCATCATGCTAGGCGGAACTCTGATATCCGCTGCTTCAAGATGCTGCTGAGTCCAAATGCTGTTCCGGTCATGATTGGCTTCTTCGTAATCCGTTATCGCTGTATGATCCGATGCATACCCTCCAGGCATACCATTCGCATCCCCTGGCCCGCGAGCTCTCTTAGCCCTGGGTGGAGCCACTCCATCATCATCCTCATCAGACCAATGCGGGGGACCCATGTGACCACCGTTGACATCGATGTCTATACCAGCCATGGAGCCTTTATTCAAGTTACGCATTTCCTGGCCGTCGGGACCGCGTCGTCTCGACCGACGTCTGGTTGAAGAGTTGCTTGAGATAAAACCCTCTGGAAACCAGGTTATCCCGGCTGCGCGTTTACGCTGCGCGGTTACTAGTACCCCAATCAGCAATCCAGCCAAAAGTACTAAGATAACGCCAATGAAAACGTATTTAGAGTTTGTTGGTATGTCAACTACTTCGGGAGGGTTGACGCCTTTTACTTGGTAGATCGGGAAGTCAGGGGATAGAGAATGCTTCTGAGCCGTAGCAGCTAAGAACTCAGCTGCTTCTTGAGCGGAGAAGAAGCATTCAGATGTTGATAATGTGGTGCACTTTCTGTTGTCGATTTCAAGGTACACATGGACTCCTGACTGTCCGCGCTCCGTCAAAACAATGTTGTGTTTCTTCCCGAATTCCGTATCCTGAAGACCGACGCTCGCAGACCCGTTCCATGGATACACCATGTCGTTACCGAGGTGATCCTTCTTTATTAGTACTGTAGTTCGAAGCTGGTGGCCTAAATCACGGAGAAAAGCTACAGAGTTTTCTTTAAACGTTCTTATATCCATAAGAAGAATGACCGACATGACTCCGTCAGCTAAGTAAGGCGGTTCGTTCTCGCAATCAAGGCCGTCCCAGTTGCACTCAGCATTGTTGCATCCATAATCACAGTGTCCGTTGGCGTAATGTTTTTGGCAGTACGCATCGTATATGGGGTTGCATCTTTGTAATGACTTCTGGCAATCCCGACCGTCAAAGAGACACCCT
The DNA here is from genome assembly GCA_948098915.1 of Lampropteryx suffumata. Classification (NCBI taxonomy): domain Eukaryota; kingdom Metazoa; phylum Arthropoda; class Insecta; order Lepidoptera; family Geometridae; genus Lampropteryx; species Lampropteryx suffumata. Next base: position 2,961,338 of record OX402545.1, read on the forward strand.
TGGGTGTTACATACTTCGTTGCATTCCCCGTCCATGAAAACTTCCCAACATTTGATAGGAGCGGTACAGTTGGCCCAAGGGTTAGGGATACCCAGAGAACAGTCGTTGCCATCGAATTCACACGCGTACGTATTACAAGCTTCGTCGCAATGATGGTTACCCTGTTTTTCCTTGCACCCTAACTTCACACACTGTTCCCTTTGGTAAGCTAGATCTTGTTCTTGGAAAGTGAGGCTAGGATTGCTGTTACTAAAGCCTCCATTCATATGGCTTCCGTACCCTCCTCGCGAATGTGGGTCATGCATTTCGCAGTTCTTGCCGGTCCATTGCCGTGGGCAGTAGCAGAGGTAGTCGCCCGGTTTGTCGATGCATCTCGCATCAGGGTGTTTGCATGGGCTGCTGAGGCATTCGTTCATGGAGTCCACTTCGCAATTAATACCAGACAGTCCAGAAGGACAGTCGCAAACGTAGCCGTTGATCTCTGAAGTACGGCAGTACCCCCCATTCGCGCAAGGGTTAGAATCGCAAGCGTATCCAGAATACTCGCAGTTTTTACCAAAGAATCCATCGTTGCACAAGCATTCATGACCGCCCTGTATAGCAGTGCAAATACCTCCGCTCTGGCAGGGAGAGTTGGCACAGAAGTTGACTTTAGCGTCGCAATGTCTTCCCATGAACCCAGGTTTGCAGTTACAGTGATAATCGTTGACTAGTTGCACGCAATCTTGAGTTCCGGGGGTGGAGCAGGGGTTGGAAAGGCATTCGTTGATATCTCCTTCACACCTTGGGCCAACGAAGCCAGGGAGACATTTGCACTCGAACCCTCCTACTTTGTCTATACATGTTCCGTTGTTGTGGCACGCGTCTTGCTTGCAATCGTTGACGTTAATTTCGCAGATCTTGCCGAGGGTTCCAAAGGGGCAGGAGCATGAGAAGTTGTTGATGAGATCGTGGCATGTTCCTCCGTTTTGGCACGGGTTCGGCAAGCAGTCATTGACGTTCAACTCGCAGTTCTGTCCCTGGAACCCTTTGGCGCATTGACACTGGTAAGTCCCGACTAGGTCTTTGCAGACAGCTCCGTTCTGACACGGAGCTGAGTCACATTCATTGATTTCCTTCTGACAGTATGACCCAGTGTAACCCTCTAAGCAGTGACAGCGATGGGAGTTGCCGATATCTTCGCAAGAGCCGTTGTTGCAAAGTTGTTTTAATTTCACTCCTGCGGAAAAAAATCGAACTTTAGTCCTAAATGTAAAAATTCATTTAAGTGTGACATTTTTTTAGAGCTTCATACCTTTTCTGAGAGCAGCGTCCTTGCATGATACCATTTCGACGTCACATAGCTTGCCAGACCAGCCAGGTCCGCAGGTGCATGTGTATTGGGGACCTTTTTGTGAACAGGTGGCGCCATTTTCACATGGGCTATCTTCGCACCTACAGAATAATACATCAGCTTAGTATTTGATCAAGAACTAAAAAATAAGTCTTACCTACCATTATCTTTCCAGTGTCAGTAACAATTTCAGGAAAAATACTGTATGAGATTTGAAACTTATTGGGCACTGCCTATCTTCTGTTAAAACCTTTAGGTATCAACAAAATGTACTTCTAGTAAGACTTCACGAATAAAGTGCTCGTAGCACAGCCAACTGAAGCGTTTTGTTTCTTACAGATCAACGAAGATCTTTGCGAACGACCTTTGGCGAGGTCAATCCTTAGAATGACTGCAGCGGACTTTGTTATCTAAGCACTTTAAGCTGTTGTCCCAACCACCATTCAACAGTTCTTTAGAAGCACTGTAGTGAATGAATGAAGTGCGCCTCAAAGGCTCCTTTCATGCATTTGACTCATAACATTTTGTTTTAGGTTCAACGAGATGCTGATTTCCTCACGAGGTTTAACTTCACCGTTTGAGAGTACAGGTATACCGTCCATACATTCAAATAGACAAATGCATTGGTGCACGATAGGATTCAAGTACACGACCTTAAGATCGGAAGGTTACTACCACTAGACCAGCAGTGTTCTCTGTTACGCCATGTCGGAGGCTTTTGGGCGGCTTGTTAACCCAGTCACCAAAACTGGCTACTGACACATATCAGTAGTAATAGACTTCGACTTACCATTTGACATAATCCTCGCATTGCTTGCCGGTGTAGCCGTGGGGACAGTGGCACTTGTAGTGCGTCACGTGATCATGACAGGTGGCGCTGTGTTCGCAAGGCGAGCTGTCACACATGTTGATGCGGAACTGACAATTGGAGCCGGTGTATCTGTAGAAAAAAGGTTAATCAGACGACTTTCAATAGAGAGTACCTACCAATTTCTTGTAGAAGATATATAATTCAATTTTTAAGTCATATATTATTATGGTACTTTTTAACACCCACACACAAAACAAACATCTATATTAATCACACAAATGTTTGTCTGGGAAGAAATCGAAACGACAACCTACATCGCAGAAAGCACTACCAACTGAGCTAAAAGGCCAGCCGAGCTTCTCCATGGTAGACCTAATTTTAACCACACAGTCCAGCATATCTCTACTTGGTGAAAACGTCGAAGACTAAAATGCCGACAGTAAAAATTGCTTCACAATGAAATAGCATCAGTTCCAGGTGACTTATACAGCGACATGTGGAACTTGTAACATACACAGGACAATGGTAGTGCCTGGAACAGTTTTTAGATGAAGTAAGCTTGTAGCACCATACCATCCTTATTTTAGTCGGCTGTATCCACAGAAAAGACATGCTCAATTAAAGCAGAGCAGACTACAGGACGCAGGGTTTCCTCACGACGTTTACCTTCTCGATTTAAGAGCGCTGGCATTGCGCACACAATTTCCCGAAAGGAAAATCTTTATGTGCTAGACCTAATTCGACCCTCGAACTTAGGATCGGAAAGCACAGGTGTTACCGCTTTACCATCAGTGCTCATTGACTTCTGTTAATGTTTAACTTACCCAGGAGGACATGAGCAGTTGTAAGAATTGATGCCATCGATGCAGGTTCCTCCATTCATGCAACTAGACTCGGTACAGTCCTCGTCGTTGGTCTGGCAGTTGATGCCAGAGAAGCCGAGAGGGCATGTGCAAGTGTAGGAAGCCACGTACTGTAAAAAGTCACAGATGGTTGTAATATATATTTGAAGTTTTATCGAAATCTGTAAAGACATTATGGCGTGATCAAAATCCTAAATAACTCATTGACAATACTTGTAGACATCTCCTAAGCCGCTGCTCGTAGAGTTTTGAAATCTGGAGGGTTTGTTCTTTACAGCATATAGCCATGAACTAAGAAAATAAATTTCCAATACATGAACCCTTAACGGTGTAATGGGGTTTCAAAGTTTTTATTAAAATACCATAAAACAAACTAAAAGTTGCGGGATGTTATAATAGGAAGTGCTTGTGGCATAGCAGCTTTGCTATGTTGCTATGTGCTAACTGTTCTTAACAGATCAAAGCAACCTTGTGCGCGGTCTGTATCTGGATGGGTGATAGCAGTGGCCATCTCAGCGCTTCCTGAGACTCGGAGGCCACGTTAAGCAGTGGGTCCCGGCTTTTCAAAGTTGTTAAGTAACTTATCAACTTCATCACCTCATAGAAGTTGTATTAGTCGGTACGATGTAGGTTACCTGGTTGCAAGTAGCGCCGTTCATACAAGGCCGCGACAGACACTCGTCGATATCGATCTCACAGTTCTTGCCGGCGAATCCACTTGCGCACACGCAGTTGTAGTTGCCGATGCTGTCTAGGCAAGTCGCTCCGTTTTGACATGGGACTGTGGACAATAATGTCAACTATGTTTGTGTTTTTGGAATATAAGCTTTATATCTGAAGAGTTAAAGTCACAAAAAGACGGTTCCAATATTGATGGCATAGTTCTTGCCCATGAAGACAAAGACGCATATTCCATATAATCATTTTCTAGGCTATGAAGCCAGGGGCATTTACAAGTGTAAAATCGTCGGTGTTGATAACAAGAGGAATATAAGCTTTATATCTATAGAGTTAGATTACTCACAAGAGGAATGTCGTCGACACTGAAACACGTAGCGTCGTGGCATGATCATTTTCATCTTTAAATTAGCTATAGGAATATACGCTTTATATCTATGGAGAACAGTCCTTCCCCTCATAACCAGAGGAACGTGTACACTACACGCGTAAGACTTGTCAGTGTTGATACACGTGGAATCATCGTGACCACTACATAAGCTAAAGGAATATAAGCTTTATATCTTTAGAATTAGAGTACTCACAAGAGGCACAATCGTCGATATTGATGGCACAGTCCTTCCCCTCATAACCAGGGGCACATCTACATGCATAAGATCCATCGGTGTTGATGCACGTGGCGTCGTTGTGACACGGTGATGTGACTTCGCATTCGTTGACATCTCGCTCGCATAAAGCCCCTGTCCAACCGACTGGACATTGGCATGTGAATTCGGCGTAGGATGCTTCTGCGACGCATCGGCCACTGTGGCGACACCTGGAAAGAAGCGTTAAAATATAAAAAGAGTTGTACATTTGTTTAATTGCAGTATAGTAAATAACATTACATTAAAACCATATGCTAGAATAGTTCTAGCTGATGTACTCACTGGTTAGGTGTGCAAGGATCGAGGGTATTTTCGCAGTTACGTCCTGAATGAGGAGGTGCGCAGACACAGCGGTATCCATCCACCAGATCTATACAGGAGCCTCCGTGAAGACACGGGTTACCAGCGCAGTCATCGATATTTGTCTCACAGTTAACACCTAGAACAAATTATTAACAGGTAGATTTTTTACTTCTACTACTACAACATCCGCAATAAAAACAATAAAAGAACTGAGGTGTATCAAAGCTGCAGGCTATGTTTATTTCGCTTACTTCGAATCGTTCAATATTTATGGAATAATGTTTTGGGGTACAGCAGGTACGTCAATACATGCTGTATTTTGTATATATTTGTAAGGTATAAACTTAGCATGAAGAGAAGTGATTCTTGTAGAGAGTAAGGCATTATGACAATGATATTATCTGAGTTTATTTATCAAAACATTATTTATGCAAGAGAAAATTTAAGCCTTATGACTTGTAATGGGTATTTACATGAGTATAATACAAGACATAACATGGATGGACCATGGATGGAGCTTGTATTAGATTAGCCAAAACTGAAAAAAGCTTTATTTTATACCCATTAAATTGTACAATATGATACCAATTGACAAAAGGAATATGAATGAACTAAAATTGTATGGGTCTCTAAATTAAAAATAAAATAGCTAAATCCCAAACAGCAACTATTTTTCAATAAAGGTTTCCCAATTCCCTCCATTTCTTAGTAATGCCTTACCTGTAAATCCAAGAACGCAGTCGCATTTGTATGCGTTCAGTCTGTCATGACAGGTGCCTCCATGCTGACAGGGGTTCGAACTACACTCGTCAATATCTCGTTCGCAACGTTGACCTGTTCAAAAACAGCATAAATATTCTAGTGTCCTTACACTAGAATAAACAAATTTGGTTTATACTAGTGTCCTTACACTAGAATAAACCAAATTTGACAGATGTCATATAAAAAATCTAATCAGACTTGGACCATGCCAAAAATTTCCTCCAACAAGAACTGTTTCTGGTTAGGGTACCTTCGGGTTGCATGCTACGACATTAGGAGTCTCTCTATAAGATTATGTTTTTCACCACCTTAAGCTCCTTGAGGTTTAGAGCGCAAAGGTTACTTATACCCATAGTTAGAATGGTGTAGAAAATCGTTTCTTCAAGAAGTCTTTATTTACCGTTTTGAGCTGGTAGCAAATATATAGAATTGGTAGAGGATTTACAATTACATAGTAAAGAATTTATATAAATCATGAATTCCTTACCCCCATAACCAGGTAGACAATGGCAGATGAACTGGTTGACTCCGTCTTCACAGGAGCCTCCGTTGATGCAAGGGTTGGAAGCGCACTCGTTCACATCGGAAAGACATCTGCAAAGGCAAACGAGGTAGCAATCTTCAAAGGCATCGTGGTCTAAGCAAATTGACGTGGTATTTTCTTAAATATGTTTGAAACGTATGTTTGCTCGAGTTATCTGGTTAAATCCTTCTTTTATTCATACTCTTTGTTTTTACTTAAACAAAAGCTGTTCATCAAAACTGATTTCACCAAGGCTTTCTAAAGAAAATTCGTTAATACAATTTTGTTTCCCTTCAAATGTTGAACCTCTTTTAGGGTAGATGTTGTGTTATTTATAGAGGACCGTGCATGTATCATACTGAATAATAAGTTATTTTAGGGTAACGTCATTATTAGCCCCTTTTAGGGGGTAATTAGTATTTTTTAGGAACCATGTGTTTTATGACGTCATCGTTACCCTTTTTGGAGTTACTGTGAAAATTCTAGACGATTTCTAGGTATTTACCTGGCGTCATAGTATCCTCTGGGACATTCGCATAGGAATCCGTTAATCCTGTCGATACACTTGCCTCCGTTTGCACAGGGGTTGGATAAACATTCATTGATGTTGGTCTCGCAATGTTGTCCAGTGAAACCAGGAATGCATTCACAAGTGTACCTGAGAAGAGGTTTGTAAGATTAAAAAATATATTTGATTCAGATACGGAAGTCGAATCCGCATTGGTAAATACAGCTAAAGGACGATTGTTTTTCCAAAAAATCTATATCAATATAAGTTGAACAAAGCTTGAGATGTAAGTTGAATTAGGTGCATATGTACTTAATGAAAAATAAGCAATTATGACAATACCTATAGAACAGGTAATTCACATTTGAATGATAGCAAAAATGGATATTAAATAAATAATCCCAAAACACAAAATACTACTTTATAATGTTATGGTAGATAAAATACAAGCACGTGCGGATAAAAAAAGAAACTTACTCAAAATAGGTATTGCTGCGTGTGAAAGAAATAATAAAAAGATTAGAGAAGCAAGAAATATGTGCACATAATCAAAATTGCAAGTTAGATAGGTAGGAACCATTGGTAAATAAGTGTTATTTTGTTAATCGAAAGCACATATAAAAGGCCCAATTATCATAAACGTATATTCAGAAAACAGACACTAAAGCTTTATTTACCGAAAAATACATAATATCACAAAATACATGTGAAACAGTCAAGCTATATATGGACCGTTTAAAACGATTATATATAGCTCGTTCAGGTAAAATAGAGATGAATTTAATTATTTAAATGATCATACTGATGTAATTACAGAAACCAAACAATCACATCTAAACAATACCCATAAAGTAGCAAACAAAGTGATAAAGCAATAGACGACGCTACAAAAGAAGATGAAAATAAGATAATAGATTTACCTATTGATGCCGTCGATGCAAGTGGCACCGTTTCTGCAAGGATTGGAGTAGCATTCGTTGACGTTGATCTCGCAGTTCCGGCCCGAGGTACCAGGTTTGCAACGACACTGGTAACCTCCGATTAGGTCTTCACAATGGCCTAAGAATAAAACAAATATAAGAAATTTGACTTAACAGGAATGCGCCTAAATTACCCAAGCGAGTAAGACGATTCAAAGTTATCCTTGTATTGAATAAAACTGAAGAAAAAGAAACTAACGATTGCAATTTTTTAAGGAAATTAAAACTTAGATAGCGTTGGTTGATTTGGTTGGGGTTGATTAAATGACAGGAAAAGTATTACTTATAATTACATAGGATGCATTATAAATTTTGTAGAATGTATTTTTGCACTTTTCGCAACATCACGGAACTCCAGTTTCGTAGAATAAACAAAAACAATCAAAAGCTAAAAAAACATACTAAGACAAAAACCATAACCAAGAAAATTTTGAGTAATAATGTCGAAGACAGATACTTTGCCAAATTGATTATTGCCCAGTCTTAGGGTGTGCAATAAAGAATTTCATTTATCCATTTATACATTTACTAAACTAGCAATTACTTGCTCGATGCAATTCTATCTAGTTAGGGGTTTGACGGTGTTGTGTAGTTACATCGTCCACCAATATTTATTTTTAAAAATAAAAACGCTCATAATACATATAAATAATAGCATCAGCGCTGAAACAGAAAGTAACGTTCTAAATTGTAAGCTTTTCAAAATTTGATGGGTCATGACGTAGGTCTTTGGGCGGCTTACCTCCAAACTGACACGGGTTGGACTCGCACTCATTGATCTGAGTCTGGCAAACTCTGCCGGTATATCCCGAGTGACAGTTGCAAGTGAAGCTGTTATCGCCATCAATACACTCGCCGCGGTGGCAGGGGGCTGAGAGACAGTCGTTGATGTTGGTCTCACATGACATTCCTTGAAAGATGAGCTTTAGTTTTAGAAATGTAAGAATAAGGAGTATAATCCTATAAAAGCAAGTAACAAGTTTTACTGGAGAAACCATCGTGAACATAGCCTTGGAAATTTTGAAATACATAAATGATATTTCTTCTTTGATGGAAGTATAGTCCAGCAGCTATCGATGATTACAATGATAAGTTAATGTTTCAGTACAGTTCGATAGATAGTCGTGGATGATGTTGTGGAATTACGAATATGAATGTCTTGGAATAAGATACAAAATATAACCCAAAACAAATGTTTGCAGACCCTGTTAACATATTTACGGCAGTTAATAGGGTTGATAAACTTACCATTGTATCCAGGTTGACATTCACAGTCGTAGCCAGCAATGGAATCATGACAGGTGCCTCCGTTACGGCAAGGGCTGGATGCGCAGTCATCGATGTTTACTTGGCAACGAGCCCCAGTAAATCTGGAATACGAATTATTGGTTCAGCATAAGAGTTGCTCCGTGCAAAATAATCAGAGATGCACAAGTAAATATGAAATCAGAGAAAATTTGAAAAAAAGTTAAGACAAAACTGTTTCCGAAATAGCAATTGAGATGAAGTACTTGATCTGGATAAAAAGATATGATAAGAAATGGATGATACAGAAAAGATATAAGACATAAAAATGGTAGACAAAATCAACCTTGCTGTCTAGACTATCGATGACTTACCCGTTCATACAGGTGCATTTAAACGCGTTGATCATGTCATGACAGACTCCTCCATTCAGGCAGGGGTTGTTGGCACACTCGTCGATTTCCACCTCGCATTGCGTTCCTGTGAAACCTGTAAAAACCAAAATATAAAATTTAATAAAATATACATAGGTATACGAGTATATGTACCACACAGCATCATTTAGCCACCTAGGTCGTTCTCAGGGACCCAGATGATTGATGCATTGCCTTAAGATACATTTTAACACCCAGACACAAAAGAAATCTCTATGTTCATCTCACAAATGTTTGTCCTAGGTGGGAATCGAAGCCACAACCTATAACGCAACACAACCTATAAGGACAGACCTATTACTAACCGTGAAGTCTAAAGTTAGAAATTCGCCTACAAAATACACCTAGCCTAAAATTTGATGATGAAATAGGAACTTCTAACTCCAGGGCAGGCTTGATAAAATCAGACATACACATAGACAATCAGACATACATATAGACATAGACATAATCATAGACAGACAGTCATTTATTCACAAATAGGGTAAATACAGGTTTGTCAGCGGAACAGATATGTAGGCATATGAATGATCACCATTTGCAGATTGTTATCATCTAAGTAAGTACATTACTCCGAAGGTCTCAACAAAAAACCATTTCCAACCATGGGAATTAATTCTGACCATCAACGTAGTGTTGATATTAAGTTTTTGCTTATCGTAAGACTAGACTGAGCACACATTTTCCCATCATTAGCTTTCGTGCATCAACGACATACCAAAAGCCATGACTTATGATAGAAATAACAGATTTGTTTTTCTATATTCCAATGAAGTAGCTGTCTTCGTGCAGGAATGCTAATTGGGACCTTCCAGACTCATAAAAATGGTATCAAGAGGTTTGCTCTGCTAACAACGATCGTATTCACTACCCGTTTAAGTTCAAATCGGTATGATTCTGTTTACTGAAGTGAAGGACTGGTCAAGCAACCTAATAAGCATTTCAAACGAAAACGAACTTTATTGCTTTGAAGCGAACGGAGGGAATTCAGTAGCTTTATTTTGATGTCTAAGTTAGGACATCTTGTTTGGACCCTGAATGGAAAATTACCCAGTTTGAGATCATTTCTAGTTTATATCTTACTAGCTTCTGCCCGCGTGGTACCTGCATAAAAAGTAGCCTATATTCCAGGTCACAGCATTACGGCGCAATTGAACCACAAACGAGTACTTACAAAAACACACATGCGTTTTGGAATTCGCTATAATATTTTGTGATTCTTTACCTGATTCAGAAATTTATACTAGTAAGCTAGTTGGATTGGTGAAATTTTCTGAAATAATCATATCCTGTAGGTTTTGGACTTGTTTTGTAGATGAAACCAATATGAAATTCGAAATAATAAAATAAATTGTATTGCTAGATTTATATAAATAAATAAATATTGGTGGACAATGCACACAACACCATGTAGCCCAAACTAAGCAGAGCTTGTATTATGGTGACCAGATTACCTACTGATAGAGTACTTATATATTTTTTAATACATACATATGATACTTTATAATACCGAGACACAGAACAAACACCAGTTCGTTACAAAAATATTTATTTTAGGAAAAAAAACCCTCGACCTACAGCGCAGAAGGCAGGCTACTACCAACTGAGCTGACAAGCCAGTCTAGTCTATAGCCAAGGAGGAGTACAAATTATCTTCATATTGAATTTGAAATGTATGAATTTCTCAATTTATATTTAAAACTTATAATTGCAGCACCAGTTCAGTCTGATAGATAAAAGAGAAGAGTGCTAATGAGACATTTGTTTCAATGACGTAAAATACAAAATGATTAAGTTTACATCTCTACTTATAATGAATAGTCCATGTCCTTCGATAAAATTTCGAAAGTTGGTTGTAAATTCTAAACCTATCTATAATAATTGACAAAACATGGGCACGGTGAAAGCTCTTAGCTTAATATTTTATCTGTTCTTGTCTCTTTTACATCTATTAATTAATCTACTGTTTATCCTGCACAACCTTTGCTCAGCTATTCCTCAATTTATCTTATGATCATTATCGGGTTACCTAAATTATTTGTTAAAAAATCGCGTTGTACCACATGAAAGAAATGCCTTACCACGCATTTCGGCGGGGGGACATTAGGAATGAGTATGATACCAGGGTATTTTAAGTTTATATAACTTCAATCGAACGATAAATCAGCTTGAGCAAAGCCAAGAAGGTACCTAGTGTTTATACTTCGCAATCAGCATGTTATCTCTCACGAGTTTCAAATAAATAACCATTTTGTTAACAATTATCTATAACCAAACGGGGCAATACGAATTGACTTTACTACAGTGCCACAAACCTTTATGGCCATTTGAAGTTATCTTAGTTATCACAGTAAAAGGGTGTTTATCTAGTGTACCACAAATAGACGTAATATTGGCTTGATTCCGTGGAACAGTGAGTAGTTCTCTCACTTACCTAAAGTTGTAGTTGTAAAACACCTCGATATTTATGCGAACAAAACAAATAAAGAAATTCGAATCGGTCGAGTCATTTTCCAGTTTTGGCGAAACGAACACTCTGCAATTGATATGTATATATCGTACATAGACTAGGATATCATATAATAAAGAGTACTGGTTGTCTGGAGGCAGTGGTTCCGGTTTCCGATCCTAAAGCTGCAGTTTAGAATCTAATCGTGTACCAATGAGTTTGTCTGTTTAATGTATCTGCGCTCAAACAGTGAGGAAACAGGCGTAGGACTTAAAAGGTTTGAAGACGTGCCAAATGAACAAAAGGAGCCATTGTGGCGCACTTTAATCCATTCACCACACTGGTTCATAGCTAGTAACTTTATAAAAGAATAATAGAATTAACGTATTAGTGGGCAAGCATAATTATTAATCATGGTAGGGTAGGTATTATGTTCGGCGTACTTACTTAGACCTAATTGTAGACGTGTTACAGAAAGGCCAGGTCAAGAGTATCTAACCTAAATCGATCCGCAATTGTATGAGCAGTGTGATGAGAGTAAATGAAGCAGAAGTATATCAGGATGTAGAAATTTGTAGTCTCTTCTTACCACGGGAAACAAGCGTGCGGAAACCTACTACATTAGTATTTTAGTTGTATCTATAGTGCGTCGAGTTTAGGCTAGTAATTTTGTAGCACTGTATAAGCATTACGCAAGACCACTTGTTCCATAACCTATGGCCGTGGTCGGCTGTGGCTAGCACGAGGTACTTGTGCTATGGTTCTGAAGTGGTAGGTGGGGAGAGACACGCCCTTGTGCGCTTACATGGCACTCGTGGTGGTACACTGTAATGTCTTCTTGACTCGAGTCATAGAAGACTAGCGAAATGTTTTTGATCAGTCAATATGAGTGATAGCTTTCATGATTTTTTTAAATTCAGTTTTCGAATATTGCCTATAGTTTTAATAATACATTAATGTCACTTTTCATTCGTTCTAGATATACTAAATATATTATGCATGTGTGTATTATGTACCTAGGTTTCATATTTATTAATATAACAGACAGTAAATTTTAAATTTACATGTAAATTTAAAATTTACTGTCTGTTTACAAACATTATTTTTAAAATGTAAGTCCATTATTGGCCTTTAGTTTAGCCTAGTTTTAATATATTGTTATTGTTTAAGGGCTGTGGATTTTGTTTGATAAATAAAATAAATAAAATAAAATAAATTTAATGTTAAAGCTACTTAAATGCTTATACAATTTTAATGGATAACGAGTTCTCAGTTAAATATTAAACTGCTCTAAAATGCGTGTAAGGTTTCAGTACTCAGGCGTTCTAAATTCCAAATTATCTCCCTATTCTTTATATCGATTTGTTTAGCTCTGGAGAGCGGTGATATAAGGTACACCGATATACCGATTTACTTAGTGAGATCATTCGTGTTAATTTTTAACCCCCGAAGCTAACAGAAGGGTGATATAAGAATCATAAATCATTCAAAATTTTTTTAACGTGTCTATATGAGTGTCTGTATGTCTGTCTTTGACATCGTAGCTTTATTTAGTTGATGAAGAGATGTGAGCTAATTTCACAGGTATGATATTTTCAAAATTAGGTATCATGTTACTTCAATGGTATTGATAAAGCTGGGTTATATGCAATATGCAGGATACTCAACGCATCACCAACTTTATTCATAGGTTTCCTGTTTGGGCTTATTAGATTAATCTCAATATACAGGTTACAGATAGATGTTTTATTGAGCCGCGGGTTTTTTTAATTTTTAATTTATACTTGCTTCCAAAACTTGGTAAGTATGGTCAAGAACATAAATCACCTATTTGTGTTTAATTATTAAAATGTACGTCAGCCGTAGAGTACCTTACACCATTCCAAACATCACGATTTTCTATCACAGGCCACAATGCGTATGTCCAGCGCATGCTAATGTCGACTTTGTGCATATTTGAATCGTAATGAATCGTAATCAAGTTTAAAAAAACCAGCTGTTCTGGATGCTTCGAATATTATTACAATAACGGTATGATATTTTGAAGAACTTGATCAAACAAACTTTAAAACTCTATAGGACAATAGTTCCAATTACTTCATCTAGTCACAGCAACTGCTACTACTACCTACAAAATTCAAACGCAATACCTACTATAACTTACAAAACAAAAGAACACAATTAAACGCAACATCTGAAAACTTGAAAATTTAATATAAATAAATACTTTTTGTAAGTACTACTGTTTTTGAATTGAAAACTTGTTTTAGCGCGGTACGCATATTTTTAGATGAGGTAAAACCTCTGGATTCGCGACACCGTTACCGTAACCGGGGCGAGACGCAGGGCTGCTGCGCACGCCCCATTTGATTATAAACCTTAATTTGCATGTTTACGTCTACTTTTGCATGGAGAAGTTTACTAGGTTACGTTCTATGATGTATTATCTACATTCTGAACAAAAAATATTGCATCATCTGTGTTCGTTCAGTATTTGATTGGCAGTCGCCATAATTACTGATTTTGAAGTGATTTATTACTAAACTCTAACGCGCCAAAATAAGTTTTCACTTCCGTCGGCACTCCCAGAGTGCAACCCGATTTTTTTTTACATATTTTCTATATTCAAAACACAAAAGATATCCTACCAGCAAATAGTTTTTAACCTAATTTTCTTGTTTACCGAGATAAAATGGTAAAACTTTTTTTCATTTATTAGCGAATTTGATCCTATCTTTATATGGCTATCTAAAAAAAAATCTCGTCACGTGGTTTTTAGTTTGGAATTAAGTCTATTATTTATAGTTTTAAAATGAAGTCTCTAATAATGACTGTCTCCTTCACAATGATAAAGAAGAGAAGATACCTAAGTAACAAGATTTTGTTGGTATGATATTAATCTACCGATTCCGACGACTACCAACGCGTTATAAGTATTCGCTTGAGTGCGTTCAGCTGGCTGTGTAGAGTAGACATACCGATTAGGGCATGCAAGGGAACGAGGTATGACGACATATTTTTTATGCGCCCTTAGGTCTTTGCACTCATTTTTTATACAGAGCTGGCGTTATGAGTCTTAACCTAAAAGGGACCATTTTTACAGTGTTGAGACTTTAAATAAGACTGCAACCATTGCAGGGCCTTTCTATCAACAAAAACCTTTCAATTTAAGTCGCGATATCGTGTCAATAACAATAGAAAACAATTGTCATGTTCTCCTGGTTTTCAAATACTTTTCGGAAAGATTCATGAATGCAATCTTCATCGACGCCAGGCAAAAAGTTTTTAGTGTTTTATGATTACATAATAGGTCAGTTCTCTTATTTTAAATTAGCTTATAATAACATAAGTAGGTTTACCTACTAGCTACTTATAGTTTTCAATCATAGATATTGCCTTAGGCTAAAGCTTACATAAAAATAAGTCAGATCTATGTGATGATTTACTGTTTTTACCCTAAGATCGTATTTAAGGCAAGGTCTGCTTGCAAGTGAGCATATCCTGTAGCACACTCAAATAATTAATACACACTATAGGTTTTCCCTGAATTAAATGAATTATTTTGTGTCAGAAAAAATATAACACTTTGACTTTGAATTGGAAAAACAAACAGAACAATGAAACTTTTAAACAAAATTAGTAAAATATTACAAAATCCAGTAGTTTCCACTACTAAGTAAAATTACTAGACTACTATGTGTAAGCATGTTAAGGAAATTTTTCATCAATTTCTCGCGGTATGTATAAGTGCAGTGTATTTCTAAAGCCAGGGATTTAGAAAAAAAAACTCAAACTAGAATCAAGAATCCAAGATAAATGACTGATAATCAAAAATCTGAACTGATCATTTTCGGTCAGTTCTGAATAAAATGCTGTCAAAAAATCAATTTTTAGTGTGTACTCGATTTGAGTTAAATTCATTAGATTTTTCTGGTAACAATAATTGACGTAACTATTATTACAGTAAATTTAAAATTCCCATGTGATACTTACTAAAGAATGAATCCTATAGATTTTTTTTTATAAATAAGTTTATACTTTTCTAACTGCACAAGTCGCTTTTTAGTATAATTTTGACAAAAAATCTATACCTTTATAACACAGCTGGCCAAGCCCCGCCCGAGATGCAGAATGGTTCGATTTCCGCCGCGGATCAAATATTTGTATGATTTGCGAGCTTTTCTATGTATAATATGTATTTACTTCGAAAGAAAGGTATATAAGTAGTATATCAGTCATGTGACACCCATAACCCAAGCTCAACTTAACTTGGGGCCAGATGATGCTGTGTGAAGTGTCGCGCATTATTTTTTTATTTAGATTGTGGTAGTGAGAGTATACCTCAGTACCAAAAACCTATTTTTTTAATTATAATCTTCATTAATTCATGTGAAACAAACTGTTCCTTAACAATAAGGGTTATCAACCGTAAATCGTTGTCAAAGATGCGTTATATTAATTAATTTAACCATGGCTCCGTGGTTTTATAGCGAATAAACCCGTGATCGGCCATAATAACGTTTTGATGTTCACATGAACACGAGCTAATCGGATTTAATTTTTTAATCTGATGGATACTAAACCTATTTATTAATCTAATTATGTAGGTTTATGTTGATCTTTTGATTTGAGCCTGGGGGATTTCAACTGTTGATTGAAACCGCTCCTTATTTCAACTTTAAGTGCTAATGAAGGCTTGTTCCCAATCTTACTATTATTTTGTTCTCTGCCGCATAAAACTTTCTCTCAAATATTAGTTTCCAGTAACTTATAACACATTTTTACTCTATTGAATTATTGTCATTTTTGCTCCAGCATTTACCTAAAAATATTCTACAATAACCATTTCTAATCCAAATAAATCCTGTCCAAAAAAGGGTAAGCGCAAGATAAAGGAAAGCGTAGGCCTAGCACGTACTCGCGAATTAATACGCATTGTTAAAACTGCGCTATTCTGAATTCTGAGCTTATTCTGAAGTATGTAACTTTTAACACGGTTTTTTCCGGTAGTGCAAGCACCGTCCGATTCCATTTTTTTCCTCGGAATAATTCATTCACAATGCATGAGGCCTAAATTCGCGCTTAATTTCGTCCTAGTTACTGGGGTTTTCAATAAAGGGTAAGGTACCTCCTTACATAAATGAAATAATTAAATAACCCATTCTGGGTCACTTTTCATATCGATCGAATGCGCGGAAGTGTATATTCCAAAGATCCTAACATTAAATTACTTAGCATTGAACTTTTTCACGCGTACAATGAGTTCTATTCCACCGCCATAAGAGCTACAAAACATTTTCATATTGCAAGAAATTGTCAGATCTAAAACGAGCTGTAATCCCCTGTAATAAGAGTTAGGTATGAACTGTAGTTCCGCATCGCAAGACAATGCGCAGACGTCTCATCGCCATGGGAACGCTTTGAATAGGGCTGTCTATGTTACGTCACTAGATTTCATCACGTTTATAATTACGTGGATTTCAGGTGTCGGTTCAACTTCAGATATATGACGGTTCAACTTTAGACTTCAACTTCAACACAAACACTATAACATTTTCTAAAGAACATGTTAACGTGTAACACATTTATTTAAGTATGTACTTACAAATATGGTATATACTTATACTATAATTTTCACTCAAAACGGGATATATACTGTGAGTTTTACTGCTTCTCGATGTTTAGGCGCTGTTGCATGCGCCAAACTGATCATTTTATCTCGAGGTTTCGTAAAATTATGTTCAAAATCAACCCTTTACAACCCTTTTTTCAATTTAAAAAGTAGCCTATGTCCTTTCTCAGACTATCTGTGTACCAAATTTATTTAAATCGGTTCAGTAGTTTTGGCGTGAAAGCGTGACAAACAGATAGAATAGACAGATAGACAGACAGACAGACAGAGTTACTTTCGCATTTAAGGATTTATACTTGAGCTTTCTTAAGCATCAATGCATTTTATATATTAAAAACTATCTCCAGCCCGTGTAACATAAAAAGCAGCTTATATATTATTCCAGGTCCCAGACTATATCTATTCCAAGTTTCATTAAAATCCGAAATCCGAATCAGCCGAAATCAGCCGTTAATATTACGACGTGCCACAAACATAATAGTCATTTATAACATTCGTAGGCTAGGATAGGCAAGTTAAAAAACTGTAAGCTGGCATCCCTACAGCCAGCTATCTCTCTCTAATGATAATGATAATCATCAGGCGACCACCGACGTCAACCAGGGAGCAAATTGTAAGTTTGCGACGTTGCGTCTTGCGCCATTTACCGTTTGAACTAACCTGCGAAACGTTAGACGCACTCTATGTTTAGTAGGTACCAAGTAACAGTAATCTTTGAACAAAGTAACCTAAGGACGGATAAATACCTTACCATAAATGCTACGACAATTTTCAGTGAAAAGTCTCAGTAAAAAAAAACGATAAACCAAAACAAATCACCCCAAACAACAAACAGAATTTATGAAGTTTGTACAAAACTTTGGAAAGCTAGATATCCAATCTAAGGGTATATTAATAGCAAATGTGTTGCTTGAATCCGTTGCCATTGTTATTCATTCACGATAGAATTAGAAGGACATACCATAGATGATCTAGATGATCCCAGAATACAAAGCTATAAAACAGGCGTGAGAAACCGCAGGCAGCTAGTATACTATAATAAATCCTGAAAGTCCTGATCATCCATACTCAAACAAAAAAAATCAGAGCTATAAAGTCAGACATAGTTACACTTACCAGGCATGCAGACACATCTGAAGGTGCCAGGGTCATCGAGGCAGGATCCATCGTTCCTACACGGATGACTCTCGCACTCGTTCACGTTCGTCTCACAACGAGGGCCGGTGAAGCCAACAGAGCAGTTGCATGCGAAGGAGCCCGGTGTGTTCACGCAAATACCATCATGCTCGCAAGGAGACCCTGAAAACGAGATTACTAGTGAGGGAATGCCAATGTTGGCAGCAAAATATTGTCTTAAGGATGTCTGTAAAAACACCAATACTTACAAATTAAAAAAACACGCTCTCGACTGTAATGATCAGGTTCAGAAAAAATCTCCTCAGATCAATAGTTATTTGCATCACATTAAGGATGTCTAAGGAAATGTCTAGTCAACCATGAAGATTTTAGTCGTTAGTAACTATCAGTTAGTAAATATCAAAATAGAGAATCAAATTTATTCTTAAACATGTTAGCTTTAACACTGGCAGCTATAACAAAATAATACCCAATGTCTCAAAAGCTTTTCACGAAATGTGACAAAATATGTTTGTTGTTCTAAATAAATATGTATATCAACCAAGTAAAAGACACGACAGTTTCATAAACAAAATCATAGAAGAATAAAAGGTAAAGGTCAAAGGTAAGGGTAATAAGAGCCATACTAGGATAAGGGTAGCTGACGCGTCTTATAAGAAGATCAAGGAGGGATGCTGCGTTAAAGAGGAGCAATTGGAAAGAGCATCATTCACTTTAAATTAAAACCGAGATCTTGAAATATATACTGAATTTGTCACCTATACGTCTACCTGATAAACCGCAAACGAAGCTGATATATAGAGCCACCAACCTTGTTCGCACTCATCGATGTCCTCAGAGCAGTCCAAGCCTTTATATCCAGAAGCACAGGAACAGGTGTAGGATCCATTGATGGGGCTGGTATCGCAGATCGCGTCGGCGTGGCACGGGTTGGAAGTGCACGCGTCATCGAGGTGGCAGAGCAGACCTGTGGGAATGAAATTATTAACGAACGCCATGGGATTGTTATTGAGGATTGACAAGTTATTGGATTAAGAAGATCCAGATAGGATCCAGGAGGAAGATAGAAGAAGATCACATCACTTTTCCGATGTCAAATCGATGTCAAAGAGGAGATACTTTTACTTCTAAGAGGATCTATTTCTAAACATGAACATGATGATGATTAAAACTGTTATACCTACAAATTAAGGATAACTGCATCAAGGAACGGGAAAGTTTTTTCGAAATAAACACTGAATGCTATGTGAATGTTTGTCTATTTTCGTACTTGAAGGAGAAAAATAGCATACCAGTCTTTCCAGGAGTGCACTTGCAGTAGAAAGCTCCAACCCTATCGATGCAAGTGGCGCCGTTGAAGCAAGCCGCGCCAGCGCAGTCATCGATGTTGACGGAACACTCCGGCCCGGTCCAGCCGTTGACGCAAATGCAAGAGAAGCCTCCCACGGAGTTTGTGCAGGTAGCACCGTTCTGGCAGACTAAAGGCCTGTGGACAGACAGATAATATTATAGATATAGGTTGTAGTACTTGATGAAGAAGGACATGAATCCTGCTAGTATTATAAACCTAATAGTGCTTGCGGTTTTGCTTGCATTGTATACGTACTTAATAATTAGGTACGTTTTAAAAACTAAAAAGAAAACCGACATAATTGAATGAAATTTGAGCCCATAAATATACAACCACTTTTTTTGCATGTTTTTTTACGCGTTTTAGTACTATATTATATATTTTAGTACATCGAAAAACTTAAAACTACTGAATGTTTTATGTTTATGTGATAAAGAACATAGTTTTGAAAGTTTTGAAGTGTGAAGCCTTTTTTTGAAGTCGTTTAAAATAGACTTTATGTTAATCCAGGTTCACATTTATATCTAAGTTCTAAGCATCGAAACATCCAAACATGTATATAATCTTTCATAAACATGTATTATATTTGTAAGAAGTGAAAGTTTGTGTGGATGTGTGAATGTTTCTTTGTTTCTCAATTTCGAAATAAAGGCAGAAATGCTTCAACTGGAATAGGAACTTTGACATTGTGCGAAACACGAACAGAATCTACTACATAAAATTGCTTGGACAGCTAAATGACAGTTTGGTATGAAAAATATTCAGGAAGCTTGAGGATTTGGATACGAAGTATTAGAGACTTAATCTTGTCATGTTTTAACTTTTTTTTATACTGAATGAGGCTGCCACGGGAGTCCCGTGCCAGCCTCATTCAACGACACATACAAAGGGGACAGCTGGGTAAAATCGAGCTGTGGATAATGATGATTTTGTATTCAATACAAAAAAGTCTTTATCATTGCTAACTGAGCAAAACAATAAAATCATTCGTGGTAGGTAGACAGTATAAAAAGGCACCTAAGTACGGTTGGCAATTAAAAAAAGTAGTAAAAAGCAAGCGTAAAATCTCAAAATTCTGCCCACTAATTATACAAAAGAACCGACACGTCAGATGAGTATTCCCAGAGTTATTTTAAGGTTTTTAAAATACACCTCTTTAGCATAAAACAAATGCTTTTGCAAAATTACGGCATGACTCTTAAATGGGACTCCTCGAAATGTTCTCGTTGGTGTAATTTACTAAGAACGCACACCTGGAAAAAAATCCAGATGTTCAGGATGTCAGTCGTCAGTCATAATATACCACCTACTCTGTATTTAAGTTTTACGGCAAGGCATTTTAATAATACGAAATCAGTGTACTTATTCTGCCATTGCATTTTCTAAACTTAAACTAACCGAAATTGATGCTGTTCTTTTCTTCACTACATATTATAAAACAAAGTCGATTCTCGCTGTCTGTCTGTCCCTATGGATGCTTAGATCTTTAAAACCACGCAACGGATTTTGATGCGGTTTTTTTATAATAGATGATTGATTCAAGAGGAAGGTTTATATGTATAATACATGCATAATATAGTAGAGAAACACAGATAATTTTAGAGGTTTCTAATGTGATGTCGTAAATATACACATTTTTTGCGCGTATATTGCAAACGCTGGTTGAACCATTCTGTAGTATTTAGTATCAGCATTGCACCCGTGCAAAGCCGGGGCGAGTCGCTAGTTTTACACTAAAACGAAAAGGATTGCGATAGTCTAATTTCGATAGTTTAAGAAAATGCAACAATAAAACAACTACCATTATTTTCATGCCAAAAATACCATTGCTTTAATAAAGCGTAGAGAATGGTAGTCAAAAGGGTCTATTACCAAAGATTTATTGCTCACTCGACATCTAGATAATGTAGTGCGCCGCGCGCGCAGGATGAAAATCTAGTATTGACTGGCATTTCTACGTTCATTGTGAATATTATAGGCATGTAAGTAACAACTTAAACTACCTTATAGTGTACTGCATAATGCTCTAATTTTATTAATTAATTTTATTAATTTATTTAGTAATATAAAAAGAACAATGAAACACAAACAAAATCACTAAAACATTACATAATCCAGTAAAGTTTCCACTACTAAAACTGTTCTAAAAAAGGAAATAGGTTCATTTAACAAAAAAAGAACAGCTTTATATATTAGACAAGTTTGTTATTAAGGGATATCAGTTGCTGGTGTTGTTCGGTGATGGCGTGTTTAAATTTGGAAAGACGTCAAAAATATGAAATATAGAAAACAAATCAATATTAAAAAGCTCATGGAACGGTTAATAAGTGTTTGAGGCGTAATTTGCACGAATTATATTAGGCTAAAATGTGTGGTTCTTTCTAGAACAAGTCGAGACATCAAAAACATAATTTAGCTAATAAATAAAAGCTATCAAATTTTCTACAAATACACGTGAAGTTCATATTTCAGGCGTTAAACATTGAAGTGATTACCTGTATAACTATCATGGTTTTCAACATAATTTTCACTCAAAACGGGATATTTACCATGATATTGCTTGCACTAAGGCTTAAATTTCCTGTTATATTTTAGGAGTGCTCGCAATAACTTTTTTATTATTATTATTAGTGTTTCTGCTACTCGATATTTCGGCACAGTTGCATGCGCCATGTGCAATATCCCGTTTTGAGTGGAAATTATGATTACCTGTAACGATATTTTTGAAAATCTGTTTTTGTATTCTCTTTATTTGATCTATATAAACATTGTATTGTATTATATTTCTGATAACATTCTAAGATTGGTGAGTATCAAGCCAATTTACATTTCATACATGTTCCTTTTACATATTTTATACTAGGTGCCTGGGTTTTCCACCTATTTTATGTCCAACATAAAAATACTTTATATGAATATTCGAATCACCAGAGTGCCATCACGGATACTTCAATCGAACGGGCTTTTGGTCGTAAATACCGACGAGGTTCCAATAAATTGAGTACTAGAGTCATATTGACATTGCTGTGTGAATGATCCGTCGTAAACGTATCAGCATATTTAGATTTTAGGGATTTATATTGCTTTGGATGGTTAATAAAACGTGATATATCTTAGGTGTTATAAATTATAAGGGTTGGATTAGGAACACTCAGATTAAGCCCAATGTGAGATGTTTTTACATGTTCTGAAATTTTACTCGCTCAATTTTCATGCAGTCATTTTATTATCAACTTGCTGTCTGCGCGCAGCTTCGCCCGCGTTGAAGATTTTTCGCGGGACAAACCAATTCTCCCGGGATAAAAAGTAGCCTATGTCACCCGGGGATAGTGTAGCTTTCCAACGATAAAATATTTTTTTAAATCGGTCCAGTAGTTTTTAAGTTAATTCGTTACATACAAAAATAAAAATCATTCCTCTTTACAATATTAGTGTAGATTAGCTGCTGCCCGCGGCTTTATCTGCCTCGTATGTTGATAAAAATAAGACTTTCCAAAACTATACCAAACTTCATCCATTATTGTGTAACAAAAACATTAAACATCACAGTGACGCAGTGAACCAAGGCCCGGCTGAGACTCAGAAGATTGCGGGTACAATCCCGCCGCGGGACAAATGTTTGTATGTTTGTAATGTATCTGCAAGTTTTTGTCTCGGGTCTAGTGTTTCTATGTATAATATGAATATTATTACATTTAAAAAAAGTATGTAAGGATTATGGGTGCCAAATGACTGATCAATGATCTTCAGGTATTTGTCTCGGGGCTGGGTGTGTCGATGTATAATATGTATGTATTTATATAATAAAAGTATATAAGTAGTATATCAGTCATGTGGTATCCATAACATAAGCTCTTCTTACGTTGGGGCCAGATGCTGTGTGAAATGTCTGCCATTATTTATTTATCTACACAAGCTTTCGCATTTATAATACATATATTTAAAAATAAACTCCTGGAATCCAAAATAAAAAAAATGATTTTATATACACAGTAAAATGGGATAGCAATAAATACAATACATTTATAATATACTAGCGACCCGCCTCGGTTTCGCGGGATGCAATGCTGATACTAAATATACCTACTACAGAATGGTTTAGCCAGCGAGCGGTTGCAATGTAAGCGCAAACAAATGTGTTTATGGACGACATCACATTAGAAACCTCTAAAATTATCAGTGTTTCTCTACTATATTATGCATGTATTATACATATAAACATTCCTCTTGAATCACTCTATCTATTATAAAAAAACCGCATCAAAATCCGTTGCGTAGTTTTAAAGATCTAAGCATACATAGGGACAGACAGACAGCGGGAAGCGACTTTTTTTATACTATGTAGTGATACAATAACATTAATCTACTATAACTATACAACTATTGCATTGTATTGTAGATACGAGTACCTATATAAAAAAAACGTGTGATAACACCGAACCGAAGTGTGACCGAAGTGATAACATAAACTAATCTAACTAGCGAGGTGAGTTATATTGAGAGAAGAGGACTCTGCCTACCGCTGCCGTATGCGTGAGAGAAAGGGAAGCCAGACAGACTGGCGCCGTAACGCGTTACGTAACGAGGTTTACCCCCCCATAAGAAGATATTCAAAAAAAGAGTGATGAGTTCAGTAGTGCATCGAGCATCGAGCAAGTGTTCGGCTTAGAAACAAGGCGATTTGGGAATGTGGAGATGCGTGTATATATAGGTATCTCATATATACATACAGGAGGTCCCGGAACTAGTATTTTAAGCCTGAATGAGGTGATCCCGAACATGAAAATGAACAGATATAATGATAAAGTTTTTAATACTTCTTGTTTTCAAGTTTCATACAAAATCTATTTATTTCATTTCAATGATGTAGGGTTTCCGCGATTCAGGCTCGACCTAGTGCGGAACCCACTGTTAAACTGTATATAGATTGTAATTTTTGAAAAAATAAAACATTTATTAATATATATTAATATGATTGAAATTGAAAATCATAGTCTGTCAATAATGTTTTTAAGCACGTTTAATACCTACATAAATTCGTATAAGTACATTTTTCTGCTTTACTAAGAAGTTTTAAAACAAACGTTGAAAATCATCGAATTCACAAAAGTCTCAGAACATTTGTTGTTCTCGTAAGTATCGAGAATCGTCCCTCCTCGGGATAACATACTAGTTCCGAGACACCCTGTATATGTAGGTATATATATGAGATAAATCATATATACCTATATGTAGAGACATGAGGTAAACATAAGCAAGTAAGTAAATAAAACAAATTGTAGATACCTAAGTAATGCATAACAGTAATCTGGTGGCATTGACCCTTCTCGGGACGCCGTCATCTCTCCACTAGATGATACCAGGCTATCATCATTAATCATACTTTTCTTGTAAGTTGCGATACTGAATAGGTGAGCGATGATCTGTGCTTGATCGAGCTATTTTATGAACCTCAATTTGAGTGGGAAGAGGTCGAGGGAAAGCTTCATATCCTAATATCTTAGTATGAGGGAACACGGTCAATACACGGCCCACTTTATCAATATGACGACCTCTGTAGCGCAGTGGGCTAAGGTCCGGCTGAGACGTAGAAAGTTGCGGGTTCGATTTCCGCCGCGGGACCAATGTTTGTATGATCTGCAAGTATTTGTCTCGGGTCTGGGTGTTTCTATGTGGAATATGTATGTATTTACAAAAAAACTATATAAGTAGTATATCAGTCATGTGGTACCCATAACACAAGCTCTGCTTACTTACTTTAATAATCCCGATTATTTATTTAAAAAAAATAGAAAATATAAATATGGTGTGTAATTTTATTTTAATCTTATCAAATAAAATAATGTTTCAAAATCTTTACTTTTTTGATTTGGCCACAATTTTTCATTTTCACTAACGTGAAATAAATAGTTAACTGGGTGTTATTAAATTTATAATTAGTAATGTCTAGGTGTTAATCTATTTCCCTTCTCAAAGAGGATATTACTTGGTATAGTAAAATTAAAATCATTCTGTCTCCGCCCACCAATCATAACTTGCGCCAAATCAACACCGCTACCGGAGTACCCGGTAGCAGACATGCGCAAGCGCAGCTTAGCTTTAATGATCTACAGGCACCCTGCGATCAGGCAAATTACACTTGTAATTTTGTCGTAAAAAATATAGTAACAGGACCAAAATTGCACAGGACAATAAAACTTTATCGCTTGAAAATCACACATATTATTGGTAGAATTGAATGAGTTGGTCACTGGTTTGTGCAATTTCGTGCTTTTGAACGGTTGTGGTTGTTTGGGTGAACATTAAACCAAAATAAAAATATGGTATAAGGTGCTTGAGTTTTTTGTTTAATATACATGAGTAATTGGGGTTTAAAAAAGTTAATTGTGTTTAATTTTACGTAAACCTAAAAATGGAGAAAGCAATCTTGGCAGTACTAAAATTCGAGTTGCTACTCTTAACAGAAACTGATTAGTATTTTATATATTTTTAATAACACAGATTAAGCAGATCAACTAGATCTCGGAAAAAGTGGAATATAAAAAAGATAGGTACCTAAGTACCTAAAGTAAAAAAAAAAACCTAATCTACTTATCTATAAAACAACAGCTGTGGATTAGAGAGGAGGAGTGAGAGAGGAGGAGCCTGCCTACCGCTGCCTTATGCGTGAGAGAAGGGCAAGCCAGACAGACTGGCGCTGTAACGCGTTACGTAACGAAGCGGTTTACCCTACCATAAGAAGTTATCACTTCAAAAAAGAATTAAAACAATTTGTCTAACTTTTTTGTCGTACCGCGTTGCAATCGATTTAAATGATTAATGGCAACTCGATAATCTCAAATTGAATATACTACTACCTACGATTTTGTAACTAATGATATGTCGGAGATCATCATCAGCATAATGAAGACTTTCCAGTTCAATATCATCTGATATACTTATATTTACAATATACTAATATTTACCCATAACTATAAAAAATACAAATTCACTTAAGTACTACATCTAAATCTAAACTAGCACTATGTGTTTTAAAATTACTTTTAAAACACATAGTGTGTGTATAAATATTTTCTGTTTTGAAATCTTATCATCTGAAACCATTCGGGATATCCAAGTTTCAGTAGTATATAACTACAACTAAGAATGATGATAAGGGAAATAGACACACTTTAAAATTCCAAATCTTCTAGTAAATTTTAATGCAGACTGCACATACTACCTTACCTACTTAAAATCTATCTAAATGTATCCTACCTTCTTATAATAATTACCTACTGTCATCCTATACTATTAATCTACATGAATATGATATATACAATATAATGAATTTTAGTATGCAGGGGGTTTTGGGGGCGATAAATCGATCTAGCTAGGTTTCATTTTTAGAAAACGTCGTTTTATCCGTATTTTATACCGAGCAAAGCTCGGTCATCCAGATATTTATTAATTAAATGAGAATGATTACAGAATCATTCATTATAGTTTCAAACTACTGAAGCTTGGATATTCGGAATGGTTTCAGATATAAAAGATTTCAAAACAGAAAAATGGAAAATAAACGCATGAAATGTAAAACTCGTCCGCTAAGAACGAAATAGTACTGTAGCCACGGTAAAATGCAGTAAAAAACAAATTTACAGTAAAATGTAAAATTTAACAAGGTAGTCAGCGTAAAAACTTGTCTCTTCCACACGTAATAAATCTTGTCGGGACTACTGGTGTCGGGACAACGGGCGAGCAATAACGATGTCCTCGTCAGCTTATTCCGTTCCCACTGAAGCCACTGAGCTTTAGGTCTCAATATAGGAGGTCTGACATCTGACACTATCAGTCACAGAGCTGCCAAGACAAGAAAATACTGCTTATGCAATGAAATCACTTGGCTCTTTCGAGAGATCTGATGATATTATTTTCCTTATACTATTTTCACAGAAAATCAAAAAGTATTTATATAATAAATATGATAATAAGTGTTAGTCTCGGGTCTGGGTGTTCCTATGTATAATATGTATGTATTTACAAAAAAAAAGTATATAAGTAGTAAATCAGTCATGTGGTTGTTGAACATTAACCCAATGTGAACTTTTAAGCTTATTTCCATCTCAACCCATAGTTAATTACGACGACCTCTGTGACGCAGTGGGGCAAGGTCCGGCTGAGACGCAGAAGGTTGCGGGTCCCGCCGCGAGACAAATGTTTGTATGATCTGCAAGTATTTGTCTCGGGTCCGGGTATTTTTATGTATAATATGTATGTATTTAAAAAATATGTATGTAACCTACCAGTTATAATACTCGTATATACTTTTAAACACCCAAATAAGTCTAGACCCAAACAATAAGTTTTGTTTTAGCTATAAACTGGAAAAGTAGAGTTAATAGTTGCGGCTGTAATAATATAGCCAGTGATCAAATTAAAGATAAGTGTAAAGAACTAGGTAACCAACCAAAAGCTCTTATAATTCGCGCCGACCCCTAATACATTTTCAATACACATTATTCCACCACAGGCATTTCAACCACCTTCATGGTGGAACAAAATGAAAAAAAACCCGCGACGTAACTGGATATCGACCACGCATTTATCTGTTGCGTTTCATGAGCCAATGGGTCGGATTGTATGACACTATCCCATACAAAAATACCCTAACCAAAAACCAACTTTACTACGAATCGATAGAGCTTAAAATCGAAGAAAAATACTAAAGCTTTTAGAAGACAGAACATGTAAAATAAGAGGCAAGGAACAACACTAAGCAGCTAAAGTGTGTCCCGACAATGATGCGTTTTCGTCTATATAAAACATCATCGGGATTTTGAGCTCTACGTAAATGAAAATAGGAGTTATGTAAAAATAAGGGAAAGCCGTGTTTAAATTGTTGGTATCGAAAGAAGCCTTTGCAGCGGGCGGTCTGGTCTTTCCATGGTAGGTCGAGATATTAATAGTTTGTATAGTGACAATTAATTTTGGGGAAACGGGTAATAATATTAAATTTAAAGTTAAAATTATCCGTGATTGAGTGCTCAAGTTATCGGAAGATGATACTGACTTGGGTACTGTTACTTGAAGACTTTTTAAGTAAGTGCAATGATATTTTATAAAGACTATATTTAATAACATATGAAGTGTTCCCAGAGAAGTTGTTAGGTATCACAGGATATGAATTTGAGACGTTATATATCTCACGGAGATGACTTTTAAAAACTTCTATGGTTTCTAGATAAACTTTTAGCGCCAGCAGAAGTCACGGTTGCACTTCCTGGTATAAAAACAAAGACGTTACTTTAGGTGACTTGGAAAATCTTGATTAAATCTGCCTTATTTTTCGGTATATATTAAAGAATGTTAGAATATTAATGTGATGTTAAAACAAACATAAAACTAAGGTAAAGTTAATTAGTAAAAATTAAAGTTATGACTTCAAATATTAGTAAATGTTATTTTAAGTGCTTATTAAGAGACTGTTGACTAGCTCACAAATTATGATGTAATCAAATTCATTATATCAAATTTCTAAAGAGTGGTGAAAGACACTAAAACTAATATAAATTCCAATGATGATAATAAGAAAACAAGAAAGCTATATACGATAAGAAGAAAATGATAAAAACCTTAAGGCTTGGTACTAGCTCTGCATATTAAGCATAGTAATATGCATGTCATTACGCTAGACTGAGCGTTCGAGCTTTTCCTTACTATAACCGTGCGAACGAACACTTTTTTATAACCAATCATTACAGAACAATTAATGTAGGAACGCCGCACATGGCGACTTAGGACATTGATCTTGATTCAAGTCACTAGAGAACATAGCGCTAAAGAACATAAAGAACATAACGCTGTGAAAGATTGAATGGATTTAGAAGGATTCTTCATCAGACTAAACCTATCAGATGAACCCTAATAGCATAACTAAGTAAAATAAATTACAACGAACAAGAATGTGGACAGGAATATTATTCAAGACTTCATTGGAAAAGATGGTGTTACATGATAGTAGTGGGAAATCATAAATTGCCTAAATATGCATGTTTTTAAAAGCAAGCCAGTTTGAAGGAATCGCTAATAGCGCGAGTTCGTTGACTCCTACCGAGCTATTTTGTGATTAACACCTAATCAAGGCGATGATCTATAGAAAAAACATCATATAGATATAATAATATCATTTTATGAAGACCAGCGTTTTATGGTAAATATTTTTATTATCATCCTCACGTAATGCAAAAAAACAATAGTAAGTACTTGTAAGTACGTTTTCTGGATAATCAAAAATGGCGAACGATATTGAATTACTCGTGGATCGATCATTTTATTTATTTGCAGTTCCTTAATACAAAATTCAACCTTGAAAGCTGTTGGGTAAGGTTTAAAATATTAAAGTTTATGATGTTTTTTGGGAGTGTAATCATCCGATCCGTTCCAGCCTTTTGTTTTATCGGATGCCTGCTTAATTGGACCGCGCCGATTCCTTGACAACCGAGTAATATATCCCAAAACCGATTTACCTCACCCAAGATGAAAATAATCATTATTGCCTAAGTTTAAGGTCTACAATTCAGTGGTTTTTTTATGTGTTAATGCTAATATATCGTGGTCAATTTAATACTTGCAAGGATACGTGATGCAATTTAGAAAGATATAACTGTGCTTTAAAATTGTTTGCACAAGCTTAATTACTTCTAAATTATTGTTGTTTGAGTTAGTCATATCAAATTGAATGTATTCAAAAAAGACGTTGCCGTTTGATATTAATATAGTCTGTCTGTTTTATATTGTACATATTTGGATAACCAGATTGTATAAATTTATATTGCTACGGTCGCTACCGCGATGATCACAGATACCAGATTAATTTGATTAATAGCAAATATGTATAACTTTTTGTACAGTTTTGACTTGTTAATAAACTAAAAAGTTGTAAACGAGATGTTGACGACGTGTTTCTAAAAGTTGTAATATCGTATGTTTCATTGTATTCTGTGTTTCCTTCCTATTCTGATTTTGTAACAATACAAAACGTAGACTCACCTCAAAGCACATTCGTCAACGTCAGTCTCGCACAGTGTTCCAGTGAAGGTGGGTGAGCACTCGCAGGTGTAGGAGTTGAGACCATCGACGCAGGTAGCACCGTTCTGGCAGAGATGGCCAGGGCAATCGTCTATGTCAATCTCGCAGTTCTGACCTCGATAACCTACGACAAATACGCTCAAATTAATATAATAAAGAAAGTATATCTTAAAACTAAAACAGTTGAAATCTTTTGAGAATAATATAATAAAATTCATCGGCTTTGAGGACTTCAATGATAGTAAAAGAGTTAAACTTCAACTGAGTTAACTGCGACATGTTCACCAATATAACAATTGTTTAATAACAGAAATAATTATAGAGATGTACAGAATAATATACAATAATATAAAATAGTTGAGTTATCTAAGGACCGTTTAAAACGACCTATAGATAGCTCAACTGATCCAGATCACTGCTAGCGGACAGCGTTTCCAAGACACGTTTAGCCAGATAGAAGCCAGCTCTTGGGTCACGCAATATATCTACCAGACGCCGTTAAATAAATTTGAAAACGCGATGGGCTTCTTATTTATTATTTATTTCTTTATAACAATTAAGAAATAAGTAATAATATAATGTTGATTAGTAATAAATGGTCCACGTCATCAAATGTCTGAGAAAGAAGAGGTTATTAGCCGCAATAAGCTTTCTGAAAATATAATTAGTCATTTAATTACTTCTCAAAATCTAACATGTGTAGTAACATCTGCTATTCGCAAAAAAAGAAAATTTTAGACGTTGCCTCATACAGTGAAATATTAAGTCATAAAATAAATTAAAATGTCTTCAAAGCCGGATGATTTATGTGATATATTACTTCGGACATCTTATAAACTTAGAATTTAATATATTACTATTAACTACGAATACCATAAAGTTCTATATATTCATTTATATTTTAGATAACATGCTTACTTTATTTAATAAGACAGGAGTGATTATGACGATATTAAAAATATAATTTATCATAACATTGTCATAACAAAAAACCATCGCATATGGTTACGTGTTTTGTTTTATATTCAGATACCTGACAGCAAATACAATAATCGCATCCATATTCCCATCAACGAGAATTGAAGCCACGTCTTCTGATCCATCAGTGACGGAACAAACAGAGCTTGTTTACCAGCGCTACTGTCGAAAGGTTCACACATCATACAGAACCAATGATTAGCAACTGTTGGATCTCATTACCTTCATTAAGTCCATGCTGTTCCCACGGAGGCCACATGTGTCTGTTTATGGGATATAAAAACGTAACGGGCGCTGGTTTTAAATCTTTCGACGCCTTTTTTGCTAAGTTCAACAGCACATGCGGAAAGTTGGATAAACATTTTGGTGATGCCGAGGGGAGTCATGTTATCGGAGTTGGAACCGTTAAAAATGTTTACATAGTCATTTGTTGAAGCTTGAGAAAGACACTATTGATTCTTTACCCATTTAATAGAGTTCAAGATGATGATAGAGTATCGTCCGTTAGCAAGATGGGTTGACAATATTGTTAAAGCACGGACCGCGACTGGACAAAATTAGCAGAAAGCCTCGGTAGATGGAAAAAACTTAGGGAGATTTATAAACAGCACTAAAATCAGGCTGTCGATGATGATAAAGGCGACAAAAAGTAATATCAAAGACTGTTTGTAAACAACACAAATACATAATAATGCAGTAAATTTCACACACTGGCACCGATGAGTGCACAGAATTCTAAAGACTCAAAGTTTGTTCAACATCATTCCCAAAGCTTTACTAATATTTACATCGAAACCAATCGATTGAATTTATTCATACATTCTAAAGCATTATAGAAATCGACAGTAATGTTAACGTATTAGTAGGTGTGTGAGAGTTCTACTCTTCATCTTTCCCAGAAGTTTTGGACAATTGTGTGCAATACGCGGAAGCTATTATGTTATTTTTAGATAAAAAACACATGTCTGAGATAGACTCGTTTGAAACATGCTCGCGACAAGTGGTTAGACATGTGTTTCATTGATAATTAGAATGGGTTTGAGTTTGATGTTATAGTTATAGGCAATCCTGCTGAGGAAACGAATGACAGATATACCACTTAAATGGTTTCGATACTGGAAACGGAAGCGATTATGAGAAATTGTTAATTATTTCGATATTACTATCGTTTTTTAAACGATGCTCTTACTGATTTATTGAACCCAGTAAAAATGCTAAAATACTTCTTGTCCGTCAGCAAATTCTCAAACACAAAGGTCTAAGGCAAATTACATTAGTAAAACAGATGTGATACGTTTCGGTGCTATTTTTTTTCAATCATTTGAAGAGGCAATAAACAAATCCATTAACATTGAGTGTTAATCAATTGGTAGTTCCCACACTTGGGATGGTGACGTCATTATACTAAATCTATTTTAGGTGGCACCTAGTCTGGTCGATCGATATGTTTGTGAGAAAATAGAACCCCTTTAAAAAAATACAGAAAGTTTAGAAACCCAAATGTTAACACGCAATTTTGCAATGATGATTCAATGTTATATGTAAAAATTTGGAGCAGACTAAGTATTTAGTTACGTTGTTGAGAAAGCTTGGCAGCGTCTTAAAGTGCGAATGATGTAGCTATGTAAAATTATACCTAAGTATAATCGTAGTTCATGCAATTTAGGTTTTGCATGGTTTTTTTCACATTTTCTAGACTTCCGGCAAAGGATATAGTACATATAGTATAGTATATGTACTATATACATACTATAGTACACATTTATTAATATTCTTTTTCTTTAATTAATTTTATTTTTTCTATTTAGATACCCCATAAAAAAAGTCAGTCACATATTTTTCCACCATAAGTTAACATGAGTTTTCTACGCGCCATTTGCAGGAAAATAATAACATCTTTCGTAGACACAATCCGCGCACATTGCGAAAGTACGGTTACATCACATTTTTATTTAGTTCTTGGTAGGTTCATTAGCTTCATTGCAGTGAGGCAACAGTTCACCACCATTGCTTGCGAGATGTGAGAAATAGGTTGACGGTAAGGAAACTGATGATTGTTTCTCTTATGAAGATTTAGCTGAAGATGATGTTAAAATAGAATATAATGGAAGTAATATTTTAAAGATATTTATTTTAGATCGAGTCCGAATTTTAAACAAACTTACTAGTGCTCATAGCTAAGTGACTAAGGAAGATCTAGAAAGCTATACCTACATGTAACAAAATGCTCAACGCCACCTATCGGCAAACTTTACGTTGCGATCTTTATTACCGACACAAACCAAACAACATTTAACATTGCCATAAATATGAATACAAACATTACTCTACGATTGAGCTAAGTGCAGGCTGGCTGGTCAAGTCGTGGCCGCCCCAGGGCACGGTCGACTTTCAGCCTCCATGACTCAAGCACGCGATGTGTGAAGAATTTTAAACAACTGATACATGTGGACTCTATTACAAAGAGTTATGATTTAAAATAGAAGTAAAGATGAAAAAGATAGTTATACCTGCAGGCGAAATATTATGGAATGTAGATGATGTATATGATCTTTATAAATTGCGAAGATATGTTTTTAAGAACATGCTAAAACTAATCTAGACATTTTGGAATTTACCGCAAGGCACAAAGATTATTTATACATTTAAAAAATTCATTGTAACTATCGACTATCGAACTATAATTATCGAGTATCGAGAATGTTACTAGGTTGATTGAATGAAGAATAGTGTAATCTATAATAGCAAACTATTGAAAGAAGTGCAATAATGTAAACAATGTAACTTTATCTGACAAACATAGACTTACTACAAAATATAAGGAGATAAAATCTAATAAATGAACGTAAACGGAAACTTGATCTTTTAATGACACATTCATAATATCACGCATGCCGATGACAAACATACTAGTTGTACTTCTGCAGATGTTGTTCAAATACATAGTTACACTGCTAAACATAGTACAAGCTAAGAAAAACATATTTTTTTTATGAAACAAGGAACTAAACTTACCAGTAGGACACTCGCACTCGTATCTAAGCTGATTCAACGGCGTGCACCTCCCATTATGAAGACACGGAGATGGCTCGCAAGGAACGTACTTCGCGTCACAATCTCTGCCCGTATACCCCGGCTTGCACACACACGTGTAAGACCCATGGGTGTTGAAGCAATTTCCGTGATGGCAGGGCCCAGATCCGCCGGAACCACTGGAGCATTCGACCACGTCTTCGATGCAGCGGGAACCGGTGAAGCCAGGTGGGCAGACGCAGGAGTAGCCGGCAGTAGTGGTGTTATCAGCCACGCAACGGCCTCCGTTTCTGCAGGGTTGGGATGCGCAATGATCTTCGTGCGAGCATTCTAAGCCTGAGAACAAAATTATCAAGTTACACCAAATAAATCATGTAGGTATAACTTTTACATAATACGATATCAAACTATAAATAAACTACCAAAGAAGTAAATAAATAATAATGATAAATATTATTTTGACACTAACGATTTACCACAAAAGAAAGAATAGCATAAATAAACAGAGGTCGTGAACTCGAAATTAATGGAAGCCAGCTAATTCTCATCATTCTTGTTGATAAATAACCAAACTAGCCCTCTTCATTTACGAACCAGTTTTTTCACAAAAATTAACATAGGTTTACCATCTTTTAGCAATTCTATTATCGATATGGTCCATTTGCGAAATAGTCAATTTACTACTGGAGTCGACTTTATGGCCTATACTGCTTTGCGTTAATTGTTTTCGAGTTGATTGGCCCGTAAAGTTTAATATAGTTAAAAGAACTAGAATTCAGTTTGGTCAATTGTTTTTATTCTTTATTTATTTTAAGTATATTCCGAATCAAAGATACCACGAGTAAAGTTCTCAAGGTTATTAGCATCTGTTACAATATGAGTTGATCATACACGTCTTAATGTATGGTTTCCTGTCTCAAGATCCTTTATTTTGTCTTTGAGCTTTGCTTCAATTGTCTTTGCGTTAATAATAAGATGCAAACCTACTACAGAGGTCAGCATCCCGCCACCAATTGGAACGCTGACTAATCGACATGAGATATAAAATAATTCCGTTTGATTGGTCGAAACGAGCTCAATTGGTGTTATGTTCGCTCTTGCTCGACGCGTTTGAGAGCTTAAAAATATTTGGAGCAATTGTATTTAATTTTAATAATGTTGTTATCGGTCAACGATATTTAAATTGTTATTTTGTGTTAAGATTCAATAGAAGTATTTTACTTATAGAATGGTTACCTCATTAAATTATTGTGACTGATTTAGTTTGAGATAATCAACAACAAACATCAGAACTAAAACCAAAAAGTTGAAAATATTCTTGAACAAGATACAAAGATTTTATTAGACAGAACAAATCGACTATACATAAGATTTTAAGAATAAGTAGCAGTCTACCTGTCTGTACATGGTTAAAACATGCGCAAGCGCAATAAGTTTTTTATTCCATCGTTACATTTTATGGTGGTGACTGGTTTTACAAAATTGGTCTAAGTGACGGAGTAATCGCGGTTTTGTTAAGTATTTTATTGAGTTCAATGCTATCGATTTCGTTGTTAATCAGTAACCACGCCATATTAAATTTGTCTAGGTGTTTTATTAGTAAAAAGGTATATGTTACTTTTCGTTACTTTATATATTTACTATTACATGGTTTTTAAACAATTTTTATATTTAACGAAGGAAGCTTCATCTATCTTTTTACTTTTAGGGTCATAACTTGCTTCAGCAGCTCTTAACATATTTTGACTTATTTTGACTTAA
The DNA here is from genome assembly GCA_948098915.1 of Lampropteryx suffumata. NCBI lineage: Eukaryota > Metazoa > Arthropoda > Insecta > Lepidoptera > Geometridae > Lampropteryx > Lampropteryx suffumata. Next base: position 2,997,836 of record OX402545.1, read on the forward strand.
TCAACTACAAAAACAAAGGTTCGGTTGTTTTTTCCTTTTTTTTTGTTTGTTATCTCATAACATTTTCATTTATGAACAGATTTAAAAAAATCTTTCCGATTAGACCCATTGAAATTTAATTAAAATCGGTTTAGTAGTTATGTTTTTAAATCAAAATAACCGAAAAAAAATATGTCATCCAAATAAACGAAATTTCGTTGCTTTCCTGTGGTGTTTACGAATTTCAAAAAATGATAGTTACTATACGCGTAAAATAAAAACTTACCTCCAAGAGTGCAAAAATAGGGAATGAAATTTTCAATGGGCTGGAATTTCATATTGGCTCAAATTTTTTTCAATGAGTCGGTATTCTTTTAGTTTTTGAAACGTAATAATATTATCACAAGCTTTATCTGCAATAAGGTGACTAACACCTGTTTTTTAAGCACCTCGTATATGACGCGATGCCAATTACACGCATAGATTTATATCAACGAAGCTGAGACGATCTTGAGCTGCAGTTTTAATTATCATTATAAACATACGAGCATGTAGGCTTTTTTTCTAATTAATATAAAACAAATGCTCTTGTTTGATACACTTTTATAATGTTTTCTTTAAAAATGTTCAGAGTAATATAAAATACGCGTGAAACAGTTGAGCTATATAAGGACCATTTCAAACAATCTATAGTTTGCTTAACTGATCCAAATCATCGCCGGCAGCGTCCGCAAGACAATGCCAATGAGCTAGGTCAGATAGGAGCCAGCCTTACATACAATGTTATACAATATTTTCTAACACCATCTAGCCCCAAGCTAAGCATAGGTTGTATTATGGTATTATAAGATGAGTGATAGAATACTTACATATTTTTTAATACATACTTATGATACTTTATAACACCCAGACACAGAGCAAACACCTATGTTCTTCACACAAATGTTTATCCTAGGGGGAATCGAACGCTCAACCTACAGCGCAGAAAGCAGAGCTACTACCAACTAAGCTGACAGGCCAGTCAAGCCATGTTTCTACCAAGCGTTCAAAAATATTTTTTAAATACGCGATTTTATTTTTTATTTCTTAATAATTATTTTTTGATTTTATTTTTTAAGAAGCCGGCCTTGCGCCGCCTGTCGAATAAAGGTGCCCCCTTTACGGGCGACGGGTGGCGTAAAGCCGGGACTCCACAAGACTCAAATATGTAGACAAAACAGTAAACAGAGATAGCTACTTCTATTATATATACGTAGAAACAAATACGATTTTCCAGACTACAGGTAGTAATAAATTAAATCACTATGACTACCTCACAAAGCCTATATTTCATTAATATTTTGTATGAACTATTTTCAACATTGCTGTAGAAACACGAGACAGTTCATTTCAAGAAGTGGTGAGTAATTAATTTTGATACAGTTTTAAAGTCAGACAGAAGTAAAAAAAAGTCTAAACGAACCACGCTTCACCGGAACTCGAAAATTGAAAGCACTTTTATAATTACCAAATAAAAAACAAGTTTGGAATTGACTTTGCATTACTCGTGCGCTTGATAAATGATACGCTCTAATTACAGTAATTTGAACTTTATGACATAATACAAAAAGATCATAATCACTGCTCATTATATATTTTCAAAGGAAACGGTGCGACTTGAGACTACTTTCAAAAACTAGTGCTTTATTATTTCCTTGCACACGACATTTATAACGGACATAAATTTAATTTTAATCGAGCAACTATTGCAGACAGCCTCAAGCAATTTACGTAATTTCGCTTTTAGCGACCTCATATTTGATTTGTCTGTATGTAACTTTTATTTTATTGAGCTTGATCGTAATTAACTGCCGTGTGATCCAAGACAAAAGCCTTGACTGAGGTACTTATTCTGTAACTGCTGTTACTCATTTTACTGACACAAAGCCATTGACTAAGATTGTAAATTATTATATTATCTTTATCGGTATAAACTCAGGTTTACACCTGTTGAGCTTACTCATTGAAGTATTCTATATGTCAATCAGACTGACAGACAATTAAATTCATCAGTGCATTATTTGAATCAATGATATCATGATATCAACATACGTATAATTAGCTTAGATATGACTGGCCTCTTAGCTCAGTTGGTAGTACTTCTGCCTTCTGTTCTGTAGGTTGAGGGTTCGATTCCCTCCCTCCCATAGATGTTCATCACAACATGAACATAGATGTTGTGATGAACATCTATGTTCATCACAACAATGTTTAGAACAAACATTGTTGTGATGAACATAGATGTTTGTTTTGTCTGTGTTGTCTAACGTATAATAAGCATGTATGTAAAAATATATAAGTGTGTCAACACCATCAGTCACCAATAATACAAGCGATGCTTAGTTGAGGCTAGATGGTGTTGTGTGCATTGTCCACCAATATTTATTAGAGGTGAAAATTAAGGTGAATGTTCTGAAAGTTAAACCAAAAATGAGGATCCGTAACGTTTTTTACTTAATATCTTCGTAAGTTATGGTCCGATTTGGATAATTCAAAAAGATATATCATTGAATTTGAATTTGCTATAACTTTACTAATCCTCATTGTGACGATAAAATAAACTAACCTGTATACCCCGGTGGACAATCACACTCAAACGTATCCAACGAGGTTAGCCGACAAGTCGCGCCGTTCAAGCACGGAGCAGAATCACAAGCAGCTGGTATCCTGATCTCACAAAGAGAGGCGCTGTATCCGAGGGGACAGTCGCAGGCGAAAGAAGGGGGCCCACCGCTGACCCCAGGCCGGACCCGGCACGAGCCTCCGTTCTGGCACCGGGGTGATGATTCACTGTGGCAAGGGTTGAGGTGTTGGCAGAACTCGCCGGCAAACCTTGAGGTGCAACTGAAAAGATAAGAAAAAATATATTACAAGATGAAAACAGGATAACTGAAGAAAAATCAGCTGTAATTAACGTCGTTATTGACAAATCTCTAAGACATGAAGCAGTGAAGGTACACGTTAAGAATGAATTGAAAAATTGTGCATTTGTGCGAAAATCGTGCCCGCGGATAAAGAATTAGACATAGTTGGCTAAGATTATCTTGCTTCTAATAAATCAACTCTATATCTCATTCCCTACTGCACAACACATTGCGCACAATAAGACGCAGAGCACTTCGAAATAATGCCTAAAGGGATTCCATTAAAATCATTTAAGCCTTGCCTTTCCTATTACGCGTACGCTGTTGGAGGTCCGAGGTCCAACGGATACAATACCGTACAATAGAACACAACATGGCACTGTCGTATAATTTATACGAGAGCAGTAATAGTCATGTGCAAAACGAAAATATGAACCATACTGAACATTTCATGCTCAAATCGGTTGTAAAATTGCCATAAACTCATTAGATAATAATGCGATGATAATAAAAGGAACATTATGAAGCGACGACGAACATTAAATTAATATTCTATACATGAGTATAAGTACGTGATATTTAATGATAATAAAAAACTTTTATTTGGAAAATCTACATAGAATGCAGCAACAATTAAACCTATATTCGCAGAAGAGAAAATACTTGTCGCAAATAGAAAACGCCCTTACAACAAAACTAACAAGCCACCGTCTCACATATTCCCCTGCAACCCGTGGGTGCAGCACTACACCACAGATAACCTAACAGTTGCATTGTCGTGGCCAGCGCCGTACAACGACAATAAATAACGCAGATACGTCGCGACACGACCACGTGACGTGCGCCCGCGCACTCGCTTGCAACCAAGTGTAAGCGAACTTGACATTTTTGATGTTTCTCCTATGCAGTGGAAAATACTACCAAGTTAAACGAGCAGAATATACAAGTATAATGATTGCAAGGGATTATCTGTGTGGTCTCATACTTACTAGTCACACATACCCAAATATCTTGCGAGATAACAAAATTATTCAGAAAACCCGAAATCTATTCTTCGGGCAGTACAATAAATCATATAAATATGTATTGGGCTTCTAGAATTTCATACGTACACATCAGAAGCGAACAAAACCTTCTACCTACGTGACTGACCGAGCTTTATAAAATCCGTTGAAATTACCATAATCCCACAGTATATTATCGTAACATGATAACCGAATGATATGCTTAAAATATTATTATAGCTGGTCATTGATTTATTTGTACCTACACTAACAAGCCGCGAAATTTCATCACCAAGCAATGCCACAATATCCTGAAAGCTTAGTCACAGAAAAACAGTGTCGGAATAAGATACTAAATGTACGTTCATCTGTAAAATCTAATACAACTAATCATTACGCCTATACACTGTCCCCACCGAATGTAATACCCACCCACGTTTATGTTAATGTTGTTACTTTAATGAACTAAATCTCATTTATTACTTTAGTTTGATAGTAACACTTTGGGCGTTTGTGGGAATATAACTATCGTATTCATGAACTATCTGATCAAAATCTTCGTCTATAAAATCATATTGGACTTTGATTACAAGTTTATGGATGGATTGTTTATTTAAATTTGATTTAATATGTGTTTTATCATAATATCTATCAGCATTAACTCTCTGAAATAGACGATCTCTTAAAATATTACTTTCATCACCTTTTTATTTTAAAATCACTGATGACTGAGCCTTATCATCTTTGTTTTAAAAATGTTTCATGATTTACCTTAAATATTTTCTGTGAATAACAAAAGTCATCGCCAAATGATTATAGAATAGATACATCGTCAATTTTCAACATTCTAACATTAAACTTGAAAGGAACTTGCAGGCGTAGGTGTTTCGGAGTACTTCGGAGCCTGTCACACCCACGCACTGACCTCAGCAAGGGTAGGGTGCAACCACCGCGCCCACGGCGTTCATTGCTTACATAGATGATTTTGCGATATTGTGTGCGTACTGTGGCGTTAGTACGTCATATTTGAGTCGTTATTACTCGGAAACTGAGTGGAAGTCTCTTATTATAAAACAACAAACTGTGGTAAACTTTTGAGCCGCTCATGTACAAAGGCAGCAATAAAAAATCAAAATGCAGCTAAAAACAATTTCAACAGAAAACCGAAATCGTCGCCCATAAAATAAAATAAGAAGCAAAACCAAACCCAACTACCGAGCGAGCAGTTAATTACGTTATGTTACGGGCGACGCAAAAAGATGACATGACAGCGGCTACCGGAGCGGAGATTATCTTTCAAAAATTATAACCTTTCAAGAAATAGGGCTTTGTTCGTGTCTCAAGTTTTCTAGAGGGTAAATCTTCATTACGGAGTATACTGAGCGAGCAATAAATTCAAAACCTATCGTAGATCTAATTAAGGTTTGCGAAAAATATTGTTTCGAGACACAATTGGTACGGCGGCAGGGTGAAACTAAATGAACTGGCTCGGTAAGACCTGGCTTGGAAGGAAAGCAACCTTACGAAGAAGGTTGGTTGGTCGTAGCAGCAATTATTTATGGTGGTGACGGCAGATCCCGTGTCGCAGGGCGCTCGTAGTAAATAAATGTGTTGCGTGCGGCTTGTAACTGTCGCCGGCTATATGATATTCTGTACCGATTGTGAACTTTTAACCAAGTTTATTTTGTACTTATAAACATACACCTACTTTTGTATGAGTCAACCAACTCTGGTTAACTAACAGTGATATATTTTATTTAATAACAGAAATAGAAATAAAATTATCTAAAATGTATGTTGAGCTAAAAATATTAAACCATAGCCACCGAATAAAAGCCTAGCAGCTAGATTTCGAGAAAAATTACAATTGTAACCCAACATACAATCATTAACACTCAAAAGCTTTTCATTTTCTTACTCTATGAAAACCTAAAATTAACCATCACTGTCTTTCTTGTCGCCAAGGTTCATCGTGCAAGCCGATGGAGTGCAAAGATACGACATGCGTACGCGCACGCCGCGCGCGTCTCCCATCAGATAGTGCGCACGCCGCGCCATTTCCGAGAACGCATAGTTGTGATTTTGTTCTAATGAGATGTCTTATAATGTGACGACAACATTTTTGGGTAATACTATAGTGAGGTGTGGTGATAACAGGTAGAGTAAGATCAGCGAAAAATGGCCAAAACGGCTAAAAAGACTAACCATGTTCTAAGTCACATAGGTAACCAAACTAATTTTAAAATTTAGGTCATGGATGGTATTTAGACGAGTCGGCATCGTACCCAAACAACCAATCAACACTAGTTAAGACTCAGTAAACACAAATGGTTTCTCTAGCATCTAAAATCTACTTATCCATTTCAATTTTCATCAGACAAGTGGCAAATTAAGTGCTTAAGGAAAATCGTAAACTTTGCAGATAGATCTTAGATACCAAAACCAACTAAATTAAGGTAGAAGCAGAAATTACCAAGAGCTTTTACGAGATTAGAAAAAAATATATCAAATCACGTCGACATTCTGTCAAAAGTTTTTTGAGTAGCAATATTACGTACCTACTAAGTTACTACATACAATTAATTACTATTTCCTTCCAAGCTTGTTAGTTACTCCCGCAATTCGATCAGAAAAAGTGTTTCTACCACATTTTTTTCCTTAACGGACTGGATGTCATCTTGACCAGTTTAGTTCCTGTCGTCATTAGCTGCTCCTGCGCAAGTATGGACCTGTGCAGTTACATGGCCAGTATAGAGTGAAAAAACTTTAATTTGTCATACTACATAGTCGCTTCCATATTACAGATCACCGGTTCAGTAAACTTGCTACTACAGTTAAAACCGTCACAGTTTCCAAGTGCATATAATGCATAATAAAAAATTGTATCACGACTGTGCTATCGACAATGTAATTGATTTATTTAATTATTTATTAGTTGCATAAACACCACTTATACCATGAGAACCGCTGGACCGATTTGAATGAAACTTAAGATGCATATACATTTAGTAACTTGGATTAGGATATAGGCTATTTTATCCCGGAAAAACCACGGGGACGGGAAAGGGAACGGGGCGGGCGAAGCTGCAGGTGGCCGCTAGCGCCATCTATAAATATGTATCCGTAACTTTGTTAATGTCCTTAATGATTACAGTAATATCTATAGCTATCTATTATATATCTTTTATCTTTTATAGCGATATTAGTATTTTAATATTTTTGTCAAGTTGTAATCGCCCAACGAAGTGGGCACGGGTCAGCTAGTATAATATACAAACAAACTATACTAAATTCTGAATAACACTTTAATTACAGATGCAAACGACAATGCAATGTTGTTCAATAATTAATTATACTAGATGGAGTAAAGTTTTATTATTAAATTACATGATAAATTAGATAAAATAGATTCGGTTATATATAAATTAGAGAAACGAGAAAAGTGACATAGGACTATTTATACTGAAGTTATAAAGTTTAATAAACCTGTTGAAGATGTTCTAGTTGAAAGAGAAGAAGAAAAACGTAACCTCACAGCAAAAGCTCATAATCTTTATAATAAAGTCAGTACAAAGCGAACAGTAGCTGAGCCCATAGCTCTTTCGAGTACCTACACAATGTGAAGACTTCGGTCCAATGCGGGTCTGGCTTGTCCAATAAATACCTTTATTTTCTTCGCATAAATCTTTCGGCTTTTGTATGCAAATAGTGAGCTGCATTTTTGTTTCTTTTTAAATCATTGGGTTTACTCTGAAATATTCTAAAGAGAATTGCAAATGTCTTAACATTTCATATTTTAAATAAGACACTATGCAACACATGAATTCATTTATAATTACGTTTTACAACTGACTTCATGTATATAAAAAATATCATCGATGCATACAATTTTTAGATTTTTGTAGATTTTTTTAAAACCGCTTATCTGATTTCTTTAAAATTGAAATGGAACCACCTGGGAAGTTTACCTTTTGAAACAAAATAACAAAATATTATCCAAATCGGTTCAGGCGTCTTTGAGAATTCGGTGAAAATACATAAAAAAAGTAAAAAATAAAAAAGTATAAAAAAGATTCCCACAAATTGAGAACCTCTTTCTCTTTTTAAGTTCGTTAAAATTATAATAACATGCATACTATTACTTCATAATCAAATTGAAAACAATATAATTAGCTTTACCTAATAATAAACATGAAATAATAAGTAGAATAAAGAATATTTTATACTAATAATTATTTTAGCAAACCAAAAACAAATTCATCTAGTACACTTAATAAAGTTTTCGTAAAAGTTATTATAAAACTGTTTAGAATACAATGAAAGAATATCAGACGTGTGTTTCACGAGAATCACCAACATTATGTTGCAGATGCTTCTACAATTACGAGCGTAGTCAGGTCCAACTTCCAGCCTTCCAACTACTCCCTGTAAATCTTGCCGATAGCACCGACACCAGTAGATAAGCCCGCCACGACCTACGTAATTGACATAATAAGAAAATCTAAGGGCTTTGACCCTGTTATAAGTCTAGTTTGTGTCCTAGGGCGTAAATAGATAGTTGTGATAAAGGCAAAGAGAAATCGCAACTGCAATAAATACAGTAATCGAAATGAAAATGTTATGTTACTTACAGGAAATCAATTAGCCGTTATATACTTTCACTATGCACTTATTGTTTAAATAGTTTCCGGTCAAGAAAAATGTTGCCAAATTCAAGTAACTCAAAAATCAAGCATACATTTTTTTAAATCAACACGAAATTACCTAAACAATAGATATTCAAAGATATCTTGATCCTCATTCGGAGAATTCGGACGTCGCACGTGATTGGGCGAGCGAGTTGCGCATGCGCATTGCCCGTCGCAATTTGCCGGTAGGCGTGCCGATGGGGGGGACTAGATTTACACAACACATCTGACCTATAGTTTTACTAGATTTACTATTCGATTGGGCGCAGCTGCTGAATTGAAAGGAGAAATGGGATTGACAGTGGCAGCTAAAGCAATTTCCACATTACTGGATATTTAATGCAAAGCTATTCATCTACCTACTAGTTTATAACTAGAAATAAGAAAAGAGGCAGTAGAGAATTTATTTTCTGAGTTAAATAATAGACTTGTTTTTATTTTCGAATATTATAACTTATTACGTAGATATAGAAACGAATTTATTGGTAAATACAATATGTGCGTACTTACGTTCAGCCGACGTAGACTTTAAATAAAAAGGGAAATACAAACTAAAATACCCGACAATAAGCAATAAAAACTACATAATACTGAAGATAATAAATATAAAGGATGATAATATAAAGCATTGCTTGCGTGTGAGTCTGCAACCGCTCGAGGCACAGAGTACCACAGACTAATACGGTACAGAAATAAAAGTCCATGGTATGACACCAACACGAGTGATAATGGAACTAACAACCCTACATTTTTATACCATTTGATAAAACTAAACTAAAGTTATCCATAAAGCAGATCTGTTTTAAAAATGTTAGCATTTAAAGATCTTATAAAGAACATTGTTATAAAGCAGATCTGGAGTGCCACAAGCCTGGTACTAAAGTGCTCGAGGACACAATGGTACATGAAGCCCGTTCATATTGTGCAGATGAACAAAAGGTTATAGACTTCGCTTTAACTAATACAATAGCCGGTAATATTAATTAAAGACCGAGCTTAAATTATGATGAAATTGATTACTGAGAACGAAACGTGTCCACACAAATGAATCAAATAAAGATAGAACAACTATACGACGAACGATTACATGGGCAGACAGCAACCAGATAAGAGAATTAGAAAATATTGACAAGTCGTGTAAGTTGTAGCACATGCTCTTTCACAGATTGTGGATACGCTCGAAGAAATATATGACACTGTTTTAGATAAAGCCAAACGTACTGACATGGCTTTTCTGTCAAATACACATTGGAATTATTCAAATAATGAAAATAAAGCTTACAAAAGCCACAAGTGTTTTGACTAGTCAATGTTAGAAATTAAAAAGATGTTTGTTTAAGGAATGAGGTAGTGTGTGTAAAATTTTATTGGACTATTGGTGAATTGTGTGAAAATAATGTGAATTTCTTTTGAGTTTACAGTAATACATCTTTCTTCTGACAGTCAGCATGCATCTAAGAAATTTAGAAAAATATTAGTTAAACACAATACAGGCATGTCACAATCTGCGCACGCGTCCGCCGAGCTCGTTCCCACGCGCACCCACACACTCGCACCTGCCACGCGTGTGTGCGTATGACGCGCGCGCAGCTTGCGCCCCGCTCGCCCAAAGAGTAGGTATCGGGATCAATAGAAGTATCTCTGAAGTGAGTTTGTATAACTATAAATAAAAAATGGTATCGAGAACAAAGCTGAAAGAGCACTAGAAAACACGAACAGTGCTGAATTTAGTAACATTGGTTTAAAAAAACTAATTAATAATATACTTACCAGAAATATTGTAAACTTAATTTCAATTCAAACTAGGACCTATACGAAAACAGAATGCAAATAAAAAAACAGCATACTTGAGAAACAGAAAACCAAGACCAGATTAGCATCTGGTTAAATTACAAAGTAAAACCAATATCTGTAAAATTACTTCAACTTTTTAAGCAACGAGTTTATAGGTAATCAATTTAATCGTCAAATGGACACCCTGGAACCGGTTGCCGCAAGGTCGCCTACTAGGTGTTGCAGATGTTCCGAAAGCTCACATCTGCCGTGTAACGGCTAACTTGTTGTAACTTGAACTCTTTGAGATGCTAATGAATATAGGCTAAGCATATACATATACGTATTTTACATATTCTCTTGAAAGAATAAACAACTAAATCAAAGCTGTATAAAATTGGTAAATAGATATCTAAACTGAAAATAAAACAAAACGAATGTTTAATATTGAATCAAACAAAAGTTTATAGAATTCGAAAACCTAAAATTGCTAACTAGATTCAAGCAATACCAAAACGTACAATGTTCAAATGAAATAGATAAATCCAAAACGAAAACCCTTTTAAATTCAACAGCTTATCACCTGAGATGATCTCGAGCAAGACACAGATGCAATAGTACATCTGCGAATTATTCTATGACAGCCCGCAGAGCAACATCCGGCGATCTCTATTGAACGCCACACGTCTGATGGTGAACTGACAATCGAAACTGAGCTCAAGGTGAAATACTGACATTGCTGATTTCAACTGCATAACCAGACGCAAAGTTTAAGTTTTATCTTAGACACTCTTGTTTTATCTATACCTATAGGTTGTAACTGAAATGAAAGGATAATACTCATTAAAGTTGTAAAAAAGAAATAAAAAATCAGTGATAGGTGATAGTAAATGGTTGAGTAACAGAGAAATTAGTTTCGAATACCAATTCATCGTACATCAGCCGAATACCCAACCTCTAATTACGCACCATATAATTACCATCAAAGACTTATCAGTCCGATCATACGAAGAATGATCTATTCATCTGACTACCCCTCAAGCTCCCAGTCACAATAGCGTATGTTTGTGTGCGGCTATCAGGTTACACACACGTGCATAGGTAGGTACTATGTGAGCGCAAGAGCATCGTTTTGAAATTTCCCTGCAGTGTCTGTCACGGTTATTACCTTATGTAATGGTGTTGTCATGACGGGATTGAATGTCAATGTGAGTTTGAGTAGTTGTGATGGTGTTACTATGTTCGAAGATCGAAATTATTGTACTTTGAATGCCATCAAGGCGTGGAATTTACAAGCATGGAGTAATAAGGAACATGTAGTCTTATCTGAATAAAAACCCACTTTATATTTATAGCCTATTTGTGTAACGTATAAAATGGAGAGAGCACATAAACAATGCACTTAAACGATAGACGTTAAAATGAAAAACTGGATGCAAAAGCAGATCTTCATCATTGTGATACTCAAACTACTTAGCAGTCTGTCTTGATTGATGGTCGATTCAATAAGCATAGCATACGAATTAACTGATTAAAAATGAACTAAAACAAACAAATCAACTAGCGATGGCTCCATAAGAGCCAAACTGTTTAACGTAAACGAACCGGTGAGCGAGATTAATAAGACCACTTAACGGCTTGCAAGAATCGCGTCCGAGCTTGAAATGCTCTCAGATGAACCAGATTAACACCAGATCAAAGATAATAACGCACCGACACTTTGAAAAACAACTCACGAATTTGGCATCAACAAAAATATCATCAAGATAAATCAATTGAAAGTTAATTCTGGATTGATTACAATTAATCGAAATCTGTTATGAATATAACGTGTAATCAATAAAAACAAAACGTTCTGATTGGTATCGGATCTCGATCGGCATAAATATGAAGATGGGCGTAGTCTTGTCATGTCGCACTTAGAACGATTCATGTTCTTTTATTACTTTTTAGACCGTTGGCGCCGAGACTTTTACCATAGCATGTGTTAGCAATTATTGAAGACGCGAGCATCCGATCGTGATAATGGTGTGACAAACGTATGGTATACGTCGTCCTCAGCGGCTGGACCGGTTCGACCATAAATCTAGAGCCCGAAAGGACCAGCGCAACCCTTTATTATGGCCAGACATGATTGCCCTCGGGCGCTCACCGAAACGCACGGTTAGCAACGAATCTGTCTTTTTTATCTTTTTGGGGCGCTAGGGTTCAACGGAACACCTTCAAGGCCACTTCGCTAGCTATTAAACAATAGAACGGTTTAGCAACATAATCAGCTACGTGGCATACCGTGTTGTAAACACATACGGCTTATGATATGACGCGAATACTAATTCACGGGGAAACACGCAGCTTGGATTGTCACTGCTAAATAATTGTATTTTTTGAATCAAAGAATTTGGCTGGACTAAGCCTAGTTAAGATATCGTGAGTCAAGTAATATTGTATTCTTGGCAGACGATTTGGACTTGACAGTTTTAGATAACGCAACTGATGGTAAACTAAAATAATCAGTACTGTCTACAAAAGCACACCGTCAATCATAAAAATGGTCGCAAACTTCTCGGGCACGATCTCTATTGAATGCGGCAACAAGAGAACAAAATGTAAATCGAACATGACATCCGGGTGCGAGTTCAAACGAGCGTCACCACAAATTCAAATGGAAACATCCACGGACCAGTTAATCTCATATCGGATCAATAAGATTGTTCTGTGCACGCTCAGGGTCGGGTCACCGCGCTAAACGGCGCAACAACTCGAACTCAAGTTGCTGGAATACGTGCTTACACAACACACACCGTGTGGCATCACATCACACACTTATACCCGGAATGTAAGCCCTATACTCGCGGGTAAGCGATCATTTTTTCCGTAGACACTCTTGAGACGCTGACTCACACAATCTTAATGAGGTTTAAAGTTAATAAACTGGTTACTTTTATGGATTACTTGCAAAAGTGTCAGCTTCTGTGTTAAGCGAACAAATATTCGGTTACAAGGTTGGGATTGAATCGTAGCGTATGATGTATGGAGCGTTCCCGAGCACGATGTTCTCAGATCTGTGCTCTAGATCTAGCGTCGTGGTCGCGCCGCGCAGGCATTATATGCAAATAGAAACCGTTCCCCAAAGGCTCAAGTTTTGAACATAAGCGATAACTCAGTGGCCTTACAGTTTCAAATCTCCAAAGTTGCGAAATCAAATTCATGACCCATTCTAACATAGCACAGCAATTTGTAAATGCAAACCGTATAATACTGTAAGCGAGCAGGGTTAATATTCTGAGCATAAACTCAAGTCTACTTACTTGGGCCATCAAGCGACAAGCTCTCAAAATAAACAACAATTATTGAGCAACGTGTGTCACCCAATTGTGAGACGAAGAGCATGGTTCGGGCGTTGTAGTGTTGGAATTACTCACAAACGTATTGAGAACATCACCAGTCCATTTGAGAGCAAACGAGAGAAAGGCGGCAAAATCAGGATTATAAACATTGAAATTAATGCGATCTGATCTCGAATAAGATTTACCCGAACCAGTGAAATGGTCTTGTTTGGAATAAGGACATGTCTGGCTGCACTGAGTGAAAGCTGAAGTGATCAATAATTTACGCGTAGGTAGTAATCACAAATATAGAGAAACTACGTGATACTAGTTAGATGAAGACGTAATAACAATTTCCGTTTCCGTCTACAAGTTTTATTAAGAAGTGAGTTTTGAAAAGATAGATATACATTTTGATAACGGATAATATGGTAATTTGTATGCCGTATAAGGGCAATACACATTACACATTTTTGTTTATAAAATGACAGGTCTAATTTAACCTTTTGTCTTTCCCAGAACATTGGCTTATAAAAGTGTTTGGTTTACGAAACTGACCAGTTATTAGGGCATTTTGACATGAACTCCCTCAGAAACCTTTTGAAACGGTATCAAAACGTTGGCAGTTACATCAGGCGGTGGGAACGCCAGCGCCGCCTGGGAGCCCCTCTGGGCCGCGTTCCCTGCGACCGGCCTCGCCTGTAGCCGCGGGCCATCCGACCCGGCCCTAACCATCGGCTCGGTTACACTGCAGTCTCCGTATTTGTCGAATGAGATTTGAATTACAGAAAGCGATTAGATTGAAACAAGACGTGAAATTATAGAGAAATATACACATTTTATGTTAAGACTGGTCTAGGTTGAGAACAGTGATAAAGAAGACTCTAGGAAATATATAGCCCCAATATAAGTTCACAATAAGATCGGACAATCGCAAGAAAACCAACAAAGAGTACTTACCTATGTTTACTTTATTGAACACTAGTAGTAGGAACTATGAAATTGGATTAGGTAAACAATCGCAAGAATGCGCTGTCCTACCTTTGTAATAAGTTTCCATAGACAACCGTAAAATACTCGCTATGCGATCATCGAACTCTTTCTTTGTAAAGACTGTTACTTTCAGAGTAGACAGAAAATAATTATACTATTGCCAGAATTATACTATAGTAAGAATTAAAGTCAACTAAGTGATCAGAAAACTAGTTCCAGACTTGGGACAACTCAAGAGTAGATCCAACTTGTTTTACCAATTCAATTATGCATTGTGCTAAACTGTTACAAGATGCAAAGCCATGTTATGTTTTATTCAGCTTATTATTACAATAATGCCCATAACATAACATCAGATGATTTGATGATGAACTCGATAATGTGCGAAAAATACTTTGTTATAGTTATAGTATTATGTTATCCTTAATAGCTTATACGTAAATATTTTGGAAAATTTTGAGTTTCTGTGTTAAATTTATTAAAATAATAAATAAATTTTTATTCAACCGTCGGGTTATAAAGACACCTTTTTCTCAATTTCAATTATGTTAGCTAAAGTCGAGGTTGTAGGCGTACGAGTACCGTGTTTGATGCTATCGAATATAATGGTATAACAAGATTGAAGGATTAAATGAAGTAATTGATTTTGGTGCAAGAGATATTTTAAATAGTATCACGGCTCCAAAAGTAAAAGTTTTAAGATTCTATCTTATTCATGGTATCTTTGAACTGAACAGAAACCAGGCGTGTTCTGAATAAATAGAAAGAGAATGCACTTCAAACAAATGCAACAAAAAAGGCTTCAGATCTGAATCAGTAGCGGATTAAAGGCGTATCGACATTGACCTTATCTGCACGGGCGCATGTTACGAATCGATTCTGTCGGAGCGCACAGAATAAAATAATAGTACTGATAGAGAAGATTCACTTAACTATCTTAAAAGTCAGTCAGATATACCAGTTGCGATATTGTATACTGCGCTCAAAAACGCAAATCGCATGTCAGACAGCAAGCAGGGAAATTAAAGTGGGACTGGGCAAGCCACGTCTGGCGCATTTGGCATGCGCTATGGGCTTAAGCCACCACTGAGTGGATACCCCTGAACGGACAACGGCGTAGATGGAGTTAGAGACGAGTTAAACGCCCATCTTAAGGATTGGCCCACAGTGGCTGGACGACTGGAGAAAAAGAAGGGAGGCCTTTGCCTTGCAGGGGGACGTCATGGGCTTTTAACAATAACAATAAGTAGTTGTAGTGAAACTATAGTTTAAAAAAAAGTATGTGTCTATATTCGTTTGATCTGCAAGTATTTATCTCGGACTGGGTTTTTTTCTATGTATTAATAAGTATGTATTTACAAAAAAGTATATAAGTAGTCTATCGGTCATGTTGTACCCATTACTCAAGCTCTGCTTATTTTGGGGCTGAATGATGATATGTGAGAAGTCTGGCATTTCTTATTTATTATTGTTGAAGCCAGAAGCAAATTTTTCGATAGATCTAAACTAGACGGTAATCGTCTTTCGGAATTCAAATTGCCCGCAACCATGTTGATAGTAAGCACGATAAATTTTAATTTGGAGTGACGAAGGCTTGCTAGCGTCCAGCCAAAGGAGGCCCATCGCACTGATGCTGGGCAAACAAGCCGGTCGACGACCTGAGTGCTCTAACAATTTGCATGCCCAGTGATTGCATCATCTGTGGTCTCTACATCGATGATATTGTAAATTGTGATGAACTTATCATCTTTCTCAATACCATTCGTACCCTCATCATCTATATAACGAGAAAAGGCCATACAATTCAGTGTTGTTTTACATCAATGTTATTTTGATTTGAAAGAGCTACGATACCCGGATGAAATCCATCAGAAGTTCATGGTAAGATTCTCTTCAAACCCCCCCCCCAGACTAATTTAAGTTTTTATGTATTTATTTCTCCTAAGATAAACGTAAAAAACTAGGGCATAAAAAACTATCAGCCAATGTTATATTGGCAACACGAATAATTTCATCACCTACTTTATGGTCATCAACGTCATCCAGAACAATGTTCTGTGAAAATATTCCAACATTCTCGAACATCAGCATCAGAATAATAAACGCAGATTTTAAATAAGAAATGAATAAACTTCCATGGGATCAACGTGTAGTCATCAACTTTGTGCTTAATATGAATCACCAAATAATAGGGTACGTGCATTGTGTTAAGGCGGAGAGAGAGATGAGTCTTTAAAAAAGAGTTTAAGATCTTTAAAAAACCATAAAATCCAAAAATAAAAAATAAATAGACAAAGCGCGTGGCAGACCATGTACATTGAAGGCTTCCGAAGTTAGTTAGGAAGGACTGAAATGACTACTAGGCAGGGTCCCAAATCAATTCAATGCCATCTAAATATCAAAAACATATGAACCAGTAAGACGATTAATATACAAACAATAGTGTTTTCTTCTAATCTTACTATTGTCAGCATCAAATCTCATGTTTTTATGAATAAAGTCATAGTAACTTCAGATGCAGATAATAACTCATGGCCTTAAGTAGATGTTGAGACAGAGAAGTGAAACCTGTTCGGAGCCTTCAACTTGTCATAATTAAAAGGGATTGGATCTTTCGGACGGTAATTAGCGTGTATCTAACACTCCACGAGAAGATTATGGTCATTCACACTTAACCATATCCTATCCTATAAAGATAGATAGCAAAGAGTTTTAAAATAGATTTTAAAAGTACTTTTGGGAGGTGAGTTCTACAAGAAAAATGAAATTTACATTCAGCGATCCAACTATAATAACTCTTTTGTTGACATCAAATGTTTATAAGAACCACAATTAGTTTCAATTTAATCAGATGGTCCATAACAAATTAAAATTATAAAATAACCAGATCGTAAAAACCGAAGATCACGACTTCATTTATTTGGGGACCAATTTGTGCATACTGGTTTCCTTTGGCAATAAAGTCCGTTAATGGAGCCGCATTAATAAAACGAACACAAAAGACAGCGCAGTATCGTCCATATTCTAATGGCTTAGCCGAGATAAGCTTTTGATGAATTGGGTATTTTACAACAATTGGTTTCTCAAGTTTTATGGTATTGTTTGTGTGAATACAATATATGGATTACGGATATTTCCCAATTTAGACACAACTTGACTGTTTAACTATACACGGATAGTTCGTAATCAATTTAAATTTATGAAAAGATGAAAGCTTTTGAATTTATAATCATCTGGTTCTCACTGATAATCTTCGAGACAAACAACAGTTGCTCAATAACTAATTGGAACTACTGGACAGTCTGAATCAGCTTGAGCAGCTCGAGATTCGAATCGCGCCATTATCTTCGCATCTACCAATAAGAGCCTCATTGAATACTTACACATCTGATTTGTTATCGACTCCTGATTTGTCCCGCATTGAGGCATTCCATATGTTTATTTTCTTTTTGATTCGATGCAATTGCGGGGGCTTATTTAAATGAAGTCGGTAATCGGTCGTCGGCACCGCATTAATGGTTTAATAGAGTTTGCTTCAAGCGATGAGGTATCAGCGACTCACTATTTATAAAAATACGGGCAAGTTATCTCGGGTCTATCAGCGGTTCAACCGCTTTATTCCTACACTTGAACCATTTACTGGCCGCTGCTGGTTATCCGAAACTCATTTCAATTTTATTGGAATTCAACCTCGGTACATGATCCAAAATGGACGATATCAAGAATACGTAATTACTAATGGATACTTCTTCAAATTAGATAGACCCGTTTTCATTTGGAGACCTTTGACCTTTTTAATGTGTTTCATGTTAATAGAAGACATTAAAGCACAGGAAGCTGCTACCAAAATACATATCAATGAAGATAACTGTTTCTTGTTCTGCCGCTTGTCGGTCTTAAGCGTCATTCAAATTAACATTTAACTCCTTGTTATCGTCAAAAGCTTTCACATTAATATTAACGCTTGTTATTATAATGAATCACAGCATAAGCAGATCTAATGAATTGTACTAGCTGCTTTGAAAACAATAATATTGATACAGTGATCATAGCATGATATTTTAAAGATCCCGATACGACACTCGATGTCAAACTTCAATCCATCGACTCGATGAATGGACAACGAACTCGTCAAAAAAGCATGAATAATTTTTAAAAAAACATCGATCGGAATCGGTTTGAGACTTCATCTCAAAGTGTTTACTTAGTAACAGTCCGTTTTGAATAACTCGATTTCAGAAGACAGCGAATTGCAGCACAAATATAAACCTTATGTTTGGGATTATACTGTCTTGTTTGCAACTGACTGTTTCCTGATTATAAGTATAGTTGTCAAATAAAAATGAATTTTGGGTCTATAGACATTAGTTCAATTTCGTTTGCAGCAAGTTTCAACGATGACATCCGTCTGGGCATCTACTCTAAGCATTAAACGGGAATTGAAGAGATAGAATAGCGTCTCAAACAGGAAATTGACCAGTAATTGACTTTCACGATGCTGTTAGCACCATATCTTACGGGTAGTTTTGGTTGAGATTAATTAATAAATACCGCAACCAAAATTAGTTTTAACTCAGGAAGTATCAGAGATAATAAGCATTATGAATAAAGCAGAGCATTGTAGTTAAACATTGATCTAAAATACTAAGTCAGGTAGATACGAAACTTAAGAGAAATTATATATTTAAGAATTTATTGTGAGTGAGTGAATGAGTGTTTGTCAAACTTTCAGTAGATAGAGACACTGGCTGTAATGTTCAGTACTTTTGTTATAAGAGTAAGTAGTTTCAAACAGGAAGTTTTTATAATTCCACGGAGTTCATTGAAATCTTCAAAACATTCAGGCATTGTTCATCGATCAGGCCGGGGCGTGTCAGCCCCGCTTGGTCAGTCATATACCTACATAATAACAGACACTACATAATCACAGGTTGAGTTGAGCATTCAGATCTCGGAACAATACGTTTTCATTTTTATGACCGACCACACAATTGTACGCTGTCCGCCTGTTTTTAATGGCGAAAAAATTGGAGTATCTGCTTATATTTTTCACTGATATAGAATACTGATCATGAATAAGGATTCTAAAGTTTTTAACTCAAAAACAACTTAGAGTTTTAATATCAAACAATACAGAATTTCCCACACCGTATTAGGTAAAAATTTACCTATGAATTGTACGCAAATGAATTAAAGGGTCCACTTTCTCTCATTTCATATTACCCATTTACCACTAATTAGTTAAATTTAACAGTTGCACCGCACTTTAACTGATGCGTCTATTTAACAGGCACTAACATTTAAGTACCACTAAATGTCACTCCATATATTCGTTAGACCCTCCATCACTTACAATGTTCTCTTTTACAGGACAGACTTCTTTATTTTCCTCTGTGTGTTAATTTTCTTCATTTATCACTATTCAGTTAATTTTCACTTCTTTCATAACTTTAATGTTTGCGGTTGCATTTCTATTTGCACCAAAGCCTAAGATTACATTGAATTCTTTATTTTCAGATTCAATCGTAGTCTCTTTACCTTAAATAAAAATATTATACAATTATCCAATACATTTATGTAAGTATATAACTGTTTATTGTCTATGTATTGTCATATTACTACCGTTCATGTTCCAGAAAAGTGTTTATTTTTGTATATTTTATACCTATCTAGTGATTCGTTTTTTATAACTAAATCTAATTGATTCATTTTTTTACAGACATATGTTTATATTTCATGGCCTCACTTATCAACTTATACACACTTTTCAAATTATACTTGTAAAATGGATTTATGTTTATCATACAGACCGACCGATATAGTTACTCAGGAAGGGCAAGACTAATAAGGTGTTCTCATTGAAACTCTACACGCTGTTCTAAACGACAATATGGCATTACTATGAGTTTTTGTGTCATCAATTCCAGGCTCCTGAGTTGCGATTCAGTGACGTCCACCTAATTGGAAATTATGGCGGTTCGAGCGATTGGGATTGTAAATTATTGCGTTGGTTCGTTTCGTTAAATCACTTTAATTAACTGACGGGATAGTGAAGCCCGGTAGAATCTCTTAGATTCTAAAAGCTTTTTAGAGCTCAGGCGCAAATCATACATGTAAATCACTCTTATGCATTATGTTCTGTTTGTAAATCGTCTCCAACAATTATGCTTACGTCGTCCATGAGCACAAATGCTCTTGTTTCTATTTAAATGGCACGTTGGTATTAAAATAAAAATTGTTTTAATAATTTAACGACCAGATTGATAAGGTACCCAAACCTTGTACAAATACCTCCCCAATCACGGATGCTATAGATCGTGCGTAAAGAACCGGCACCGCTAAGCAAACAGATTTGGGAACTTTTGTTACGGTCGAGCTCGAATCTAAATCCTAAATTAGTTTGTTTTTTGCCGCGAGCCGCCGGGAACGCTTGGTCACTGCTGGTCACGTCGCGCGATCAATAAAACATTTACACTGTTGATCGAACGATATTCTTTTGAAGTTTTTTATGGACTTTTAATGGAGAATGAGGAACTGGCCGCCTGTGAAGAATAATTCGTAGCAGACGTCTACATCACTGACTCATAATAATTTAGCATTTGATACGTTATTATATGACGAAGCACAATGCAGTGAAACATAGATTGGTTTTTAAAGATTTGTAATTTGTTAATTATATTTTTCACTGCCGCGCAGTGCAAAGAACATTCTACATAAGAATCAATCAGATTTTAAACTTCTCAGAATAGTATAAAAGAAAAATAAGAAATATATCAGTTCAACAACCTATATGCCAGTTACAATATCCATGTAAATTGACGCTGCATGTCTGCTGACTGACAAATGATGAAATAGAGGTTCCACGGAGTCAAAGTTCAAGATATTTTGTTAGGAAGATGTTGAATGAGTCATAATGAAGGCGGTGTTGACAGGTGATGTTTAGAGTAAAGCACGTGGTTGATAGATATTATATTGCGGAAACAATGGCTTACATTTGAATATTTTGAATAACTTACTTTATAAAGAATAAATGATATTGTAACAATCATTACATAGTATAAAACAAAGTCGCCTCCCGCTGTCTGTCTGTCCCGTTGTATGCTTAGATCTTTAAAACTATGCAACAGATTTTGATGCGGGTTTCAAGAGGAAGGTTTATATGTATAAAACATGCATAAAATAGTAGAGAAACACTGATAATTTTAGAGGTTTCTAATGCGGTGTCGTAAATAAACACTTTTTTTGCGCTTACATTGACAATGCTGGCTGAACCCTATGAGATAGATGAAAATAATGTACTACAGTATTGTACACCTTAAAAAGGTCTACACAAAAGTCCGCAATGGTATATGTCTATCTCTTAGTCTATGTTGTTCTCTTAGATAAAGTTGTATATAAAGACGCATTTCACCCGTGCGAAGCCGGGGCGGGTCACTAGTTGTTAATATATTAAAGTTAATTGAAATCCTGTACTAGATTATCAAATAACAGCACGAATTAAGGTGTAAACGGGTGCTTTCAGAGACCCCATTAACAAACACTCTATTATTTTCGTTACTGTAGGTACCATCAGTGTTAAGGAGAAAGTAGGCAGGTGATTAGGAACCGCTGGCGTCTGCTAATCACAGCAATATAGACTTCAAAGAACTAAGTAGTGAGCTACCGAGTGAAGCGGTACTTTCTTTCTGGTGTAGGCTGTTCGTAGCATACAGTACCTACCGATTGCAATGAATAAAAAATACAAAATGAATGACTTACTACTAGTAAAATATACTTAATACATGGTCATTAGCGAGACACGAACTGAATTCTTCAACTACTCAAGATGCATCTGGTCTTAGAATCTTAAAATTTTGGGCACTGATATTTTGGTTTTAGTTCAACATAAATCAACACTAAACTGCGAAATAACTTGAAATCTGATGCTGGCTGGCATAATTCATTTAAATCCTACTCAAGGATTTGAAACACAATTGACCAACAAGCATACGGCCCACATAATGGTAGGTAGTTCCCTATGGGCGCTTGCAATACCAGAGGTAACAATCGCGCGTCCGAGCCTAAAATAAACAAGTAGTTATTTTGTCTATTCGTTCAATAATTTCACATGCTCCATTAACCTTCGAACCTAAACATAGCAATGCTTGCACACTACTGCTTGGAGGCAGAATATCTGGCACTGGACGGTACCCACCAAGACGGAATCTAGAGTCCATGTTTTATTTATTTACTATGAAAAGAAAAAACAATGATTACTAATATTACTGGGTACAATAACCACACGTATCATCCGCGATGACATACAAGCTTCAGTCTTCCTTTGTTCTAAAAGCCATTCAAGTAATGATCTTCGGACTTCATTAGAAGTAACGTTCCAAACAATAGCAGTTTTGAAAGTTGGTGATTTATTTCGTGAAGTATTTCCTCACTGCGATTTGAGATGATGTTAGGTTAACTAAAACTAGCTTCATTCAGATTGAAATTACTATCATTAGGACACATGTCTGGGTAGAAGAGTTTTAAACGATTTATTTACAAAAAGACGATATTGAAATTGACCTTCACTTAACAGCTTATCACCCAAGGATAAAGATTCGTTCCTTCCTGTTAGTATACACAATATTTTTCACCAATTATTCAGTGTCTTTTTTGGTGGTTTTAAATTATCTGCATCACTACATATTCTTTCCGTGCCCGGAAGTAGCACATGCTGAGATGGAACCTTTTTAGCCACACTTAAATGTTTGGTTCGCAGGACGGGCTAATTTTTATAATTATTATTATTATTTTTTATGCATAGTTTCATAGTTTGATTTCTGTTTGTTTTAATGTGTTTGTATCAATTTCCCCTTGGAGCTTAGTTTTAGTCTGTTTTCCGCTCTTGCGTTCTCGTTTGTTTTCGTGTGTGCTGAACAAATGTTTTTCTTTATTTCTTTACTAGTGGACTGTCCCCCAATGCATGTGATTTCTTTCCCGTACATAGATAAACCCCCCACTAAATCTTAAAAAGTATTCGGGATAAAAGTAACCTAAACCATGTTTTATGTTTAATCTCAAAAATTAAAGATTTTTAAACATCAAAATGTTTGCAACTACTACTCCAATTGACTTTGGCAACGCTAGTTTTATCTCCATCAACCGCATGGTTTGCACGAAGTTCCAGAGATCCGTCATAAGCATCGTGATGCAGCGCTGCCATTATTTCATTACATTCATAATTGATAGTTCTATGTTGTAATGTTTAGATTGATAGCTCGTGTTACGCGTCAAGTTTAAGGTAGAGATTTAATGAAGGTGAGCGATCTGTTTGTAATCGACATAATGAGAATTAGCAAAGCATAGGCATGCAAATAAGATAATTACTTTAAAAAAGTTTTTGTAAATTATATTTCAACCCGCCCCGGCTTCGCACGGGTGCAATACTGATACTAAATATACTACAGAATGTCTTTATATATACAACGTTATCTTAGAGAATAACATAACCTTAGAGATAGACATATACCATCGCGGAATTTTTATAGACCTTTTTAGGGTGTACAATACTGTAGTAAATTATTTTGATCTATCTCGTAGTGTACAGCCAGCGTTTGCAATGTAAGCGCAAAAAAAATTGTTTATTTACGACATCGCATTAGAAACCTCTAAAATTATCAGTATTTCTCTACTATATTATGCATGCATTTTACACATAAACCTTTCTCATGAATCACTCTATCTATTAAAAAAAACGCATCAAAATCCGTTGCGTAGTTTTAAAGATCTAAGCATACATAGGGACAGACAGACAGCGGGAAGCGACTTTGTTTTATACTATGTAGTGATGAACTGTATCAAAGTAACTATTTACTGATTATTATTTTAAACACCATTGATAGTTGATCAATGACAATGATATTTCTCTCTCAGTACACCGCTGCATTTAACTGTCTATATGTAAACAGTTACATATTATTAGAATACAATTCACGTGGGTGGCAGACATGTTGTAGAAAAAAATATCTAATATGATTACCAATACTGTTCATGTTTCATTCAAAGATTTTAAATGTATCTATCTATCATTTCGTAACAATTCATTGTTACAGATGTTCTAGCTGATCATTAACGGGATCCAAATGATGTATTGACGGTTACTGCTACATTTCTAATGGTCTATCACCCACCGGATGTCAATAAGTAAATAGAGACTTAAAATCGGAATGTTACCAAACTGGTCCATCCAAATCAATAATTAACAATCCAAAATGATTTTTTTATTGCATATAAAATTCAAATACTGAAATGAACTCTTCTTTTAAAATCTTTACAAACAATAAAAGTTAAATGTGAAGTCAAGTTAAACAAGACGAATGACAAAATGAATGGTACATATTCTGGTTAACCCCTCGTGCATAAACTCATGTGGTCTTACAGTTAGTAAGGCCATTAAGACATAGCGACTCCACGATAAGCCAAGGCGGTCTAACCCTCGAGACGTGCTCCACAGTATCGAGATAGGCGCGAGCGCAGGTGTAGTTTCACGTATGTGTAACAATACACATTTGCCACATACTTCCAGCTTATTACAAAGGCAGAAAGGTCAATTTCACGTATCTCATTTGCGAGAATTTGTTTCTTTTGAGGTACAGCCGAGTGAAGTTAAAGTTCTTTATTACTCGTATTGTCATCAAGATTTCGGCGATAGGATAGTTTGTGAGACAAAAGTAAAGCATCATAAGTTGTTGGATGTTTTCAAAACAAGATAATAGCTATGAGAAGGTTCTAAACTTCGAAGAACCAAGTGGTATTATAGCTACGAGGAAATTATAGTAGATGTAATGTAAGCTGGCAATTTTATAGTAAGAGAAGCAATAAAACAAAGTATCATAACAGCAGATACTAATATAAAGTCTAAGTTTGTTTTTATCATCTATAGAATAAAGATAAATAGAAATAAAATAGCAATAAATTAATACATAAAGGAACTAGACATAAACTAAGCCGATACGATACATCATGACACAAGAAGAAACTTAGCTACCAGTAATGCAGTAGAGTTCTAAGATAGTGAAACAAAAAGAGCATTGCTTTGAATTTCTTAGAAATATTGTACGACTTGTATCATTCTTATTGAGTTAAAGGCATCAATCACTAAAACAAACTGTATTAGTGATAATGGTGAACAGGCTTTGTAAGGACAGACAAATGTCCCATAAGCATGGATTTTGGGTATGGATTTCGGATTTGGGTATGGCTATAGATATGGAATTGGGTATGGATGATCCATACCCAATGATTGATGATTGTGATGTGGTGATTTTGTATCTACACCCAAATGCAGCACAGCTGTTTAATCCTGAAAGAGCAGGTTAATCGAATTTGATCCGTATTACTGTTAATTTAAAACCCTGAAATGCTCGGCGCACCAGACTGTCATACTATCCATACTATTCCATACTTCATAGGCATCCATACTCCATACTAATCTATGAATTCGAAAGTGTCTCTGTATGTCTGTCTGTATGTTGCCTTTTCACGGTAAACGGTTGAACGGGTCTTGATGAAATTTGCTTTAAAAGTGAATTTAAGTTTTCCCTCTTAGGACTGTGTAATGAACATAGTTCTGTGTCTGGGTGTTACAAAGTATCAGAAGTATCTAAAAATATTTAATATATCAGTCACCTGGGTCACCATAACACAAGCGATGCTTAGTTTGGGGATAGATGGTGTTGTGTACATATTTATTGTTTAATGATACATTTGATTCTTTAATACGTTAGATAGATAGATAACTCTTTATTTATTGTTATACCACACAGACAAATACAAAGACACTTATTTTACAATAAAGGGCAATACAATGGGCGGCCTTATCGCTAACAGCGATCTCTGCCAGGCAACCTTTGGATGGATTGGACTATAAATAAACAGAGAAGGGGCATATTGGTGTAATACGTTTTCAAGGTTAAACGGCTGAACGGAAATAGATTGTATCTTGGGGAAGAACATAGGTTATTTTTTAAGTAGGTGCCACGTGTACGTAGCCAGAGGCAAAACCTTGTTGGTAAATATAAACCAGTAGAGACAAAGCCTCATCGTTAGCAATACGAATTTTACTACGATTTATTCTGCGGAGATACAGATATCTTAAAGGCGATTACCGAGTCAATACAAACGAACGCCATTTATGGCGCACCACAGATAAATATAGATACTTCAGTGCACAGTTCATTAAGGTGCAGCGGCTGATGAACGAAACGGATCTTAGCCGTTGAAGTTGTTTTTGATTGCCTTTAAGAAGTTGTAAGATACAAGTGATTACTTTTGCAATGTTACTGTTTTTTTTAAGTATATTAGTGTACAATTCTTAAAAATTATACTCTAATATTATTACAATCTAGCCAAGTAGGCCAATGAGTAATTTAACTGTGACTTATTTTTATAACGTACACTATGCCTAAGAATGGGTCCAATAGCACTTTTTTTATAGTCTCTAGTTAAGGTAAGTCACATTGTTAATGTGTTCTTTATGAATATATTGTATTGTCATTTTCATTTTTTATGTTACTGATGCTGCGACAAATATACATATGAAATCAACTGCAATATTTTAAAAACAAAATAACAGTTGTATTGTTTTGTTACTGATCTCTCAAAATTTGCCACTTCAATGCTGATTATTTATCAACTGAATATCTGTATCAAAAAACTGTTTAAACATTTTTATGGTCTCTGATACGTAGTGCCATGATCATTTAATAACGATAAAACTTGTAAAATGCGATCTAACAGTATGCAAGCAAGAGCTTTAATAAGGTCGGACAGATAAACAGATAAACAGACAGACAGGAGATAGACAGACAAACGAACACAGCGAAAATATAACTGTTCTTTGGATTTCGGAACCCTAAACAGTGTAACAGATGATCATAATAAATTAGCCGTCTACACTCTGTTTTAAATGCTAAGGTCATTGATCGATTCCACAGCATTCACTAGAACAAACGTACTAAAGTTATAGAATAGCGCCTAATTAATTGGTGCTATAAGCTTCATATACCAAAACTAGATTTTGTCCGCGGCTTCGCACATGTGGTACCTTTTTTTATCATTGATAGACCTACGTTTGACCACGAACTCGCCTGATGTTAAGCGACGATGCGGCCGACATGGGGCACGCAGGTCTAGAAGATACCTATTTACTCTTGACTTGAAGAGACCCAGATTGTAGTTTTCAGGAATTACAGACGACAGCAAAGCATTCCAATCCTTGGCTGTACGCATTATAAATGTGGAAGCGAAGCGCTTTGTTCGTAAGAGTGGTAGACTGACATGGTATGGATGGTATTGAGCAATAAAAACCTTCATAAAAACATACATAAGTACCTACATTAAAAGCAGCCTATATGATATTCAAACTCACACACTAAATTCATACCTACCAAGTTGCATCTAAATCCGTTAAGCCGTTGTAGCGTGATTGAATCACAAACTAATATATTTTTATAATAATTACGTTGTAAAAACAAGAAACCGACTTTATTTATATAAAAATACGAAATTACGTTTACTTGGATGACATATTTTTTCCAGCCATTTTGATTTAAAACCTATACTACTTTGGGTACGACTACTTTCCCATCTGTCTTGTTAACAATTTTGCCAGTGTCAAGTTATTGTTTGGTTATAAAGTCTTAGTCAATCGTCATGTATCTTCTAAACGTCATCGCGGAATGGCCGTCTAGAACTTTCTCGGGATTCCTCGTCGTTCAAATCACAATGCAACATAATACACTTAGAATTCAATTGTCCGTACTTGTGCTACGAAGTCACAATTTATTGATTAAAATTCCGCTAAGATAACTGAATAAAACATGCAATAGTACAAGAAACAATAATTAATTTAGAGGTGCTAATGTTACTTCATGAAATAACAAACGAAGAATCCTTTATTATATTTGTAGGATAGTGTTAAAAAACTGTCAATATTTATGACGAGTTTAAAATGGTTAGTAATTATGAATTAGAGAGTATTCGCAAAGATTTTTGATTCTTCAACTTGGGGATAACAAACTAATACACAACTCATAAAATTATCTATTACTTATAACAAAATAAGTTTAAAATCTATTATTATTAGCTTTATTATGGTTTTATATCAATACGAAAAATACAAAGAACAAATCGATAATACTTACCTACTGATACTGATGACTTACAGACGGACAAACTAAACCAAGTTAAAGAATCAGAAATCTTAAGAAATTAATACAAAAATAAATGAATATTTTAAAATCAGTGTACCATCTGCCAAACCCATTTACATTCAAATGCCTTCGGGCGATTTGCTGAAAAAAAAGCAAAAAGCTAAAGATTTATCACCTACCATTCGAATAAATTGCCCATTGAAATGATATTTTTTCTATAAAACAAAATGATCGTTAATTTTCTCTTCATTATAAAGATTTGAAGGACCATTTATATACAAGCATTCCATCAATAAAAACCAAATCAAACGACAATTTTAATTTTTCTCCCCACATGAGATGACATCAAAATTTGAATAACATTTTTCATAAATACCTTATTTAAATAATATATCAATAGCAGTACTTATTATAATACTCGTGCAGTAATATCGACGTCAAAACAGTATTTAGTTTAATTTATTTGTAGAATTTGTCAAACATGAGTAAACAGAACTGCGGGACTAAAGATTTAGTCGAAGATTTATTGAACATAAAGGGACAACATTAGTATTATGGACATGGAATTCGTGGACAGACAAACAGTGGAAAACTATTTTGTATTAATAAATTAAGATCTTCATAGGTTGCATTTTAAGCTCATGCATAAATAAATTAACCATGCTTAAAGAAAGACCATAAAAGTCCTCTAAATAAAGAAAGCAACTGAGAGAAACTGTCAAATAAGTACATTCGTAACTAGATTGGCAAACTAAACAATCATTATGCAATAGAACGCACATTGTACCTACATTGTACAGGACAAGTATAAGTATGTACTGCTCAATACCATCCATACCTTTTCAGTCTACCACCCTTACGAACAAAGCGCTTTGCTTCCATATTTATAATGCGTACAGCCAAGTATTGGAATACTTTGCCGTCTTTTCTGAAAACTACAATGTGTCTCTTCAAGTCAAGAGTAAATAGGTGTTTACTAGACCTGCGTCGACCAAATCGTCGCTTACCACCAGGCGAGATCGTGGTCAAACATAGGTCTATCTATGATACAAAATATCGTTATCTCTGGAGAGGGAGCAAACCCCGAAGGAGTCCATCACAATCCAGAAAATCCAGATCTAACATCGACAGCTGAACATGCCAATGCTACGATGCACTGCTATGCCACTACTTAGCAGTGCATCGGAGTTACATAATTCATAATATCATAACCTGAAGACAGCGGATATAAAGGATGGAGTACGAGAACTTCTTCAGATTGTTTATAATGATGATAGCTCTCGCTAATACCGTCTGGCCCGCAAACGCAACTGGTGGTTACAGGGACGCAGAGCAAAGATCATATCTTGTTATTTATTGCATAAAGTCATGGTTCAATGGCTTTGGGCTTATTATTATTCATTGGATGTAAAGGAATCTTTATTGGAGCGAGGTGTGACAAAGGTACGGCGGTAGATTCAATTGTATATTATTCTAGATTTATTTTACTTACTGAGCTGCTGTACGCGGCTTCGCACGCGTTATACAACATAAAAAATAGCCTATGTTCTAAGATCCTCTTTACAAAATTTCTTCAAGATCCAATTAGATGTTTAGCCGTGAAAGCGTAACAAACAAACGCGTAGAGACACCTACGAATTTATATGATTAGTATGGATTGTAAATTCTGGGTATCGTCTACTTTATATTTGTCACATACCACTCGCTACCCTCTACACTACACTCACTACCACTTTCACTTATTTATCACTATTTTAGAAACCACCGAACGAATTGGAATGAAATTTGGTATGCAGCTTCCTCTAGGGCCGTAGGAGCTCGTTAAGAAAAGTTTTCAAAAAAATCACTCGGGATGATGGTCTAACCGCGAAAACCGCTATTATGCTTTGTAATTTTTCCGAAACATTCATTCGTTCAATTATTATCTTGGTACTTTTTATCTGCCACGCGGGCAAAGCCGCGGGAAACCGCTAGTATTATATACATGTATGTTTATTAGATAACTGATTCAAGTATAAAATAATACACACCATAAAATAGGCACAACTTCGCGATCACGTATGTCTGAGAGTATACGACCATTAATTGTTTCAAATTCGCCTAAACTGGTCTCAGCTTATAAGAAAACTAGCGGTGTACCTCAGGGTTCAAAACTTTGCACTGAACGGACGCATGCGCGGGCCTTCAAAGACATACCTCTTTAAGAATTATCTTCGAATATACAGAAATAGACTCTTATGAGAACAAAGATTAATAAATCTGAGGCTGTCTATACTAGTTGTGCTACCGAATTCCAATTAAGAAGATGTCCCGTGCAGAGTAAGGGTCGGCTCACACTGACTTATAAGGAACGCAGGGAATAAATTAAATTGTAATACGCGGTATGAACCCGTTAACTACTAAAACATCTCGATAGGTCTCGATAGGGCCTGCATATTTAAGCCTTTTGGAGTCGATACCTTGGAGCCCTGGAGCAATGGGTTCCTGTTGAACCCATTGTGTTTTCAAAATTATTTCAGAGCGTCTGGTAGTAACATCACGAGAAACAAGAGCTTCTTTCTAGCTCAGCGCATTGCTATTCAACGTTGCAAAGCCGCCAGTGTCTTGGGGACTCTGCCTTCTGGCAGTGATCTGGGTCAATTGGGCTATCTATATATATTTTTAAAAGGTTCATAAATAGCTCAACTTAAAAATTTACAAATTGAGGATAGTTTTAAAAATTCTATTGACTAAAAAGACTCTTCATTGAGTAAAGAGGGCAAAGGTTGCTTTATATGTAAGTATATCTGAGACTGGCGCTTTTTTACTAGCACAATGAGAGTATCAGTGTACACTAGCCCTAAGATAATGTCTCACGTAGAGTATGGTAGATGTAGGTACTTTGCATAATTTCTTTAAGCGCACGTTGTCTTAACATTGTGACCGCAGTTGGTGGCATTTCGAAACTTATTTCGTTCATTGAATTAAGCACCAACATCCCAATCTAGAGTTGATTATTTACTCAGTTTAAAATAAGGACGGGCTAATAATTGAACCCACATGAAATAAGCCTAACGAAATTATACAAATCATCATCATCATCACTTTTACACACTTATAAGGTCTTCTAGATCCTGCGAAAACCTCAACTCAATGGCTCGCAAAATTTAATGTAACAGCAAAACATAAAATCTTATTCAACCAGCTGCTGCTCGAGGCTATGCACCTATTGTTAAAAGCCAATGATAGTCCCTATAATACAATCTATCACAGTATCCAAATTTCAACAAGATCTTTCTGCTGTTTAGCCGTAAAAAGGTAACAAAGAAACGAACAATTAGGCACACAGACAGAGACACTTAAGAATTTATAATATAAGTATGGATGTCTTTGCTTTTGGGAGTAGAAAAGTGTATATAAAAGCAAAGCAAAGTGTATATAAAATGTCATAACCAGATTTTTGATATGCAACTTCTTTAGTTCACAACCTACCCGGTGGTCTTTCAAAACTCTATTACAACTACTTTGACCCATCATTACCTTTTACATCACAATCGTAATGGTTCAACAAAAAATAGACCACTGTAACATAGTTAGCCCACACGCAATTCCTACCATTGAAAGAAATTCTCAGAGGTTTCAATGAAAAGGTCGCTCAATATTCCCATAGGAAACCTAGAAGAGTGCGAATCTCTTATGGGTAAGATACCCCGTGGACATAATAGTATCACTTTAGAAATTCTAAGTTATTATGTGAAGCATCGAATCATTTTATGCTAACGGTACTAAGCGACTCATAATAATTACGTTTTAAAAACTAAAAATAAAACGACTTCATTGAATGAAATTTGAGCCTATAATACATTTTTAGTGGAAATTAGATGTATTTTTAACCGACTTTATCAAAAAGGAGGAGGTTCTCAATATGTATGTTCACCGATTACTCGAAAACGACTGAACCGTATTACATATATTCCGTATTAACCATATTCCAATATTCCAAAGTAATATATATAGTGAAGAGTGAAGAGGAGTGCATAAATAAAATAGAACCGTTTAATCTCGTACATACAAGCGCAAACCCCTAGAACGTTGCAATATCGCGTATCAAAATCGGCCCTTAGTCCAGCAATCGAGACAGTGCACTGAGAAAAAGCCAGATTGCATTCAATGCGACTGTATCAGCTTCGATCAAAGCTCGCGAATTAGTTGGGCTCCCTTCCCCGTTCAAAGGTTTTCGTGCAATTAACGTGGACATTAGTTTATTGGTATAACAAGACGGTGCTGCTCCTAGCTTGGAGGGTTTACGTCTTCTATCAATTATGTTTAGAGAGTCGGCCACCGGTATGGTTCGCGGAAAATAATAATATGAGATCACATTAATCTGTGTCTTCGAGCAATATTGGAACGAAGTTCCTTGACGCACGGACTTGGTGGATGGGGGCTAGGCGAAAAAACGTGTAAGATTTTTCTGTTACGAATTTCCGTCACGACCCTTTCTTTAGTGTAGACGATTATCCATAGAGTGATAGGAATGAATTAAATGAATTAAATGATGTGAGTACAATAAAATGTTTATTTTCACAACTCGAAAAAATATATAATAATTACGAAATTTCCTACCATTCTTTCAATTCATTAATTATTCATTAGCGTTTCATTTAATTGCTTTCAGACGCTAGTAATTCATTAATATAATAATATAGGAACTTAGTTCCAACCGAGTGTTCCACGACATGTTTTTTTATAGTGTTCTATTAATTGTCTGTAGAGCCCAAATCTAGTCTGTGAATGTATCTATACTTAATCATCGAATAGTTTTTATTCTGACGACGAAGTTATCTGGCCGCCCAAACGTCGTGGTCATAGGTACTGCTAAAAAAATCGTGAGAGCAAAGCTAAGTAACCTACAGCACAAAATAATTATTACGTATACCTACAAGTGAATAATATCTTGAGGTAGGTGGGTAGGTACTTGGGTAATTTCTCATTGCATGCTCAGCATCCAAAATGGGATACTATTTTATTTCAAAGTACAAGCCCGCAGTGACTTAATAGTCTCACATTTACGCAGGTCGAGAACAATTCCCAAAAGTAACTTCTCACGCTCACTGCCACCTCTAGACGATTTGAGGAAGTACCATTATCTCATACGAAGTAAGTCAAACAGATCTTTATTTCTTGTGTAACAAGATACCATTAACTTAATGCATTTCAGCTTGTAGGGTCCTGTTATTAGCTGTAATAGATGAAGGGCAAATGTGCTTTCTACGGTTACTTCCTCGTGGTCAAACTTTTTGGACTAAATGGTATGTCCAACAGGAATCTTTTTACTTATGGACAAACTACTTTCAATGACTGGCCTGACAGCTCAGTTGGTTGTAGCTCTGCCTTCCGCGCTTTAGATTGAGGGTTCGATTCCCTCCCAGGATAAACATTTGTGTGATGAATATAGGTGTTTGTTCTGTGTCTAGGTATTATGAAGTATCATAAGTATGTAAGGAAAAATATATATAAGTATTCTATCAGTCATCTGGTCACCATAGTACTATGCTGAGTTTGGGGCTAGATGGTGTTATCTGCATTGGTCACTAATGCTTATTTATATTTGTTATGCTCGCTCGCCTTGCGCATTGTTTTCTATACTGAGGCTAGGATAGACAATTTGACCACAAGGGAAATAATTCCACTTGAACAAACCTTTTAGACTAAAAACATTGACTACAGGGAAGAACCTCTGTCTACATCTTCTGATGTCCAGCACCCTGATCCCATATTTTATAATTTGAAACTGATTCATGGCCAAATGAGTGGCCAATTCTGGAGACAAAGTCATTACCCCTAGAGGTCTTAATCATGGCCTAATAACTAACAGCCGGGACCGACAGTCAAACGTTTCCTCCAAAGCATAGAAGCGATCTGTTGAAAATGGCATTCCGGTCACCCATCCACGTGCTGACAACGCAGGCTGCTGATTGCTGCCTTGATGATGCTTGCTGATTCTTTGCTGCTGCTGATTGCTGATTCTTGATCTGGATTATGTTAGTTATCTTCTTAACGTGTCAATAGTTCAGAGTGTGGTGAATGGATTAAAGTGTGCCTCAGAAGCTATATTATAAGCAATTCCAATTCTATGACTGCAAAATCATACAAATTCTACCAAAATGGACGTTTCAAAAACTCAAGTTTATTACCTAACCAACCGTTCAATATTCAAGCAACAGTGCTGTAGCTATAACATTGCTGGTCAGACCATAGAATAAACAATTAAGTAGTAGCTACAGGTGTTACGGCAATCCTGACTACAGGCCTGACAGTTTTGAGAACTAACTCATTTTATCTACTACGCAAGCGCAATAACGTGTGAAACTGTGAAATTATATAGTATTTATTACCTTAAGCCGCGTTTATAAAACAACGGCGTTAAAGTTACACCACTGTTCGGCGATAAACAAAGGTATTACTGTAAACTGTCTATTAAAACAACAGACAAAACCGCCATTTTATAAGTTTATACAAAGCTGTAGTTCAAAGTCTGGTTTACTGGGTTGGTGAATGTAGTATGAGCTGTCATTCAGAAGTGAGTTCAGAGGTAACGATTTGTATAAGTACCTAAGATGTCAAAGCACTGTGGTTGTTTATAAAGGTACCCGCGCTTGGGACATTGTTGGTTTAATAAGAACTTTGAACCTAATGTTTACTGTTTCGGGGGCTATTGGACGAAATATTGAGCTAGTGACCATTGAAATGAAAACGGGACTAGAAATGTGTAATGTTTGTAATGTAGGTAGAAAGTAACATGACTACCTGGTGACTGACGACCCAATCTGATAGTAATCAATTAAAAAAACAGTTAGATAAATAAATATTTTGTACTTTTCGACGCGTGTTTCGCGTCTCCACCAGGCATCCTTAGGAACAATTTCATCTCTCTGCACTGTAATGAAAAAACACCAAGACTGCAGACTTGTTGCCGAGCACTGGCATAGATGTAAGGAATAATAGGCAGTACTAAATATTTGTCTGTTTAATGTTTTGTAATGGATTTCCGCAAAGTCTAGCCTGAATCAATGATTTATGGTAGTTAATTAGACAATACATTTTATTCAATACAATCACCGATTCAATACAGGATTTATGTGCCGATAACCACTTGCATACGTTATAGGACAAAATGTTTACAAGATCTACTAGAAGTATCCAGGTATGACTATTTGGTTCCGTGGGGATTTTAGTTTCTGATACCCGAAAAAGACAGAAACAGAGAATCTGAATGTGGGTAGGACTTGCGTTTAACTATTTAAAAAAACCAATATCAAATATAGTTTTATTAATAATTCCGTGTAATCTCTGTAAAGATTTTTACATACGAATCCTATTTTTATACGTCGCCGTATATTTTAAGTTATAACAATAGAACTGGTTTTTTTGACGCACGTAACAACACATTTATATAATAGACACAAGGGCAATAACATTGTGACGAACTCAACTCGAATGAGATTTTAAATTGGTTGTAAGAAACCATTATTTATTTTTATTGTTTTATCTTTATTCTTTCTTGTGGGTATGTTCTTATATTGAATCCAAAGAGACAGTAAAAACTTTTTTCGTTCAGTTTTGAAGCCACAACATCCATCGAGAATATTACTGGCTTTTGAATTGAGGATCATCGTTTGAAAATCGATTTGTATTGATAAAAGGTGCAGCATTTGGGGCTACACTTTGTGTGGGCCTTGTCCAGTCACGTGGCTCGAATGACAAGGGTAGCTAATTGTTATTTTTATTTAAGCTGCACCCAGTACATCCCTTTGCAATAATAATAATGTTGGATTTGCTTATCGAGTGTTAGAAAGGGGATGTTCGTCCCTTCGTTCAAGGTTCGTTTGATGATTCAGTACAATGAGAAGACTTTTAATAACTCTTTTAATTCTCTTCATTTTATTGCACTTTTATATTAGTCGAGCACTAAAATGAAAACCGTTTAAAAATAATTGATATTATTTTAGAATTTAATGTTCCAATGTCACTTTGGTCCTTCAAAAAATATCCTTTATTGTGTAAACTTAAATATAAAACCGAAGCGGTCGCCGAAAACGTGTCAATTACGCAAAAAGCATCGTCATAAAATGCACCAGTTCCAACAGGATCGCTATATCGGCAGGTAGCGGCGGGATGCGCGAGCGCATGACATCAGCGCTATCTGGGCCGCCGCCCACCTCCATTAGCGGGCACCGACACCGTCTGCCGACAATTGGTCTTGCGCCTTATGACAGAGATCACGATTGGCTGATAAGCTTATTGATTTAAGAAAATGATAAAATTCTAAACGACTTGTAAAGGTTTCCAGATCTGATAAAGCGTTTTATGCTTTAATATTCATTTGACTATTTGACAGAAGAGAAAACTGTCCGTAACACGATACAATTTCAAAAACAGTGACATTAATATACGTCAATGGTACATTGATGGTACTGTGGTAATCATGGCAAGAAAAATCACTACATTACCATCAATGGTACATTTTACAATATTCTTACGCTTTGGCGGCCGCTGAAGCGGACGCTCGCTTTGCTCGCTCGTTTGCGCATTGTTTTCTATACACTAACGTAACCTAACCAACTGGTTAAAACTAACATCTTAAGAACACAAATATGAGAGTTATAATGGTAACAGATAAAATATTTATATATTTTTTAAATACATACTTACTTACATACCTTATAACACCCAGACAAAACAAACATTCATCGCACAAATGTTTCTCTTGGGAGGGAATCGAACCCTCAACCTACAGCGCAGAAGGCAGAGCTACTACCAACGGAGCTGACAGGCCAGTCAGGTATATATTATTATAATTTCTTGAATATACCACGGATAACAAAACATAATATTTGCCCTGATAAAAATAAAATACGACAATATCATCAATCGAAAGAATCAAAAGAACTTAAATATCTTGCGTGTGATGCAGTTTCTACATAATACAGTTAATGGTTCTTAATATAATTTTAAATCACTTAGAGGTGTTCCGTAGAGCCTTTGTTCTCATTTATGGTGCTCATTATAATCGTTAGCCCTTTATGGAGGGCGCGAAGAGACCGTATTCCGACACACGGAAGAATGGCCATTACCTAAAATAATGTTCTTGTTTGCATTGAGAACCTAACTATCTACCAGGTTAGGTCTATCTCGTAAACATATAAATAAATAGTAAATAAATATTGATGAACAATGCACACAGCACCATCTAGCACCAAACTAAGCATAACTTTTATTTTGATGACCAGATTACTGATAGAACACTTATATTTTAATAGACACAGAACATACACCTGTATTCATCACACAAATGTTTATCCTGGGAGTGAATCGAACCTACAACGTACAGCGCGGAAGGCAGAGCTACTACCAACTAAGCTGACATGACAAATATTACGTTAATCTGTTACCCTCTTTATTTAAAATATATTAGAATATCTACGATAGACTTTGATGCCACATTAGACTACTGGTGGCCTATTAGTAATGACCCAGCCTCCCGATCCTAAGGTCATAGGTTCCAATCCATCATTCACCAATGGAATTTTCCGTTCAAAAATGTATGTGCGCTAAACCAGTACTCTATCGGTGAAGAAAACCATTATGAGGATACTGACATGTCATAGAATGTGCCAAGTGCACGAAACGCTCATTAATCCTTTCACCACACTGTTTCGAAATAACTAAAAACATTACATAAATAAATAATGCCGGACATTGCACACAGCATCTTCTGGCCCTAAAGTAATCAGAGCTTGTGTTATGGGTACTAAATGACTGATATCCTTATATACTTATTTTTTTTTGTAAATACATAGATATTATACATAGAAACACCCAAACCCGAGACGAATACTTGCAGATCATACAAATATTCGTCTCGTAGCAGGAATCGAACTCGCAACCTTCTCGCAACTAATGACACGATAAAAAGGATGCCATATTAGTTATTTATGTGATTGAGATGGGCAGTAGATATTTACGAAGATTCTTACTCACAAGTAATTATATAATACTAGTTGACCCGGCAAAATTCCTACCGCCTCAGAATAAAAAATCAAAAATAATAAAAAAGCAAGCATTTTTTTCATATTTACTCACCTTTTAAGCCTTCCCTGGACTACGACAAACAGTTCAACACCAAAATTAGCCAAATCTGTCCAGCCGTTCTCGAGTTTTAGCGAGACTAACGAACAGCAATTGATTTTTATTATATAGATTTTTTGTTGAAACATGTTGCGAAAATTAAGAAGCACTTTAAAAAAACTGACAGCTTTTTATCAAAGCTTATCCACTTAAACTGTCAAAATATCGCACAGTAATACACATCACTACCGTAAAGGGTCGTTTACGCGGAGAGATTTTTCGTCTCGAGATGAAAACTTTCGGCCAAAAAGTATAAAAATTCAGTCGTGTCACTGTACTATCTAGTTCCTAAGATCTCTCCTTTAAATACTTGATAGAACCGTGTGTTCTTAGAATAACAATGAAAAGTGATGAATCGCTCGCCAATTATCACCGATACTCGAGTCTGAGAAACACTCCGTGTAGACGCAACTATTGGATGTATCAGAGTGCATTGCATCGACCTCGCTTCGAGTTATCGAGTGATCTGCCCACATGCTCGAAGAAGCATTTCTGGTATGCTTTGTATGGAAGTATAATAGCGAAGGAAAAAGTTATCAGTGATCAAACGCGACAGCGCGCAAATCTTATGTTTTGGTATAAAAGATATATGACAGAAAATATCTGAGTTCGTTATGAGAAAATCTATACATATAAAAGAGCTTAACCTGACTGACTGATTGACTAAGAGGGTGACAAGAGATGAAAAGAAATGTGTGAAACTTTTTAACGCGTGGTGCGATTTGCTTGAAACTTGATTTCAATAAATAAAATGCGAAATAAATGGACACGTGTTTCAGGATTTTTCAAAATAACTCTCATAAAGGAGTAAAGTGGGGTGTGAATTTTTGTATGAAAACTTCTTAATGGTGGTGGGTGTGATTGTGTCATATAGAAGCAAAGTCTTCTCCTATAGTCTATTCTAATCTTCTCCTATATAATAAAAATCAATTGCTGTTCGTTAGTCTCGCTAAAACTCGAGAAAGGCTGAACTGATTTGGCTAATTTTGGTTTTGAATTATATGTGGAAGTCCAGGAAAGGTTTCTGAACTTGAAACATTCTGCAATTATCATTCAGCTTTTTTATTTATTGATTCTGAGGCGGTACGAAGTTTGCCGGGTCAGCTAAGATAAGATAAGATAAGATATTTATTGATCTCAGATAATTAGGTTTACAATGATAAAAACACTGTCATTTAAACTAGGAAATCCTGTGCTATAAATGACAGTTTCGACTCGCAGTTTGACAATTTTCACCTATGTTGCTGGTCGATTACAATTTCACAGAGTGAGAATTCGATTAGAATCTATGATAAAAAACTATGACAAACATTAAACAAGTTAAACAGAAACAAAAATATATTCAAAAACTTATACTAAATAAAACTATCAAGACTAGTACAAAAAAGTTTCTGAAGTACTTGATATGATAATTAATATGTACGAGAGTAGCTATAACATGTGTGTAGAGAAGGAATGTATACCGCTGTACTCCACAGCGGTTGATGTATATACCTATTATTGGTGTTCAGCAATAGGACAAGCAATCTAAAGCTAGTGTGATATATATTTAAAACGCGGACGAAGTCGCAAACGGGACAGCTAGTTTGGTATAGATATAGATTGTATCTTAGCAACGGACATAGGATACTTTTTATGTATGTTCTATGCGTGCGAAGACGCGGGTAGAAACTAGTGTGTAATAAACTAGTGTGTAAAACGTGGATAATATAAAAGCTATTTTAAATCGAGTTTTAAATAAATATCAATGACAATATGGCCAATTTCTTTTAGTAATTTTAGTAGTATGTTCAACTTTTTAAGCAATTATGGTCTCTATTCAGACATAAGGGTTAGTGTACATCTGTTCAATGGTATCAATTCGATGAGCGCCACTTTAGGGTCGTCCATGGAATATCGATAAATGTTACGGATTATGACATTATTGCTTTTCCGGATCGCTTTCACACAAAAACAGACATACCAAATACATTATATACAAAGATAGATAATAATATTGTATTGTAATTCCAACTTCGTTTTTGTTGTGAAGATGGTGTGTCTCTGTGACTGCCGTTTATTACTGTGTACCTACATAATAGTGTACTTGTAGGTCTGTAGGTCTGCTACTATAATTACTATTGTTATTTAATATTTACGACGAATGCGAGTGCCTAAACAAACCTTCTCAGGTTTAAAGGTACAATACCTATTGAAATATTTGTATAGTTTAAGTTCTTTAAATAAATAAAAAATAACAATAATAAAGATTATATTTCAAGACTTTTAATCTCGGGTAGTAGAAGTAGGTGATTAAAATATGAATAATCAGGTCTAATCTGTTTAAATAAGTTTAAACTGCTTTTAATAAGGAAAATAATATTAGAAGTACCTACATCAAGAACGATTCATGCACTTATCGATTTTCCCTTTGACTGCATTTTTTAGCCTCAATTGTTTTGTTGCTCTTATACAACAAACGGCCCTAATTTGCAAGGGTGAAACCATGAGGGTAGCGCCCGGGGCGGGAGGGCGCGTCGCGTCGCATCAATTACAATCTAACGGTTCTTTTGGCATATGGATAGGTACAACTCATACTCACCGTTATAAACACGTTATAAATCATCATCATAAACTTTAAAAAAAACATGTGTGCAATTCACACGTGGTAGAAGTGAAACCTTCAAAAATTTTAGAACCACGAATATAAGAAGCACTGTGTAATGCTTCCTATCTCATTTTCTCCCACGTTAAATCTTATGAATTTATGTGTCTGTCTCTTTTTACTGTCGCTTTTTCGTTTCATCGACTTTCAAATCACAACTATGAAACTATTACATTTAACTGGCCTTAAAGCTCAGCTGGTAATAGCTATGTCTTCTGCGCTGTAGGTTGAGGATTCGTGTCCCAGAACAAGCATTTGTGATGAGCATTGATGTTTGTTCTATATCTCGGAGATATAAAGTATAAAAAAATAAAAGTATTACTCAGTCATCTGGTTTCTATAGCACAAGCTATGCTATGCTGGCTGGATGGTGTTGTCGGAAGAATCCGCCAATATTTATTTATATTCTCTGTTTCAAGGAATTAGCATAGGTACGCGTTATATTGATGCTATTATATACAAAGAAACATCATTAAACTGTTATTTTTCAATAACATGTTAGGTAGGACTGTTTGCAAACAAAAATACGAATGCATTCTCCGCATGTTACACTCGCTCAATCCAGCTACCATGATAAAATTATGCAACTTACTTGCAGAAGTATTCGCCTCTCGGCGTGGACAGGCAAGTGCCGCCGTTTTTGCATGGCGATGGCGAGCAGGACACAAAACCTGAAAGAGATAAATTTACATATTAAAAACTTATCTACATTCAAATCGTTAGCTCAACAGAAACTCCAGAAATGGTGTGCCAAAACGTAATGGACAGACTTGCTGAAGTATCACATATATTAGGTGCATAAACGGACGGCTTATTTTCTAATACTACTAAAATAATCACGTTTTAAAAGCTAAAAAGACAACTGACTTGATTGAATTAAAAAAAACAGTCAAATTGAGAACCTACTGCTATTTTGAAGTCTATTAAAAAGAATTATCAAAATCGCTTCACTCAGTCAAAAGTTCTGAGGTAACAAACATTTAAAAAAATAGTCGAATTGAGAAACCTCCTCCTTTTTTGAAGACTGTAAAAAATTGGTCAAATTTACATTTTTATTTAGCTAAATT
Organism: Lampropteryx suffumata; assembly: GCA_948098915.1. Taxonomy (NCBI): domain Eukaryota; kingdom Metazoa; phylum Arthropoda; class Insecta; order Lepidoptera; family Geometridae; genus Lampropteryx; species Lampropteryx suffumata. The sequence goes on from OX402545.1 coordinate 3,040,569, forward strand.
AAGTAACACACTTCTTCTCATTGGTCTTATATATTAAACACGAGAAATATATTATCAAAACGTGTGACGGACGGACGTAAAATCCATGTTTGCAACACAACTCCATAGATGGTGATTCAGGTCAAAACTGCTAATGTTGGTAAGATAAAGCAAATAATTTATATTGCACAAGTTTAATCTTGACAATGTTGCGTTTAACTTTATTTGGTAACGGATCGCGATTTTAATCATAATAAGATTTGTAAGCAGCAGAAAAAACTAAGCAGAAATGTGACATGATCATCATGATGAAAGCATATTATAATTTATAATATAAATGACAATATAATTGACAAGAATGCATGGCCTCATGTTGCTCTGCCCTCAGACAGTTAACTGACACATTTGAAATGTATAAACTCTAGTTATATGGATAAGATGGATCATGCAAAAAAGCGCTATGACCAGGACGAGTTTCTTGCCAGTTCTTCTCGGGCTTGGGTTAGGATGAATAGGCACCTCAATTCACCTAGTACCTATGCAAGACGTTTCAAAGTGATCCTTGTGATTGTAATGAATAAAGTATCTTTTGACTTCAACTTGGACTTTGATTGCCAGCCACCATTTTTAGGATTTTGAAGTCCACAGTCCACCGTTATTGTTTCGCTATGTTCGTCTGTCTGTCTGATTATTCGCACTTGCTCGGAAACTAATCGTTTTTGTTACATAGTACCGTGAAAACCTTCATAACATAGTAAGTAATATTTAGCCCCTATAAAGTTATGAATTAATAAGTTGAAAAAATGGTTTTTAGACATACCTCCCCTACATGTAGGTTCAGGATTTTTTTATTAATATTTTACAACCCCGTCATGTGGCATATCATTAGGTCTTTTGAATAAGAGTATATTATTTTTTGTAAACAGATTTCGATACTAATATACATTTGATTAATATTAATCCATGAAGTGGCCATTTTTGGTAGAAGCCAGTGCACCCTCCCGTTCCGGCTAAACCGCTGGTTGGGGGTACCTGAAAAGTTTTACATAAAAGCTCTACGCTACATTCTTTTATTTTTCTAACTTCAGAGTGTTGTATGGGATTTAGGATCTGACCACTAGTCAATGTTATGTCAATGCGTGGTCACATGCACTTGGCTAATTTATTTGCTTATTTAGAATATCCTGGTAATATTGATCAAATATCTTGGTCATGGTTTCGTTTTGAAAAGTTATCTCGAAGGACCACTGAGCTAAGTGCAGCGCATGTTTGTGGGTAGATAAGCCTTTCCAATCAGATATTTTATGCAAATTGGTTAGGATGCAGTCCTTTTTTCCAGCGTCCTGCCAAATAAAATAATTACGCAGGAAATCGGTGTGCATCACTCAGCGAACAAAAAGCAGTGCTGTCAATGCACCGAAAACAAAATAGTCGATAATGGCGTGTTATCGACACTATCGGACTGAGTAACGAGATGTGATCGAGATATCGATGTATACATCAATCAACATCGGGACCACCCAATCTCGATACACGTGTAAACGAAGATTTAGTAGCACAAATAAAACAGCCTCATAAAGTACGCAGTAATTATCCACTGCGACATGATTAAAGTTATGAAGTTCTTGCGATATTATTAATTTAGTTCATTTTCATGGCCGAATCACGTGGGAAAATCTTTATAAAATGATTTGTTCAACAGTGTTCTTAGTGTGTTATATATATATATATATATATATATTTTATCGAGCTAAGTTATAATAAAATATTATGAATGTAAATATTTTATTCAAAGCAGGTAAATATTGGTGAATGTAAGAGTAAATAAAGTTTAACGGAATAAGATAATCATAATAGCTTTAGCAAATTCACGACTACTCGTACTGACTGAACACCGAATTTCAAGTGATTTTATCAACTTACAATTTTACTATAAGATATCGTGGTAGTTACTTTCAACGAAAGCAAATTGTACATGACTGATAAGTGTAATCAAAATAAACATTATGATACACTCCGTTTTGATTGACATTCGTGCGTGGGAAGTTTGGAAACTTAAGTAAATAGTGATAATATGGCCGTAAATCGTAATGAATCAAAAGGAAACCGTTGGCACGGTTTTTAAAGATATTTTGAAATCGGTATAGGTAGGCAAATGTACAATGATATAACTATTAACAATCTTAAAAGCCAACTATTGCGCGTAAATGAAAGATATCTTTTGTCAAAGTTTTTCAAACAACCTAAGGCAGGGCAAAGGTGGAAAGCCTCAACTACCTGACCACAATGGCCTGGACTGGTCTGCATCTTATTCTTTTTTCGCATAACTTCCCAATTTCTCGTTTCCACAAAGCAAGGTTCGAGTGGTTCGACAAAAACCGGCCGACGAGCAGTATCACCTTATAAGGTCACCCATTGTTTTTGCACACACAGGCAGTGCCGGACCAGCCAGACTTTAAAGGTTTATAGCTATGACTTTAACAAATTGTTGAATGAGGCTATAAAACGAGTAGTAAAATATATTAATGTGTAAATATTTCTCGGCCAAACCGTTAGCTTACCGTTTATACAAATATATATCAAGTCATAAAAAAATATCATGTTTTGGTGAGTAAATTAACAAAAACACGGCATCAGTGTGACGAATTTGAGTCAACACTGCAACATATTAAAACACGCTTTTAAATCATAATGAAGCACGCCCGATCGCCTACAAGAATAACTTACAAAAAGAAGACATTAAGGCCATTAAGCTCGATCAATTTTGATACTAAAAACCTGCAGTCCCGTCTCTGTACAGACGACAACACGCTTATTTAAGAGCAAATGACTTTGATCGATGGCTGCAGCTCCTTGAAGAATGGTTATTTTAAATAATGACATGTCATGAACTTGTTCTACTGTGGAACATTATAAATCTTAAATGCCGAATCTGGATGAAAGTTATCGGAAACTGTCAACAAATGAATGAGAAAAGGCTTCCATAAGAACACATTCGTGATTTCTGACTTCCTTTAGCTGTTGTCCGGAAAATACGAGTACATCACGTTTAAAGTTGCTGTCTCTGGCTTTGATCGAAAGCTTAAGATGTAACGTGGAAACAAAAATATCAGAAGTAGGTCTACTCGTAAAGTGCGATAAGAGTACGACCAATAACATGTTCGAACATGCATCTAAAAATTACAATAACTATTTAAATTCTACGCTGAATCACTGAGGAAGCGCAGATAACAATATCTCACCGTGGGAATGTTTTACAAATGCCCGATAACGGTTACAAAAATATTAAAAAAATCGCCTACAAATCGCGACCATTTCCGCGAAGTCGTGAGAAGTTATATTATTTGTGTACTGATAACAAGCTAGCGGATACGTTAGCTCTAAATTAAGATTTAGAATGACATCCGATACGATAGAACGTGACCGGTGACCACAACCGGAATCATCGATAAGATTTATCGACTCGATGTAAGCACTATTGTGTAAATAAACAATGTGAAACCTAACTCAGCATTTATAAAAATAACTAAACAATGACTCATACAAACAAAATCCAGTACAACTATTCTCCGAAGCAGGGAAGCACCAGAGTGCTTCCCTGCTACGAAGAGCTTTGTGCACATCTGCGGACAGACATAATGTGTATGACAAAAAATCAAGGCGAGTACAATTGGAAGGATTTGAACCTCGCTTAATATAAATTTAAAAAATGTAGTTGTATTATATTCCCGCTGCGGGACAAATGTTTGTATGATCGGCAAGTATTTGTCTCAGATCTGGATGTATCTATGTATAATAAGTATGTATTTACAAAAAATCTGTATATTAGTAGTATATCAGTCATGTGGTACCCATCACAAGGTCTGCTTACTTTGGGGCCAGATGATGTTGTGTGAAATGTCCGGCATTATTATTATTATAGGTATGTAAGTTTTCGTAGTCATCAATTTTTAAGAGCTTGCCCGGAACGAGCTTGGGCGCCGATGGACTCGACAGCCAAAATCGCGTGTCTACAATCAATATACCGCTAACATTCGGTTATCAATCGATTAGCCAATATTATAGATTTCACGGCAATCGCTGATATTTGACAGCATTGAGGAGTTCCCATGGAGTTGGTATGTGGACTGAACGCCTTTCAGCTTGCGTGAAGACTCCGTAAGAAAGAAAGTTCTATACGGTAGCTTCTTACTACCAGGTATTACTTTCGTATGAGTGGCAGTAAAAAACCCGGTAAGAAGCTAGGTTTACCAAAGATCTTCACGGAGAAATTCACTGCTATGCTATAATTTATGATGAACTAGGTGTTTCCCGCGGCTTTGCCCGCGTGGTAGATAAAAAGTAATAATTGAACGAATTAATCTTTCGGAAAAATTACAAAGCATTATCGCAGTTTTCGAGGTTTGACCATGATCCCGAGTGAAATTTAAAACCTTTCTTAGCGAGCACCTACGGCCTTAGAAGAAGCTGCATACCAAATTTAATTCCAATCTGTTCGAGGTTTCTGAGATTTCGTGATGAATGAGTGATAGTGGTATTTATTATATAGTAGATCAGGCCTTATTTGAGATTTAAAACCTTTAAGTCTATCGAGCCGTTTTAAGATTATAAGTCAACAATAGAGAGAACTGATGGTCTAGTGATAGCCTCGCCTTCTGATCCTTATGGTTCAAACCGAGTCGTGCATCAATGGATTTGTGATCAAAAAAAATATGCTGCCAGTACAAGTACTCTCAACCAGTAAAGGAAAACATCGTGACAAAACCAGTATGTCATAGAACCTAAAATTTAAAAACGTAATTAAACAGAAACTGTCTATTAAATTCTATTAAATCGTATTATAACATATCTTTATTTAGATGACAAAAAAGCTTGGGATGAATCTGCTCCAACTCGACTCGGCATCCGCAACAAAATTGGCAAGGATCATACAAAAAAGCGTTAAGACCAGACGAGTTTCTTGCCGGATTCTTCTTGAACTGGGGTTAGAAGGAACAGGCACCTAGATTCAATGCATGTAAGAAGACGATTCAAAGTGGTATTTGTGATTTTATTGAATAAAGAATTTTTTGTTTGTTTGTTTGTTTATAGACGCATCTTGTATAAAGCTCAATCGGTCTATATAGTACTGTATCTATATATTGAATGAATATCAATGAATTTACATACAGATATGATAAATCATAATGCATTGCATACTATGACTCACTGTCTGTCTGTTTGTCAACAATTAGGCCGTAAAGTTTAACAGTATTACATTATCTAAATGTGTTCAGTAAACATCATTATAATTGAAATAATTACATTTTAAAAACTAAAACGAAAACAGACTTCATTGAATGATATTTGAGAAAAATACAACTGAATTGAGAACCTCCTCCTTTTTTTAAGTCGGTTAAAATCGATACCTACTGAAACGTTATCATTTTTCGAAATTCGTTAACACCACTAGAAAATTACAGGAAAGCAAAATACAAAATTTCGTTTACTTGGCATACTTTTTCCAGCTACATATTTTGATGTTGCTTTTTTATATTGCTTTTGCGATTGCAACATATACCTATGATGAGGATGATGATGATGATGATGATGATGATCCGAATTGAGAACCTCCTCCTTTTTTTAAAGTCAGTTAAAAATGTAACAGTATGTTGTAGGTAACATTTTATCTGATGTGCCATTGGACATTAGCTTTAATTTTAAATTGGCTTCCTTTCATTTTTAAGCCATACATATTATATCACTATAGTTTTCTATTAAAACGATTTTATCAACTGGCTTTCTCTTCGTTTATTAGCTCTTTCATGTTCGTAATTTCGGATGTACAAGTTTTGATAATTAGTAGCATAAATACTTTTAGAAATTCTGTTGTTTCGACGACCTTATTTTGCTACTAATAAAGTTCAAATTAGAGTACCCATTTTAAATCACAAAACTAAAATAAGATAAAATTATTTTTTTGTTTTATTGCTATAATTTTTATTCCACTTAATTCCTTTATTGCAAATAAATTATTGAGATGCTGTTAAAAACTGCGGAAAATAACCGCAGTTTTAATCAACACCTCCTTACATAATGACTAAATTGAGCTAAAACACGTCAGTTATACGTGAATTTTAGGAAGTGTCACAATTTTTTTTTATTATAATTCAGACTTTAATGCAAACAAAATAAGGTCGTTTTTGTTTTAGGAAATTTTAGTTACTCTAGCAAAACAACTGAATTGAGGCCGTTGATTTTAGTGCCTTTGTTTCTAGTTGGGGGCTCAATTCCTTACCAGGAAAAACATAGGTAAAATATATACTGTCGCTATAATATTGTGATCTGTCTAAATTCTGTCTGGGTGTTATAAAGAACCCTATGTATGTATTTAAACCAATACAAGTATTCTATCAGTCATAACCACAATAAAAGCTATGCTTAATTTGGGGCTAGATGGTGTTGTGTGCATTTGTACACCAATATTTTTATATATGTATTTGAATTTGCCACATGGTGGACATCAGAAATGTATCCGAAATTATATCCGCTCTGTCTCATCTTTTTCTAAATCAGCTTTCAATACTTGAATTATTTTCTACCTCGATTTTAACTCCGAAACATAAAGAAAAATACAGACATTGCATACAATAAAAAACCAAACAAATGCTACGAAAAAAATCCCATGACAGGTGAACTTTTAAACTCATATCTAAAGCAACCGTTATGTTAAAATTGATGACCTCTCACTACTGTTAGTTCACGCGTGGGCGTAGACTACGCGCACGCCACTTTTATTTTTATTTGTGGTATTTATTTGGCAGTTTTGTTATGCATATAGTTGGTAATATATCACATACATGTTATATACATCATGATTTTATTCTACTTTATATTTCCTAGTCAAAGATGCTTGGTTGCATGACTTTTCAGCGCAGTTGGTAGTATATAGCTTTGCCTCGGGTGTTATAATGTATCGTAAGTACCTATTTAAAATATGATCAGCAGTAGGGCGATTATGGAACTCTTGATACAATCAACGTCTATCAATTTAGATTAGCAATAGGCATTATTTCAATCTTTCAATCAATCATATACGATGTATTTAAATGCTTAGTACGCTAAACACGGTTCCTACCACAATCCTACTTTGTAAATTGGTCGAGTTATAGTTTGACACCAACTTCACATTGTAAATAGAGATAGAAGGCGATAGAAATCGCAGCGATCCGTAATACCAATTCATAAAAAAAAACTGAAAGCTATTAGTATCAATGTTTTGATAGTATCAAAGTTCCATAATCGCCCCACTGGTCACCATAATACAAGCTATGCTTAAATAAGGGCTAGATCTTGTGTGCATTGTCCACTAATATATATTTTATATTTATGATGAATTATATGTAATTCTAGAAACGCGACGCGACTTTGCACGCGTGAATTACACACCTAAACCTTTCTCATGTATCACTCCATCCATTGGAGAAAACCGTATGAAAAACCGTTTTTAAGTTTAGCGCTTGGACAGACAGACAGACACGACGAGGGACATTTATACTGTACGAAGTACCTACTCACCTGCTCAATCCACTGTAAATTAGATATATTAATTATAAAGCCTCGCTGCCGTAATAAAAATCAAATCAGATCAAAACATTTTTAAAAACAATGGCTTTTAATATAATTAACGCAGTAATACTTACTACAAAATGTAAACAAATCATGTTTAACCAATAATCAAAATATAGACAAATCATTGTGCGATGTAACCGATAGCTAAAATTGTAATTAAGATTATTTGGTGTGCAGCTATTATTGGTGAACCAGAGGTCGCAGAAATCAGGTTAGTTCTAATGAACTATGAACTAGAGATGGGTAACTAACCGTTAGCAATGTAACCCTATCTCGTAACTGAGACTAAATGCATGGTAAGTGAAAGATTATGAAAGTATAAAAATAAGAAAGAAAGAAAAAGGGTCTATTTGTAACGGTACATTAGAAGCCAAGCATTAGAAGCAACTTATATTAACAATATTAAGAAAAAAGTTCTATCTGTCTCTCAATCTCAAAATAATATCAATGATGATGTCTCTTTGGATGTTGAAAACCATGATCTGTTAATTTAGTAAAGATATAATAAAGAATCTTGTAAGAAGGGTTCTTCAGGGCCGTATTTCAGAACAAAGTTGAATTTCAGATCAAGGACTGAGCATTGATAATTTGTCAGTTTTTCATTCAGGACTATCAGAAAGTCCTTGCTTATTTCTCAATCTGAGTTTGAGTGATAGATCTGCACTACCTCAACAATAGCGTTATAATCTATAAAATCGATATGAACTATAGTTCCACCGTCAATAATTATTATTACCGACCCTACACAATGGCGACTTGGCATCAGGGGTCGTGCTCACCCTCTGTGTCGGCGCACGCGCATCTTTTTAAGAAGCTTGGTATTTTACCGAAACAGAATTAACCAATATTTTTAACCATTTATCTTTGCTTAGTTTAGGACTAGAAGATACCTAATGAATCATTCAGCAATATTTTTGGAACGAAGTTCCTTATCGCACGGTACGGACTTGGCGGATGGGGGCTAGACGAAGAAACGTGTAATATTTTTCGTCACGAATTTCCGTCACAAAGGATGTGTAGACATTATCCATAGGGTGACACGAGTTAATTAATTAGATGAACTAAAGAGTTAAATGAATTGAATGATATACAATAAAATGATTATTTTCACATATCAAAAATATATTATTTACGAAATGTTTCAATTCATTACTTATTTCTGGGTTTCACTTAATTGACTCTCGGACTCCAGTAATTCATTCATTTGTATTTGTTAATCAACAATATAATACGTTTATCAATATTAATATACTACGATAGGAACTTCGTTCCAACCGAGTGTACCACGACACTCACGCGTTTTTATTTAACTACCTGGTTGATTCTTCTTGTCATATTTGTTTGCCAGGAACAGGCTGACAAGTTGCGCTAAATTCGAACTAACCTAGTGCTTGTTGTGCACTACATAAAAAAACGTCATACAGTAGGTACACAGTAGGTAACGGGGGCCTCAAATCAACGTAATTGCGGATGCCCTCGCTTCTGTATTGTCGCATCCGCCGCTAATACAATCTGCCTTTGATCCAAACTCGATCCTTCTGATTCCACGACGGATTTATTTAGAGTTGTGGACAATGTGGGTACGGAAGATAAGATTCTGACTGAGTGAAGTAAGGAGGCTATTAGATACGATGACATGTCGCAAATGAAAGCGGCCAGCAGAACAGAGACAGTTGTTAATGTAACGGTTTTCGTAAACTATCTTAAAGTATTTGAGAGTTCATTAAATGATACTCGGGAATAGAAAATTGATGAGAAAGATTCAAACGAAGGTAAAGAAACAATTGATACTAAAGGAATCTGACATATACCTATTTAATTAACAAATCAAAATACTTAGTTATACAAAGAAAATGATGGATAGGTAGATAAACCTTAATCTAATGAAAACGTCGAAAGAAACACCTGTGCTAAATTTAAAAATGATAAGCTTGAATGTAATAATGACTTCACAAGACATACAAGACCTTACAAATATACACATACAATCATCAATATAATTTTGTTTTGATATCAAATTAGCGATCTTTATTATGCACGAAGAACGATCAAAACTAAGAGAAAGCATAGCAGGTTACAAATGATATATACAGACAGTCTCGAAGTGTTTCGTCATGCATTGTGCTGGCGATGCTTAATGAATGTCCGACAGTAATGTCGCCGGTTCATCACCGAACAATGGCGTGGTGTGGGGATTCTAAACTATCGATTATCAAAATAAATGCAGAGATGTAACAGATACCTTGGATCATTGTATGCGTAATGGCATCAAAATACTTGGAACTGTAGCTGTTTTGTACCTTAGATTATAATTTACAATGGTTTGATACAAAACGGGGTGTCGGTTAGCACTTGAAGGGCCTAATTTGGTTGATGGAAAGATAAATAGATATGCTAATAAAGCCATTAAACGAAGAGAAGAAGAAACAGATATCGTTGACAGAGAGTTTCATCATCAATTCATCAAATTCACTTTTATTAAAGAAACGTCTGTTATTACTCAGGACATCACTAAAAATCATCAATTGATCACCGAACAATGCATTGTGTCTTTTGTCACGCGAACAGCGAGAGATAATTATGTTAAAAAAGTACACTGTGAGATTAATGTTAGAGAATAAGTCTCGCGTTCATGATACTGCTAAGAAAAGTATCCCAGAAATAAATATATAACTAATGCCTGACATTTCAGACACGTCATTTAGCCCCAAATTAAGCAGAGCTTGTGTTATGGATACCTCATGCATGACTGATATACTACTTATATTTTTTGTTAATACATACATATTATACGATAAACACTCATACCCGAGAAATAATTGCAGATCATACAAACATTTGTGCCGCGGCGGAAATCGCACACAGAAAAGGTTCTTTTACTAACAAGGTTGAAAATAAAACTAGCTATTTATATTACTGCACCTACCCTTCAATCTGTACAGTTACTATGAGATTCAACATCTACGAAGCCCTAGTTTTGCCCCCAGGCATTACATTCTAAAGTGGACCTCATGTAAATGGGTCCACAGTTCAAAATTACAAGGCAGGTTTGCACGAAGCCGTTCTTAGCCTCAACCAAATTGCTACAAGTCGGTTCTTACAAGGCGTTTGACTATATTCGAACACGGGAATAACGGGGCATCCTGCATTGTAGCCTTATCAGGTCGCAAAGCCTTTATTTTGTAGAAGATACGCATGTTAGGAAGGCTATCCTGAGCGTAATGACTTCTTGATAGGAGAAAATAATATTCAACTATCATCCCACTCGAGTTAATCTGAAGCTTTTGTTTTGCTAGATATTAGTAGTACCGGGCTTACTGAGTTCATTGATAAAGTCCTAGTTCTATTACAGAACTAGAGAGAAATATAGAACTATTAGAATCATATTTTTCGTATATGCGTATACCTTCTATCTTATGATCAAATATTTAGCGTGGCGTTTAAGTTTGAATTGTCCTTGTCATTCTAATGTGAAAGAATAGAGATAGCAAGATCGTGTATATATTATATGATACACCTTTACATTAGTTTTACACATTTTTTATATGGATGATATTCTGAATTTCTTGCACAACTATAAAATGATCTCCATTCATAAGATACACCATAAAATTACTTTTTCTATTTTTAATCCCAAACATTTAGTGGCAATGGTAACGAAATGTATATTTTATCTATTGGTAAACCAACAGCCAACCTCACCCAGCAGTTAAAGTTTGGCCAACCATCTGTGCCACTGGCAAACAGGTATATCCTAAACCACAAAACAAACACACCAGTTGCGATACGTTTAAATTTTAATTGCTGGTGAAATCTGGTTCTCATATAATATCGCCTTACTGGCCCGCCGTATAAGGCTTTGTCGGGTCCAGCCCCGATGAAAGTTCAAACAGCTCTGAGATGTCTGATACACATTGTTGCTTTTACTTTGATTTATTTGAAAGGGTTTTGTGAAATAATGAGACGTGAAAGAAGCTTTATTATTATGCCAATTGAGTCATATTTTATCATAATTGAAGATCTTTTTGTTTTTTTGTGTCTGATATTAAGGGTTTTCATGTAGATTTGACTTATTTCAAGAGTTCTCGGTTATAGCTGTATTATTTGATTTACCTTTTATTGTTAAACATTTTCCTTTTGAATCAGTCAGTGCCTATACTTATCTTAATCTTCATGAAGCCACGTCGATGTCTGTCCGTCTGTCTATTTTTTGTTCTATCTCATCATCAGTGCCCATGCGCACTAAAACGGTTCGATTAGGCAAATTGCTCCAATCATTCGTCTTTTTCTACATTCCTACACCTTAGAAACCAGTTATTTGTCTAAACGCAATGTAATCAACAAGCACGCAATTACATCGAAAATCATTTGGACGTAAGTCCGACTTTGATTTTGTATGATTACTAAGATTTTGTAAGTGCCCCAAATTGTTAAATTTTGTAGCCATAATAAGAGAATAATAACTTTTATCAAATGTGATAAACTAAAGCATCTAAGTTATACCACCATAATCCTCTAACTTATTTCGTCATCGCGATCTTGTTACTTAGAAATATTGAAGTATCATCTAACATCATTACATTACTAGTCGTCCCGTCCGCCCCGTGTTCCTGTAATCGCGCTGTCGTGTTCGCCCCGGGAGCTATCGTCCGATACTTTATGGTCCTGGAGTGCAACATAACGATTTGTCACAAATGTTGCATCGGAACTCACTTATGGATAATGTATGGTTGAAGATGAATTCGCAATAAGTGATATCAGTGAGACAATCACAGATAATCTGAAGATCTTTTATCATAATATTAGAACTCGTGCCATGGATGCGTGGTGAGTGGTTATCCATAAACACTTATGATAATAGAACTTCAAATCCTAAAAGCAATTGACAAGGATGAGTTAATAACAAAGCTTATCTTAACTTGGGAATTTAAAAACTGAGCGCTAAATAATTTTATTATGAATGGCTGCTCCTAACAAATCAGCATTATGCACCTATTTTGCGTCTGGACTCGTAAACCCTGTCTCTTTATAACCCATACCTAATGCGAACAATTACAATTAAATGATTTAAAGATACTTGAAAAGGACTGATCCATACAAATCAGCACAATACGCTTTAACGCCTGCGACCATAACCATAACTCTACATAATTTGCACTAACAGGAACAAATTCTACGCCAGATTACCGCAGTATATTCTGCAGAGACTGGTCTATGACCGTGTCCCTCCTCGCTCCATCATCTGAGCTCATTACGGGTGTGGAGCAAGGCCCGTTTATAAATGTCGCCAGTTCATTAGAATAGCATTAGTCAGAGGCTCTGTATATCTCAAGATTATACTGGCCAAGGTATAGTAAATTACTCTATTTACGCAAACCCACGCGGCCAAGGACTACCGACCGATGTTTGTTCGATGTGATCTATTATTGTGGTTAAAGGCGGGTCTGTCTGATTTTTTAAGAAATAGTTTAAGAATCAACTCAAAAAATAATATATAGAACGTTGAATTCGATGATGAGGCATACAATCAGATCAATCAGTTAAAATAGTCGATGAAACTAATCAAACTTTCATTAATAAAATAGATTATTTCGATTGATTTTAATTTCACGTTAGCAATGAAATCCCGAGAATAAAAATTAAAAATACTTTTATTAACATTTAAGACTATAGCTCCAATTTACTAATTACTAGAATCGGATAGCGTTTTACTGATTAACGAGACATTAAGTTTATAATTGTTGAGAGCTAAAAAGACACAATAATATGAATCAATTTTAATTGTAGGACCGCATTTACATTGAACGCTGGTGGTCAGCTCCGGAACTCGACATACGAGCCACAGGTTATTACGGTGTATGGTCGAGGATCGAGACACAAGTTTCTCCGTTGAGCATTGTGGGCATGTCTTGGTAACCTGTTCTCTATATAAATGCGTCATAAAGTAGCGATCAAAGAAGCCGAAACGGATCATAGCAATTTCGTATAAAGCCATGTGATTTGACGAATTCGATTCGCTATTAATAGCTTAGTTAGGTCCAAGCGATGATGAACGTGATACTATTGCATTTATTACAGAAGCGCAATAACATTCCAGATTGTTTAATTGAAACACGAAACTGTTCATCAGTTTGCAAAACCCGCAATCTGATGATAAATAAAAAACTAGGTAGGTAATGCTAATTTCTGACAAATTGACTGAATCGCATTCTTAGATCGTATAACAGGTGTTTTATATCTTTTAAATTTAACTTTTAACAACCTTTCATGTCTTATTGCTGAGCTAAAATGTCCCTTATATATTCGTCTATACAATATTTCAATTATTCTACTAAATAATTGCCTATTATATTACATTCCTACTAGCGTCTTCTATATTTAACAATTTCACCAAGGAATTCAGAATTTCAGAATCTTATTGCTGGCAAAACGAATTCCGTAAATATTTGATGGAAATTACTCACAACACAAACTAGTCTCAAAATAAGCAAAACTTGTACTACGGAAACCAGATTACTGATAGAATACTTATATACGAGTAAATACATAATTACGATACCTTATAACTTTGTAGAACCTAAAGCAGCTGACCACATCAGTGCCCGAATGAAATGTGACCTCAATCAGATCATTATCTAGCATGTAAATACAAGTAGTGACAAAGCTCCAACCTTCAATCCTAATGACAAGGTATGTAGACCAGTTCAGCTCTTGGACTAATGATCGTGTAATTTGCACGTGATGAATAGTTTCAACATTTGCTTCAACAAGGACTTTTGAGGACAGTGCTATGGTCATGTTTCAAAATACGTAACCTAAAAATATGTAGGTAAGTATATTCAATGTTCACGGGGAAAAAATGTTTTAAAATAATAATATATCATTGATATATTAGAATAATGATATATACGTACAGACCACAAAATCAAAGACACTACAAAAACTTTAGAGGTTATTCTTACCATCTATAAAAACGTTTTAAAAACTAAAAAGAAAACCGACTTCATTGAACATAACTTTTTTTTTAGAGGAAAGTAGATGTATTTTGTTACCTACATCTATTCTCTAAAGATACAGTGAGGTTTCGGAGTAAACGAAAATATCATCGATAAGTACAATTTTTAGATTTTAGTTGATTTTTTTTAAACAGTGTACCGATTTCGATAAAATTCAAATGGGACCTCCTGGGAAGTGTACCCTTATAAACAAAATGAATTTTCCAAATCGGTTCAAGCGTCTTTGAGTAATCGGTGAAAATACATAAAAAATAAAATAAATAAAAAAAGATTCCGACGCATTGGGAACCTCCTCCTTTTTTGAAGTCGGTTAAATATATTCATCGTTTGCGGAAAACGCGTTTTTTATTTACACACTTTTTGACACTTTAAAAACTTCAGAGGTTATACTCGCCATCTAAAAGAAGTAAGGTAATTAAGTAAAAACGCCTACACAGCGAAATCCGATACATGGGTCATTAAAATATTATCTTAGCAGGTATTCAATATTCCAATCAAGTTCCTACTAATACCACCAGTTCCTCCAAAACGGATAAAAGATATAGCTTAAGATGAAAGTGACGATAAGGACAGCATCAATTATGTTAATACAGAGAATGCAACGGTAGCCGTTACTCAAAGTTTGTTTATCATCTGTTCTGTATTCAATATTCATAAACGCCTGGGAGAATGGTTTGAAGGTGTTTACAATAGTTATTAGTTTTTCATTGGTCTTAAGAACACTAGTCAGTATTCATATATTCATACAACAGACTATGAAGATAATGAAATATTACGTAACTAATACCTTAGCCAGTGACAATGGAAGAAATACTCATTTATCTAACCTTATTAAAATCGATGAAGGTAGATTGCAAGTTTATAAAAACTTTTTAGAGAACCTATAACATGAAAGGTTTAATTCAATTTTAAAAAGAAATTACGTGTTAAAAACTGAAAAGAAAACGAAGTCGTCATTGAGTATTTTGTGAAAAGTATGAGATGTATTTGTTTATATATAATTCTAGCGGCCCGCCCCGGCTTCGCGCGGGTGCAAAGTTATTACTAAATATACTACAGAATGTCTAATGTGATCAGAAACCTCTAAAATTATCAGTGTTTCTCTACTATATAATGCATATTTATACATATAAACCTTCCTCTTGAATCACTCCATCTATTAAAAAACCGCTTCAAAATCCGTTGCGTAGTTTTAAAGATCTAAGCATACATAGGGACAGACAGACAGCGGGAAGCGACTTTGTTTTATACTATGTAGTGATATGGGTAGGTCAACTAATGGCATTGCTCCAATGAGACAGCGAGGTTTCGGAGTAAACGAAAATATTATCGCTGTATACAATTTTTTGTTGATTTTTTTAAAACTGCTCGACCGATTTCTATGAAATTTAATGGGGAAGCATACCCTTTGAAACAAAAAAAAGAAAGAAACAATATTTTCTAAATCGGTTCAGGCGTTTTTGAGTAAACCTCCTCCATTTTTGAAGTCGGTTAAAAAACTACATGACATAACATACATAAAAAAATCCGGCGAATTAAGAACCTCCTCTATTTTTGAAGTCGGTTAAAAGCTACATGACAGTTATAATGGCTATTTTTATGGTCTTCACGACAGTATTAATCCTGCTATGTATCATAATTTTCAACACATTCACTATCATAATCCTTTGACTCCTCAAATTAATAAGGCTCGGTGTACATTAAAATCCGGTGCGCCCCATGTGGAACAGCTTCCCACCATCTCTGGTAAAAAACACGCTCAAGTGCTTAACATCTGGCCATGCACATGTGCTTATACAATACGTCTAGTTAGACGGGTGTTTTGGATATCAAAATGATTGTGACCTCACCCTTGTTATGTATCTTTTTTATACTTTCGCGACCACAGGGGTAAATGGGGAACGCAGTGGTATGCTAATGGAATTGAGTCTGAGTGCCAGTTATATTAATTGTTTATCGATGTTAATAATAATTCAAGAATTTCAACATATCAATTAATAATCTGAAATAAAAATAATTACGTTTTAAAAACTAAAAAGAAAACCGACTTCATTGAATGAAATTTAAGCCCATAAAAATACAACCTAATTGAGAACCTCATTTTTATAAAATCGGTTAAAAAAGTTTTAATTCTACTCTTTTTAGTCATTTTGGATTTTCGAAATTCCACCACCGGGAAAGTAACAGGAAAGCAAAATAAAAAAATTCGTTTACTTGGATGAACATTTTTTTAAAACCAAACTGAACCGATTTTAATGAAATTTCTATGGGACCAATCGGAAAGTATATCCTTTCATTTGAACAAAGTATTTTTTAACTCTGTTCAAAAATTACAGAGTTATGAGATAACTTTAATATTTAAAACAAAAAAAATTGGAACCTCCTCCTTTTTTTATGACGGTTAATAAAATTTGTGGTTCAATCATTCCATAACGGCCGCGGGCCGTTAAATACTACAAATACTAGTATGAAGTAATTGATTGAGTTAGGACTTAGAACCAAGGTATAGATCATTCATGAACGTTGAATGACATGTAGCATTATTATAAATTTATTTATAATAATTCGTATTTTCACTAAGCTGACAATACCAAAGAACTGAACTAAACTAGGTACCTAAAGGAAAAAATAGTTATTGTTACGGCACAGTTAAATTCTCACGAAGACGTTAATAATGTTAATAATATCCAAATTAATAAAACATAGATTATACTCAAAGAACAGATATTAATTTAACTGATTTTATGGTCTTATGGCCTTATGGAGTGGAGCCTATTAGTTGACGGCGCCATATGACGTCAGGAATTCGGGAATTCTGTTTTAATTGTATGTGTGAGCACTATCTTGACGACTCATTGGTTCCTTCGAGATAAAAAACAAAATATTTTATTTAAATTTACTTTGAATACTAATATGTAACAAAAACAAGTCAAGTCAAAAGATACTTTATTCAATACAATCACAAGGATCAATTTGAAACGTCTCACATACTAGGTGAATTTAGGTGCCAATTCCTTCTAACCTAAGCTCGAGAAAAACCGGCAAGAAACTCGTCCTGGTCCTAGCGTTTTTTTGCATGATCCATCTTATAACTACCTTAACTAGGAAAAACTAATACAAGAGATTCAACTCTATTTTAATAACAAGTGAAATAAGTTGAACATTTTGATACAAAGCATTATTATAACAAACACTTACTTACAACTTACTGGCAATGATTGAAATAAATCTAATATATAGATATAATGGTCCAACCAAACCTAGATCTTAGTAAGTTCAGTAAGTATCTGAGGTAGGTAACGCAACAATTGAAATAAGTGCACACACACCAACGGAATAGAATTGCTGTTGAGTCATACTTAAAAACGTTCAAAAAATGCGGATATACTCTTACTTAGCGGGCACTCCAAATTTTAAGTTTATATAACACTTTACTCTTTGGGTACATAGGTACTTAACAGATGAAATTCATAGAAATAAGATTGGTAAAGCTCGAAGGACCACTTCTTTTTATAAACATTTTAAGTGTTTATAATATTAAAGTCATCTCTGTGTTTCATCCTTTTAAGATTCACATACTAAGGAGTACTTATAACTGGTTTAAATACATTGTAAAAATATGGAAATAAAACGTATTATTTCATACTCCCATATTATAAATACAGATAGGTACCTGGTTAAATTGCGTTGCATATCGGCGTAGGTATATTTCAATCCAAACAAAGGATTAGGTAGATTAAGTACCTACCTACCTACATCAAAGGTCACGCTCACAACACAGCATGTACTTTTAGCAGTTTTTTGTGTATCCATTTTGTTACATTGTTACATTTCATATGGCATTTTATAGAAAAAAAGTTTACAAAGCCAACAGCACACAAAAAACGATCGATATGAATCAAAAAGTGGACAAAAAACCTTCGGATGTGGAACACGTGGCCATGGTACTGAACAGGAATCGGCTGAGAGTAAAAGGTGCATGATGCATGTTACTAAATGATAAATTATTAAGTCATATTTTCTCTTATTTCATTACTAAAATGTATATTTCTGATAATCATTTAGTTATTTGCGATAAAGCAAACAATAATGATATACTCCAATATATTCGCCACCACGAACAATAATCTGTTTTTATATTTTGGAATGATCGATGCAAATTATAGGAAAAAGATTCGGATAAAACATTTTTACAAGACAATGAACATAACCGAAAAAATTACATCAAAAATCGATACAGTACCACTATCAACACAACAGTCGTTTGACCGGATGACAGAAATGCGTTGAGTGAAAGAAATAGCAGATAACACACACAAGTGAGAAAGAGATGCAAGCTCGAGTGTTGTACGTTAGTTGCAGCTGCCGGTGTACGTCACGAAGGGTCTAGGGAATAATTGAGACCACTCAACCATAGACAGTATAAAAAAATATTCCGTATGTTAGTACCATCTTTGTTAATATTGTTGCATTTTAATAATCATCCGAAATACGATCAGCAAGTATGCGACAGATGTCGAGAGAGATTTTTAATATGCAGATTAGCCCAGATTTCGATTTGCTTGAAGAAATTGGGCACAAAAATGCAGTTAACCGTATCTTGCTTTTGGTTAGTAGGCGCTGATACTTTTACGAACTGGAAACATCCGCGTATTTTGCAACAGAATAATGGAACCTGCTGAAAACAGCACGGCTAGAAACACGTGGTTAGTTATCTTGAGTATCTCGGGATGAATCTGCTCCAACTCGACTCGGCATCCGTAACAAAATTGTCAAGGATCATACAAAAAAGTGTTAAGACCAGACAAGTTTCTTGCCGGATTCTTCTTGAACTGGGGTTAGGAGGAACCGGCACCTAGATTCACTAGCATGTAAGAAGACGATTCAAAGTGGTCCTTGTGATTGTAATGAATAAAGTTATTTTGAATTTTGAATTTTTTGAATTTTGAGTACCTAAATACCTACCGACTATACCTACCTACAGTTTGAAGTAAAAGTTATATTCACAGCACAGGTTAAGTTACACTAACCAAATAACATAGATGAGAATATTGCGTTTGAAATTATTTAATGGTTTACTTAAAATCTGAATACATAATAATTATACATAATAATACTGAACATAAGAATAGGGAAACTGAACCCTATTGGTTAAAATCCATGCCAACAAAATATCAACACGTGGATCCCGTTGACTAGAAATACGAGAATTTCGACTAGGTACTATAGACAGTAGACAATGGTACCACACGTACTATACCAATAGGAGATAGAATAAGCACAGGCATGCAAACAATTACTTGCCCTGTGGTCGCTCGTGCAGTTCAGAGATAAGCCACCACCAATAAATAAGCTCTAATTACTTCCCTTGTTGGGACCTTTGAATTTCAATGCCAATTAGAAGATACAATACCTAATCAAAGCTAATAAAAAAACAAGCTAACGAGCAGAAACCGATACACTAAACGAAGCCAACAATGGTGATAGCTATGTTTTTGATAACCATAATAATCATAATGAATTGTAGTACGACATTTTTGTGACAATGACAAGTGAAGTAAATACAAATCCAAACCAAAACAAACGAAATGAGAATAATATCATCACAAAGTGAGGTATCAAGAAAACCGCAACCAAATTAGATATAACAATAATATTTCCGAACAAGAACGAGGAACGGTGATCGCGGCATACTCCGAAGTACACCGCAGCCTATATTACGAAGACGATGGATCATTACTTATTTTACAATAGCGTCTATCATCTAGAATAGACTCGTCGAATGCCGTTATTGGATGTGTGGTTCAAAGCCGAAGATTACGCGAAAATTGTAACTGTAAAATGTAACGTCAAACAATTTTAACTAATAGATGTCTGTAGATCTTCGTTATCATAAAGTAATAAAGCCGGTACTACTGGAGGAATCAATTTGAATTAACCTTTGAACATACGAACCAAAATGAGTACAAATTTTACTTTTTTATACAAATACCACGCGACATTAAACTAGGATTTTAAAATATACGTCTTTTGTAATACTCGCTTATCCAAATGCAGTGAAAAACTCAACTTTTTGGGAAGTGGAGACTTAGCTTGAACCAAACGCAACATCAAACACACAAAGGTCTGACCGAAGAATAGTGGTTCTGATTCGTCATGACGCTAATAGACAGGACTCTCTCGATTGCCTTGTGATTGTCCACGTTAATACTTGCAAATATTGCTTTTGAATGCAAAAGGTATTTGACCGTTACATCTATTTTATTGCTTTAGATGGAGGTCTTTGTCTCGTTCATCTCTTCGATTTTTAACTTTCTAAGTAGGTGCACATAGGTTTATAGATTAGTCTTGCTTTTTAAAACCTACTCACATTTTAGCTTGCATTTATCGTAAGTAAACTGTTATCACGTGTATACCTATTCTTCAACAATTTGGGACATCTCTTCCATTAATTACTTTGCTTCCTTCATTAAAACGAACTCGAAAGAGAAATGTCACGCGTTCACCAGAGGCTAAGGCTACGATAGATGGTACACTCATTTTAATTCACCCATTAATTACTATCACGTCTTTATTTACGAGAGTGGACTAAGCGTATACAACGAATTAGTACAGAGCAACCATAGATAGTAGTAATAGTTTCAAATTAATCCAGCAGTTACTTCATTCACGGCAACTATAGATACGGTCGTTTATTTTAAAAGAGGCGGCATCTGTAGTGTACTAATTAATCAAAAGGCACGAAATGACCAGCTCGGGTTATTAGTTGGTTAATAAATATGCAGAGCAAGCTGCCATCTGTCTTTATAGATCTCTGTCCCGGTATTAGATACGTTTCTTATTTCCTGGAGTACCTTGGCTTTGATGCTATTAACTTGGAAATTAGGTTAATAGTTGATGAAATGAGGTTGGTTTTACCGTAATCAAAAATATATATAGAGCAACTTTTTAATTATATTCTTTATATTTTATTGGTATCGATGATCAACGTTACACGGTTATCGGTACTTTTAGTTCATTCAAATCTAATAAAATGTTAAGAAGTAAAATTCGTCCACGTACGTATAAGTATATCTAAATCAAATATGAGCCTTGGAATAAATATTTGCACAGAGCCAGACCAGAGAAGCGTAAAATCCCTTTATCATAATCAGCGGTAACCCGACGACAGGTATATAACGAGCTGCCCACACCATTGCCTGAGCCTTAGCTGCGGAAATGACTTACTGCCTGTTGGGGCAGATTTGTTGCATATGCCAATTACTGGACCGAACGTAAAGCTGTGTTCAAATAGGCTGGACAAGGGCAATATCCTAAGCACATTTTTTGGAACTGCTTTGGAATCTTCAAAAGTTACATAGCATGTAACTTTGTCAAACGATAACATCGTCAACATAAACTCAATATCGTATTTATTCCTTTAACGTTCTCGCTTATCAGTTTTTCATTCATTTACCTATTTCCTAATGAGCTCTTCTTATGTATTGTTTATTATCTAATAGATATATGTATATTTTTTGTTTTTCAAAATAATTACTTAAATTTAAGGACCATAAAATCAAAACATAAATAAAAATCGCGTTTAAGGATAACCCTCTAACGCTCTAATATTCGAAAACATTTACGCCCTCAATCAGTCAATGATCAAGTTATTTCCATCTCATCCAAAAGGTCACAGAGAAGTTTAGCGACCAACCTTCGGGATCCTTAGTTAGACCTTAATATTCCATATACGTCTCACAATAAGCTAGGATTCATGCTTTACAGTAAGTAATGTCGGCAATTTGGATCGGAAAACGGCTCTAATACTGGATTTCTCCTTTAGAACCTCTATAGAGCTTATAAATCGAAATATGCGAGTTGATTTTGTGTAACGGGGTTTGCCCTTGCAATAACATTAAGTTATGTTGACGTTTAGCTACACAAAGTTGATTTAGCCGCCTATATAGAAAGCCTTGGTGTAGTAACATTTTCAATCCTGATATACTCGTAAGTTCAAAAGCCAAATTCTGAGAGGCAAACTTACGCTCACCTCACATCCGCATGTTAGGTGAGCGTAAGTTTAAAACGTAACTGCGAGTTCAAGTTACGTTTTAGATTTACGTTTCGTCTCTGAATCTTAAGATTTTTCGATCCAATTTGGATGAACCTGCAAGCAAGGTTCATATTCATTAGAAAACCATGCAAGCGGACAGAAGTCCAATAAACAATGTGGTCTAGTCCTAAAAAAATCGATTAGACATTTTACAATAACTTTTATAAAGCTTTCGATTGAGCTGCATCATTCAGCGTAGATTTATTTGAACGGATACTGCAAGATTTCTCTTCATCCTGTAATTGGTTGACTATTAAGTAAGTGAGCCAGACATCGCGTGACTTATGCCAGTGAAAGCGCATTCTAAATGATAAATATTAAGCCCTTTAGTAGGCTCAATGCTATTACCGAACACTGGTCTATGCATATTAGATTTAATATTAAAAATCGTGTTCTAACAAAATTTATTTAAGACATTCAAGTTTGACCGCAAACAATAATCTGCGTATAAATCATAGAATAACCTCTCTCACACGCGAGGTGAATCACAGTTCCAAGAAAGCGGAAACGACCAAATTCTCCGTTCTTTTTTATGGTATAAGCCGACTGAGTTCGGCATGAAACTGTTCCTATGGCTCCCCAGTCGTTTTGTTGTTTTTGTGAAATAGACGGTTAGAGCGGTCGTCGTACGTCGCGCACCTGCGCCTGCGCACCCGGCGCAAATCTCGGAGGGTGCGCGGCTTTCGGGATCGCTCCGGGCGAGGGAGCCATCCCAGCAGGTAAACGTTACCCTTAGACAATCGCAACAAACCGAAATCTTTCATAATTCAAGATATATATAACCGGTTTTTGAATTTGTATGCTTATTTAATGCCTTTTAACGGTTTTA
Organism: Lampropteryx suffumata; assembly: GCA_948098915.1. Taxonomy (NCBI): domain Eukaryota; kingdom Metazoa; phylum Arthropoda; class Insecta; order Lepidoptera; family Geometridae; genus Lampropteryx; species Lampropteryx suffumata. The sequence continues at coordinate 3,064,099 of OX402545.1, forward strand.
TTTGATAAAGTGGTACTAGGCTATGATAATGTTTTAAATTGTGGATATTACACAATGTTGTATTGGGCGACACTCTGCGTGTTCAGCAAGTACCAGCAGTACCACCGTGAAATGTTCGCAGCACAAATCACCAGGGACATATAAAAACGCGCCATGGAATAGGTTAAAGGTATTAATTACTGACTCGACACGATACTCAGGTATTATATAATTAAACTTTACTACGAACAGTATTGAAATACTTCAGCTGTTTTTTAAAGAAAATCGGTGTGTCAACAAATTTAGGAACAGATTTCATAATCAATCCTAATCAATAAATACTTTTAATAACAGTAAAAATTGAAAGTTGGAAACAAAAATTTCTAGAGATCTCCTCAGCTCTTTGAGGAAGTTTAAGGGCGTCTAAACCAAAACATTATATTTGGCTCATGCCAACATTTTTCACAGTGGCGATAATGGGATCTAATCTAATGGTAATAAATTAATAAATGCTATAAGTGCTATAAGTGGTATAAGATGTGAATTTTATACAATTCCAAATAAAATTTCTCGATGCAAAGTTAACTTAAGACATAAATGGTCTCACGATCAGCAATGCATTTAATCGTCAACTAACACTGGCCTTCTGGATTCAGTAGCCTTATAATAATACTTAAGTAATTATCTACTTCAAGCACGGCTCGCGGACCAGATGTCGGTTTTATATACTGTTATTATCACAGGCGAGTGGTTTTAAACGATAATCCGTGTTATTATCTGGTTATAGTCAAAGTCGATGTCAATCTCAATGTCGAGCATGTTTCGAATAAGTTTCTACGTCTCTGTCTACCGTCCATAATTGTCTTCAAATATCTGGGAGATGTCCATCATGTCCTGAAGCTTGCCTGAAGGTTGCAGTTGCGGGCGCGGGATTATTTAGTTTTTCTGTATTCACGCCGTCAATATCTTTTTCAGGTCAAAACAGTAAGGAAGGAAAAATCCGCTCTTTTACCAGCGATCCGCCTAGTTCTGCAGTTTACGGCTCGTTTTAAATACCACAAGCATTTTAAGAGACAATAAATCTGCAGGTAGGTACCCGACAAGTGCACTAAGCGCAAGTTTTACGATCACTCTTTTGTTTACAACATTGTGGGCCAATGAATCGTCGGAAACGGTCCACCTGACTTGTGAACAACATTTTGCTGGTTTCAAGAGTTTCCGGGCGACATCCTTTATTTTAAGAGTACCTACGAGTGGGTGCTTCATTATAATAGTCTTCTTTTTGCTAATGTTTAAACAAAATAAAAGAGGTCGTTTGGATAGCACTTTCTTGTTCAGCAAAATTAAAACAAACATTACGAATAGGTCCTTCTTCTACTTGAGTTGGCTCTTATGCCAACATTTAGTTTGGAAACCTTTACTAACGTGCCGGATCTCTACTCAAGAATTAAAGACCAAGAACCTAACCCAACAAAAACATTCAAAATTTATAGTGTTATCTATTGTTTTAAACAAATAAAAAAACAATTTTTACATAAATTTTTCAGTAATTTCATAAAGATAAACATTTTGACCGGATGTTTTTTGTTCATGGGTCACTCCAACAATACAATCGTCGGTTCACACGCCCGATACTTCCGAGGGTGCTTCCGTTGAAGTTGGAGACGTGTCCAGACCTGAACGCACCCTATCGCTTCCGCCGGACACCGCAAACTGACAAGCAGCCTCGGTACTGCTCATATCACTTCGCTGATAACTCGTTTGTTTTTACTGATACAGATAATTAAGCTAATTTAGAAAAAGACGTTCCCGGTTTACTTTGTACTGGCTTCGTTTGTTAGTTTTGATAATGTTCCTGAAGGTTTAAACATTTAAAATCCAAATTTAGGTTCTTCTTCTTCTTATCGTGTCACTAGTTATTTCTTACCAGTGCGGTGAAAGGATTTAAGTGCGCCTCAAAGGCTCCTTGCGTGCACTATTTAGGTAAGTAAGAACTTTGGTTTTCTGAAGCTTTGTCCAATGTTTGTCGTAACAGTTGGATCGAGTTTGATGGCTTTTGGTATATATATAAGATATGGATCGAGATAAGATTTTTATACCGAAAAACAAAGTTTATTGGCATAAAATATGCATGAAATGAGACGTCAAAGTTTGTACACGGACGAAGTCGCGGAGCGTTCTACTTGTGTTTCATAAGAAACTTAATTATTTTTTATTGATCAGATAACGGTGTTGCTCGCTTGTAGGACAATGAATTCTCACAAAGACAGGCAATAATTTGCTTCACATGACATTTAGTATTTGTAACGAACCAGGTAGATAGGGTTCATTCGAAATTATATTTCCAAATCCATACCATTTTTTATAGGAATAGGAAATATATAGGAAATAATGAAGTTATTGTGAGTTAGGATGCTGAAGATTATATTGGTAGAAGTCCGACAACTTATGCGTAAAAAGATACTACAGAAGAATTCACTAAGTTTGTTAAGGATTCGGAACAATCGATCAATGGTGAAATATGTTTGTTAACGTAATAGCAGAAAGCGCTACTCAAACTGACACAACCATCAAATCCGCAATAGCCGAGCATAATCTGTAATGACAGACAACCCAGCATGAAAAAACCACTCATAGGTGTGAGTGAGTCTGTGTCGGACCGACACTAGCCAATATGCAAGTACTGCTACAAGCAATAGGGACGTACTAGTTATATATGCGGTGGCTAGACATTACGCACCACTTGAGCCGACATTTCATAATCCAATTATAGTCTTGGACGTCTACTAACCTTCTTGCACCTGCATTGAAACTAGACCATTCTTTGACAGCTGGATTAGCTTGATCTACATAGTCCTGAGAAGCTGTTGTTTAAACCTAGAATATTCAAGTTTCTGATCTGATCAATTACATGAATGGACACACAAGCCGATTTGAGGTTGGGAGGAATATCAAAAAATTAAAATTGGATACAACATAGTCAAACATTATATGTTTAATACATGTACTTACATGTAGATACAACGAGTGCATTGCAGAAAATATATCTATATGTTGCTGGTAACAACATTTTAAAGTCCAAATAACAAATTACAAATTGGAGAGCCAATTGTTCTCATTAGCCGACGTTTTTGTCCTAATTTAAGATAATTTAAAAAGTAAACCACTTCCTAAGGCAACTTTCGTAATTCATTCTTGATTACTCTCAGAGGTTTGAACCGTTACACGAATCGCCACCAGTTTCCGTTGACTAATACAAAAGTTTAAAGATCATTTAATATTTTAAACAATAGGTTGATGCTATCTTTGTTTTTAAATGTCGTGTAATTTCTTAGAAAAAAAACATACATATTTTTTTTAAAAAGATTCGAACTGAATAGTATTTTAGGAGTATGAAATAGCTAGAAAATGAAGATTTAAAAAGTAAAGAACGAATAAGAGATAATGAGCATTCAAAACGGACAAAACATCCAGTGATTAATGATTGGAGCACTGGTAATGTACCAGTAATGATTCTCGTTAATGAGCATAAAGTAAAAGCAACAACGATCACAATAGCCAGATCATCAGACGTTTTGTATATTGATGATGAGTATGAACTAGACAGTTAATGCATTGGAACCAAACGATAATCAGTTTAGTAGACATTATTTAGATGCTAAATTACGACAGGTACATCGTGTGACCTGCAAAGTTTAAGATACGAAAAGCAAGAAAGCTTAAGGTAAACGAGATAAGATAAGAACATCCAAAACACCTCTCCTGAGAAGATTGTTAGAACAGAAATGACTACACTCTACATGTCGCGATATTACGGGAACTATAAAACCGAGTCTCACACGGCTACGCCTACAAGTTATCGGGGGTCATCCGAATGCTTTCCACGTCTATCGACACCGCACAATGTGTTATCGTATAATTTAAAATCAATTAGGTTTCATTCGAAATTCCTCGGTGCCTCTATTTATTGGCTTTCAGAATTTATTGTGACGTAAGTTAGGAAACACCTAGTAATTTCTGAATAGAATTGCTCTAAGATTATGTTCAGCACGTAATATTTTTGAATGTTATCGTGTGGCGCAAACATTTTAAAACACGACTATTGCTTGGCCTTAAAGGTGAGAGTTCTGTCTCATAAGTTAAGGGCAAATAATATGCAACTACAATAGTACAAGCAAACAACTGCTTAGTAGCTAAAAGCCATCCTGACGTTAGATCATAGACATTGATTGCCACAATTCGAGATGTATTTGTAGATAAGACTTTCACGACTGTCTGAAGAGGTCGGTCTTCCGCTGTTGCAATTAGGAGGTGACCAAACTGGTAATTCGAAATAGACATCCAAATATTTTTAGTATCTAACTAATATTATAAATCCGAATGTAAATCTGTCTGTCTGTTTGTTACGTTTTCACGCCTAAACCGCTGAACCGATTTTGATGATTTTTGCTAAAGAGATAAATGGGAGCTTGGAGAAGAACATTGGCTATTTTTTATGTAAGTACCACGCGTGCAAAGCCGCGGGCAGCAGCTAGTAGGTTATATTATAATAACTGGCGGATATCCTTTCAGAAATAAACGAAGTATTCGAGTAACGAATATGTATTAGTGATCGTAACTAATTGTACCTGGTGAATTTAAAATAACTTATACAAAGTAGAGCATGTGAAAATAGCAAATAAACTTTTCACATAAATATAACGCTAATTAAAAAACAAAGTAAATAGTTGTAATAAAAGCAATGTCGGTGCAAAAAAGAGCGACAAGTAGATTACACAAAACTCAATAAATCTATATCAATTGATTCAAAAATATGGTCAATAATGCCGTCTAATAATATGAAAAGGTTCTCGATTAAATGATCATTTACATATGGAATTGAAAATGCATTGAAATCGCAGCTCAAAATATTATAAGACCAGAATAAACTAAATATATTTATTTGAGGTACTGTATGTCGAAGTCACAAGAACCAAAATCCATTGATGCTTTGAACTAGTGAACTCGATATTTTGGTGGTTAAAAATTTACGGAGTGTGGGAGTGAATTGAGACATACGATACGCGGGAAGAGAACCCACAGCCCTTTACTCTCAATTTAAAAGCACCAAATAAACAAGTAAAGGTAACAGCGATATTTTATAAGGCGTTTATGTATTATCGAATTTCATTATGGTCAGAGATGACTTTTAATATTTACGTAAACGATATCTAAGCTCAGTAATGCATGTTAGGATAATTCAAATAAGATACCATATTTCTGTAAAGTATTATTGGATATCGCTACAACAGCTAGCATGTAATATCCACAGCTAACCCAAGACAAATTTGATAAATAACTACAATATATAATATTAAAGGAAGGTACTATTTACAGCAGAGCAAAAATTTCCACAGTTTTAGATATTAGAGCTAGTGTAAAAATGTATTGTAGGTAGGTAATAATATTATTACACCCTATAGTACAACCTAAAATATAATAAAATCCAAACATATCCTACTTCTATAATATAAAAGGCGATGTTCGATTAAAGGCGATGTATGTTCCCTATAGACCTCGAAACGACTGAACCGATTTCGATGAAACTTTTAGAAAATCTTCAGATTGGTCTGGCGGGTGGTCCTGTGAAGTTAAGTAGCGATCGGATCAACAAAAATTTTATTTTTTACATCAATCAAATTTAGTATAGATACCTATTGTATCTTAGGAACGGACATAGGATACTTTTTATGTATGTACTTACATACAAAAAAAGTATCCTATGTCCTAGCACCTACTATGCGTGCGACGCCGCGGTCAGAAGCTGGTATAATATAAATGCGAATACTTTTGTGGATATTAATATGTTTGTTTGTAGTTCAATAATTGGTTTAGATGTAAGTGACCAGCATATAGCATATATATGCTAACATGTATTTAGGTAGGTATTACGTTTGCGAAGCTGCAAGCAAAACCGGTAAAGAAATTGAATGAAATACTTCACGAATCTGAAACTCAGGTACAAAGTCATGACGTGTTAAAAACTCGAATTAAAACCTTCTACCATACCATCCATTTCGTTTTTTTCTTTTTTTGAATCCCTATTCGAAACTCGCTTAGCCCGAAGCGATGTTTGGTGTTCGTGACATCGGCGCAAGCGGAGCTTATTATTAAAGCAAACGATAGACGGACGAACCGATAACCACTTGTGCATATGCATGGCGATAGGTACTCTGTAAACACTAGACTTGAGGTATTCTTTACATTGGATAAGCTCATCAACATAGAGTCGTACTCTCATTACTTTAAAGTTCCTATTTCTTTATCACCACTAACGGCAAGAATGAATTTGAAGTTGTCATCTATGTAATTTAAATTGTCGTCCGGTGAAGCTCATAGAAGCTTTGGAGTAAAATGATCTTCAATGCGTTAATGTCAATATAATGGTGCTGATCTTCAAATTTAAACTGTTTGTTTATGCCAATCACATTATTTATAATATCATTTGATTTTCTACTAATGGTTAAGATGCTTGAGTTCTATCTGGCTTTCCAGTATTATAATTTATAGCCAAGTTTTTAGGGTTAAATAAAAAAATAATCCCGGATATTTCACACATCATCATCTGGCCCCAAAGTAAGCCGAGCTTGTGTTATGGATAACAGATGACTGATATACTACTTATAACTTTTTTGTAAATACATACATATAATACATAGAAACACCCAGACCCGAGAAAAGTACATGCAGATCATACAAACATTTGTCCCGCGACTGGAATTGGAACCCGCAAACTTCTGCGTCTCAGCTGGACCTTAGCCTACTACGCTATAGGTGGGATATATTCGTTTATGTATTGTAAACGTTATTTATGAGACGAAGATGGTTGCGGGGTCGATTTCCGCTGCGACACAAATGTTTGTATGATCTGCAGTGTTTGTCTCGGGTATGGGTGTTTCTATGTATATTATGTATGTACTTACAAAAAAAGTATATACCTAAGTAGTACTTATATTAGTCATGTGGTACCCATAACACAAGCTCTGCTTACTTTGGGGCCAGATGATGTGAGAAATGTCCCACTTTATTATTATTATTTTTTCAGGTAACATTGGCATCACACTGAATTTAAATAACTCAGTTTTTGGAAAGAATGACATACTAGATTACCGGCTTATTATACCCGATAATAGATAAATGTGAGCTAAAAAAATTGCTATCAAACTAGATATTTCTGGCAACTCTGAAATTTTTAAATATTATTATTATAACTCGTGGAAATCACACTAAGATTCTAAAATTCCATTAGCACTTCAGATACAGATACTTCTATCCTCAATCCTGTTTCGTAACTTTCCACAATCTTCTGAGCTACGTTATCTGACTTTGTTTGCATACAAAACATCGACCCGGCATGGCTAGCTCAAACAGACCCCACGGATGTTAGACTGGTTTGCTTGTACTGAACCGAGAACTGAACAAGGAAAATAATGCAAAGATTGCTAACATTTTAGACCACATGAATTAAGATCATCAAGCTATGATATAAATAAATAAATAATGAATAATAAAGAACATTTCACACATCATCATCTGGCCCCAAAGTACCTAAGCAGAGCTTGTGTTATAGGTACCACATGACTTACTACTTACCTATATACTTTTCTTTTTAAAAACATATGTTCTACACATCTTATACTTAGAAACACATAGATATGTTTGAAATATAAAGATACGAGTTGTATTTGAAAATAATTATAAAATATCACGATGTAAGAACAATCATATTTTTATTAGTTTATTAAACAAAAGCACTAATTAACCATTTATTTGTAACCATACATGAAGTAAGCTAACCTAAACAATAGGAGACTTTCGCATGAGAAACTAAAAATTCCCATACAGTACTGTCGCTAATGCGCAATAAAAATTGCATGTCTTGTCGTTATTGGTGATGTAAAAACCTCAAAACATTATCTTACATAATGATCCCGCATCCTAAGTTAAGGGCAAGTGCAGATAAAAGAACGCAAATGTGATAAAGAGACGTACTTAAAATAAAATTAGCCTATTGAAGAGCATTTTAAAAATATACAAAACTCCCAGTTTTTTGTCCGTTGCTATACCATTTAATAAACCTACGAGTACCGATACTAAACTACGTTAAGAAAGTACACAAACATTTAAAATTATGAGAAAAAGTTGCTTTATTCTCTGTGATCGAGGAACAAATACAAAAACAGTCAATAAACAGTATATCCTGCTTTATACCGCACCCAATATTGATCCAATTAAATAAAACGACTAAAAACTCAAGGAATCTTCCACAGAAAGCCGAATATTTATAAATCTTTTCTTTAAGCAGTTCTAGACAGACATATAATTAGTTAACAGCACATAAAATTCCAAAACCTTCGAAAGCAATGCAATCAAAATACCATCAACTTTACACGAGAACTTTATAGGATAATTGTGACGGCATATTTCTTGAAAAGCCAACTTTTATGTTGTTCCCAATTATGCTAAATCAAATATACAGCATTTTACGATAGTATTATTATGTTGTTAAGTCTATACAAAGTCATGCATGACTGTAAACTTTCATGGTAAAGATGTTAGCAGCTTCTTAGACGCTTGGCAGGGACTTGCTAAAACTGTAACCTTTTTATGACACTGTAATGACTATTTTGCAAGCTCATATTAAATACGAGTCATTCATTAAAATTAAATCTTTCGAAAAACCTCGAAAAACTATTAAATAATGCTGGACATAACACACAGCTCCATCTAGCCCCATAGTAAGTTAGTACGAGTTTGTGTTATAACTTATATACTTTTTTTTTGTAAATATGTAGATATAAATTATACAGCAAAACACCCAGACCTGAGACAAATATTTGCAGATCATACAAACATTTGTCCCGCGGCGGCAATCGAACTTCTGCGTCTGAGGTCGGCCTTCGCCCACTGCGGCAGATGCCGTCAAATATATATAACATGCATCCTTTATTGCATAAAATTTTGCTCAACGATCAAGTTGTAGCATTGAATAAAAAGAAGTTTTCTAGATATGGTCTTACAACTGTATAAATACAAGTTAGTATTATAAGGTATTTATTGACTGTTGATCTGTTGCATGGATAGGTAAGAACTAAGAACGAAAAAGGCTAACGACCTAAATATTTAGCAATAAAATGAATGAATTAGACAAACTGTGTGGGGTCTGAATGCCTATCCCGTAAAAGGAAACTTATTGGTTTGGGTATGTAGTATTAATCATTTAATGGATTGAACAAGCGAAACGAAACGTTTAGTAAAACACCAGCAGGGCTAAAAAGGCCACATTGAGCAATTCATCTGAAATCAATTCATTTCCTGAATTGATAGCAGATCCTTAGCAATTCTACTAAAATTCGTAAAATGGTCAGAAATTTAGGTGAATCGTACGCAGTTCATTTCATCAGCAGATTCATATTTGGCATTTATATTGCCATACGAAAATATAACAAACCGTTAAAACCGATATATTTTTTTAACTAATTTAATTACTTTACGAAGGTTTGCTGTAAACAAAGTGTTTTTAAAAACCATGCTTTGCATTATTGGATATCAATAAACTAATAAAATTATTGTTTTATAACTTAAAAACCTAAAATTAGAAGTTGATGCACGTAATATTATTATCGACTGGCAACAATTTGAATGTCAATCACAGAGTAATTCTCAATGTCAGTCAACACAACAACAATAAATAAATCACCATAATACAAATCAAAACAAGATATATTTTATGTGGTTTTTGTACGATTATCACTTGAAATGTTCGATTTGGTGAGGATAAAACCACTTACACCTTTCATGGACCCCTCCATTTCAAAAATACTACAAAAACAACATTGGTACCTATTTTGCGTGTGAACAACCGTCGATCGAGTTGGAATATTTATTACAAAGTTTGTAAGTGAATTAACTTTTTGTTATATGAATACCTAATTATAAATGCCTTTCCTATTTACATCAATTTTGTTCTGCATATCTGTAAATGGTTATTTTTTGTAAAATGGAATGGAAAAGCGTTTGGCTAGAGTGGAGTACTCTGGAGTAGATATTCTTCCAAATTTCCTGGAGCCTGGCTCGGGCTCGGACTTACAATAATATTACCTGGGGAGGTAAGAATCTTTGTGCCTTTGATAGGAGGTGGCTTTGATATTTAATGCTGAGGGGTCAGGTTATACCAAAACTTGTAAAGATTGATACATAGTAAGTATTTCTAGTAATCATTTGTGAGTATTACCGAAGTATCAACATACTAATTTCTAAATTATTATCTTTATATTTTAATGTTTTTGTTTCAGTATGTCAGCAATTATAAAAGTATGCTGAAAATGATAGTTACTGATTTAAACGCTCATGCCAATGGAACAATGGAAAACAAATAGAATGACCCTTTCCCGAGTAAGCACCTTGTCAGACCTTGAAAGTAGGATCTTCGCTATCATGGGACTATGTTGTATTAGTGAGACAGCGCCTTGGATGAGCGTTGGGCTCTTGCCGAACGAGGTTGACTAAATGTCCTATACATATAAATTTAATCTTGCACACACCTAAGTGAATAATATGAATATTATTTAATATATATATTTATTTAACAATACATTCTAAGACAGTTAATTCTAATCTGATTACATATTGACCTAAGATTAACACTATTTCATTTTCAGTTGGGTGGAGTTGTTCGAGTTGGTATTTGACGGTGCATGATTGTTCCACACAAATGAGTCGATTTGCCCCACCATGGCTAGCATCTATACTTACAGTATTTAAGTTGTAGTAACATTCCTAAATATATAACAGTATATTAGTAGATTTTAGCATTGTACATAATACTAAACCAAAAGAAATTAATTTAGATAAATTACTTTCACCTGTACCTAAACATTGTTTTATTTTCATATAAACTTTCATAAATGAGTACCTACCTATCTATAATTATCCTAGAAAATTGACATATTCTTACATATTTAACAACGGCATCAATTCACTCTGAAACACGGCATGTTAAACTTGAGGTAAAAATTGAAAATAAGAGTAGGTAGGCACTTAGGTAGATATTGTTAGACAGTAGTATAGTAGTTAACTGTGTGCTTTTTAATAAAAACTATTAATGAATTAAGGGCCTACCTTATTTTGATAAGTACCTATTGAGTGAGACGACATGTCGGTAAATACCTAAGGTTTCAGCTCATGAATGGGATCACGACGCTCACATTTGTTCAGTCTATACCTACAACCATAGATTTATATAAACTCTTGTCCTATTCTTATAGTTCTTGATGCCTAGAAGTTGTAGGCTACACTACAACCCAACAAATTGAAAGTGCGGCATCTCGATAGTCCCATTTTGCCAACACTTTGCCGGCGATATGAAACATACTCCGAAACAAGCCCGTGCATCAGAAAGTTTGAATAAAGACCTAAAAATCTGACATTATTAATGCATTTTTCATCAAAATCGACGATATGAATTGTAAAAAGTTCCTCACGAGTAACTTTTTATGAATCGGCTATTTGACGTGTAAGCAATTCAGATTTTGTGTACCATTTTACGAATCTCCATACAAAACTGTCAAATAGATGAATTGTTGATATGAATCGGTTCGTGAATCATAATATGAATTCTCTTCATGTGGCCTTTTTGTGATTTGCAATGTAATTCATATTAGGATCATATTATGATTCATACAATGTTACCTTTTTAGCCCCGCAGAGCTACAATATCTAAAAACAAAACCAGTGAGACCAGTAACTAAAACAACGCAAGACCCAGTAAATCTAATCTGTCAGACACGGCTTAGAATGCATGCATAGGAACCTGCACCTGATGTTACTGTTCAAATATTCAGTGTTTCTCAGACCCTGGACGGTACCAATAAGCAAAGGTTCTCAGAACAATTTCTTGTCGCGAACTCGATTGATTCGAAACACGACCGACTTATCACTGCAGCTGCAGTATGCAAATTTGTGGTTTAATCTCTCTGTATTAAAGTCGACATTGAATATGATTAGACGACAGATGCAAATGATAAAGATAAAGTGAGAAATTGTTCATAAGAGAACGTTTTAGTTGAGATTTATAGGCGGCGAGAAGCTCAGTGACCGAGCGAACCAATAGAATAACAGTAGACCAATTGGTCATTAATTGTGTTTGTTTATAGAGAACGGACATCTGATGCAAAAGTTCGCTGACATTTTAAATAGCTCCATAAAACTTACAGGAAATATTAAAATAATTAATAAGATCGACGTCAAAGACTTATGATAGTTGCAGTTAATTTGTAAGACAGAATTAATAAAGAAGTAAAACATTTCGTTAATAATTCTATAAATAAACTTGCAAACTTTAGTCGGTTGGCCATTTCTAGACCTCGTGAAAATGGCTCTATAGATACCAGAAACGGCATTTCATAACTAGATAAGAGAAAATGGTTATGGGCCCGGCCGGCTATATCTGAAATGCCAGTCTTTTGCATACATATTTAATATTTGATACAAATGTAAAACATAATGTTAAGCAGTAGGGTTTAGACGTTTTATGCAGTACATAAAAAAAATAACCGAACCAAGCCTTTAAAATTTACTTTCAAAAATTAACGTCATTCAAAAAAGCAATAACTCTAAGCCACAACCCGAATACAAAGTTGTAAATACTAAAAACGTCTATAAAAATGGACGACAGCGCATAACTTTCCCTCGAAGCCCTCAAACAGAGAGTTTAGGTGGCCACATTTTCTCTAAACTGTATAAAATAACGCTGTCAGTTGATCAATATTCAAAAAGTCCTATCGTGTTCCCGACCACAGAAATCGTGGGCTTACAGTTTGAATACAAAGCGGTGTATATGGACATTAGTATGCACCTAGTCGGCCTTAGCTGAACACGCTGGATATGTATTAAAATTAAACTGTTCTTTCTCATCTTCTCCAAATCTGATCCTTGGTATTAGAGGTGTTCTTGGAAAACGTAGATAATAAAGCAAACTGAGATCAATTTATTTAATTCTTGAGGCTTGGTTGTTTAGGCTATAGATTTTCAGGTGATGTTTTCAAAGCAGATCCTAAGTAAGCACATATTTTAATTACTGTTAGATGATATGAATTAGCTAAGAAAATGATAGGAATGATGAGTGGCATCCGCGTCGTAGGAGTAATAATAACTACCTAAGAACTTACCTATACTTTGCATGTTTCAACTGTTACAAAAGGGTTTCTAGGTATATTTACTTGTACCTACTAATTGTAGGATCTACGAACTACATAACTGATAGATACTTGTTACGATGACAGTTTGATATGATGTTGAAGCATTTTCGACGTTTGATGTCTTCTGTGGCGCAATGGGCTAAGGTCCGACTGAGACGCAGAAGGTTGCGGGTTCGATTCCCGCCGCGGGACAAATGTTTGTATGATCTGCAAGTATTTGTCTCGGGTCTGGGTGTTTCTATGTATAATATGTATATGAATGTGTATGTCAATACAAAAAAAAGTATATAAGTAGTAGGTATGTCAGTCATGTGGTACCCATAACACAAGCTCTGCCTGCCTGCATACTTTGGGGCCAGATGATGCTGTGTGAAATGTCCGGGATTATTTATTTTATTTTCTAAGAAGCTAGTCTCTAGAGGCGTTTGTAGTTAAGTTAATTCCCTTAAATGGGATTCGGTAAGATTATTTAATTTACTTTATTATGAATTATCTTCACGAGTATGAATGATGACAATACTTCACCTATTGTTGAAAAGCAGTTAAAAAGAACAATGGAACTTAAATAAAAGATTCCAAAGCGAAAGGGTAAACTTAATGGGATAGGTGTTCGAATGTTGAATCCAATGAATCTAGTTAGCTGGAACCCACATACCACTACGGTTCTAAATAATTAAACTGGATTACTCCGAAGTACCAACTGTGTAATTCAATCAACGGTTAAATATTTGCATGGCGGCAGTTGCGAGCCGATGTCATAACAATCTCGGGTTTCAGTTCGCTTTATCATCAACAAATGCGAGTCATTAAAACATTAAAAAACGCGATGCGTTGAGTTCACTCCAGTTTTAAAACGACTCGTTTCACAAGTCACAGTGTGAGAACCGAGAGGCTACCCGACCGGTTGGATATGACATCGACTTGCAGAAAGCTCCCCAGGTAAGCGCGCCAACCGGCCGCGGTCGCGTTACCTGCTCCGCGCTTTCATAAGCTCGACTACCTATTGCAACTATCTCGACTACCACTCACCTTCCACTCCTGGGATCCTGGTCACCAGCGTCGACACCACGACTATAGTCAGCAATTGAATCCCATAATCCGGTATAAAGTTCCTCGACCACATTTTGTAACACAACATTCACACTTGGATCACACACATTTGTTTTACTCCTTCTGTCGTTCGACCACAAAATAATCAACACTCACGGAACCAAATGTAAGAACTGGCACTTCATTTTGTTTATGAACTGTTGTTACACCGAAAACGTTTGTTTATGCACATTTTAGCGGTAAAACACGTTCAAAAAAAAATAACGTAAACCCCGTAGGATCATGCGCAGCCGCGTCCCGCTCGCATCTGACGGCTTTGTTCGTAAATACACAGCGACGGAAAATCAAAATGGCCGCCGCCTAGGGTGTGTGCGTGAGCGCAGCTTGTATCAACACTTTACTTACGCCCCAAGCTTTATAATACTCTCGCGAGGATAGAATTTAATGTTTTACTACTGATAAAACAATATTTAAGTCATGAAAACCAAGGATTTGGTTGAAAACACCGTGAGAACATGGTCACGCACACACGCAAGGATACGCGAAGGAATGTTGATTCAATGGAGAGAAATCAAGCGGTGTGTGCGCAGAGCCAATGGGGAGCTTTTGAACTTAGTCATCTCGCAAAAAGTCGCAACCACGGTGCAGATGGCGCTAAACTCAATTTCAGTATAAGGGGTGTGTTTATTGGAGAGCTTTCGAGTTCCAACGTTACTATAAATATTGGGGTGATCATAATAAATGATGAATCATTAAAAAGTGTTGTATTTGAAACATTATGATAATCTTCTATTATTTAACAGATTTAGATTTAGTTAATTCATACTATTATTATTGGAAGCCTAGCAACAACAGACGGTAGAATCGATAAACCAGTTATGTCTTGGAAGATTATCATCGTTTAATTTGCTAAATACGAGTACCATCCCTTTTTATCTTGTTTATTAGAAATAACTGCCGTACTTATAACAATGGCGTTGTGTTATCAAAAACATCCATTCGAAATCGAGTCCGAGGACCGGCTAACTACTATCAACACCAAAATATTTGAAATTAAAAAGAAAATACAGTTATCAGGTTAGTGTAAGTTGATGGTATGAGCTGAAACTGTGAGGCATTATTTATTATAATTATTAGGGATCCAGGCTAGAGAGAGTGTGATACTTAGAATGGTATTCTGCAAATTTCAGAGGGTCAAAGAAAGTCCTACTATGAAGAGAATGAACAGGAGAAGCAGCAGAACAATGACTTGATAGATACTCTCAAGAAAGAGATCAAATTGAGGCTAACAGAGCTATCTCAGGCTAAAGCAGTTATAGGAGAGGAGGAAGCTCAAGTCAAAAAGTATCTGAATGAGGTGTGCCCTGTGGGGAACAAAAATGCTGAGCAGGTAAGAACAAAAAGTAGGTTATGCAGGTTATGTAGGTTGAGCAGTACCTACCTCGAAAAACCCTTCATAACTATGTGCAGATCAAGACCGAGATAGCAAAGCCCGGTTAAAAATCGGATCAGAACATGATTATGTTTACGAAGTAAAATAATAAGTACCATTGTTTTCAAAACGGATTAGCTCATAGAATTATTTTTTATTTTATGAATTGTATGTGCCTGCTTTAAGTTAATAGAAAACTAACTAACTATCAACTGCGTAACAATTTTTCGTGCATCATCATAGGCCAGTGAAATGATCAAATTAACGCCATCTTGTGACCTGACTACGGATTATATTAAAACACGTTCAGCGTATTATGCCTAGACACATTATGCCTCATGCCCTACCTTTGTTTACGTAGACAACATCAAATAAAGATGGTGTCCCAAATATATATGAAAAGACGCTTAACTTCGCCCTGTTGCTTAATATTGCAGATTATTCACAACCTCGACTTGAAAGTAATAGAACAGCGGAAGATGCTAGACCTGCTGAAGTACGAGAGACGTGACAAGAAGAAGAAGCTAACAGAGCTGGAGAAAGATTATGAGCATTTGCTGATAGAGAGCACTAAGGGCGAACTTGTGAAGTCTAAAATATCGAGTCGAGCTAGAAAGGTATCAAAAATCGGTTACATATAGAATACATAATACATTATGAATTTTACAAACCTACGACTCAAATATAAACATCTATTTATAACCTATTCATTAGGACAATTCTAATTTGACGATATCTGTGGCACTGTGGGCTAAGGGCCGCCTGAGACGCAGAAGGTTGCGGGTTCGATTCCCGCCGCGGGACAATAGTTTGTATGATCTGCAAGTACTTGTCTCGGGTCTGGGTGGTACAAACAAAAAAGTATAGAAGTAGTATATCAGTCATGTGGTACCCATAACACAAGCTCTGCTTACTTTGGGGCCAGATGATGCTGTGTGAAATGTCCGGGATTATTTATTGAATGAGCCCAAACACGATACGATAAGTCTATAGTAAGTTGGTAAGGAGTTGGGTAAGTATCCATATTCCAGGTGATACTGCAGCACCAGGTCAAGGTTACCCAGCTCTTGCAATATCATTGAAGTAACAGAAGAAAGTCGTGTTAGATTACAACCCTTATAACTCGAGAACCGCTGGACCGTTTTGGATGAAATTTAAAATGAATATAGTTAGTAATTTGGATTAGGATATAGGCAATTTTTTTACTTTAATATTTTTTGTGAAGTTGTAACCGCCCAACGAAGTGGGCACGGGTAAGCTAGTAATTAAACTAAAACAAAATCGGTTTGTTCGTTTAGGAGCTATGCTGCCACAGACTGATACAACAGACTGATACACAGATAGACGCGTTAAACTTATAACACCCCTCTGATTTCTTCGGAGGTTAAAAAAATGTCACTGGTGGGTGATAAAATTCAAAGACTTTATACAATTTAAGTTGAGATTTGTTTCTGCAACTTGGAATACATTTGCTAAGTACTTTTGTAAAGCATTCAACATTGTGTACTTTTAACTTTAATAACACACAGAAAGAAATAATAGAAACAAGAACAAACCAACAAAGTTTTGAACAAGGACAAACCAACATTATCTACATTATTGCATACCTACTAACCTACTTAATTTTTCAGCACATCTCACACCTCGAAAATGAGATCCACAAAGTATTGATACAATGGACGGAGGCTGAACTGGTAAAGAAAAAATATTTCTCCATCAGGTAACATTTTCCCTTTGTTCGGTGTAGGATAGATTCTGGATTGGACAGATTCGTGATACGGCAGATTCGCTGCTCGACAGCTACATTTTTATAACGAGAACCTCTTAGTCATGTATAGTGGCGTTTCGGCGGCCGCTGCCGCGGCACGCTCGCTTTGCTCGCTCGCCTTTCGCGTTGTTTTGATAACCAACTGGTTTCGACCTAATTCTCGTTATAAAAAGGTAGCTGTCGAGTAGGGAATCGGCCAAATCACGAGTCTGACCAATCCATAATCTCTCCTACACCAAACAACGGACATTTTCCTTTAAAAAATATTAGGAGTAATTTTTTTTTTACAAGATAAGTTTCGTAAACATTTATCTTTTCAGACAAGCCCTAATAGATGATTCTGTAAAATTCGAGAGTTCTCTTTCTCGCATTGAAGAGTTATTAAATAAACAAAAAGAAGAAATTGAGAAACTTGAGGTAAGGCCTACATATTTTGCTGAGGACACCTCAGGTGCCCCGGGGTTGAATAAAAAAAAATATAAAGATTATACAAGGTAAATAATAAAGCTTTGATGATTTTTCTAGCATGTTCGAGAAGAAGCAGCAGATATGCGTGTAAAAGCCACTGCAGCTACAGCGGCAGAGGTAGCTAGAGCGCAAGATGCGGAATGTTCGAGAGCCTCAGAGCGTGCGTTCTTCGCTCAAAGGTTCTCTGAACGTAAAAGAGAACTTGAAAAGCTGGAGAAACGAGTGTTTCCACCACAAGGTTAGTTACGATCTATTTATTAATTAAACACAGCTGCAAATACAATACCCTCTAGGCTTGTTAGACATCTCGTCTCAGCTCTAGTTACTTAGATAAAAGTAATTAGCTTAACCGGTTTGAAAAATTAAATGTTTTATTAGGTTACCTATATCAATAATATTTTAATATTCAGCTATATTGATTTTTAACCATCCCAAGGTTGTCTGGCAGAGATGATTGCGCTAAGACCGCCCATTGTACTACCGTGTAGCTAAACATTGTTTCTTATAACAGTCCAATATATTTGTGGTGTGTAATAAAGATTTTTCTATTTTATTCTATTCTATTTTAGTAGAACGATGATAGAACCTCTGGGGCGCAGTGGGCTAAGATCTGGCTAGACGCAAAGGTTGCTGGTTTGATTCCCGCCGCGGGACAAATGTTTGTATAATCTGCAAGTATTTGTCTCTGGTCTAGGTGTTTCTATGTATAATATATATGTATTAACAAAAAAAAAGTATATCAGTCATGTGGTACCCATAACACAAGCTCTGCTTACTATGGAGCCAGATGATGCTGTGTGAAATGTCCGGAATTATTTATTTATTTTTATATATTTATAGAAACAATAAATTAGACAGGCGCATGTGACCATGCACATTGAAGTCGGTAAGGATAAGATTAACTTGTGATTAGGTCCCAAACTAATTCAAAATATCCAATTCTATCTAATCGTAGTTAGCAATGTAAAATA
This sequence comes from Lampropteryx suffumata, assembly GCA_948098915.1. NCBI lineage: Eukaryota > Metazoa > Arthropoda > Insecta > Lepidoptera > Geometridae > Lampropteryx > Lampropteryx suffumata. Next base: position 3,083,005 of record OX402545.1, read on the forward strand.
ATGTAGTATGAAGCTTTTATTAATATTTTTATGGTTTACAAATCAGACAGTTACTCATAAATTAAAGCATGCTAGCCATAATAATTTTCTTTATAAATTCAGTTTTCGTTATATTACATACTAGCTGCTGCTGCCTGCAGCTTCGCACCCGTGGTGCCTATGCCTTCTCCAAAGTCCCATATATCTCTATTCCAAAATTCATCAGAATCGGTTCAGCGATTTAGGCGTGATGGCGTGAGGCATTTATAATATTAGTTATATTTAGAACATTTTTTTTAGAACATTGAAGTATCTCCAAACAGTAGAGGGCACTGGACTCTATCAAAAATTACGTTTTCAAATCTTTATACGTTATTAGCTGAATATCTGTATTGACAAACTGTTTAAGAAACCTCTTTATACTCGTATCTTTAAAAGACCTATCCAACGATATGCTACAAGAAGATATAGTTAAATAAAAAACAACAACCCTACTTTAGATGTAGGGACTAGGGAAGGTACGTCTGAAAAACATTTTTCAAAACAAAAACAAGTTTTTATTTCATAACTTTCCAGGGACCACTAATATGTTTTACCGATTTCACCACGATAAGACTAAGTTTGCGAGTTAGGATTGCTTAGGGGAGCACAGACAAACAGACAGATAGACAGACAGGCATGGCGAAACTATAAGGGTATCTTGTTGAGCTTCGGAACTCTAAAAATCAATAAAGTGAAATGTTAGTGGGATATAGGTAGGTATTCCTACTGATACATCACACTAACAGTTAGAAGTTGATAGACATTGACAAAAATATAATTTTAGCAAGGGTCGTGAGGCAAGAATCTACAAGATCAACAGAAGGGGAATCTGCTCCCGAGGAGTTATCACCCATAGCTCAGATGGAAGAGATCTTCCAGAGGTTCATGAAATTGACAGGTAAGATGACTGAATCACTTTACAGAGTGGTTCTAAAGTCAAAGTCAAAAGGCAAAATATACTTTATTCAATACAATCACCAGGCGCACTTTGAAACGTCTTACATACTAGGTGAGTTTAGGTACCAATTCCTCCTAACCCAAGCCCGAGAAGAACCGGCAAGAAACTCGTCCTGGTCCTAGCGCTTTTTGCATGATCCATCATATAACTACCTTGACTACGAAAAACTAAACAGAGAGTTTATACAATTCAAATGTGTCGGTTAACTGTCTGAGGGCAGATATACATGAGGCCACGCATTCTTATCAATACTATGGTCATTTAAGTCATCTAAGGGCATTTAGTCCTATATAGTATAGTTCTATATCGGGAAAAAACTAAATGGTAATATGTACGTTATAAATACCCAGTAACTAATACAACAATATGAAGTCTGTTCTAGAAAAGTTTAAAAAAACATACACTATATTAAATCTGTTCTCTAGATTAACAATTTGACATTAAGTTTACGTAACACAATTAATTTATGGTTTCGTGTTCTAGGAGCAAATGAAGCTGAAGAAGTGTTTGACAGGTTTCAAGGCCAGCGGGAAACCTCCAAACGGTTGGCGTACCTCCAGCAGACCACGGAAGAAGAAAAGCTCGAGTTGGAGAAGACCCAGACCACGCTTCTCAATGATTTGGAGGTGTTCAAGTTTGCTTCGGTCAAAGATAAAGATGAGTAAGTTTTGAGAGTTGAAGCTCTTCACATGTTTCTCATCAGTGAAGCATTAAAAACATGTCTGAAATAAATTTTTGAGGCTATATCTCTGTAACACCTCAACTGTTATATTTCAGGGGTCAAGAACAGATAATAGATTTAAAAGCGGAAATAAAAACGGTAGATGAAACTTATGCTGAACTGGAAACTAAAATGGAAGAACTTGACACTTTGCTGCTGGAGATTAAGAAGCTGCTTTATGACCTCTGCCGACTTCTGGATGTAAGTAAAACTGCGACAACTAAGAACGAATTAAGGAAAAACGTTCTATAAATTTCAGCAAAAAACATGAAACGTAATGGTAACAAAAATAACCATACCTACTCAACAATTATACGAAGGTGGGATCTTCTGTGTCATGAAATCAAATCAAATATTCTCATCAAATATTTCTAGATAATTCCCGAGCCCCCGATCCCGGAATGGACTGCCGAAGCGCGGGATGTCCAGGAGCTGGTCATGGTCCTAACAGCCCGTTTCGAGAAGGCGTCAACGCGTGCAGAGGAAGTCAAGCTCAAGCAGAGAGACTACACCACTATAACCGTGCCCTCTTCGAATGTAAGAGCTCTGTTACCAAGTCTAACTGCATCTTAGATGTCATCATCATCATCACAGCCTCTATGAAGTCCACTGCTGGACATAGGCCTCCCCAATAGATTTCCAGGAAGAACGATTTTGAACCCTCTCCATTCACCGACTTCCTTAAAGATCGCACTTTACAATGTCGTCAGTCTATCGGGTGGGGGGTCGTCCTACGCTTCGTTTTCCTGTCCTTCGTCCATTCGAGAACTTTTACTCCCCAGCGGTTATCAGTTCTGCGAGCTATATGGCCTGCCCATTGCCACTTCAACTTGCAAATTTTGAGCGCTAGTTCGGTGACTTTGGTTCTTCTACGGATTTCCTCGTTGCGGATTTTATCACGTAGTGAAACACCCAACATAGTCCTCTCCATTGCACGTTGCGCGACTCTGAGCTTGTGTATGAGGCCAATAGTCAGGGCCCAAGTCTCAGTTTCATATGTCAGCACTGGTAACACGCACTGATTGTAGACTTTCGTCTTGAGGCTCTGCGGTATCTGTGACGAGAAGATGCCCATCCGAGTTGGATTCGTCGGCTGACCTCTTTGTCGAAATTGGATTTGCCTAGTTGAATCGTCTGACCCAAAAAGACAAACGGGTGCAACATGAGCATTTGACATGATTTTTGTCTTGCTCATGTTCATTTTAAGACCCACCTGTTGGGAGACGATATTGAGGTCGCTAAGCATTGTGCCTAGGTCTTCCAGAGATTCTGCCATGAGGACTATATCGTCGGCAAATCGAAGACGAGTGAGGCGTTCGCCATTGATGTTGATACCATGTCTATGCCAGTACAAGAGCTTGAAAACATCCTCCAATGCAGAGGTGAACAGTTTCGGAGAAATAACATCTCCCTGTCTCACCCCTTTATGCAATGGGATTGGATTCGTGCTCTGGTCCTGGAGTCGGATAGACATAGTGGCGTTACTGTACAGACATTTCAACACTTCGATATACCGATAGTCGATTTGGCACCGCTGGAGTGACTGCAACACTGCCCAGGTTTCGACAGAATCAAAGGCTTTCTCATAGTCCACAAACGCTAAACAATTTGGCCGGTTATACTCTTCGGTCTTCTGTATAACCTGCCGGAGCGTATGGATGTGGTCTATGGTGTTAAAGCCTTTTCGGAACCCGGCTTGTTCGGGAGGCTGGAAGTCGTCAAAACTATGAGCAAGATGATTAGTAACTACTCTCGAATACAGCTTATAGACATGGCTCAACAGCGAGATAGGCCTGTAATTCTTTAAGAGGGTGTTATCCCCTTTCTTAAAGAACAGTACCACCACGCTCCTGTTCCACGCCTCTGGCGTAGTTCCCTCGAGGATGACGGAGTTGAACAGCTTCTGGCGGACCTTAAGTACCGGTGTTCCACCCGCTCTCAAAAGCTCTGTCGTTATTCCGTCTTCCTCCGGTGCCTTGTTGTTCTTAAGCTGCTTGAGAGCCGTTCGGATCTCGTATAGGCTGACGTCCGGAATGTCTTCAGTGTAGTGTCTGGTTAGGCGGGCTCTTGCATCGCTAGTCGTGCTTGTAGTAGGACTTTGCGATGAGGTGAGGTTGTCCGTAGAACTTCTCGAGCTCTCGTAAAACTTCTGGCTTCGAGGAAACAGCACTGCCACTGTCGGTCTTCAGCTTCGTCAACAAGCTTTGCCCAATAGACAGATCTCTCGCGAAAACTTTGGAGCCTTGGTTGCGCTCTATTGCGTTATTTATACTATAAGTATTAAAGAGACGTAAATCGCGTCGCATAGACTTAGAGATCTGTTTATTAAGCGTGCTGTATTTCGACCTGTCCACTAAACACTGCAGTTTCATTTCGCTACGTTCTGCCATGAGTTTTAGAGTGTGCTCAGAGAGTTTTTGGGTTCTACCTTTGCGCTGGGTTTTACAGAACTTTGACCCAACGGCATGGACAATTTCTACCAGCCCGTCATTTATGTCCACGGATCCGCATTCGGCGAGGCATTGGAAGCGATCTTGGAGTTCCAACTGAAAGCTCTCGGGGTTTTGGATTTGGGCAGGACTTGGGCGAAGAGTAGATTTCATCAGACGGGACCTTTTTAGCTTTACGTTAAGATTTAATGAGCCTCTAACCATTCGGTGATCACTGCCGGTTTTGACCCTGTTGATCACTGAGACATTATTAAATATTTGCTTTTTTGTAGTCATGATGAAATCGATCTCGCGTTTGTGTCCACCGGGGTGAAGCCACGTCCATTTCTTGGACGACCGCTTCTTGAAAAAGGAGTTCATCATAAAGAGTCCCTCCTTTTCCATGAAGTCGGCCAATCGCTGACCCCGTTGGTTCCGCTGTCCAAATCCAAATTGCCCCACTCTCAGTTCATCGCCATTCCTCACACCTAGCCGCGCGTTGAAGTCCCCCATCACAATCGTAAAGTGTGGTTTCGAGGCTTGCATGGCATTTGAAATGTCATCATACATAGCCTCCACTTCATCGTCTGGACGTTTCGAGTGAGGTGCGTACACCTGTATGACCTTAAGCGAATACCGTTTGGTTATTATGAGTATAAGGTATACCACCCTGCTCGATACGCTTTCGATCTTTACAATGTTGTTAACGAGGGATTTGTGGACGAGAAATCCGACGCCCTGCTGAGTAAGTTGATCGCATTCCCGGTAGTAGAATAAGTTGCCGGAATTTAGGATTATCGTGTCCTCTCCTCTCTTCGGACTTCTGATAACCCTATAATATCCCAGTGCAACTTATTTACTACTTCTTCCAGCTCAATCAACTTCTCGTCAGTCCTCAGTGTGCGTGCGTTGTATGTTGCCAGGGCCAGGGGTCGTTGGGATTGGTAGCTGGACCTCTGCCGGAGATTCTTCGCACCCCCTGTTCCGCCGTTACCGTGGCCGCCACCTATGCCAGGAATAGCGGAACTGCCGGGAACTGGGGGCCGACTTCTGATTGTGTCTATCATTTATTGGGGGGTTTTGCCATAGTCACCACGCTTGGCAGGCGGATTGGTGACCGCAGATTTAGTGTTAAGTACTCGGGGGGTGCTGCTGCCCAATCCCCCGGTGTGTGTGCCCTTAGTCGCCTTTTACGAAATCCACGGGGAGGAAATGGAGGGGTCCTATTCTAATCCGGAACCACCACGGAACAGCACCATCTAACCCCAATCTAAGCATAGCTTGTATTATGGTGACCCGATGGCTGATAGTACATCTTAGATGTAACTAGGGTTATTTGGGTGGCTTGCAAACTCCGTCATCTAGGTTGACCATCAGCTAATACGAACTCTTTAATTCTAGCCAACGAGCGCAGCAGCTTCAATAGCTAACATGAGCATGCACAGTCACAGCACTCCTAAGGAAGCTGAGAAAGTTGTGCCGACTTACAAGGAACTGCTCACGAAGGAACCGGTGAAAGCACCACGTAAGTAAGATGATAGAAAAAAATAAGCACAGTGCTCTGAATCAGAGTACCTACGTAACATAGTTTATTGGTCATTCTTATTAGATGAACTAATTGTGTTAAGCAATGTTTGCGTTGACATTTTGACTGGCCTGTCAGCTCAGTTGGTAGTTGCTCTGCCTTCTGCGCTGTAGGTTGAGGGTTCGATCCCTTGTAGTGAATGAATGACCTAGGAATTAATAATATACCTAATGAGATTTATTTATTTTATGTTATTGTGTGTTTGGGGTTGAAATCTATACTAATATTATAAATGTGAAAGTAACTCTGTCTGTCTGTCTGTTTGTTACGTTTTCAAGCCTAAACCGCTGATCCGATTTTGATTAATTTTAGTATATAGATAGATGGGACCTTGGAGAATGACATGTCATATGCTATTTATGTAGGTACTATCAGCCATCGGGTCACCATAATACAAGCTATGCTTAGATTGGGGCTAGATGGTGATGTGCGCATTGTCCAGCAATATTTATTCATTTATTTGACATTTTGGTAGTCACTCTAGTATCTGGAGCGCTGGCGATCCTGGCTTAAATAGCAATCAAGTACCTACTTATGCCGCCATGGCTGAAGTCCTAAGTGTAAAATCTACTTCATCATCAGAGTAAACCACTCCTACAAATTTATTTTTAGCATCAGATGAAGAAGAGGACATACCTTCGCGTAACTACTTGAAGCGGCAGGCGCAGCTCATCGTCGACACTAAGTGCAGAAGGAAGGGCTTCAGGGCACCTTTCAGGAGATAAGCTTCACACGACAATTGTATTCGGTAAACTAATCTACAAACAGGCTGACTTTAGAGGGAGACTGCTAGATCTCAAGTTACTCAGATCATTTCTAAATGGAAAACAAAACCTGTGAAAATTGTGGTGTATTTTTTTGTTATATTGTCATTACTCGTATGTCATCACTTCGATACATTGCGCATGCACACCCAAACGTACCTACCTTTATCTTTACGTTTGTCCGAATAGTTTCGAACTCCGAATCCACAAAAACTAGATAAACAAAACATTAAAACCAAAAAGGTTCCTTAGTTATTGCGAATGTAACAGACCTTGTTTGCATCACCTTTGACAGTTAGGTCAGTTAGACACATCACAACATTTTGTACAAAAATTGTATATACGTTTTTTTAAAACCTTTTTATCGTAATTTAGTTTATAAATCATGTTTTGTCCGCACAAGAACTCTTACCTACAGCTCGTAAGTGCTATGAACCCCAGGGTTATAAACAAGGCCGTGGACCAGGCAATGCAACGGATGTACTTTGATCCTCATGTCGGTAAGAATCACCATCGTACCTGTCAGAAGCGTGGTCGACTGGGACAGAATTTTAAGCCTTCAGAATAAAGTGATAAAGTTCACAGGACCCGTTGTTTCAAACCTTGATGTTGTCAAAATTCAAAATTATTTTTTTCGGATCCAGGTGTAATGGTAATCAAACATACGAGTACCAACCCGCAGTATCCAGGGTACAAGTCGTTCTGCAGGTGTAATTCATAACTAAGAACCCAATGGCCAAATAGTTGGGACGATAAAAATGGAGCCCAATACAATACTGCCTATGGAACTATCAAAACGAATGCATTTTCAGAGCTACCTCCAGCTCAAAGACTAGAGTCCATGCAGCCTTCACTATTCGCGCCACACGTCGACATCAGTAGAGCCAGGCTTGGCTTCGGAAGAGTGGGGCTCAGGCTTATTAACAGAGACCTGCATTCCAAAGACGATCTGGTGCAACTTCAGGCCTTGCATAGTGTGCTTGATCAGGTATGCAAACGCCCATAAGTCACAGTAACTTCAGGGGCCGTAGGTATGCTTGCTGTTGTATTTTTAATTAATATCTGGGGTAGTGGCACGTGGGCCAGGCCTTAGGGCACAACAAACAAATTCTGACCCTGTTCGGCAAGACAGAGCCTTGTGCAGTTCTTGTATGGATACTTACTAATGATTTTCTTCAGGTACAAATCTCAGAGAGTGCTATGTTCCTCATAAACCTTAACATCGTCTACCGGCTCATTGATCTTATGAAAAGTAGGAATCCCATCATCAGGGAGAAAGTAAGTTTGATCTACACCCACTTAGCCAGTTACTACAAAGGTCGGAAACAAATCATGACTCGACCTATGATTATAGTAAACCTTTTATGGCTCATCATGAGGGATAAGAAGGAAATCAGATATGCTGCTGCGAATACCCTAAGAACCTTGGCCAGAGATCGATGCGCGAGCGAGATTATCATGAAAAACAATACTATAATCGAGGATCTTCTGAAAATGATTAAGAACGAACACACGGGAATAGTTATCCTGCATCTGAAGACCTTGGAAAACTTAATAGAGTGGGATCCAGTGCGACCTTTGAAAGAGAACGCGTTTCAAATTATGCTGACGCTGTTCGATGATAGCGATCCGAGAATCGTTGCTGGTGCTATGAATTGTATGGCCCAGCTCTGCAAAAATGATATCGGTCAGAAACTAGCTGACAACAATGATCTGACATTTGTTCTTCGCCCGTTCCTCATATCCCCCCACATAGAAATCGTGATCAGCACGGTTGGTTTACTAGCGTTTACCACGCTGACAACGCGATCGAAATGGCGTGCGAAGGAATGTTGTGCGGAACTAACGGAGCGATTGGTCCATCTCTGTCACAGACCGAACAAGCCCCTGCTTCAGATCAAATCCATGCAAGTTCTGATCAACCTGTGCGACTGTCCAGACATCAGGTACCATATGAAGACCCGTTGGGAATCTAAGGTGAAGGATATATCGATTCGAAACCACGAGCAATGGGATGGGACTTCGGAGACAACTAGCTACGGGCTTGAAACTGGACATAATTACAGAACGATGTGTATTGAGACGGTTGAAACTATAAAGAATGATTACGGCGACAATGCTGCAGCAGTTAACGTGCACAGCTATTTAAGAAGGGTTCACGATGTGAAGGAGCGCTTGCTAATGGCTATCAACTGGAAATCTTATATATAAGATATTGTTCAGGTCCTCTACAAGGTTTATATATATTGAGGGTGCGCAGTTTTTATTTCAAAAGTATAAAGTAAAGTTGAATTGATTTTGTAATCATTTATTTAATAGAGTTATACTATTGTTTGAGCTACAATTTGGTATTATTAATACGATACGTTTGTGCCGCCCGGCAAACTTAAACTACTTAGTTACGTCATTTCAGACTTGACATGCTGCGATCAAGGTAATTAGACTGCTACATCTGAAGTTCATCGACAAGTTAATCAACGGTTACAATGACCACAGGTTATGAATTTATCAATGAAAACACCTACTTATCAAAAAGTAATGTGATAGCTTGTTGATGAAACAGATGAATAGTGACAAAATACATTAATATTTAATCATTATAATTCATACCAAAGGCACATACCATGAGTATGGCACTTGGGCATAATTTTCGATACACGCGACAGTAATAGTGGCAAAAGCCATAATTTACTATGCAATCAAATTTTAATGTAAAACTTACCATTTTGGCAGTAAGTATGCACATAGTTACATAGACTGAATTATACAAAATTATACATTAATAAAAAATTGTCTTGCAAATTCAACAGTGCCCTTTTAAGGGTTGAATTTAGGGAAAAAGATATATACCACTCCGCCCGACCTTAGTAACGAGTGTACCACAAATAGAACATAAATATTTTACAAAAAATAATAAATAGTTCACACATTATGCGTTCCTATTATACACTTACAAAATAAATATAAGTAGACACTCCACACAAAACCATCTAGCTCCAATCTAAGCTTGTATTATGGGAACCAAATGACTGATATAATACTTAAATACATTCAAATACATACATTTGATACATTATAACGCCCAAACCCAAAACAAACATTTATGTTCGTTTCACAATGTTTGTCCTGGGAGGGAATAGAACCTACAGAAGGCAGAGCTACTAGAAAATAATAATAAATAAAAATTACAATTTTCAATTCGTACTGACTAATCAGGATAACTCAGGATCACAGGTACACTTTGGAACAAATAATTACTTCAATTTAGATTCACTAATTACATTTATAACTTTAAAAGCTACTAAATATCATTTTGGTTGTAATATGGCAGTCATACAACAATACAAGTCATACAAATAATAAACTTTAAACGAACATTAAACTTCTACATCCACTTCTATATTTTCATTAACAAATATTTTACAATCGAAACCCGACAAAAACAATCTAGAACATTCTTCTACAAAACATAGAACACTTCCATATCGCATTGACAACGTTAACCAACATTTTGAACAAACCGACCTTAAGCAGTTCTACATTCCATGGAAGAGAACCATATTCCACCGTATCATCAGATAAAATCCCAATCACACAAACAATATCCCTACTTTCTCCTCTTCCTAACATGTTACTAGGTTTCTCAAACGAGTATGTTGATAAATTTAAGTGCATAAAAAGAGCATGCCATGAGTATAAAACATGCCGGTTTCCTTACAATGTTTTCCAACACCATTTGAGACTCTGGCGTAGCGAAGAGAGAAATCCATTACACGACCGCATTCGAACCCACAACTTCAGGATAGGCGAGTCATGACTAGTCCACCAATGCTCCATTGCTCTACAATATCCCTATTACATATGTATATCCACAATTCGTTCTTGAAAAAGGCAGATCACATTCATATTATTGCTATTATGATCACTTTGATATCAAACATCAACACAGTATGAACCGTGGCTGTTTTAATCATGCCCTTTCAATCGTACAATACTACTATTATTATATTGTACAATATGTACGAAATGTACGAATGAGAGGGCATAACCACCAAGAGATACTTGGTATAACATTTTGAAAGCAAACCTATAAAATTACATACATTGTGTACATGCCATTATTGATTAAGTTTAGATTATGTATTTTTTTTTGTGTACAATAAAGAATTAAGAAATTACATAACTCCAGAGAATAATTACAATTATGTGTTTTCATATTGTTAGCTAAGTTTCTAGGCATTTAGACATCGCATTATCTTTATTTGTGCGTATGTACAACGATTTGTACCACCAAAAACCGTACAATACATTCTCTTTTAAACTATAAAGCTGCCGGCCAAGCGTGTCATTACATATATTATAAGGTGTAGTTTGTAGTTTTGTGTTTTTGTTGGTATCTTTGGAACTACTGAACCAATTCGAAAAATCTTTATAGCTACAGACTATGATGAATGATTGAAACCGATGGAGACGCAACTAGTAACCATATAAATATAATACACACTTCACTATGATGTTTAAAACATGCCTACCTACTCCTGTCTTACCTGATCGATTAACGTAAGCATTCCCTGCGGTCACCATATTGTCTTGCACGTCATACAGCTTGCATGACTTGCACGACTTTTTGACTGCTTTGAACGACGTGCACGACATTCAATCGGCTTGAACGATTCGCACGACATTCACGTAGAAGACAACGCACCGAACCGAACCGAACTTGAACCGAGTTGATCTTTATCTTCAAACTCGCACAATTTTTCATTTGGCTTGAACGACTTGCACAACATTCACTTGGCTTGAACGGTTTGCACGACATCCACACACAAGATTTGGCATAGCTTGAACCGAGTTGAACTACATTCTTCACGCTCGCAAGGCTTTTCACAAGACATGAACGATTTGCACGACGTTCACTTGGCTTGCACGACTTGCACGTACTCATACAACGCTTTGCACAGATCGTGCAAGGTCGTATCTCATCTTCCGCCGCCTCTTTTGTTCAGAGGGTCGTAGATCTCACTCTCAGAGTCCACTTCGTCCTCTGACAGCGAGAGGGAGCCACCGACGCGCCGTGTGCGTAGACCCTCCTGGAAAGAGAATAAGGTTGAGAACTGTATGACAAATAGTGTATAGAGTTAGAATATTATGATTTAACGAAATGAGACGAATAGAATGGATGCAGATACTTACTCTTTGGTGATTAAAACTACTGTTAAGTTCAGAAACCTGTCAATTAAACCATGTAATTGACAACGCAATGTGAGTTTTATTAGCTCCAGGGTAGGGTCTCTGTTTCTCGATAGATAAATACAACATTTATCAGCACACACGTACAATCAGTGGTACCATTGTACATAATGGCAAATACATAAAACTTAAGGTTAGACACTAGATACTTAAACTAAAAGTACGCGTGTGTTGCAATTTCAAAAGGGTCATATAAGGGTAAGGGTGTCTGTGTGTGTGTGTATGTATATGAGAGGGAGAATGAATTCGTACTCGTGTCGTGTAGCGTGGTCTCTTCTGATAGCAGAAGTCTCTTAAGAATCTGGCTAACAAAAGAGGCCCACGTGCATGTGGAAGTTAAGGGCGAGTGTATTAAGTAATGTGTAAGTTTTGCATTAGCTATAGTCCGCGAACGAAGTGTTTTGGAATGCCTTGTGTTTGTTTTTCTAGAAGATACGTTTTGAATTTAGATTTAAAGGTGTACTTTGTATTGAGATTTCTTATGGGTGGAGGGATATTATTCCAACACTTCGTTGCCAAATATCGGAAACTATCATTAAATGCCGCTGTTTTATGACTGTGATATAGCAGTGCTGACCTTATAGACCTAAGTTCTTTTTTAGAGTTTTGATTTTAAAACTTAATCTTCGCGTGCAAGTATTCTGGTTTTTTAAACTTAAGAACGTCGAAGACAAGTTCAGCTAAATGGAGTTCTCTACGAAAGTCCATATTGAGCATATTGAGAAGCAATGTTTAAGAAAGGAGTAATGTGATTCCTAGGGGAACATTAAAACAGAATCGACAGCATGCATTTTGCACGCGCTGTACTAACCGCCGAGTCTTATTGAGCAACCGAGGTTGTAACTCGAAATATACAAAATAATTTACATGCTGAAATGTGTGGTAATACTACGGTAATCAACCTAATATTACATCTTGGAACATTCCTACGCGGAGGACGCTTTTTCTCTGGATAGCATGCGGACGGTCATCCGCGATGAGCTGGAACGGGTTATGGAGGAGCGTGTGTCAATCCTACTTACCAAATTGGTCACTGAGCAGGTTACTTTACCGATCTACAAAATAATTTCTGGACTCACGGATAGAGTTGCTGCACTGGAGAACCAACTTAAGGCATTGGAAGCAAGCCACTCAAAGTCTTCAAATAGTAAGTGTGTTCTTGGAGACACTCTGCCGGGTGCTTTAAGACAAATGACTCCGCACGTTCAGCCCAGCTCTCTCACTAATGGGGTTCAAAGTAACAGCGAGCCGACAATCGATATCACTGTGAGTGAGACTACTGGCCCGGGCTGGACAGAAGTGACTAAGAAGCGTACCCGCAGTATTCCTGTTGGTGTCATACGAGGAGCGGCCGTGCCAGGCGTAACGGTGCTTGAGGCGGCTGAGCGGCGACGACAACTGCACCTCTACTATGTAAAGGTTGGCACCAAGGTGGCGGTAGTGCGGGACTACCTGAATTCTCTATGCAACGGTAGTTCATGCGGGGTTGAAGAACTCAAAGCGCTTGGGAATTATGCATCGTTCAAGTTGGATGTGCCATCTAAACTAGTGGTCGTCATAATGTCTCCAGATAACTGGGCCAAAGATATTTGTATCAAGCCCTGGAGGCAGTCTTTTCGTCCAAAAGTTAGAGAAGGTCAGGAAGCATCAAAATTAACTGATGCCGCGAGGGCCAGTCCAAGTCCTCAGCCCTTTCGTGGCACAGTCTCACCGAAGCACTAGCATACACGTGCTATACCAAAATGTTCGTGGACTCAAAACTAAACTCCCTATGTGGCGTAATAACCTAGTGCTGCTCAACCATAATTTAGTTGCCATTACTGAAACTAACCTTGATGACTCAGTTGGGCACTCAGAACTTGTAGTCAGTGAGTGGAGTATTCTACGGCGAGACAGGGGAGCAATGGGTGGCGGGGTGATGCTCTGTGCACGTGCTCCTGTGCTGTACTATTGTACTGTGCCGTCACCGTGAGCTAGAGACTGACCGCGGTGAAAATCTCTGGGCTAGTATCACATACTGTGGCCGTACGTTTCATGTGTGTGTCATATACATTAGTACAAGTGCCACTGATGACGTGTACATGAGATGGTTTTGTAAGACGGAATCCGTCATAAATAATTTCAATGGACAAGTAATTATATTAGGAGATCTTAATTTGAACAGCTCTTCTATTGTTATTGTTAATTATTATTGCTATTTCCTATCTTTTTGTGGTCTGACTGATTATAATAATATTATGAATTTTAGTGGTGGAAAGCTTGACGTTATGTTGGTTCGGGAGAGCGTAAGCGTCCGAGAGGTTGTAGTAACAGAAACTAAAGGAATTGTACCCATTGACAAGCTGTACCATCCGGCATTAGATGTTGATTTTGGATTAAAATCAGCTCAGAATAATTCCGAGGTCATGCAGCGGAGTAACATTAATCCGGTAAATGACTGGAACTTTAACAAGTGTGACTATGAACAGTTGTATCATTTGCTTTCTAGTGCTTCATGGGATAGTGTTTTACAGTCATATGATGCACCTACAGCTACAAAGTCTTTATACGATACTGTTTATGATATTTTCGATATATGTATGCCTAAGAAGCGTCGCGGAAAAACATTCCAAAAACGTTACCCTGTCTGGTTCACCCAAGATATCATTCAAGATATAAAGGTCAAGCTAAAACTACATGCTGCTTGGAAGCTCCATGGCCCTGATGAATATTACAAAAGATTCTCGGAGCTCAGAAGTTCTTTAAAATGTAGGGTAGCGGATGCTTACAGCTCGTATACTAACCGCATTGAAAGTAACATCAAAGCCAATCCTCGTCAGTTTTGACGCCATGTGTCCAGCCTACGGTCTAAGGGAGGTTTTGAGTCTGACGTTACTTACGAAACATTTACAGGTGTTGCTGCTGCGAACGCTTTTGCTAGTTTCTTCGCTAGCGTTTTCTCACAAGATGTGTCGCAGTTAGACGCTAAAAATGCAACGAGACTTGACAGGAGTTCCAACAGTAACTATGTAAAGATTCACGAATTCACGCGAGACGATGTATGTTATGGAATCAATAAGCTAAAGCCTAGTAGTGCAATCGGACCCGACAATATTCCTCCGGCTGTACTCAGACAGGCGAGGAAATATATAAATACTCCACTCCTTCATATCATTAACATATCACTACGTACTGGTCTGTATCCTCCGCAATGGAAGATATCGCGTGTACCCATACCCAAAACCTCGAAAAAGTCATTCGTTGAGGAATACCGAGCTATCGCGATACTTTCATCACCTGCATAGGTATTTGAAAATATTCTTCACCGACGAATGTATTCGCAGGTGGAGAAATATCTTACTAATGCGCAGCATGGTTTCAGGTCGAGGACATCAGTAAACACCAACCTATTGACTCTTGTAGAGTACATTTCCGCACAGCTCGATCGAGGTTTTCAGGTTGATGTCTTATACTTTGATTTTCAAAAGGCCTTCGATAAGGTAAACAATGATGTACTTCTTGGAAAGCTCAGCAACATTGGATTCGCGCCTGATCTCTTAAAGCTTCTAGCGGACTATCTTAGAGACCGTCAGCAATATGTGCGGCTGGGAATTTATGAATCTTCCTCTTTCCACACGCGATCTGGGGTGAGTCAGGGCTCAATCCTTGGTCCATTGCTTTTTTGATTAATGGTTAACTACTTACCGGCTGTTCCTAGGCATGCAGAGTGTCTTCTTTACGCAGATGACCTTAAACTGTACGCAAAAATACGATGCGAGGAGGACTGCCTGGCTCTACAGGAGGACGTTGGAGCGGTGCATGAATGGAGTGTTGCTAACAAAATGTGTTTTAACCTCTCTAAATTTAATGTCCTGACTTTTGGTCGAAAGTGGCACCCAATAATATTCGATTATACAATTAATAACACTGTGATAACTAGAACAGCGACGATGAAAGACTTGGGAGTCACATTCGATTAAAAACTTACCTTTCATAATCACATGGTTATGGTGGCTAAGGAATCCTTCCAGCGACTAGGCTTTGTGCTTAGAAACTCACGAGATTTCAAAAGCGAGCACGTGATACGCCTACTTTTTAGTAGCAGTAAACTTGAAGCCAGCGCTTGTGTTTAGAATCCCCATGAGAGCACCTATAAGCTGTTCATTGAAAAGGTACACAAAACTTTCCTTAGGTACTTGTATAAGCGCAAATTTGGTTATTACCCGTTCATGTACCCTACCAAGTTCCTCCAAGGCTATCTTGGTATAAACTCCCTGGAAACTAGACGAGCTAATGATCAAATTGTTACTGTTTGGAAGATTTTACGAGGCATGATTGACGCCCCTGATCTTCATAACGAGCTGGCTCGATTTTATATTCCAGATAATTATTGCCGGGTTCGGAAACATAAATTATTCGTAGTTACCTCTTGTCGCACCGTCGCGCGCGCTGCCTCGCCCATACCGCGCACTCTCTCGGCGCTTAACGATCTCTTGGCAACCAACACTGACTTAGATTTGTTTGCGGACGGATGGATAAAGGACTTTAGGACCTGTCTATCCTTCAGCGAAATAAATCCGTAATTATTGTAGTTTGTTAATTAATTATTGTTGTTTAAATTCTGTATGCTATGTTTAAATTTTTCTAGAATTAAGTGACTAATTAATTATTAAAGTGCTTGTATTTTTATTGTATATGTATTGTTTGACTTTGTTCCTTTTTATTGTATAGTTTTAACTAGAGTAAATTGTGTATGTACCGTTCTAGTTCATAAATAAATAAATAAATAAAAAAAAAATCCGTAACAAAAATCACCATGTCTAATCATGTATCTTTCGAGAAATAAGTCCCGGTTAATTTTTTAGTACCCAACCCACATCGACCTAGTTAGCAATAGTTAAAGTTACGAAAAACCGGAATAAAATGCTCACGACCGGATTTGTAAAGAAGTGTTGTAAATATAGGTAAGAAATCGGCGAATAACTAGTGAACATGAGCGTATGAAGCTTCTCTAGATGAATGGAAACAGTGGCGGTGCTTTTTTTGAATAATACCTGTGTTTATTTAAATGAAAATATGGCGACTTTGGGATTATCAGCTGTTGATAGGAACGCTATGTTTGCCAATTTTTTACCGGTTTTATGATATTTTTAACCAACTTCAAAAAAGGAGGAGGTTCTCAGAAGGTTTTTTTTTATGTTTCTTACCTCATAACTCCATCATTTAAAAACCGACTTGAAAAAATCTGATACTTCCCGATTGGTCCCATATAAATTTCAAAAAAATCGTTTTAGAAGTTAGGTTTTTAAATCAAAAAAACTGAAAAAATATGTCATCTACTTGGATGAAACGAAATTTTGATATTTTGCTATTTTATACATGAAGTCGGTTGTCTTTTTAGTTTTTAAAAAGTATTATTTTAAGTTTTTAGATGA
Organism: Lampropteryx suffumata; assembly: GCA_948098915.1. Lineage (NCBI taxonomy): Eukaryota > Metazoa > Arthropoda > Insecta > Lepidoptera > Geometridae > Lampropteryx > Lampropteryx suffumata. The sequence goes on from OX402545.1 coordinate 3,100,147, forward strand.
CGCCACATCCGTGAGCCGACTAAATACTTTTGCTAAAGTTTATTTCAATCAGTTTATTTTTAAAACCTGTAAAAAATTTGTAAACATATCGTTCCTATCAACAGCTGATATTTCCAAAGTTGCCATATTCATATTTAGATAAACAAGGGTTTTACTAATGTATTATTTTTCGATCAAGGCACAGCACTGATTCGATTTATCTTAAAAATACACCAGACAAAAATAACCTCAGGCCCCGGAAACACAAAGCTCAATTTAGTTAAGCATGCTTTAGTATCCACGGCCGGCCATAGTCCAAGAATACTTCAGCCCCTTCGCATGACAACGAAGACAACGGTTTCAGAAACAAACTACATCTTTCACAGGGTTATTACATATGTATCAATAGTGACAGCAATTGCAATGCGACAGGTTAATCTGAGGAAGAATTTAATGACGGAAGCAACTGCCTACGTACTACGTTACGTACTACAACGTGCTACTACGTTCTACTACGTGCGCCTACCATCGAGAATATTTTTTGGTTATGATTTAGTTTGGGTATTGATTGTTCAACAAAGGATGCACAGGTCCCCAATTTCATTAAAGCATCGGCCAAACACTGCATTATCCAAGTACCTATATTACTTAAAAGAATACAATTTAACAATTGTATTCTTTTAAGTAATATTTAAGACATATTTTAACACATTATTTTTACTTTTAAGAAATGAGTATTTCTCTGTAAATGAATATGTAATCGTTGTGAAAAACTAATTAAACTTGAACCTTAATAGGATAAATTAAATTTATCACTATTTATTCTTAAAATCGACAACGGTATATCGGGTCAATAATCATGCAAATACCTACTTTTAACTACATCGTTTCCACTCGCTTTAAGCATGTGGAAACGATGTAGTTAAAAGTAGATGAATCGACAAGGAATCGACGTCGTAATCCTCCACAACAGATGTTACGATAATTTGAATTTGACAACGAATCAACTGTCATTATACATATTGATAAACAAGTTACTCGCGTATTATTTTGTCGATGGAGTCACCGACACTGTAAACTCGAGCGGCAACTCACGGATCAAACTGACCCTGATGAAGATTCTCTAGATGAATCAAAACAGTGTCGGTGCCTTGATCGGCAAAATAATACGTGAGTAAAACCCGTGTTTATCCAAGTGTAAAATACAACTCACAAAAGTTTAGAAACTGTCTTTACTTTTTTGATTATCGATATCGATTCGCAGAGTAGAGTAGAGTCGCCCTTGCTCAATTTGTATTTTTTTTCGGCGTAATTGTTAAATGCAAAAAAAATATTGACGCTGTTTCAATTCACACCTGTTGCAATCTTTAAATATACATAATTAAAGAAAGAAAACCGTTGTCTGCGCTGCTTATGCTAAAAGGACATTGTAAGGCCATTGACATCAAATGCCCGCACCCCGCACAAAGAAAAGGAGTAATAAAATTCTAAACCAGTGTCGACAAGCGTCTTTATGTGCGATATGTGCCCACCAGTTCCGTATCACTGATCCACGCTGTGCGTCCGTCCTCTACACTCGACATCTACAAGATAAGTTGGAAATTCAACCTCAATACAAAAATAATAAAGAACATAATCCCCAAACCAAGTACACAAGAAAAATACTGAGGCTATAATGCAGAAATAAAAAAATTGGTGGTCACACAAATCTGAGGACCTGTGTGGCGCAGTGGCCAAGGCCACCGCCTTGCGACGCCGAAAGTTGCGGGTTCGATTGCCGCCGCAACACAAATGTTTGTATGATCTGCAAGTATTTGTTTCGGGTACATACATTACATACATAACAAAGTATATATGTAGCATATCTATAACACAAGCTCTGCTTACTTTAGGGCTAGATGTTGCTGTGTGAAGTTTCCGGCATTATTTATTTTATCTAGCCCAAAACTAAGCAAAGCTTGTAATACCAGAACCAGATGACTTCTTCCGAAATAATGCCGAACATTTCACACAGGATCATCTGGCCCCAATGTAAGCAGAGCTTGTGTTATAGGTACCACATGACCGATATACTATTTATTTATTTACATATTATACATAGAAACACCTCGAGACAAATGTTTGCAGATCATACAAACATTTGTCCCGCGGCGGGAATCAAACCCTCTGCGTGTCAGGCGTGCCTTCGCCCGAATTTATCGCTGCATTTAGTGGTCGCGGGCTGATGAAATTCCCGTCAACAATTAACACAATATGAATTCCGATCGTGTAAGATAAAACATACCAGGTAAGGGGTAATTAACTAAATAGGTAAGTACCTCTAAGCAGCCAGCACTGGGTTCGGACGCATAGCCCTCGAAATGCCGCTGGTCCTCTTCATAATCGGAGGAAGAAGACGAGTCATTGTCGACGTCACGTCCCGTTCGTACTGAGCAGACCATCTGCGCTAGGTCTGTGAATGTGTAGCTGGAAGGAAAATGAGGGCCAGTTATTAATTTTTATTAATACAGTTTTTTATAAACACTCGCAGCTGCCCGTAGGTTTGCACGCCTTGTACCTTCATAAGGGTCTTCCCTAGGACACAATCTATCTCTTTACCTAATTTTATCCGTTTTAGCCGCTTAGCCGTGACGTTTTAAAACGTAACAAAAAAAATGGGTCTGAAAAGTCGGTTTACGGACGATAGTATAACGTGACAACGTCTGCATCCGCATCTATCTGTACACTTACACTTATACACACACAACACCATATAAATAAATAAATAAATAATTAAAAATCCCGAAAATTTCACACAACATCATCTGGCCCCAAAGTAAGCAGAGCTTGTGTACTTATATGCTTTTTTTTTGTAAATACATACATATTATACATAGAAACACCCAGACCCGAGACAAATACTTGCAGATCATACAAACATTTGTCCCGTGGCGGGAATCGAACCCGCAACCTTCTGGGTCTCAGCCGGACTTAAGCCCAAACTAAGCATTGCTTGTATGGTGACCAGATTACTGATAAAATATATATTTAAATACATACATTTTTTTTAATACATACTTATGATACTTTATAACACCCAGGCACAGAACAAACACCTATGTTCATCACACAAATGTTTATCTTGGGAGGGAATCGAACCCTCAACCTACAGTGCAGAAGGCAGAGCAACTACCAACTGAGCTGAAAAGCCAGTCATATAACATTACATTAAATTATAGTATTCTATTTTAGCATTAATCAATTATTAATTAATCAATTTGACGACCTCTGTGGCGCAGTTGGCTAAGACCCGGCTGAGACGCAGAAGGTTGCGGGTTCGATTCCCGCCGCGGGACCAATGTTTGTACGATCTGCAAGTATTTGTATCGGGTCTGGGTGTTTCTATGTATAATATGTATGTATTTACAAAAAAAAATGTATATAAGTAGTATATCAGTCATGTGGTACCCATAACACAAGCTCTGCTTACTTTGGGGCCAGATGATGTTGTGTAAAATGTCCGGGATATTTATTTATTTATTTTTATTAGTTTCCAAGAAATTCGTTAACAGTATAAAAAGTTCTCTCATAAAGCCACAATAACTTTAATCAGTCACCATAATACAAGCTAAGCTTAGTTTGGGACTAGATGGTGTTGTGTGCATTGTCCAGCAATATTTATTATTATTATTTATTATAGTTTAATTTAATGTTTTTGAAAACATAAAAATTTGCATGCCAAATGTTCTTTGATGAAATATGTGGACTTACTGTATGACTCGTATCTGTTACCTACCATAATTCTTGCAAATAAATTATTTATATTTCTATTGGTAAAGAGTGGTAAAAACACGTAATTAATGCAACCCTACAATCCTATTATAACTGCGAAAGTTATTGTGGAATCTCTATATGTGTTCGAGGCTCAATCACGTCGTAACGTTTGAAAAGATTTCGATAAAACCAGGTATAGTAGGATTCTGTTCAGCATTGCGATTATGAACTTATGATACAATTAATGTTTATCAGTTTCGATTTGTAATCGGCATAATTATATATACTATATAATTATGCCGTACTACTATATACTATATGCCGTCATACTATATATATTATAATATTATATAATTATACTATATAAAATATACCACGTCGTTGTACAGTAAACTTCGTACAAAGCCCTCGCGTTTTAGTTCAAGTGCGTTTTATGACGTTTCACACAGAGGAGCACGGTTTAGAGGATTGACTTTGGTTGATCGCGGCGCTTTATAGGTATTTATTTGGTCCGAGGTTTCTATTCAAACGACAGCATGTCTGACAATCAACATCAACCTTCTGTAATACCAATTCATCGATAATAGGAGCCCAAGTCTAAATGAATGTTTTAATAGTATCAAAATTCCATAATCGCCAGACTGGAATACCATTAAGCCTACTTTTTAAGTACCGCGTGTTTGTAACCGCGATCAGAAAAGGAGATGGAGCAAGACCATTTATTATGTATGGCATTTTATGTGGAAGGCCTATGTGACATAATGGACTGTTTTGAAAAACAATAGAGTGGTGTTATAAGTAAACTATGTAAACTGGGTGTGACACGCGGTATTATTTACAAGTTAATAAAGAATATATATCATACGTGTATCACATATCCCACATAAGAAATTTCTGGCTCGAACTGTAAACGAAATAGGTTTTATTTTTTAACTATGAAATGTACAGAATATTACACAATAATATTAAAAAACATGTTAAACAGTTGAGTTATCTAGGAGTTTTCAAAGACCTCATCCCCAAACTTCAGCATAACGTCATGGTCACCGATGTAGAGATTGGGTGGTTTGTCATAACATAATGGGCTCAATTCTGTTGGCACCAACCTAACTAATTTTAGCTAAAATTAGGTTTGAACTGTCAAATTAACCTTTGGTATTCTGCTGCTACCAACTTAACCTAATTTAATTTTATCTAACATAATTAAGCGTTCCTAATTTAGTTAGATGGTACCAACCGAATAGGTTTTACAAATGCTATGACTAACTAAATATATTTTAGACAATTCCTAATTTTAGAAATGAACCAACGGAATTGCCACCACTTACTCCGTAAAGGAAGATTACGGTACCTACTCAGACGGGCAGTTTGCTTATTTGCTGGCTCTGTACTGATAGTATATCACAGGTAACCACTCAAGCGAGACGTATGCGTATTCGCCGTTTCAGTTCTGTCAGCAGGTTATAAGGTATACTACGCACCGGATCTTTATACCTCGGAAGTTGGCTGCAAATAGCTGCGCAGAAGTCATTTTTTAGGTCAAATTGGCGGCAAGCGAAGGGTGCGGAGGGGGGCAACAACGTTGTATGACTGCCTCGCTCTTTCACTTATGTTTGTCGTATCGTCTGATCCCGCTTACTCTTGCAGTACACTAGCAAAATCAACTCGCAAATTATAATTTACAAAATCTTTAATCAAGCCTTGTTAAAGATTTTGTTGTTATTAATTTTAAGCGTTTTTGTTGAGTATTTGTTATTATTTTTATAGTTCTTGTATGTTTTCTGTTATTATTGATTTTCACGTTTATTGACCTACATCATAAAATGAGAATATAATAAGTCAATAAAGATTAGTTTATACAAAAAGTAGGTAGGTATAATGGACCTAGCCCAGGCTCTACACATTTGATTAACTATCCTTTGTGATCTGTATCGGGCTTCAAACACCTGTAGTCAACATTTATCTGCACAACATTACATGCGCAAGATTGCTTTGCGCCTAACTTCAGAGGGAAAAGATCCAGTGTGAGTATTATAATCAGATACCGGTAATGGCAGATAACTTACTCGGTAAGTGAAGGTTGGTTATTATCAGGACGTCTGCCCTCACAGGCGGCGCCGCTGACCCCGCCCCCTCCCCCGCGCCTCTGCCCCTCGAAATATGCCGCTCCGTGTCTGTAGCCAACTTCACGTATCTCGTCGAACGACGCGAACTGTAGCGTTCTGTACGCGTCTATCGGAGGTCGTATGTACTCGCAGTAGTCGGATTTCTTCACTTCCTGTACAAAAACGAAAGCATTACTTTTTATAATACTCATTGACTACTAGAAAATCGGGTTGCGCTCCGGGAGTGCCGACAGAAGTGAAAACTTATTTTGGCGCGTTAGAGTTTAGTAATAAATCACTTCAAAATCAGTAATTATGGCGACTGCCAATCAAATACTGAACGAACACAGATGATGCAATATTTTTTGTTCAGAATGTAGATAATATATCAAAGAACCTAACTCAGTAAACAAAAGTAGACTGTAAACATGTGAATTAAGGTTTATAATCAAATGAGGCGAGCGCGGCAGCCCTGCGTCTCGCCCCAAACGGTAACGGTGTCGCGAATCCAGAGGTTTTACCTCATCTAAAAATATGCGTACCGCGCTAAAAGAAGTTTTAACTTCAACAATTAGAATTTTGATTGCGAAAATGCGTAACGACTTTTCAAAATAAATAAATACATATTGGTGGACAATTAATAATAATAAGAATGCCGGACATTTTTACACAACATCATATGGCCCCAAAGTAAGCAGAGCTTGTGTTATGGGTACCACATGACTGATATACTACTTATATAATTTTTTTTATTTTGTATATTAAAATATATTGTTGCGCCCGATACATAGCTCCATCTGTTGGCAGGCAGACACATTTAAATATTCACCTACGCCATCTGGTATCGAGTAGATGCAAACTACAAAGTACACGTATCGAATGCATAGGAGCGAACGAGATAGCAATATCTCTCTATTGCAATCGAACGTTTTACGCGACTTACTCGAGGCTCGTATAAATACAGCGGTGGTTTGCGGATATAGTCAGTCTATTTTCGGCTAAGCAAGTGATACAAGTGCGAAAGTTTTGAAGTGTTATTAGTTGTGTTGTAGTGTTGTGACTCTTATTGTGTTCTATTGAGAAGTTAACTAGTAGAATCAGAGGATTAAGTTCTGTGTGTGGTAACTTTGAAATAAAGTTATTATTTGGTAAAATCAAGCGGTTTCATAACTTATCAGTACGCGGCTCGTAACAATATTATACATAGAATAGGATGTCGCAAGGATGCGACATGGGTCTAGAACACCTAGACCCATGTCGCATCCTTGTATTCTTTTTTTTTGAGGAATAGATTGGCGGAATAGTACTAAATATTGTCCATTTGTTTAATGGTTTTGTAATGGATTTCCGTAAAGTCAAGCCTGAATCAATTTTCTATCTCTAGGACACAATTTACCACCACTAATGAATTTGTGCCTTTCCTACTCGACTAATCGATAAGCATCATTATCATAATATTTTTTTTTGTATTAGGTAATATATTATGTAATTTTTGCACACCGCCATCGTTGTTTTTGTTTATCCTGTCCATCCAAAGGTTGCCTGGAAGAGATCGCTTTTAGCGATAAAGCTGCCCATTGTACAATTTTATTTTTATTATTTGTTCGTTCTGTGTACAATAAGGTTTTAATCTACATATCTATATATTACCTCCAACTGTCTGTTGCAAGATACATAGGCGAGTCGGCTCTGAATGTCCGGTAAGTTGGGGACCTTGACCGGTGTTGTGAATGGGTTCCATCTGAAAATAAAACGAGGAAATTTTACTAGGTGTTAAAGCTTCATCCTTAGCAAGAGCCTGTCTTGGTGGGTACTGCTATGCCAATTTTTTTATCAGTAGTGTCCGTCCAGGTATTGTTGTGTTCAGGTTTGAGGGCCACTAGAGCTATTGAAATCACTGGTTCATAGTTTTTATCATTAAATAAGTAATAAGCAATACAAATGAGCAAGGCGCGGTTTATAATTTGGAATTGCATAGCCAGCTAGACCAGCTTAGGCCTTGATTATGCTCCTAGAATAAACCGTATTGTCAGTATTTTTATTTAAAATTTTTATATTCTTAATTTAAGTAGGAATTATTCATGATTTTATTATTATTTATCATTTTGGTTAATTTTATTTCAATTCTGTGTAAATTTTAGATTTCATCTGAATTAAATAAATTAATAATAATTAGTGGTCAAAGTGACATACAAACATCTATCGATAACTAGCTGACCCGGCAAACGTAGTTTTTGCCATATAAATTATTTATAAGTATATATTTATTTTTTAATTGAAAATGATGCTGTTTACGAGGTGAGAAGTGACACAGGTAAAAATAGGGCTTGGTGGTAGAAGTGTGAAAATTAAGGGTTGTATGTATTTTTCAATGCCAAACCATAAAAATAATGATCTCTAAAAATATAAAAAACAATTTTTTGGGTTGGACCACCCTTATAACTTTGGGGTATGAAAAATAGTTTACGTCCTATTCTCAGATCTACTGAAATACACACAAAATTTCATAAGAATCGTTCAAGCCGTTTCGGAGGAGTTTTGTTACAAATACTGTGACACGAGAATTTCATTAAAAAGAAGATATTAAACTATAATCACAAAGTGTGTCTCACAAACCTAGGTAAATTATATAAACATTTATCGGATGTCTAAAGAACTAAAATCACCTCTTCCAAAGGAGCCACCAGCCAGAGAGGTCATCTCCGTAGTTGGTGAGATCTGTGTCGTCTTGCGAGCCCACGTCTATGGCAAGGATGTGCTTGGCGCCGAGAGATCTCATCACGTCAGCTGAAATACATAAGCAATACGTTGTAGGAATCATCTAAAATCCCTTGTCCGTGCTGCCGATCCTAGTTAATTCTCTTCTAACAACCTTGCCTGGAAGATATCGCTTTAAATAACAAGGCCATTGAACCTAATTGTTTTTTGTTTTTATTTCTCTATAGAGATCCTGCTGGGGTGATATGACAGCCGCGAAATAGTTTTGTCGCCTTTTCGGTTATTATCTCGTCTTGTCGGCTGTCGGGATAACATGGCTTGATAAAGGATGTAGTATCTACCGAGAAACGTCAAATTGACAAATAACGTACCAATAAATATCGGTAAACAATGCACACAACACTATCCAGCCACAAACTAAGCATAGCTGGTATTATGGTGACCAGGTGACAGATATATACTTATTTATTTTAAAATATGTACATATATGATGCTTTATAACACCCAGAAACAGAGCAAAGATTAAATGGCATAAACGTTTATTCTGGGAGGTAATCAAGTCTCCTGTACAGTACATTTGTACAGTTGATAGTAGTTGGTGTACCTTGACTCCAACTACTATCAACTGAGCTGATAAGGCCAGTCAATATGTGCTAAACGTCAGTTTCTATTTTTGGTTGTTAGGCCAGTTGATACACGAGATAATGAGACGGCAAAATTATACCCAGACTGGCATATTAACCCTGTTGGAGTACAATAAAATGTTTTTAACGAATCGTTGACTAGGCTTACTTTAATTCTCTACCTACCTTCATTTGATATTTGCGTTCCAGATGTTTAGTTTGAAAGAGGGTAGTTTGATCAATCATTATAGTGCAAGAATTGCGCCAATTGTGATAGTTATCATAGTAAATTATACACTATCATCAACGTAATGAATACCAGGAGCATCTGAGGCTCACTTTAATTCTTTCACCACATTGATTCCAAATAACTACACAATAAGAAGATCATCAACCTATCGCAGTCTACAGCAGGACATAGTTCTCTCGCATTCCTATGACGCGCCACTGAAATCAGTCACAGTCTTCGGTTCCCCCCCAACAAGTATACATTCTTACATACATATTGTACAAGTCTACATTATACTAATATCATAAACGTGGAAGTTTGTGTGGATGTTTCTTTGTGACTTTATCACGCAATAACGCCTAAACCGAATTGATAAAAACCTATTATAGACATATATTTAATCCTGGAATAACATATAGGTATGCTACTTTTTTTCTATATACCATACGGGCAAAGACGTGGGCAGCAGCTAGAACTAAATAATACATACCTGGTACATTATTAACGTAGCACCCGTCCAATAGCAGATGTCCGTCCATTGGGTCGCAAATCGGAGGGAATATCCCGGCGATGCTCATAGAAGCGCGGCAATACCGCCAGAGATTACCTGATGTGATGCACGGTTAGACGCGAGCCCGACATTATGGGGTGCCATCACTTACCTTGCTAGACTGAGTGCAAATATTTCAACCGCTTTTGAATAGAGGTTTCTTGTATCAATATAACTTAAATTTTTCCTTGATCATGGCGCTTGTTACTGCCGAAATACCGGTAAATAACAAAACTTATAAATCATGGTAAATATCCCGTTTGTAGTGTAAATTTTGTATCAATGGTTTTTCTATACTGATAATCTTCAATTGAGGCTACTTTGGCGCCACTAGCGTAAAGCTCAACCAATCACGAAACAGTTCTATCAATATGGTGGATCAGTTATCCAATCAGAATCGAGTTATAGATATGATTTTTATAATATTCCAATATTCGAAACACGGCCTTATTTTCGCGAAATTTAAGTTTTAATTTCAGTTATTTATGATACTGGTGCCGTCATCTATCAAAGTTTCGGTGCCTTCCGCAACGGACAAAAGAGAAAAAGCACAGTGAATGTTATATTTTCGACTAATCTACAAATATTAGATCGATATGAAATGGTCTGTTTTGGTAGGTTATTGCACCGTGCGCTTGTTATAGTGTCTTTTATTGCGAAAGAGAAATGAAAGGGAAGAATAAAGGATATAATTGTAGATGACCTTATGTTTACAAAACTACGTACTTATTGAAAATACTGTTTTCACAAAAAAGTTTGGAATCGTCAATTAAAAATTTCCAAATTGAGTCCATCAATAAAAATATTTCCACTCAGCCGTATCCTCTAACTGACACGTAAACAAACGGCGCTCTGTGATTGGTTTACCTGGTAAGTTGTTGACGTAACCGCCATCCAATAGGAGGTGGCCGTCTACCGGGTCGCAGAGCGGGGGCATGTAACCACTGAGCGACATCGAGGCGCGAATGTATCGCCAAAGGGAACCTGCGACGCGCGAAAATAGTTTAACAGATCTTACTGCACACAGGCACTTGTGAGTTTCGGAGGATGCCTTTTGGACTGAACAATGCACCAAATTAAATGTGCGTTTTTAACTGGTTTGATAATATAAATTATACTACCGTATTTAAATACTGCATGTTAAAGTTTGTCGAATCATTTCATCGCTATGGACATTTAACAAAAAAAAAACAAATCTAATACAAAGTGACGGTTGGAATTCGAAGATGTAAATCTGTAGGTAATTTTGTCGATGTCGAAATCTGACGATGGACGAATCAAATGTAAGTTCTAACACCTTTAAATTATTTCACAGAAAATGATGTCTAAAACCTATTAAGATAAGACGCAAAATGCAACCGTGTGAATGTGCATCAAAGAACAACACAGTCCATGGAAAGGAAAAAAGTGATTGCGATAGAAATCATCCCATGTAGAATGCAACTGTAAATAATCAACATTTACTAACCCAAATGCAGGTTAAACACTATAATCTAAAGAATATGGAACTTAGCAATGTGATGTAAGTAACTTAGATGACACTAATAGAGTTTTGAATACGAGTCGTTGCTAGAATGGTCATGCAATACATGCTAGGAATGGAACGGAAGATAGTACGCAACTGTAACGCAGTGAAAACGCACCGTTCTTAGTGCTTGTAGATTTGCCTGCGATTAAGTAGCAATCAAATCAAACTACGTTGGCAACATTTATTGAAGTGAAAACTTCTTTTAGCGCGGTACGCATATTTTCAGATCAGGTAAAACCTCTGGATTCGCGACACCGTTACCGTTTGGGGCGAGACGCAGGGCTGCCGCGCCCCATTTGATTATAAACCTTAATTCACATGTTTACAGTCTACTTTTGTATGGAGAAGTTTACTGAGTTAGGTTCTTTGATATATTATCTACATTTTGAACAAAAATATTACATCATCTGTGTTCGTTCAGTATTTGATTGGCAGTCGCCATAATTACTGATTTTGAAGTGATTTATTACTAAACTCTAACGCGCCAAAATATGTTTTCACTTCTGTCGGCACTCCCGGAGCGCAACCCGTTTTTTTTTTTAATAACTATTATGAAACGCGTCTATCATACTCAGATTATAACTAAACAACTGTGTACGGTTCAGTTTAACGCCAAAAACCTTAGATATACATTCTGTCAAAATAGTATCGGGAATGGATGATTTGTTTATTTTTTTGTTGTGAGATTGGCACAAATGTTTTCCATTTTAGCGCGGAGTTTGAGTCGCATCTGTTATTTAGATCAAATACAGTGCTGTTTTTAGTTAGCTAATTATCTAGAGTGTATTGCGAATTTCATAATGGACAAAAACATTAAACAAAGAGTTCGTCTTAAATTATGCATCACCAATGGAATTTCGTGTTCGTGTCCCTGAAAATGTTGAAAACAAAAAACAAAACAAAAAATTGAATTCGGAATCAAAAACAAATCATCCATTCCCGATACGACAGAATGTATATACCTAAAAACTATTAAATTTTCACATCTGTTCCTTGTTCGCGATCGGCGAGTGCAACAATGTTCTCTTTCTCTTATTAAAAGACTTAAAACAAAAAAAAGTGGTTCTCAAATCGGTAGTTTATCTCTTTTATGATTGTTACTTCATAACTCCGTAATTTATGAACCAATTTGTAAAATCTTTTTTTCATGTGAAAGGATTTTGCTATGTGAACCTTCCAGTGGACGAATTCAATGAAGTCGGTTTTCTTTTTAGTTTTTAAAACTTAATTATTGAGGATAGTCTGGTTACGGAGAAATCAAATAATAGTGTAATTTGAAAATCAATCATCACCGCCCGGACTAAGAAACATGTATTTAATACTTATCTTTTTGATTGGTAGACAATACGTCTATAATCTGATATTTTGGGATAGAAAAATCACTTTAACACGATGCAGTGCCCATTATTTTTTAATAAAATATCTAACAAGGTTAAGTTTACCAACGCATTAACGTTTCGCTTTACTAATATTTAATTTAACACATTATATTTGTAAAAACAAGATCAAGCGTATGAGTATGCATAAAATACCGTCGTCATAAATTTGACGTAATAACATACATTAATAAAATAAAATCAATAGTTTTATTCTAATTCTAAATATGTTTTTTGATAATTAATCAAGTAATTTTATTTTGTATTGTTCTCTTTTTCATTTCGTTTTTTTCTGTTAATTTAGTTCACATGAGATAATTCATTATTATTTTCTTAGAGTTTAATGTCCATTTTCTTTTTCTCTATATGTGTATATAATGTAACTGTGGAAACTTTACTGTATGTTAAATATAAGGAAAATACTGTCTAGTTTGTTTCCCAAATAAAATAAATACATAAATGGTAATAGGTTATTACAAACAAAACTATCTAAAGCCTAAATATTAAACCTTTTAAAACATGCTTAAAACGATGTTGACTGATGTAGAAAGATACCATATATAAATTTTCTTAGGGTTGCCCATTTATTATATTTTAGAGTAAGAGTAAGTAAAATGTAATAAATGGGCAACCCTAAGAAAATTTATATACATAATTATGGTATCCTTTTACATCAGTCAACTTCGTTCTAAGCAAAGATTAAATGGCCAGACTATAATAGTGAGTATTACATCCAATTTTGTTCAAAAATCCCTTTTTTTGATACAAAACGACCGTGACTTGCTTAAGACACTACTTTGACATTGTTGCATGAAACGAAACCCACGACCTTCAGACCCCACTAGCCTCTACACCACTGCTCTACACGAAACATTTTATAATTATTGTAAGGTACGTTTTAGCTCCGTTACAAACTAATGAGTAAAAAACTACAAGTTAATGGGAAACTAAGAACCACACTCATGCATATGTATTGATGCAATGATGATGCTATGATTAATAGATGATACAATAGATACGCAATGACACAACCCGACATTATGGGCCGAATACCTCCCAAGCATTATTAGGTAAACCAATCACAAGCGCGTTTTTTTGGATATTTAAATAAGTAATGGCAACCCAAGCGAATGTCGGGCTCGTATTAATAAAACTTAATTATAATTCAATTAACACCAATGGATATACTATATATTATATTTAAAAAACGTAATTTGTTTATTTTAAACGACGAACACATACATACAAAACACAGTGAATGCAAGTGAGTGTGGTTGTCAGACAAGGACAAAACATATAGGTACTGTAGCGGAACGAAACGTGTGCCGATCGATCAAAGAAACTTTATCATTACTTAACAAAAATATTAGCATCTCGCGAATGAAAACAAGAGTCAAATTACACAGGTATTCAGTAACGTGATATTCTGAGACTTGTTTGAATAGAATGACATTTACCACGCCTCCAATCCCTTCTGAATATTATTCCATATTCCAAATAGACGAAATTTTAAGCTTAACCCTTGGACTTTCTATAGGACATTTTACGCATTATACTGGCCTCAAAACGATGAAGAAAAACATAATGAAGAAACCCAAGTCCAAGAATGAACCATATTCAAATCCAAAATATGGATACGTTGGATTATCAAAACTCGAGTTAGATTTTAACATTCGAGATACCTTCAATTTGTTTTATGATGTAGTTTCGTGATCTGATCGGATCTTGAATGTGCTATCACTTGAAGTGTTCAGAAAGCCATAACCACCATAGATATTGATGATCAAAGATGGTGTTGACCGAGCCGCGTGATGTTGTGTGTTTACATAAATATTGAACAATTCATTGCTCAATAAGCGCAGGTACAAAATACTGATCAATGTGAACAAATCCGGTCAGCGGTTTCGTTCAAGCTACATTTTCAAGCATGCATATTTGGTACAACGGGGTATACATTTTTTTTGGGTTAGTAAAGTGCGGAAGCTAATGTATAAAAATAAGGCATTTATATTTATCTTTGACATGATAATTTCCTGTCCATGAATGTGCTGTGTTAATATGTGATTTATGTACAGCCAGCATCAGAAGTTTATGATGTTTAGGAGTCTTAAAAACATTCCAATCATAAGTTACTTTTGATGTTGACTATACTCTAAACTTATTTGTCCCTCCTAAGCTATCAATGGTACCAAAGCGGAGACAACTTTTTTTTTCATATTTTGTCTGCCTATCTAAATCCCAGAACTAATTTGTTCCCATAAAGATAAAAGTCCAATTTGTTCCTTTAAAAGTAAGATCCCAGTTTGTTTCTCCAAATGTTTATTATGGAATATATTAAGCTTTTGGAGAACAAACTGGGCTTTAACCTAAATTACAAAGTTAAAATGGCAATCTGTACTCTCAAAGGTACAAGCTTTGGTTGTTTCTCCCAAAAGTAAATCCAAGTTTGTTTCAAATGTAAAATCCCAGTTTGTTCTCCCAAAGGGAAACACCCAGTTTGTTCCCCTAAGGTAAATCCCAATTTCTACAAATGTAAAATCCCAGTCTGTTTCCCAAAGGTAAATCCCCGTATCCTCAAAGGTAAAACCCCAGTTTCCCATGTTTTTGTAAAGACCTGATTTCTCACAGTAGAAGCCGACTCACCATGCCTATGCACTCTCATACAACTGGAGCTGATGTCTGTCGTGACAGTGAAGTACGGTAACCACAGATCCTCGATATGCACGTCACCAAATGTTGCGTATATTGTCGTGTTGAACTGCCGGCCGGAGAACATAGATGTCGCTGGGTACGTCAGGTCTAGGAGCTGCTTGCCCCATTGGGTCATTTTCTAGAAAAATAACAGAAGCGTGTTTTTTGTGTATACTGAAACAGTATGGACTGGCCTGTCAGCTGAGTTAGTAATAGCTCTGCCTTCTGCGCTGTAAGTTTGATTGTTCGATAAACATTTTTGTGATGTGAATAACATAGGTGTTTGTGTCATAAGTATGTATTTAAAAATATATAAGTATTCTGTCATCTGTTACCATATTACACTTTGGGGCTAGATGGTGTTGTGTGCATTGTCCAGTAATATTTATTGATTATTTATTTATTCAGACAGTATGGACTACGAGCAACTTATTAATATTTCTGTTTTTATAATTATATTGGTGACTGAACTTGATAAGTAGTCATTCAAATTCAAATTATAATAATAACTAAAATATTTAGTTTACTTATTAATTATAAAAACTAACAACAATAGGCGAGCGCCTCAGATTTGTCAATCAGTGACAGACAAGATGAGGAGTAATAGGTTAGCGAGGTATGGGCATGTCTTGGGCTAAGGTCCGGCTGAGACTCAGAAGGTTGCGGGTTCGATTCCCGCCGCGAGACAAATGTTTGTATGATCTGCTAGTATTTGTCTCGGGTCTGGGTGTTTCTATATATAATATGTATGTATTTAAAAAAAAGTATATAAGTAGTATATCAGTCATGTGGAATACCCATAACACAAGCTCTGCTTACTTTGGGGCCAGGTGATGCTGTGTTAAATGTCCGGCATTATTTATTTATTTATTTATTTGGAGAGGGAAGAAAGTCATGTTACAAGAAGAGTGATAGATTTGAATATGGATGGACGTAGGAGTGGAGGTCGGCCTATGAAAAAATGTTTGTACTGTGTGAAAGATGGTATGAGTAAGAAAGAAGTGAATACAGAGATGACGAATAAGGCCAGAGTGGAAGAATAGATAGTTATATTCGTAATTAGTTCGTACTTAGCAGTTATTTTTTTAAATCACGAACCAGCGAAGTAGTCTAGAATTGAATTACTCGTTACTCTCATGATTTTTATTTGAGCACTGGAAGTAATTAAAAGGCACGAGACAAAAAAAAATGCTCTCGTGTGAAACATACAACTTTTTACCTTTACCAGCGTTATAGTGTTATGTTATGGGTACGAATTTTTTTTTATCTGGTCTCTTGTATTTAAAATATTATCAATATTAAAATTTATAAACTTAAATTTTAATTAATAACATACAAAATGTACAATAAAAACAATTGTCTATTGTTTTTTAGTGCCGAATAATTCTAATAGATGGTGTTCGAAATTCATCACTTACTCACGCTCGCGCCACAAAGCGATTTTGCTGTGTTAACACACCAAAAGCGCCCTTTTCATGCTGTAGGGCTTCCGATAAAAATGACTTACCTCAGACCACTCTCTAGCCTTTTGAGTGACAGTTGTGATGTTTTTCTCCATACACCACAGAGCACCCATAAATGCGCCAATGCTGACACCACCCACCATGTCTATTGGTATTCCGGCTTCCTGTAAATACATACATAGAATTACACCTGTTCCCGACGAGATAGGAAGAGACTAGGGATTTCCACGTGCTATTTCTTTTGAATCATTCACTGTCATCACATTCCTCATAAATACGCGTCGGTTTAGGGAACTCCAAAATTGGCTTTTCTCTAACACATAAATAACGATATTTAGTAAATAACAAATATATAATGATAAATTACTTTAACAATGAATATAATAAACGAAACACCATTTTTTCTTATATTTTACAAAGGATAATCCCCTTTACCAATTGATGTTGAACAACCGAAACTAAGAGTGATATCAATTTGTATAATCATAATCTAAGCTTGTACCGCAACAGAATCGTAAAAAATATAATGAATTTAAAAATACAAGTCTCCAAAAAACATATTTCATTTCAACACAGATTTTAAGGCATCTTTGGGCGTAAATAAATTACATACGGAATACACAGACTTTAAAATGATTTCAATACAAGCATAGTTTATTTATTGAAGAGATCAAATAACTGTATTTTGAATAGATACATTCAATAGTTTTTTCATGAGAACCCTTGAGCCAAAAGTCTGTTTAAGTTTTATGTAGAAATTTGTATAATCATATTATCTCCTTACTGCTCATGACTATCCTTCGTGCACGTCTATACTTTTCTCACGCTATCCAAGTCCAAAACCATGCATTTTATCTGGCTCACTGATGAGTTTGTGCTGCTGATTATTGTTTACTATATTATACATTGTAAAGCGTGCCTTACCGTTTAAGACAACGAGACAGACAAAACACTTTGAAATACACCAAAATCTAGCAAATTCAGATCATTCTGATTTTACAATTTCTTTACAGTTTCTCAATGTCTGTCTTTCTTTTTGTCCGACCCCCCCAAATCACAGATCTTGTACGCAGATTATTAGCAATATCAAAATTCTTTTTCACCAAAGGTGTTGAATTTTATTAGGGGGCGTCCATTAATTACGTGAGGTGTTAGGGGTGGGAGGGGAACAAGCTAAATCTTTCTAAATCTCACTTAGGGGGGAGGGGGGGTCTTGGCAAATATGACCTAATTTTGGAAAGATGCATGCGCCATGATCACGAGAAAACCGATAACTTCAGACTTCAGTTTATCTCATGATCATAGCGCATGCAACTGTTCCGAAAAATCTGGAAGCAGAAAACAACACAATCTTGTTAAATATCCCGTTTTGATTAAAAATAATGTTCCAAACTATGGTAGTTTTAAAAGTTATACCTAGGACCTGACCTTCATACTCTTTCTGACTTCAGAAGCCTTCACTGTGCGAGGTCACGTGTGCTTGGCGAATGTAGTTGTTATTTACCTGGATAGCTCTGATCATCCCCACATGGGCCGCGCCCCTGGCACCGCCGCCACCTAACACGAGTCCCACAGACGTGCCGGTCAGCCAGCGCGCGAGCCGGGAGAAGTCAGAGTGCACAGATGCTTCCGACATCAACACTTTACTGTACAGCTCGCTCTGCAAACATTAACACGGAGCCGTGAGCAAACGAACTTTTGTATGAAATAAACTGTGATTTTTTACCGAGAATTAGAGTAATTGAGGGAATAATGGTAATAAAATATGGACGTGGAGTGATAGCAGATTTGACTGGCCGCTAAGCTCAGTAGGTAGTAGCTCTGCTTTCTGTATTGTAGGTTGTGGTTTCTATTTCGTCCTAGGACAAACATTTTTGCGAGTTTGTGCTTTGTCTTGGTGCTATAATGTCATAATTTTGGGGGGTTTTGCCATAGTCACCACGCTTGGCAGGCGGATTGGTGACCGCAGATTTTGTGTTAAGTACTCGGGAGGTGCTGCTGCCCAATCCGCCGGTGTGTGTTCTTTCAGTCGCTTGTAACGACATCCACGAGAGGAGATGGAGGGGTCCTATTCTATGCCGGAACCACCACGGACCATGCTATAATGTACGCATTGATTGTATTATGGCGACCAGGTAACTGAATACATAAATATTTTTAAATACATACTTATGATACTTTATAACACCCAGACACAGAACATACACCTATATTCATCACACAAATGATTGTTCTGAGAGGGAACCGAACCCTCAACCAACAGCGCAGAAGGCAGAGTTACTAGCACCTGAGCTGACAATCTAGTCATAGGTAGGTAAGTAGGTCTTACCTACCTCGACAAAGACGAGATTCTTGTAAATTCTTCTCAAACTTACCTAACGTGTAAGACGATTTAAAATGAACCTTGTGTACTGAATAAAAGAGTTGTAAACTTAAATTGGCAGAAGGAAGTTACTACCAACTGAGCTGTGAATCAGATTATGTGTATATCGTAATGTTGCACGTACAATGCGGTATTGGCTCTTCCGTGTGAACATGCGATGCGGACACCGCACGTGATGGTGCTGCGACACCCAGGTCCGCATGTTGAGCCAGTGCACCGTGCCCAGGGGCGGGGGCCCGCCTTCTCGATGCAACAACACCAGCTCCTTCTGAGTACGAATCGCGAGACGCTCGATCTCTTTCTCAATCTGTGGATACAGACATTAGCAATAGGAAATGATAGGTTAAGGGAAAAAATACATATCCCTAAATTAAATCGAGCTTAGAATGTTTGAATGTTAACTTATTTACTACTAGCTGCTGCCCACGGCGTCACACGCATGGTACCTACACAAAAAATTGGCATCTTTCTCTATACCAAAATTCATCGAAATCAGTTCAGCGGTTTAGGCGTTAAAACGTAACAAACAGACAGAGTTACTTCCACATTTATAATATTAGAAGGGATTAAGGTCAATAATGGTTTAATGTTATTCAGAAGTCGATTCAAGCTATTCAAAATATGTTAAGCTTTGACGGAGGGCTTCGACGGCTTATTAGCTTTAACCATGTTTGAGGTTCAGGAGACCTTCTGTCTAGACGCTTGAAACGATAAGTCATAGTTATAAAATTTATGTGTCAATAAACGTTAGCTCGGAAGAAAATAAATGTATTCAATACAATTGGATTTCATCCTTTCAGATTCCAGAAATATTATATGTTTTTTACTTTTACCATCCACTGTACTCTATAACGATCAGCTAAGGATCATCAAATGGCTCAGCACCCGCATCTGATTGTAAAATCGGGTTGCTAATTTTCGCTGAATTATTAACAGTTCGAGTGAGGATTTCTACGTGAAATTGATCCCAGATGAATGCTGCTTGGAGACTAATGACGGAGACGACTGCGATAGTCTTAAAATTATTTTGGATTAGTCCCCCTGCTGATTAACAGAAGAGCTAACAATAGAGAAGGAAAACATGAAACAAGCCCGGCTTGGTGCCCGCCATTATGCATGTACTGATTCGTCTTTCCTGCGGTTTCTGTCGGCAAGGTCGAGAGCTTACAATAAGGCTTATCTTTCACGAAAGGAGCCTCAGAAGCGCAGTTCAATCCTTTCACCACACTGGTTAGAAATAACTAGTGAAACGATAAGAAGAAGAATTGGGTTTCCAGCGTTCCTGTCTCAAACCTCAGAGTTAGCTTCTGATTCCACAAAGTACCTGATGTGAACCACAAAGTAGTTGTTGCGGGCAAATTTATTCATTTCATTTCACTTCGTTTGGTTTTTTCCGAGCCTAATCTCAGTTCTTACTAACAGTGGAGGAAAATATACCCAGCTTTATAGTTACAGATTTACGCAGTAAAGTATATTTGTGCATGGTCAGTACCATTTTCATCAAAGGGCTTGAGCTGTCGGCTCTGGCTTCTCAAAAGTTCAGGCAGCCTGTTAACTCCGTAACCAAAGTTTGCCACTAACTCATACAATTTAGTAGTAGTGGTGTCTGATAGAACAATACCTTGCCAATACTGGGCTGCTTATCGCCCAATGCAACGATGAGAATGCAGTCCGCTTGACGAATACATCGCTGGGTCCACTGGGTAAGACTCGGGTCACATTGGTACAGAGCCACCTGGAAACATAACAAATACACCTCTAAAAAAGTATATAAGTAGTATATCAGTCATGTGGCAACCATAACATAAGCTCTGCTTACTTTGGGGCCAGATGATGATGTGTGAAATGTCCGGGATTAATTATTTATTATTTATCAATTTAAATGCATACTGGATGCTACTACTGAAAGCCCTCCTTCTCTTCCTGCATAAGAATACCTTATGTTTATCTTCTTGCTGAGCTAGCCACGAGCTCAGCCTGTATTCATTATTTGGATCCATAATAGTTAGACCCAGCAGTTTTCTAATCACATCTGACGTTAGACGAACCGTTGGACCTGCGAAACAAACCCTGATTTAAAAATATGTAAATGATGAGTTTCCATGTTTTCTCCTTCACGTTATAACTACTTAACGAGGCAAAAATATGAAATACGAGCTGTTCACGGCTTCGCACCATCTCCAGCTGTTTATTTGTAACGTTTAAAAACAATACAAACATACAAAACCAAATCGCTCAAGTGACATCGCCTAACAGTTCTTCGCAAACCATTTGTAGATAAAATGTGTGCGACAGTGCGGGTACAAGCTAGTGTGCAAGAAAGGTGCCTTTAAGGCCTACTTTAATCTTTTCACCACACTGGTTCGAACGAAATAGTGACACCATTCACACTTGCTGTACGAAGATTTGCTAAGCACCACTGCTGGCAAACTACTAATGGAACAAACTTTCGAAATGCTGCATAAGTTACAAAAGTATGTTTTAGTGCTGGTTCATAAATGATTTAAGGATAATAAGAAAGTAGCTCAGTTGGTAGTAGCTCTGCTTGCTGCGCTGTAGGAGGTAGGTTCGAACCCCAGGACAAACATTTGTGCGATGAACATAGATGTTACGTCTGGGTGTTAGGGTATATAACTGCTTCTATCAGTCATGGTTCCCATCATACAAGTTTTGCTCTGTTTGTGACTAGATGGCGTTGTGTGGATTCTCGGTGAATATTAACATTCATTTATTTATGACAAGGCCTGAGACGCAGAAGGTTGCGGGTTCGATTTCCACCGCGGGACAAATGTTTGTATAATCTGCAAGTATTTGTCCCGGGTCTGCGTCGTTTTCTATGTATGTATTTACAAAAACAAAGTATATGAATAGTCAAGTCAAAGTCAAAACATTATTTATTCAATAAAATCAGAAGTACCACTTTGAATCGACTTCTTACATGCTAGTGAATCTAGGTGCCGGTTCCTCTAGTTCAAGAAGAATCCGGGAAGAAACTCGTCTGATCTTCATACTATTTTGTATGATCCTTGCAAATTTTGTTACGGATGCAAAGTCGAGTAGGAGCAGATTCATCCCAAGCTTTTTAGTCATCTGAATAATCTGATATTTTATAACATGCTTTAAGTATATCAGTCATGTGGTACATATAACACAAGCTCTGCTTACTTTGGGTCTAGGTCATGCTGTGTGAAATGTCCGGCGTTATTTATTATGTACTAGCTGATTCGTGCCCTTCGTTGGGTGGTTACAACTTCACAAAATATATTAAAGTACTAATATCGCTATTAAAAAAAGATGATATTCAAATTTTTGTTATAATCACAGAAATTAACAATGTTACGGATAAATATTAATAGATGGCGATAGCGGCCACCCGCGGCTTCGCCCACCCCGTTCCCGTTCTCGTTGTTTTTCCGTGATAAAAAATAGCCTATATCCTAATCCAAGTTACTTACTATATTCATTTTAAGTTTCATCCAAATCGGTCCTGCGGTTCTCGAGTTATAAATGGTGCAACTAACACGACTTTTTGATATATATCGATTTATTGATAAGTAACTGACCGATAGCACAAAGCGAGTGGTACAGTTCGTATGTGAACGCGGTGAGCGGCACGTCATCGCTAACGGGAACCACGGCAACTGTAGAAAAGTTGTGCTGCGAAGGGCGAGACTCCATAGCCGCAGCACCGCCCAGACCAGCTGTGGGCTTCTGCCAGGACCCTGGGAAGACAAAACGTAGTTTAATCTAGTGTTTAACCGGGTTTAAACCCACGACTTTAATATCGGAAAGTGCTACGACTGGAGGGGTTATCGGTACTATTTTTCGATGTGCTTTTCTATCTCATATCGATTTGATGGATTGTTATATTATTGTTTAGCTTTTTTGAAACAAAATATAAATTATTATTTTCTATTTAAATGTGTAATTCAAGTTAAGGTGTGCTTGAAGAAAACTTACCTGAAATGTATGTTTTCTTTAAGCATACATTTCAGGTTAATTTTCTTAACGCACCAGAATGTGTGCTTGAAGATAACTTACCTAAACTGTTTGCTCAAAGATAACTAATCTTAAGAGTAAACTAACCAATTATGTTTCTATACAAACGTCGAAGGATGATCACTCCACCGATGTTGAACCACCAAAACTATGAGATACTAATTCGTATCGTCATAATCTATGCATGTATAGCAACATTACAAAAATAGGTTTGAAAGACACAAGACACCTCAAAAAATCAAATTTCAACACTGATTTTAGCACAAACATAGTTTATTTATTCAAGAGTAGAAATAAATTTATTTTGAATAAATACATTCAGTAGTTTTTTAATGAAAACCCTTGAGCCAAAAGTCTATTCATGATTTTAACGCGGTGATTTTATGTAGAAATCAGTCTATCATAAGCATACTATCTCCTTACAGCTCATCACTATCCTTCATGCTCATCTATCCTTTTCTTACACTATGCTAGATGAAATAGCATGAATTCTAACTGCGCCCACTGATGAGATCGTGCCGCTGACTACTGCATCTTTTAATGTGTGCTTCAGAACAGACCTAAAATGTGTGCTTGAAGAGAACTCACCTAAAATCCTATGGCCCAGCAGGTTGATCAACCTAGTGACCACGACAGGAAAGCGTAGTTTGATCGCGTTGAACAAGCCTTCGGGTAGCTTAGCTAGTTCAGAGTCTCGCACCGCCATTACTGTTGTACTTCTTCGAGTTTGTGTCACCATTTCCACCTGGGGGTAATCATCCATGAACAACTGTATCACTTATGACACAAACATATTTTATGTAATCGTTCAAATTCTACTCTTAGCTACATTGTTTCGACTCTTCTTCTTCTCCTTCTTTGTTAATGGCCTGTGACATACTAATGTCAATTCTGCCAATGTCAAGTGTTTATAGTTTATAGTCAGTTTGTTTGCTATTAGTCTTAGTCGATGGTCAATTGTCAATTCTAGACGTCACGCGGAATGGCGTCTAGAATTTTCTTGGGATTCCTCGTCGTTCAAATCACATTGCACATTGCACCCGTCCTGTAGTCACGATTTATTCATTAAAATTCCGCCAAGATTACTGAATAAAACATGCAATAAAACAGGTAGAATATGTTAAATTAGCAGAGCTGTAACTCCATGAAATGACAGACGAAGAATCATCTTGTTTCGACTCGTTTTGAACGATTGAACGACTGACATTACTATAGACAATCAAAGTCTTAATTCTCAACAACATTATTGTAGGGATCGCAGCGCAGCTTAGCTCCGCAAAATGGTAAACAATGCTTGACGCCCCGCGCGCTCGATACTTCAGTCACCTCCCGGTAATTATACGAATTATACGTGTACCTAAAAGTTCTGAATAGACAATGAGTGATTAACAAAGTAACGTATTTCATTTATAGAAATAATATTCCATGTTAGATAAACTTCTAAATAGATAATACCTACAATAAAGTACCCTAATATTTTACAATTATTGTTCATTTTCGTATTGCTCTCGACATTATTGTTCCGATATATCGAATTAGATTTGCAGAGACACCTAGAACATAAAACGAAAGGATCTAACTTATTGAATGACGTCACAATACAAATATAGAGAGATCTCAGTTCGGCGCAAACTACTAGTTACATCATTTATACTCTTTTTGAACGATGAAACTACTGACATTACTTTTGACAATCACCTTCGAAATTTTCCATAACGAACGATGCGATTTAAAACACCCAGTCATTGAATAAACATCTACGTTCATCACACAATTTTTTTTGTGGATGGAGATCAACCCCACATCCTGCAGAGCAGAAGGCAGATTTACTATCTAGGCTAATTATTATCTAAGTTAGTGACTCAGGTATGTTTGTGCGAATCGCGAGCGCGAACGGGAGCAAGCGAACCGCAGATCAAACTGACCTTGATGAATATTCTCTAGATATATCGAAAAAGCGCCAGTGCCTTCATCGCCTAAATAATACGTGCACAAAAAAGAGTTTTTCTAAATATAAAGGTCGGCTCAGAGATAAGAGACTTTCAAACTTACTCGTATAATAATTATGTATGGAAGTATGGATAACTTACAATGCCCACAAGGTCTCCTTTCCCGTATTCGCCTACAAGCTCCTTCTTCCCGTTGGGATGTGTGATGACGGACCGCAGACGTCCGCTGAGCACTATGAAAGTGGACCCAGACTCCTCGTCCTGTCGGTAGACCGCTCGTCCAGATTCTATGAATACCTGGAAATTTTATGAATAAACAATAAATATTGGTGAATCTACACAACACCATCTATACGCTTACGTTTATGAATGAATGAAAACACTTTATTGTACACCTTAAAACTAGCACATAAACAATTTGACCTAAAAATAAAAATATATGTACACCTAAAAATATATGTACAATGGGCGGTCTTATCGCTAAGGGAGCGATTTCTTCCGATTTCCTTGTGAGCGATTGTGTATCCTTGTGTCGCTCTGCCCTCAGACAGTTAACCGACACAAATGTATAAATTCTCTTGTATTACTTTTTCGTAGTTATAATATTGATCATGCAAAAAAGCGCTAAGACCAGGACAAGTTTCTTGCCGGTTCTTCTCGAGCTTGGGTTAGGAGGAATTGGCACTTAAATTCACCTAGTATGTAAGACGTTTCAAAATGATCCTTGTGATTGTATTAAAGAAAGTATCTTTTGACTTTTGACTTTTGTACGGAATGTCACAGTAGTACCTTTAAACTAGATAACAATTTGACAACAATAAAAAAATGATGTACAATAAGCAATCGTTTTGGGCTATATATACAAGAGCAGAGGTAAGGAAAAGAAAGATAAACTGCGTGAAAGATGAAATGGGTAAGATAGAAATGACAACACAGATGACTACTTATGGGAACAGTGGAGAACTTTAACTAGTCATACCAACTTGTTCGACCTAGAGGGATTATGAATAAACTCACCCAGTCAAGAGCAAAGTCGACTTGTCTCACAAACGGTGAGAGTCTCCTGACCACAGTGTTAGCGATGTGCAGTACGACAGATGGACGTTCGCGCATTATACTGTACACAGTAGTCTTCGAGAGGAGTCCGATCCGGGAGAAATGTTTGGCGCGGATCGAAAAGAAACTCGGCTCGCCTGTCAGCACCGCCAGACCGCCTTCAACTTCGCCTGAAAAAACATAGAAAAATCATATAAAAAATAATGCCGAACATTTCACACAGCGTCATCTAGCCCTAAAGTAACAAGAGTTTGTGTTATGGGTACCACATGACTTATATACTACTTATACTTTTTTGTAAATACATACATATTATACATAGAAACACCCAGACTCGAAAATACTTGCAGATCATACAAACATTTGTTCCACGGCGGGAATCAAATCGGCAACCTTCTGCGCCGCAGCCGGGCCTTGCCCCACTGCGCCACAGAGGTCGTAAAATAAAAAAACAAGGGTTTTACTAGGGTCGGACAGACAAACAGACATAGACATGTACATTAATGTACATAAACATTGCATTCGTAGCAATTTAATTTACGAAACGAACATTTCTATAACGTGGGCAAGTTAGCTGGCGAAAGGCACAACTCACCAGGGTATGCAGTAAACATGTGAACTTCCCCCTCCCCTTCAGCCACCCTCTGAGACACCAGCAAGGCTCCAGAAAGAAGGTACACCAGAGCCACGTCCTAAATTGAAGAATGTCATCAACTTCAAAAGCATTCTCACATCTCTTGAGCGTTACCATTTGATACATATATATATATATCTATATATATATATATATATATATATATACGAGAAAAATAATTTAAAAACGCATATATATATATATATGCGTTTTTAAATTATTTTTGCTAAATCCTTCTTAATATTATATATGAAAGATTGTGTCAATGTTTAGATGTGTATATGTTTGTTTGTTTCTTAATCACCCAATAACGCACGTGACAGTATAATTAATAATTATTCTTCTTTGTTAATGGCCTGTGACATACTAATGTCAATTCTGCCAATGTCAAGTGTTTATAGTTTATAGTCAGTTAGTTTGTTATTAGAGTCTTAGTCGATGGTCAATGGTCAATTCTAGACGTCACGCGGAATGGCGTATAGAATTTTCTTGGGATTCCTCGTCGTTCAAATCACAATGCAGCACAATACACATATAATTCAATTATCCATACCCGTCCTGTAGTCACAATTTATTCATTAAAATTCCGTCAAGATCACTGAATAAAACATGCAATAAAACGGGTAAAA
The DNA here is from genome assembly GCA_948098915.1 of Lampropteryx suffumata. NCBI lineage: Eukaryota > Metazoa > Arthropoda > Insecta > Lepidoptera > Geometridae > Lampropteryx > Lampropteryx suffumata. The sequence continues at coordinate 3,127,812 of OX402545.1, forward strand.
AAATATTAAATTAGCAGAGCAATGTTACAGACGAAGAATCCCAGTATAATTAAAATAATCGTCATAGATTGCAAAATAAAACCACTTAAATGTTCACAACTAAAATCACAGGTGTTGGATTTAATCAGTTGTCTACAAACCAACATTTGTAAACAGTTTAATGTAATTAAAAATATCAGAATAATGAGAACACAAACTAATATAATGAGGTAATCGTTAAAAAATCCAAACTTATTAATGACTTAGTAAGAAAGTATGTATCAAACAATGAAATCTACAAAACATAACAATAATTGGATTCTTTCGTCCAGAAATCTTAATTTCGTTCTCAAATGTGAGCGATGGTATATCATTTTTATTAATTATCAGAAGCAAATGTTAATTAAAACCAACAATAAAATGAATTTATATGTACATAAAACTGTTGTCAAATGTTGGTTTGCAGACTACTTCTAACTACTGACTTATAAATACACCATCTGTGATTTTAGTTTTGAACTAAATAAGTGGTTTTGTATTGGAATCTATGACGATTATTTCAATTATATTTTCACACACGTGAGTATGAGCTGGGACCTTTCTGGCTCCTTTCTGGAGAGTATGAGCATTACAGCATGCCTCCAGTGACTTGGGAATATATTTTGTCACTGCCATTAGTTCAGCTATCTTTATATCGTTTTAAACGGTCCTTAAATAGATCAACTGTGCAACATGTATTTTATTTTATTGTGAAAGTTACTATAAATCAATATTTTTTGTTTGTAGGTACCTGTCTATACGTTATCCCAGGTCCCAATATATGTCTAAATCAAGTTTCATTTAAATCAGTTTAGACATTTTTGCGTGGTTGAAAACAAACGCATAAACATTAAACAGCCACACAAACGTACGTATTTATAATATTAGTAGGATACATAGATGAATTCCACTACGTCAAATAATGTATAAAGAATGTATGTATAAGTACATACCACTTTGATATTACATTTACAAGTCGGAAACATAGATGGCGCTATGATAAAACAAAGTTAGCTTTTGAGACGGGACAATAGAGTTAATATAAGTGAAATGAGCTAACAGTGATTCTATGAGTTTAAAGGTATCAAAGCAAAAATCAACCCAACCAAACTCCGCTAAGGTAGACACAGGTCTTTATACAGAGGACATAGGGATATGTTGAGAAGCTGCTCTAGACAAATAAACCCCACACCACAATGGTCTGTACCTGTCTTATTTCCGGTTCCCCGGGGATATTACAAAACAGCTTATGGAAAAAAAGCACAAACGTATATTAGTTGAGTTTAAGGAGGTATACATAGGTACTTCTATATTGGGTAAACATAAGTAGGCATATTAAAGTTAATTGGTAATTTTTTCCGCTGCAGTAATAAAACCCGCACCTTTTGCGTCTGATGCTCGCCAGCGCCACAGGAGTCTTTATAAATTCCAGGACTAAAATCAAACTGGATCCATGCAAGTTTATTTTAATATTGAGACTCGATTGAGCTGAGCAACGTTTTAAAATAGGGACAACCAGGGTAAATGGTACATGGATTTTATCATAATCTTGTATTTAAATAATTGAATAATACTTAACGTGTTGAAGTTTTTCTCTGTATCTTATAATAACATAATTAGATAGCATGGCTCTTAAGTATGTTCCGTCCTTGTCATTCTAATGTCAAATAATGAATTGTTTAAATGTGTTGCTAGAAATAGCAACAGTTACAGTAAATTAAAATAGTTTTTTTGTAAAGATTAATAAATATAAAATTTACATTTTGATAAGCACGGGTTTTACTCGCGTATTATTTTGTCGATGAAGGCATTGACGCTGTTTCGATTAATTCATTCATTAGGGTGAGTTTGATCAGTGGTCCGTGAGTTTCCGCTCGAGTTCACGGTTCGTTGCCTCCATCGACAAAATAATACGTAAATAAAACAAGTGTTTATCAAATTGTATGGTACAACTCACGAAAGTTTTGAAAGGGAACATAATATTTATTTAAAACACTACAAAAATAAATTATCAAAACATAAGAAACTATGCCGGTTTTTAGAACAAAACGGAAACTTAGCTCGAGAACTGAGAACATAATTCCTGACATTAAAAACGAATAAAATTCCGTCAAATAAATCATTGTTAAATTCTCGATCTGAATTCAAGTTTTGTTTTAAAACAGGTCTTAATTTAAAAATAACATTTAATCAGAAAAGTTCCGATCACCCGGTTTACCCTGGTTGAATATTAAAACGTGCCCATTATATACAAATAATAACAAAGCATTATTACCTTGTGACTCTCTTCCTTCATAATATAAGTGCCGGCTGGTAGGTCCCGTACTTGCACTTGGCCGCGTAACAGCTGATCACTCTCTAGACCTAACTCTTTCACAAAAGCCTCTGTAGCTATTTGTATTAAAGCCTGAAACAAAAATGTATACATCATTTATATAATTACGTTTTAAAAAACAAAAAAGAATCCCGACTGTTTCCAAGTACGTATCTTAGTGGAATAAATAACTTTTGAATTGACATCATTCATAAATACGAAATTTCATTTACTTTGACGACATAAAAACCAAATTACTGAACCAATTGTGATAAAATCGGTAAAAAATACAATCGAATTGAGAACCTCCTCCTCCTCCCTTTTTTTAAGTCGGTCAAAAAGCTAAAAAATTCTGACTGAAGCTTTACGCGTAGTGCTTACATAACAAGTCTACATCTATACAAAGTCTCATTCAAAAACGTTCAGACATTAGGGCGTTTTTAAGCCACAAACAAACACATAAACACAAATGTTGGCATTTATATACAACTACAAATTAAATGATCATTGCCGCTGACTTAACTTTTTTATAGCACTCTGAATTATCTCTCTAGCTCTAACAATGTCTCGGCACAACTGGATATTTTCCTCCACTCTCCCCTATTATTCGTCATCCAAGTACTCGCTCTTTTTACCCAAAAGCATCAAAATTATGATTATTATTTGTATAAAGTTTTTTAAACTTACGCGATCAGAACACATTATTATAAATATTAACGGGTATTTATCGCGTTTATTTACCTATTTTCAGGAGTCATCCCGTGACCACGACAGAGTGTAAACCTGTCGAAACATCGGGAAAAATAGGTAAATAAACGCGATAAATACCCGTATATATTTATAATAATATTATTTGTATACTTTAATATCAACAACTGAAATAAAAAAAGGATAGTAAAAATTTGGAAGTCACATTTCATTCCCATTTAGAATAAGAATGTTCTATAAATCCTACATGTTAGGGAGGTAAAATAGCAGCCTTTTAAACAGTTATTTATCTTTTAACTTTTTAATATTGTTACTTCCTTTTTTACTTTTTGTTTCGTCTTCTTTTTAGGGTTCCGTAGCCAAATGGCAAAAAACGGAACCCTTAAAGATTCGTCATGTCTGTCTGTCCGTCCGTATGTCACAGCCACTTTTTTCTAAAACTATAAGAACTATACTGTTGAAACTTGGTAAGTAGATGTATTATGTGAACCGCATTAAGATTTTCACACAAAAATAGAAAAAAAAAACAATTAATTTTGGGGGTTAAAGAATGGTTCTAAGTAAGTTAATAAAGTATACTTAGAACTGAAACTCAAAAATATTTTTTTCGTCAAACCCATACGTTTGGGCTATCTATGCATAGGTCTTCAAAAATGATAGTGAGGTTTCCAATATCATTTTTTTCTAAACTAAATAGTTTGTGCGAGACACTTCCAAAGTGGTAAAAAGCGTGTGCCCCCCAATGTCTATGTCTATGTCTTAAACTAGATCATTATCTATCTTTTTACATAATTTAATCGAAATTGATTAAGCTGTTACGAGTAAAAAACACATTCTCATTAATAATAGTGTGATTAATGTTAAGTTTATTTCTCTCTTTCTGACATCAATACGAACCTGTTCATCCAGATTATCAGTGTTTTGTTTCTTGAAAGACGTTCCTTCTTTGGATTTGGGGAGCGATGACGTCATCTGTACATCCGGTTGCTGCTGAATTTATAACAAAATAAGTTCCGAGTAGTTCGAGTCGCGTCTTCTACGTTTAGTTAAATGTACCCACGACTGTAAGCCCCAGGATTGGTAGACAATGTCACTAGTTGTTTCGAACCAGACAGACAGACGGATATAGCAAAACTATATACAATAAGGGTTTCTTGTGAACTTCGGAACCATAGAAAGGAACCCTTACAGGATCACTTGTCACTTGTTTGGATGGAACTCTTGAAATCGATAAACGGATATATCGGGACAATAATGGTGCAAAAATAAGTAGCTCAATGTAAGGCTCTTAGCTACATAATTACGACTCCTTTTGAACGATGGAGCAACCGACATTACTTTTGACAAACAATGTCGTAATTTTCCACAACAGATGATAAGATAATTAGAATTTGACAACGAAACAACTGTTTATTCGACTGAATTCAACGAAGTTACGCAATGTCAGTCTGCTTATCTGTCTATCTGTCTGTCTGTATGTATATCTATCTGTCCTATAAGTCTGTCTATCTGCATGTCTACCTGTATTTATATCCGTGTGTATATCTATCTGTCTGTCAGTCCGACTTTCAAGACCCATTTTCTCAGAAACACATGGTTGAAATTAATATCAAATACTTAAGTCTAACTCTCTACTTCTATAAAACTCTCGTTATATAGAAGTAGAAACCTTGTTACAGAACTCACCTGCGGTGTATTAGATGTTATATCAGGCACCATGTCGGGCCGCGGTCGTCTGCCTTGGATGTGTATGGGTGACGACACGGAATGAGTGCCTTCCTGTTAATATTACATGTACAAACAGATGCAGTGTTAGCACACCAAAACAGTCAGTAATAAGTACCGAATTACTTATATGGATCTTACGAGCTAATGTGTTGTTTATTTTTGTACAACTATAAAATACAAGTCCAATAAGTAAATTATGATTAGGTATTTGCTGGGAGTTTTACTACTGTTTTATTGTTGCCGAAGCATGTTTTAAAATGTATCTATGTTTAAAATTACTTCTCATGTAAGTGTAGTTTATAATATCTTTTTGAGAAAATAAATATTCTATAACCGGAAATTCATTCGAATTTAAAATTTCATTTCTATTTTTATTAGAAAATTTTTACACCGCATATTACAATTCAAGGTTTAATCTTAAATAGTGAATGAATGAATAATTCGTAATGATCGAAACTTTGAAAAGATTAATTAAGGAATCGCAAAGTGACAATGTGAATAGCGCACGATATTAATGGTATTCATTAAGTGGTCGGTTTGGTTTGACAGTTAAGCGATGGTAAGTCTCCGTTGAGTTGACTTGACGTTTTCAATTAATTGGGGATGCATGCTAGGATAAATATAACACAAAGACAAGAATTTATTTTAATCACAGCTATTTTCTATTGTAACATACAACAGGGGGTTTAAAAAATCAACACAACAAAAACAAAAAAAACTTTTTACGATTACTCGTATTACCGTTGCTTGATCATTAAATAAGGCCTCTCGATAACAACTCTAAAAAGAAGATTTAACATTTGATTTTGGTTAACACTGTTTTAATAAAAAACTAGTCTTAAATGGCGATTTTAGTCATGTCTACTCGGACATGATTGCTATTAGTGTTATAAAATTATTTAATTATTATTGCAAATAAGAGAATATTACGAAACCAGCCATTCAAGATGATACTTTTATTAAAGCGAGTCAGTCCCGCCATTTTGAATAAAGTATGTTTTATGTATACCGGGTGTCCCGGAACTGGTATTTTAAGCCTGAATGGGGTGATTCTGACCAGATTTTCAAATTCCTATTTAGATATTTCCACACTAAATATTTTATTTCATTGCAATAATGAAAACTAACAAACCTAGTTTAGCTACAACCCTATAGCTAGATGGGGCGATGATATTTGTAAGGCAGCTGGCAAGGATTGGAAGAAGAGAGAGATCGAACTCTGTGGCGTGCCATGGGAGAGGTCTATGTCCAGCAGTGGACTGACACGGGCTGATAATGATAAACCCTAGATTATCAAAAAAGTTTTATAGCAAACATTGCTGTACATTTCTTCAATGAAAATCATCGAATTCACAAAAGTCTTAGAACAGTTGTTGTTCTCGCATGTGTCGAGAATCATCCACGCTGGGGATAACATACTAGTTCCAGGGCACCCTGTATAAGTATTCTATCAGTTATCTGGTTCCCGAACAAATTGTGCACAGATGAAAACTACCACAGTTGGGGTCCACAAATATATAATAAGTTATTTAACTATTTCAACCTTTTAGGGTTTTTTTACGATACTGAAAAAGGAATCATACCAAATGTTCGGAGACGTTCCTTTCACTGTGGTGTGGTGAGTGCATACAAGTACTACTATCGACCGTTGTCCGAGCCGACTTCCCGGGCGATGAGCCGAATTGGTTCGGACGCCGCTTTTCACGACCCTGGAAAAAAAATAGTCACAATTTAGAAAGGCAACTTCCATATTTAGTAACATTATTAGAAGGGTACACAATAGGTATGAAACAAATAAATTAAATTCATTCCCTCTTCCCGGCTTCCTTTTACATACTTCCGTTCCATTTCACGAAATTAATACCTCATATTGCAGGAAAGCCAAAAGAAAGATATTACACATAAAAAAAAAGTATATAAGCAGTATATCAGTCATGGGGCTAAATGATGACGTGTGAAATGTCTTCTGTTATTTATTTATTTACTAGCTGTCCGCACGCAGCTTCGCCTGCGTTAAAGATTTTTCCTGGGACAAACCAAATTTCCGGGGATAAAAAGTAGCCTATATCACCCGGTGATAGAGTAGCTATCCAACGGTAAAATAATTTTTCAAATCGGCCCAGAAGTTTCGGAGACTATTCAATACAAACAATCAAATATTTCCTCTTTATAATAATAGTATAGATTATACTTACAGGGTTGACCAATTCAGCGCTCAAACCTAGATATTGATGCAGTGCTGTAAATGTGACCCGTTGTAAACGCACCATAATAATCTGCAACAAGTAACAATGCTATTAAATAAAGTACGAGACAGACGATAGAGAGCACGTAGCATCAGCGTTGAAGGAAATGAATCGTACGCGCTTATACGTACGTAGGTTTCAATAAATTCAATGAATTCCTCCTACGCTGTCATACAGCTACTCTCGACGCTCGACTCGCTCGACGTCGGTACTCACTGCCAGTCGTGCACTGTTTGAGGCCTTACAATAAGTACTATTTATTAAGACGGTGCCCTTAGTATATTATTGAAGTGAAAACTTCTTTAGCATCGTTGTGATTTGAAAGTCGATGAAACGAAAAAGCGACAGTAAAGAGAGACAGACACATACATTCATAAGATTTAACGTGGGAGAAAATGAGATAGGAAGCATTATACAGTGTTTTTTATATTCTTATTCGTCTCATTATCTTGAAGCTATAATTTTTGAAGGTTTCACTTCTATCACGTGTGAATTCCACACATGTTTTTTTTTTATATGGAAAAGAAAACATCTTTGTTACTGCTATTTAGTGGCATCTACTCAGTATTAAAGGAATAATTGTTATAAAAAATAAATTGTTTGATACTCAATATTTAGCCTCGAGGCAAAATAGGCAAAATACGAGGAAGTGCCTCGTCAAATTGTTTTTAAAGAAATTGATAGTTATAGTTTTATAATTTAATAATTAAATAATATCTGATATATTCAATAATCACCATCTTCTCCTTAAGTTGACGTCGTTTAACTGGCAGCTTACATTAATAGTCGGAAAGTAAGCTAATCAAAACATTGCACATTTAACTTTTTTCTGAATTCAGATTCAGAATTTTACAAACTTTATTTAAATGTTTTCTGATAAAAAAATTACGATTTGATCGCCGTGAATCCGCGTCAAAATCATTTGATCAGTATGTCGCTTTAAGTGAGCTAGTCACGTAACGGTTTTATATAAATCAAAATCATTTTATTTCAGCCACACAAAGTTAAATGCTAGCTAGCCATATGTAGTGTGTAAACCTAACCTGTTTCATTTTCTTCACTGTTTGTGTTTCTTAGTTTTAGTCATTACTGTTTCTATTGTATAGACATTCATAGTGGGGGTTTGAGTAACTGATTTTTCTTTCTTTTTTTACAAACTTTCATAAAAATACACTAAAAAAATACAAATAAAAATTGCGCTGGATCACGACGGCACAGGGTGTACTTTTGTCTATTGCTGTATAAAGGCGCAGTCTACATCCAGCCTTCCTCCTATAAGTCGCAAGAAGTTGTTGGAGCTGCCCCGCACCCGACGCATCAAGGACGATGTTTTTTTGCGGATTATCACGTACAAGTTATCGACTCCTGCTTCTGCAAACATGCCTGACGCACTACATAAGCGCGGCAGCCCCATATAGCTACGTACGACAGACCGTCAGCGCTCACCGTCAATCGAGGAGTTTTTAGGGCCAGGCCACGTCACGGTTTTGTATACCTATACCAACAATTCCTTTGCGCAAGTGTACATTCGCGCATAGAATAATTAAATGTTGTCCTAGCGAAGAGGTGATTGGGTAGCGGGCGGGTGTAATTCTATTAACCATCCCACATTAAAACGAGTTTTAAATCATTTAGAAGTAGAAGTATGAAAAACCTTTAATAAGGTTACCACTTTTTAGCTTGCCTAGTTACTTTTCGGCATATTTGACGCTAGGAAACGGAAAAATGATTATCGAAGGCATAGGCACGTATAGAAGGCATGTTATGCGCAAATGTACCTAGGGAAGTCAGCGCTCTCCGTCAGCCAAGCACTTTTGGGGGCCTAAGGGACTAATGTCTTATTTTAACTATTACTCTTTATTTTATTATTACCTGGATAACTCTGACGAATATATCAGGATACTCCTTAAACACCTCTTGGAAAGCCCTCATCGGTAGCTTTATAACTTGAGAGTCTTCTAACGCTTTGGCGTTCACTGTTTTATAAGGTTGTGAGTGCCCCTGTAATAGAAACATACAATTGATACAGTCTAAAACGTCTAAATGGTCTATAAAATGGTCCAATGTTCTTGAAAAAATAGATATACAACTAAGGTAAAAGATACGGGTTAGGTAAGCTTACTTTTGTACAAGTTTTCTGTTTATTTTGTGACATGTCAGTTGTACAATAAAATTTCCTAAAAGAGGAACGATCATATTTTAATTACACAAAAGTCCAAATTAAGGTTAACTTTAAAAGACAGATTTAGAAAACATTAAACGGATGGAAAAATAGGTATTTAGTACTATTCCACCAATCTGTCTGAGATTGAGACTGTCTCAGTTCAACGAGCGGCGAAGCAAGAAGCCTGCAGAGGAAAGTGTTTTATCGTCATGGTGCGGAGCGAGTCAAGTGTTCGTTCCTATGGATGCCTCGTGGAAAGGTGAAACACGTGTCGAATTTATTTTTTAATCCCATCTATTCGAAAAGGATGACTTGGTTCGCCTTTAAGTGCACCCAAAGGTGGTATTTTCTATAAGAAAATTTTAGCGGGCAGTAATGAGTTTTTAATCCTCTTTATAAGTGCGCCGCCATTATCTTTGCCGCGCACTTTTTGAATTTGGAACATCTTAGTGTTCAGCGCCAAAGAAATCGAACGCAAATATTGTTTGAATAAAGACTGGCTGGTACGACGGCCCATAGTCGCGCCGCCAGCTGAATAAAAAAAAAAATCAAATTAAAAACGAACTACAGCCCGCGTTTTCGTCAATTTACGGATTGTTAGAAATTCATGGTTTTGTTTTGAAAAATGAGTTCTTCAAGTGACAGTGAAAATATAGAATTAACTCCTGAAAGTATTAGAACTGACGAAAGAAATGTGATGGATTAAAATATGAGGCGCCTTTTATTTCCTCATTGGGTGATGAAAAGTAGAGTGTATCACTCGGGCGCAAAATATATTTTTGGCTCGGGCGACGTACTTTGAATCCCTCGCTACGTTCAGGATTCTACTCTAGAATCCCTCACTTGGCTCTGGATTCAAAAAAGCGCCCTCGCCGTAAAAATATTATTTTGCTCCCGTATGATACAATCTACTATTGGTGTTGAATGTGTGGATGGTGTGCGCGTACCTTTTACTAACGCTTTGCATGGCGCATCAACTGCGGGCGGGAGGGAGGTGCATGCGTCTGCATCGTGTCTAACTCATTGGGAATAGATTGGTGGAATAGTACTAAATATTTGCCCATCCGTTTAATGTTATGTAATGGATTTTTGCAAGGTCACGCCTGAATCAATTATCAAAGACAGATTTAGATAAGCTAAAATATTTTATTATTGAAATGTTTTCTCAAGGATTTTTTGTCGATTTAGTAAATTTTAGAAAAATATTATTCTAATTAACATTTTGGTGCAAACCAAATAAGATAGTTTATTACGAAAATTTAGCAAGCCCGGCGAAAACACAGTATGCTGCACAGTATGCTGCTGCTACGAGTATCTCTATTCATTAACATAAGAATGACAAGGACAACCATACTTTAATGCCTCGCCAGCTAATATATGGTTATGGCACAGAGTAGAATAAAAGAATATATGAATTAACGGCTGACAATGGTAGTAAGGACTTACCGTAAGAACATCGGTGAAACTCAAGAGTGAAGTGACACTCTCGCCAGCTCTAACCACTTTCAACGACAGTCCGCTGCCATCTTGGTTCGTAATGTATACGTTTACTCTTCCAGTTTGTACAACGTACACATTTTCGTCCGTATCACCTAAGAAAAAAATGTATAAATAGCTTTTTCAACACACTTGCTCATAAAGTGGCTCTATGGTCACCGCAATTAGGCGCAGAATGACACCCATAATCAAACTGTGACCTTTTTCATTGCTATAACTCACTTTTTTCATTGCTCATTTCATGCAACTTCTTATTTAAATAGATAATTTTAACTCGTACGTGTTTAATAAATAAAACTTTCACTCAAATATAAATTTTGTTTTTTCTGTAATAAAAGAAAACTTTAAATTCCCCATTTTGTACGTGGCAGAATAGGCGCAAACCCTATGCGCGGAAAATAAAAAAAAACCTCATCCATTTAGTCTGTGGCTGATCGCTATGCGCGCGCATAGGAAAACTGATTAATTTTTCCCGCCATAGCGAATCATTTTTCACAACTCGTTTTCACTGTTGAAATTATAGTCATTTATTAATTAAAATGTCTACAAGTACTAGTTACGAAAAAAATGATTTATGTTGTACACCGCCCGATATAAGATGTGAAGCCCTTAACGCTATGGAAAGTTTACTACCTGAAAACTCCAAGGAAAAATATCTATTAGCGTACCAAAATTTCATAAAATGGCAAAACAGCAAGAATACGCAGTCTTTTTCAGAAAATGTGTTCATGGCGTACTTTAAAGAATTATCTTCTAAGTACAAACTTAGCTCTTTGTGGTGTTTATACTCAATGTTAAAAAGTACAGTCCGAACAAAGAATTGAGTGGACTTAAAAACATACTCTAATTTGTCAGCTTATCTAAAGAGACTATCCGATGGATTTAGAAGCAAGAAATCAAAGGTTTTATCGTCTGACGATATTGAAAAATTTATAAAAGATGCTCCAGATAACCAATATTTGGCTACTAAGGTTAGTTAAATTAATTTTAAATATCTACGCGACTTCAGCCTGTGTTGTGTGTTGAACTTAATTATTGTTTCTTTTTTCTTATTTTCTTCTTTTTCCCAGCACCAGGTTATACCATCTTCTCAAATTAATCGACCTATACACAAGAAACACATACGTGTGGAGCTGACCAAGCCAAATATTTCCTCAAGATGTTTTCCATCGTTTGAGAACACTGCCTTACACTACATTTTTATAACAGGAAAACCCGGAACCCACAACCTTACAATGGAAATGCGAGGGTACTGGTGCTACCCTACTTCCTCCTTCCTTAACTACCTTCATCTACTTTCTCACAGACTTTAATGCTATCCACTCACCGACTTTGAACAGGAAGGAGCCAGCCGATAAGTTGATGATCTCCGTATGTTTGCAGAGCATCAGGAACACCGGCTTCTCGAAATGGCCGAACACTCTGATGCTGTGCAGCATATATAGAGCATCAGGGGGGACCCTGTCATCACTCGTCAGGTCTTCTTCCAGGTATTCTGCAGGAGGCTCTAGGACCTGAAGACCAATATAACCTTTCAGGAGAGGCAGTTGTCAAATGTCAACTATCGAAGCACTCGGGACATAGTATTCATACTACGTATTTACCAAAAAAAGTAAAAGTAAGTACCAAAATTCGTAGTACTCTCGTACTACATCAGGATATAATTAAAAAAAAAACAATTTCTATGTTTAGTTTTTCTTTTATTTTAAACCTAGGTATATTATTTACAAAATATAACTATAAAAAAATACATTTACGTACATATTTTTTATTACTTTATTACTGACTTAAACAGCCGACCGCTCGAAACACCGCGCGAAAGTGCTCAAAACACCGCGCGCGCAACTTGAAACAACAATGCTGATTTAAAATTTTACTAAATTGAAGCCGTCCAGTGACTTTATCGCTAGCCTATTCTATCCCGTACACATTGACATAGACGCAAGCAGGATAGTTATATTTATCGTACTGTCGTACTTATTTATCGTATGGCCAAAACGCTGCATCCCAAATTGGGTCGCATACCACTCAAGCGAAATTTGAAGCGTCCCAGAATGGGATGCTAGACCACCCTAGAGGTTAAATAATATTAAATTAGGATAAGTTGGTAGCAACAGAATACCAAAGGATAATTTGACAGTTCAAAACCTAATTTTAGCTAAATTAGTTAGGTTGGTACCAACAGAATTGAGGCCAAAGTCTAACAAAAAAAAAAAAAAGAATCTCTTTTACGCTGTCGATCCGAGCTTATCAAGTCTCAGTTGTCAGACCATGACAAACCAAAATAAGTTCTAAAAATCATTACAAATGTTCCCAATATTAATGAAGCTGCTTTTTAAGTGGTAAGGCGTGGTGATAGATAGAGTGGCTTGCTGTCCAACCAGTGGTCCAGAAGGAACGTAGGACTTCCGCCGGTAAGATGAGTCAACGACATAGTTTAAAGTGCAGAGAGTACATGAGTTAGATACGACTACGAGCAAGACCGAAGTGGATGGCACAAACGAAGAGAGGCCTAAGCGTACGTCCAGCAACGGGATAAGATCGGCTGCACATGATGATGAAGTGCCATACCGCCCTGTCATCATCATAATTTAGGTGACCGCTAGGCCAGTAGTAGCTCTGACATGTAAGCGCGAACACACCATAAAATAAGTGCTCTTACCTTTAACTGTTCCGGAGCTGCCTCCTTCTTCAGCTGTAGCAGTTTTCTCGCAAACCGCATCACAGCTCTGCGCTTCCGACCCTGGCCAGAGTTGGAGATGGACTTGACTTTCCTCAGCATTCGTCTGCCGTAGAAGAGCATTTTGTCACGTTTTCTGAACCTCTTCGCTGGCTCGCCTGATGCTCCGACCACGCCTTGGCCGCCCGACAGCTCTGGAAAATTTATCCATCAGAAATGCAAGCCTTATGGGTAGTCTTATGAACAAAGCGTACTATAATCTACATGGCTATAATTGTGGATACGAATGCATTGCCTCATGTATAACCTACTGTTACCTTGTATTCCTTTTTTAACCGACTTTATCAAAAAGGAGGAGGTTCTCAATTCGTCGGAATCTTTTTTTTTTATGTATGTTCACCGATTACTCAAAAACGGCTGAACCTATTTGGAAAATTCTTTTTTTTGTTTGAAAGGGTACACAGGTGGTCCCATATAAATTTTATCAAAATCGGTCGAGCTGAAAAATAAACGAAAATCTAAAACTTGTATACATCGCTGATGTTTTCATGTATTTTCATACCTCGCTGTCTCATTGGAGCGTTGCGTTTATTTGGCCTACCCATATTATAATATACAAAATACATCTACTTTCCACTAAAAATGTATTATAGGCTCAAATTTCATTCAATAAAGTCGGTTTCTCTTTAGTTTTTAAAACGTAATTATCGTAGATACGCTAGTTATAAGGATTATACAAAAAAGCGCTAGGACTAGGACGAGTTACTTATCAATTCTTCTCGGACTTGGACAAGAATTGGCACCTAAATTAACCTAGCATGTAAGACGTTCATAAATCATCCTTGTAATTTTAACGAATAAATGACTTATGATCCATTGTTAATTCTTTCAATGGGACGTTAAATCGATACATTCAATTACAAGACTCATAAGTGTCATCACTATTTATGACAGGTTCTTTAAAACCTGAGTGCTATAATATTTTACCACAATAAAAAACAATATAAGAATTATATATAATACCCAAATACAACTAAACATCTATGTTCATAAAGTTTATCCAGGGGGCCTACTCCTGCAATCGATTAACGATATATCGGGTCAATAATCGTGCAAGACCCTACTCTTAGCTACATCGGTCGTTTCGACTCATTTTTAGCGATGGACCGACCGACATTACTTTTGACAATCGATGTCGATATCTCCACAACGGACTATTCGATAACTTGAATTTGACAACGAAACAACTGTCAATTCGACTGAATTCGACATGCATTTCAACGACTTTATCGTTTCGATATATCGAAGTCGGATCGCAGAGTAAACGCCATGAATGGGGATACCCAGATACATCGCGTAAGGATAAATAAGGCTTAATATAAAGTGGATTGTTTGTACTAATTATATTATGCTACTAACATACTACATGTACCATCAATACGAATTTATTCCTAGGTATACCTAATACTTTTGCACATTCTTTACGATGTTTATATTTCCGTTAACCGCTTGAGAGCACAAAGAAGGTAGGTACCTATTGCGCATTATGATTTGACACACATACCTTTGCTCCGCCATCGCCTGTGGTAATAGAAGAAAACTACCAGCAACGAAACAAGAAGGCATCCGCAGAACGACCACAAAAGCTGAAACAAAACATAAAAATGATTATTAAACCCTGAAGCTTCAACTCAATTCAATTCTTGGTATGTTGCCTTTGTAGAAGGAACAACAATACCAATGTTACGTTTTATGTTAATCATTTGCACGAAAGAGTGATTATACTACTACGGATGGACAGTCACTGTCCATCCGTAGTAGTATAATCACACTTTTCACTCTGTGGCTAACTGTAGTGGCGAAGATACTAAGCCGCCCGCCCAGCAACCTCCGTCATGGTGATTGGTGACGATAGAATTTTCGAGACTGCAAATCTATAGCAACAATAATTTGGTCAAGAGCGTGTTGGACCACGTACAGTAAAGGCTTCCGAAGTCAATATACCTAGATAAGAATGACTTGTTGGTCAGGTTCCAAGCTGATTCATTATATATGTAGTGCAAAAATTAAAAAATTTGAGGGCTTTTTTTTTAAGGTTTTCATATCTGGCTATTATTCTGGCTAGCGGTTATAATTGTCAATGTAATTTCTTCATACATCCAACTATCCCTACTAATATTATAAATGTGATAGTAACTCTGTCTGTCTGTCTGTCTGTTTATTATTATTATATGTTACGTTTTCACGCCTTAACCTCTGAACCGATTTCGATGGTTTTTTGTATAGAGATAGATGGGACCTTGGAGAAGGACATAGGCTACTTTTTATGTAGGTACCATGCGTGCGAAGCCGCGGGCAGCAGCTAGTATTAAAATAAGTTCAGGTATCTCCAAACAGGCGGTTATATCGGTATAATAATAATTATTATGATACGTTTTTATATTTATTTATTGTCGATCTCTGTGACGCAGTAGAATAAGGCCCGACTGAGATGCAAGGTTGCGGGTTCGATTCTCGCCGCAAGACATATGTTTGTATGATCTGCAAGTACTTGTCTCAGGTCTGGGTGTTGCTAAGTTTAATATTTATGTAAGAAAAAAGTATATGAGTATATCAGTCATGTGGTAACCATAACACAAGCTATGCTTAGTTTTAGGCTAGATGATGCTGTGTGAAATGTCCGGCATTAAGGTTTACCAACAGTCTACACATGTATAAGATATGTATCATAACAATTTTGTCATAGCTACACGTGAAACCAATTACAGGTAAACACAATATGCGCAGCATGCAAACAATTTACGTTGGTTCAGATTTAGTACTAACTTAGTCTCATAAATTATGTAGATATATGAATGTATCAAGGTTCCTAGGAAATGGGTATCAAAAGAGTAGTGACGGAAACATTTACATAACTAGGTAGAAATACAGGTACTGAAATTACAAATATCCCTAAGAATAAGAATTGAGAAGGAGGAATGAGAACAAGGTAAATAACACGTAAAGAAAAAGGCAAAATATTTTTTATCTTTTATCTCGCCTGATGTTAAGCAACGATGTGGACGACGATGGGGCATGCAGGTCTAGAAGGCTCGGAGACTTGAATAGACCCAGATTGTATTTTTCAGAAAAGACCGACGGCGGCAAAGCATTTCAATCCGTGGCTGTACGCATTATAAATGTGGAAGCAAAACGCTTTGTTCGTAAGGGTAGACTGACAAGGTATGGATGGTATTGGGCGGTACGTATGCTGGTCCTGTTGTGAAAAGGACACAGCTATGAGACCTCTGTGGCGCAGTGGGCTAAGGTCCGGCTGAGACAACAGGTTTCGTATTCGATTCCCACCGCGGGACAAATGTTTGTATGATCTGCAAGTATTTGTCTCTGGTCTGGGTGTTTCGATGTATAATATATATGTATAAACAAAAAAAGTATATAAGATGTATACCAGTCAATTGGTTCCCATAACACAAGCTCTGCTTACTTTGGGACGTGTGTGAAATGTCCGGTATTATTTATTAATATTTATTATATAGGTTAATATATAGAGATTACAATTATATTATGAATGCGATATAAAATTTGTCCGTATGCCTATTACCTTGTAACTTCTAACGTCTGAACCTATCTTGAAACGATGTTGCTTTGTTTTCGAAACACAGGTAGTATGAAGTTGTCAAGATTAGATATTATTGTACAGCCGTGTTCCTGCTTAGCAGCATGCAAATATAAAGTAAATAATTAGATAACTAGATTAGAATGTATGTCAGCATTTGAATTAAGTAGATAATTAATACAAGATAAGATAATAGAGTAAGTCATAATAGTCCGAAAATATTGACATTAGGACTACTAAAGAAATACAGTCATTCAAATTTATCACGCAAGTATTCTGATACACCATAATAGGCTTTCCTGTCAGCAGTTTATCCTTACTTCCTTGCTAATATTATAAACGCGAAAGTTTGTATGTATGTTTGTTACTCTTTCACGCAAAAACTACTGAATGGATTTAAATGAAACTATACAATAATATAGCTTATACATCAGAATAACACATAGGCTATAATTTATGTAGATATTGTGTGCATTGTCCAAAATATAACAATAAGTGTCAAGTAAGTAAGAAAAAAATCTGCCATCTGCGTAGCTACCCTGCCGTGCGCTGCAAAAACCGTTAGAATTACACGAAGTACAAATCCTGCGCAGACGAAGTCGCGGGCACCAGCTAGTTTTTGAATAAATAAAAGACTCTATTTCCAAAACCTGCGAAGGCTAGTGGGTGTAGATTGGTGGTGACAGACAGACAGACCGACAGACCGACAGACAGAGAGACCGACAGACAGACAGACGGACATTGCGAAACTATAAATCCAAATAACGGATATTATTTGACGTTTGTATGGTTGATTTAATTTTGAGGTTTTGTTTAGTATCAAAAATATAAAAATTAACTAAAAGTATCATGGGTTTATCTTTAGAAACATAGATGTTACAGCAACTAGAGAAAAACTTCGTTTTATAATAAGCTTTGGATTGGACCCTGAGTCTAGAAGAAAGAAAGAAAGAAAGTCTAGGTTTAAACCTGCTCAGGTTTAAACCTAGACTTTCTTTAGTCTTCGTTTTGGAATAAGGCCGTCAGGGTTTATAGACTTTAGAAACCTAAAAAACAACTCAAGGGAAAAATGTTCCGTAGGTCATTAAAACAACGTAAGAAATCCATCAACATTACACTCAAGAAAATAACACGTTCAGTCCATAAAGTCAGACTGCCTGCCCTAAAAAGCCCATCATCACAAAACACAACACTAAGATGGCATTTAATTAGGTTGCTATCAATTTTTATTCACGTTAAAATGACAAGGACAGGCTATACTTAATACAGCGTTTGTAACTAATAAATAATAAGATATCACAAACACGATTCGTGCAAGGCTTTTTTTCGGTCGGACAAATGACCATGGATAATGATGTTGACATTTTTGCAAGGTGGTAGAGTTTTTATCATCGTAATAGTACTTCAGGGTCACACACACTACGTTAGCGGGTAACCACGAAGTAACCACGTAAATACAGTGACGTAGGTATTTACGTATTCACCACACAACATCGGATTCGGATACGATGTTATTTTAAAGTGATACTACTTCATAAGGAATCTAAGCTAATATTTATAAGGAGAAAATATTTTTTGTACGTTTGTTTGTTTGTTTCAGAACTCAAAAACTACTAAACTGATTTTCAAAACTCTTTCACCTATAGAAAGCTACATTATCAGAGAGTAACTTTGGCAGTATTTGATTTTCAAAAAAATTTAATTTGCAATAATGTAATCAAAGGTATCTAAATTCCTTATAGGTCAATTCTTTGGCGTGCGCTGTAAAAACTATTGGTGATATATAAGACAATCATTTGACGACCTCTGTGGCGCAGTGGACTATAGTCCGGCTTAGACGCAGATGGTTGCCGGTTCGATTTTCGCCGCTAGAAAAATCTTTGTATGATCTGCAAGTATTTGTCTTGGGTCTGGGTGTTTCTATGTATAATATGTATGTATTTACAAAAAAATATATATAATTAGTATAAGTCATGTGGTATCTATAACACAAGCTTTGCTTACTTTGGGGCCAGATGATATATAAGATAATGTACATACTATATATATGTTTATAATACTGATCATTTATATACTCGTAATGTCTAAATATTATAGTTACAGTCCCAGTAACCGTAACAGTAATTGATTTCTAGGAAGATCGATTTTGAGCCCTCTACATCCACCGACTTCCCGCGATCTTTACAATGTCGTCAGTCCATCGGGTGGGGGGGGTTGTCCTACGCTTCGTTTTCCTCTCCTTGATCGCCATTCGATAACTTTTATTCCTCAACGGTTATCAGTTCCGCGAGCTATATGGCCTGCCCGTTGCCACTTCAACTTCAACATTGTTTAATAATGCTGGAAGTGTTTGATGCTTATCGATATTTTATTTTTAGTACTTTTGTTATCGAGAACCTAGTGTTTAGACAAACCTAATATAGGCTTAAAAACACTATTAACCAAGACTGTTACAAGTTTAAAGAAATAAATATCTATCTATCTAACTTAAACATTTTAATTTTAAAGAATGATAATGTACATGTAAATTAGTCTCGAAATTATTCGAATCGGATCTTACGTTTAGAAGTTACGACGGGTATTGACTGATTTTGAACTATGTTTCTTCATAAAATTACAACTCTAAATTGCACCAGTGCGAAGCCGGGTGGGTCGTTATTAACAAATAAGGACACAATGGTGATAACATCCTTTTTAAATTTTGAAGTCCACTTGTACAACTCTCTTTAACTGCTGTACATACGTAGGCCAATGACCGATTTAAATACAGGTGATTTAGTGCAAAATTCAACAAATACATGCACGGCAGTCACGGATTTGAAACTAAACTAATTTAACTGATAGTAATAATAACTGATAGTAATATTAACTGATAGTAATAAGAGATAACTTTGTTTGTTTTGCTACCAAAAGCAATAAATCATCAATAAAATATGTGAAACAAAGCAGAAATAAACCGGAGTTAAGCCAAATTGTAAAGGGATAAGTGGGATAACGGATAAAGGATAAAATATAAGTGGATCTTTCTATTATCAGAAAATTCTTGATATTATGACTTTTATCATACTAATATTATACATTCGAAAGTGTCTCTGCCTGTCTGTTTATGAAATTTATGTAAGGTAATGAGATAATAATAATAATAATAATGCCGCATACACACAGCACACAGCATCATCTGGCCCCAAAGTAAGCAGAGCTTGTGTTATGGGTACCACTTGACTGATATACTACTTAAATACGTTTTTTGTAAATACATACATATTATACATAGAAACACCCAGACCCGAGACAAATACTTGCAGATCATACAAACATTTGTCCCGCGGCGGGAATAGAACCCGCAACCTTCTGTGTCTCAGCCAGACCTTAGCCCACTGCGCCACAGAGATCGTCAAAGAGATACACAGAGATAGACACGAGATAGATCTTTTCTTGAGGAAAGACAGAGACTACTTTAAGTATATGCAGGTACAGTGCACGACAGACAGAAACTAGTAATTTAAAAACACGGCCTTACTTATAAACACATCTCAACTTGAATACTGTCTAAAAACTGCTTAAGATTCGCCCTGTCACTATTTGTCACTATCTTACAAAAAGGGATGGCACTATTTTAAACAGGAATCAACTTTTGACAGAAGTCGAGAGACGTTTATAAGTAAGATTAATGTTTAAATAACATCATACATAAACACACTAATGTCATATTTTCAATAGTAGGCAAATAAACAAAAACAAAACATACCACGTAATAAGACATCACGATAAATCTGTGCGTGACACGACAAAGTTATAAGTTTAATATATTCATAAACATTCGTCACAAGGACAAACTTTAAATGACGAGCTCAACGAAGAGCTGCTCAATTTATTGAGTCCTCGACAAAACACGTCTATTACCGCGGAGTAACAATTTAAAACAGAGATCGCTCATCGCTCACGGCGATGGTGCAAATGGCATGATATAAATTACTGTGGTGAGTTTGTGAGTGCGTTCGTTCGTGCGTTTATCATAATTTTTATTCCTATTTTCAATACCATTTGAAACAACTGCCTCTATGTTAATTCTGGATAAATAAATAAAATAAATAATCCTGGACATTTCACGCAGAATCATCTAGCCCCAAAGTAAGCAGACCTTGTGTTATGGGAACCACATGACCGATATACTTTTTTTTGTAAATACATACATATAGAAAAACATCCAGACCTCAGACAAATATTTACAGATCATACAAACTGTTGTCCCGCAACCTCCTGCGTCAGGCCTTTACCCACTGCGCCACAGAGATCGTCGATTAATAACAAATGACGTATAATGACGGCATTCCTTGACAAGGGTAACTTATATAAACGAAGAAACGCTGTACGAGGTCGCTACCTGGATGGATGACCGAAGTGGTAATTAATCTGAGCGCATCCATGCTTCGCAGGGCACCTTAAGTTATCAGTCCCTAAGTTGTAAGGCCATGACGAAGGTTTTGTGGCATCATACGAAGTACGAAGAATATTCATAAGCGACGTGTTAGATTTGTTGATTGGCAAATTTATACGTAAAAAACTTTGATGAAAACAAATAAGTTTTCATCAAAGGTAAAAAAACGTAATTAAACAGAAACTATCTATTAAAAACTATCTGATTATTTAGATGACAAAAAAGCTTGGGATGAATCTGCTCCAACTCGACTCGGTATCCGCAACAAAATTGTCAAGGATCATACAAAAAAAGTGTTAAGACGAGTTTCTTGCCGGATTCTTCTTGAACTGGGGTTAGGAGGAACCGCACCTAGATTCACATGTACTAGCATGTAAGAAGACGATTCAAAGTGGTCCTTGTGATTTTATAAAATAAAGAAAGATTTGTATAAAATTCTGTCGCATATGACTCATTGTTTATTTAATGCAGCGAAATATAAATTTTTGTTCTTAGTTGAATGATAACTGTGTTGTGTTGGTAACTTGCTTACGATTGGCAAGTTCAAGATTGCTTTATATCAGCTCTTTTGTCACCCTGCAATCGGCACGCACGTGCGATAGACCTATTTTAGTAAATAAATCCTTGAACACAACAATATGATAAGACAGTCATGTCGCTAGAACGTAGGTATATTTTTCATTGTATTAGTCTTCCTGTTCCATTAAACACCTCAGTTTTAACATTTAAACATCCTCATAAAATCCCTCTAAATAAAAACAACGTCACAATAAGGAAATATCGGGAATACCAACGATATAATCCACGTCACACTTAGCAATTTACGCAATAAGTTTGCGTAAATTTTATTATATCCCCACGTTTCTCTAAATTATGTTCAGAAGGAAGATATATCTCGAGTTGTGTAGACTACAGACCCAACTATACGTTTAGCAATTATAAAGTTTATAGTTTTAAGTTATTTCAAAGTTTGCTGTGATTCTGTGAGGTTATTAACCTGGCGTGACGAGTGAGTGGAAAAATTACATCAATTCCCGTACGAACAATACTCAGTTAAGCCCGACCACCTAGTTTGTTTATGGTTTCTGTGAAGCGTTGCCACCTGTCTTTCTTCGTAAAACACTAGAAGACTTTGATGAGTGGAGTTTGAAACTGAGAAGCAAGAAAAAAATAAGTTCAACTGTAGGCTTTTATTTTTTGAAGGAACAGCTGAACAGGATAAAACTTACATGCAACAACTTGGATCTTGAGTGAGAATAACTCAACAACAAGATACGTATCAGTATTTCAAAACAGTCGTCATTAAAGATACTATCTCAGTTGCTGCCAAGTGCCTCTTTGTCGAAAACATAAAATATTTCGTGAAGTGACTCCCATTATCAAAGAGACGAAACTATTGGGTATCAGAAAAGACTATGTTTTTCAGAATGATAGTAGAAATTTATAATATTCTGTGTTCATCTAAAATAGCTAATAAAGAAAAACAAATTTATCACGAACACACAACCCAACCACAAAAATTCATCCATGTCTTATCAGGGCCAAAGGGTGTCCAAATATACAAAAGGTCTAAAGTGCAGTACTGCCTTAAAACGTATAACGGCATATCTAGACAAGTGCTATTAAGTGACAGACCAAATCGTCAGCAAAGATGACGGAATGTTCATAAACATTTGCCAAATCTTGTGGCTATTTGAAAAAAGTCATATCAGGAAGTCTTGGCGAAAACTGGCACAAATCAGTAATGCGACACTTTTGTATCTTACATGATAAGAAATGTTGAACGAGTGAAGTGGCCAAGGCCAACTCCTGTTATAAGTGCGTGCGCTGTCCAAAGATCTCTGTCAACTGTAGTCATTAAAAAGTGCTCAGTGCGAAGTGCTCAGTGGAAGATGGCTTTTAGACCTTATTAGACCGTATTAGGGACCTTAGCATCCCAACTCAATTGATGTAAAAACATTTATATACTAAGGGCGGCTTGCGTAACGAACTGCTTAAATTTTATTTAGCTAAACACGTTTACCGGGTTAAACACAATTAGCCTAAACGTGATTATGATTGTCTTGCACAAGATGGTTTCCGGGGCCATTTAACTAAACATTTAGCGCGTTGGTAACACAGTTTCATCCGTTCCATTTCACGTTTATTACGTCAAACTTTGGTCAAACTTTCATCAATCTGGATCGGTCTTTTGCGTAAAATGGAAAAATGTCTTTAAGTAGTGTCAAAACTGTCATTGCCATTCGGAATTTGGCAGTCACGTGTGATTTTTGTTTAGTATTTTACCGCTAAGGGCATTATCGAATTATTGGATTGATTTTGGTTTTGTAGATCAAACCTTATTATTTCGGGCTATGGAAAGTTACACAAAAATTATTGATAACAAGAAACTGACCAAACTTTTTTTATCAAGAGAGTCAAATAATGTAGTTCTTAGAGAAAGTTATCTTGCTGTAATGGGTCGGCTTATATACTCTATAATCTCTTCATCATCGTCTGAGAAGTCACATAAATCCATTATAATTTAAAAATCACGCAGAAATGCATAAACTAAATAAAACACTTTCTCACAATAAAAATAAGCTCGACAATAGCAACTACAGCTGACTGAATACAACAACAGATGGTAAATAAAAATGGCGCTAAAAACACTTTAAGTTTCGCTAAATGCCCATTTTTGGGCGTTTAATTTTGACAGTTCCGTAACTATGTTTAAGGGCTTAATTTTTGCTGTGCAAGATGCTAATTGTGTTTAGTTGCATAAATGTATTTATGGAGTCGGTAAACATGTTTAACTCATTCACTGCCACCACGATTTTCTTGAAGTTTATCGAGATGCCACCGTATAAAACCGCGGACACGCTAGGCGTGCTCGCGGCATTGCTTAGAAAAACAGATTTTAGTAAGTAAATTTATTATAACGTAATTCAAGGTTCTCAAACTTTTTTTACTAAAATTCCCATGCATAAATGAATAAAGTTTTATTGTGAACTGTAACATTGGCATTGTTAACAGTGCAAGTACATTTTTTTTAATAATATATTGAGTGACAATCATATTTAAACATATTTTCAGTCTTATATGAGTGAATTCATCTAAATTATTAAACCGATAAAAAGCTTTGAACTGCAGAAAGTTTGTTTACGTTATTTATCTCGTATTATCGTAATGTTGGTTGATTGGCCTTACCTAATTACATAAGTATGAATTAAATTCAAAATATTCAAATGAAATAAATTGATTTCTTATCTTTTTTTCAGAAAAGTTAAATTTGTACCGGAAACGGAAGATATTAATGATGACAAAATTTTTAGCGAGACAAACGAACATCAATTGATTTTTATATAATAGAGATAATTTTACTGTACGTGTGTATGTCACTGTGTGTGTATGTATAATTATATAAAGATATACATCGGATAGGTACGTTTTTTTTTCATTGATGGCGTATGGAGTTGTATAAGCGACTTCATATAAGTAGTATATCAGTCATGTGGTACCCATAACACAAGCTCTGCTTACTTTGGGGCCAGATGGTGCTGTGTGAAATGTCCGGCATTATTTATTTATTTATTATTTATTCATACATGACACAGTACTGTATACGGTAAAAACAACGGTTCGATAAATTATGACATTCCGTTTTGTCATCAAATACTGGTTAAAAATCTCATATCGCAAGCTTATAACTCTGAAATTAGCGAAGCATTTAAAAGAATAAAAAAGTTTGGGAACCTAAGGGTAGCTTCAGTAAGTGAACACACCTAGCGTGTTCTCGGCACTACAAAATACCTATTTTTCGTAAAAAAATCTAACTAGTTTTTTTAGGGAACCGCTTCAATATGCCATAGCCTATCCTTTAAAAATGATGCACTAAAAATTTGAACAGAAAATCTGGCCTAGTTTTGGAAATATAACCGAAACATTCAAAACACGCCTGGCGTGTTCTTGGCGTAGAGACTTAGATTAGCCTGAACACGCGAGGCGTGTCAGTGGCAGTGAATGTGTTAAGGATCCTTACGCAAGCGGCCGTAAATATGTTTTAATGCATTACTGTGGTCACTGAACTCTGTGTCCTTCATGGCTTTGCAACTTTTGCATAACAACACTTGTATGTAATCTGTGTCATGCGTGCAAGGACCAATTATTGTAATTAAAAATTATGTATGTCATCCTTCTTGTATGTTTTGCGAACTAAAGCTACAAGACACTGTGCTGCCGACATGACCGCCTGCTTTTGCCAGCTTGCGGTACGGACAAAGAAGTCAGCTTAGAAATCCGCAACGACGGCTTAGTGTGTGGTGGCCTTTAGCATATTTGAATAACATAC
The DNA here is from genome assembly GCA_948098915.1 of Lampropteryx suffumata. NCBI lineage: Eukaryota > Metazoa > Arthropoda > Insecta > Lepidoptera > Geometridae > Lampropteryx > Lampropteryx suffumata. The sequence continues at coordinate 3,153,551 of OX402545.1, forward strand.
AATATTGTTTGATGTTATTCGAATATTTGAATAACATACAATATTGTAAGTGCGTCTTGGTATTCCTTTTTATGAATATTAAAATAAATTAAACATAAATGTTCAGCGACTAACAGATAAACATTTGAATTAAATTTTTGAAAAAATAAATCTTAATGTTTTTAATGTTGTTAATAATTTTATCATAAATTATAATAATAGTCGCTTGGTCGCCATGTTCGTGACGTCATAATGTATAAGGAATTTCTCGATAGTACAATGTCAATGGCATCTACATGTAAATTTACTGAAATATCCGAGATTTATTGCAAAAAATAATACTTATAAGTAAATTTCGACGTATACTATACTATACCTGATGTGGATATATGATAACAAGATTTTCTTAAAAACGATATTCGGTTTAGTTCAACCATTTATTTCGACGTTTAACATATTGTGGAACATTTAAAAGCATTTTTGGAGTATTTTTGTAGTATTTGTACATAATGGTACGAAACAAGTACGATAACTCTCAAGGTTTGACATTGTTGATATATTTATCAATATATTGACGATAATAACAAGATTTAATTGATTAAAAGTTAAAACACTGAATCAGCTGTGTGCTACGATGAGTAGAAACTTACATTGTGACAACTGTGACAACTAACAGTGCAATAATGAAAAACAGTGCAATAATGAGATTTCATATAACATTACCGCACTGTTTTGGTTCCAAGCAAAAAATACGTCCTTTGTGATCGGTTTTGTAGTGATTAATGATAACATTACTACGTAGTTGAAAGAAAAGGTGTTTAAGTCACAGATGAACCCATTGGCTGGCTTAAACGCTTATCGGCCTATCATTGTTAATGTGTAGAGAATAATCTATACCTATAAAAGAGCTTAACCTTACTGACTGACTGACTGACTTATTCATCATCGCCAAGCCGAAACCGCTGAAGCTAGAAAGCTGAAATTTGGAAGGTAGTTTCCTTTTACAGCAAAACAACAGCAAACAGCAACAGCTATTTTATATATTTGTGTAGTTTTATACTAGTAAATTATTGTAAATCATTGATTTTCCATCAATTGTGTCCGGTGTCATTAAATATGAATAAATATTCTACTAAATCTATTTTTAATTTTGTAAAACCATTTTTTTATAGAGCTTTATACCTTGTAAGGTATTAAGCTCTTTCTGCTAAACATCAGAATTATCTACTGGTACTACTAGCGATAATGAGAACACTGGTGGTCTAGTAGTAGTAGCTCCGCCTTCCGATCCAAAGGTCGTGGGTTCGAATCCAGTCACGTACCAATGGATTTCTAATCGAAAAATGTATGTGCGCTGTACCACTACTCTCAAACGGTGTAGGAAAACATCATGAGGCATCACCAGAGGCATGTCGTAGAACCTAAAAAGTTTGAAAACATGTGTCAAGTGCACTAAAGGAGTCTCTGAAACTGGGAGAGTGAATGAAAATAACCAGTTATTCCGACCTCGCCTAGTGAGATTAGGGCAGAGAAATGATGACGACTAGAAAGGTTGTACAATAAATTATACCAACAAGTACCAGGTATATAGTGGCCTCAGTTTATCAAGCTTCCTACATAAAGTAGCCTATGTCTGTCCCCACCCGAAGATACCACCAGACAGACAGACATTTGCGAATTTATTACTATTATTAAAGCATAAAAAATATCAGAATTATTTAGATGACAATAAAGCTTGGGATGAATCTGCTCCAACTCGACTCGGCATCCGTAACAAAATTGGCAAGGATCATGCAAAAAAGTGTTAAGACCAGACTAGTGTCTTGCCGGATTCTTCTTGAACTGGGGTTAGGAGGAACCGGCACCTAGATTCACTAGCATGTAAGAAGACGATTCAAAATGGTCCTTGTGATTTTATTGAATAAAGATATGTTTTGTTTGTTTGTTATATTATTAGTATGGACAACTGTTTCACAAATATTGCACACTTCTGTAATAAAAAATTAAACACATTTTGAAGATGCAGTGGGCAGATAAGATACCATAATTACGTTTTAAAAACTAAAAAAAAAAGACTACATTAAACAAAAATATGAGCCGATTTAACAAATTGAGCCCATTAAACATTTCATCCACTATTTTTTCACCCTTGGGGATAAGTACGTAAATACCACTTCAGAGTCCACTTGAGAGTACCACTTGGATGACATATTTTTTCCAGCCATGATTTAAAACCCAAACTACTGAACCAATTTAATGAAAAAAATATTTTTTCAGATATTTTTTTTTTTTAAAGTTGGTTAAAAATAACGTATATTTGGAGCCCCCTGTATATATACGGTACTTGAATTGGTATTGTAATTAATCCAGATTGTATCTAGTCTACCAAAACTAAAGCTGATAAAACAAGCCTTGATAATAATGTTAAGGTAGGTAGGTAATAGGTATGAGATTTTTTTAAATTTCTAATGTCCAATTAGTAAACCGCTACTTCATTTTAAAAGATACTTTAATGACGTTTTCAACACTTTCCTAATACAATTTTGAAGGAAAATGGATCTCAAACCACACACCTACATCCACAATAACAATTTTTATATTTTGTTATTTTATTTTATTTAGGAACAAACTGTACTATTTTAGAATAATAATACACATTTTAGATAACACAGTGATGGCAAATGGTGGCAATTCGGTTGGTTCATTTCTAAAATTAGGAATTGTCTAAAATATATTTAGTTGTCATAGCATTTGTGAAACCTATTTGGTAGGTACCATCTAACTAAATTAGGAACGCTTAATTAAGTTAGATAAAATTTAATTAGGATAAGTTAGTAGCAGCAGAATACCAAAGGTTAATTTGACAGTTAAAAACTTAATTTTAGCTAAAATTAGTTAGGTTGGTGCCAACAGAATTGAGGCCACTTGACTAATATAGTGTCCACATTAAATTTTACATTAATGCTACTGAACTGAATGATGACAAGACATGAGGAATTAGCACCTAAATTCACCATTCCATCTTACCTAGTATGTAAGACGTTTCAAAGTGATTCTTGTGATTGCTATAAATAAAATATCTTTTGACTTTGACTTTGAATCAAAGCAGATTTCAGAGTTGTAGCTTCAAGGAATACAATTTTAACAAGTATATAATATTATATATATTATTATAGTATATATTTATACCACAAGTAATACAACTAATATGATTTACACCACATTTATAATTTATTTAATTATTTTAAAAAAAAATCTCATTATGTGTCATAAAGTGTCTGTATGCGACTGTATGTCTGTTTGTTTGTTACCTATTCACAGCTAAACGGCTGAACCTTGATGAAACTAGGTAAAGAAGGTAATATTGAATCTTGGAGAAGAACATCAGCTACTTTATATGCAGGTACCACATATTGGGACAAATGTTTGTATGATCTGCAAGTATTTGTCTTGGGTCTGGGTGTTTCTAAGTATAATATGTATATTTTTTACAAAAAAAACTATATAATTAATATATCAGTCATGTAGTACCCATAGCACGAGCTCTGGTTAAATTGGGGCCAGGTGATGCTGTGTTAAATGTCCTGTATTATTATTAGTACCTGGATGACAGTATAAAACATTGATAAATTGACGTTTTCTAAATATGAAACCTAGCTAGATCGATTTATCGCCCTCAAAACCCCCTGCATACTAAATTTCATGAAAATTGTTGTAGCTGTTTCTGAGATTATATATACATATATACAAGAAATGCTTGTTTAAAGGTATTAGATAGATTATATTATTGGTGTCTATTGTCCACCAATATTCATTTATTTAATGTGAAGCCACATGTGCAAGAGTGTGTGGGCAGCAGCAAGTACATAATGGCACTTTAGAACACACACATACCCTACACAATACAAACATCATGTTGTTCATGACACAAATGTTTGACTACAACCACAGAATACTTATTAGTACAAGTACAAAATGCAGACTTCAAGAAAACATTTATATAAATAGAGACTCTTGCTACGATGTAACAAAGTGCAATTCAGTGCACATGATTAGTGTCGAACATTATATTTACCTACATAAAGCCTCTTTTTCTACAGCATAACTCATCCAGTGCAGCAGTTCTCTACGAATTTGCCTAACAGTAAGGGTATGCCAATGTACTTGTAATCTCATACCTAATATTCACCACAATCAAGAATACAGAAGACAATTACTACCAACCAAGCTGTCATTTGTAATGTAAACTTATGTTCCTACTTGCTTGTGGCTGATATATTTTTTTAGGTGTATTTTAAGTTAAGTATGTATACTAGGTACTTACTTTTAGCTATTAAATACTTACCTATTACCTATCAAGACTGGTGGATGGATAATTTAGATCAAGAATGGTCATACACAAATGCTTGAGCTACAGTGTAGTGTAGCACATTTCAAGGTTCCGGTTCATACTTCCGGGATAGTGATCCATTTTTAGCTAATCAAACAGTCATGTAGCATTGAAATCAAGGGTAGGCAATTCGTTTAATTCTTATCTTTAAAGAAGATAAATAGAAACGTTGTAGATACTCAAAAGTAAGTGATGAAAATAGAAAATTGGGCCGCTTTTTCTAAGGACTCTCACACAATACTTTATTTAAATGTTTAGAATAAATAAGTAAATACATAAGAGAAAATCAATCTACCTAACATTACCTGGTTTTCTTGAAAGTTAGAAGACCATTCGGCAGTCCACGTCTTCACAGCGAACATATTCGAGTTATCGTTTATATTACTCAAAAGATCAACAACATCCATTGTACAAATTGAATTCTAATTCACACAATAAAAATACGAAACGAAAACACTACATTCTACACTAACTAACTCACACTAGCTTAGATAGATTCGCAGTACGCTGTCGGCTGTACGCTCTAGCTCGACCATAGAGAAATACACAAACTATAGGATGCTGAGAAATACTACATACATGACACATGAGCAGCTCGATTTGACAAACGATGGCTTGTTGCATACAACAACGTAACTTGTGTTGCGACAAGGTGGTAGCAACAGGCATAATGGAGAACACAAAAGGGTTATAATGTTACACTAAAACATAGCTAACATCAAAGCATAGATTACGTATGTTATATTCGTTTATATTTCATGTGAATAGATTTCCACAGTATTACCGAAGTTATTACTGCTAGTAAATTTAGATTTTTTTTAAATTTTCACGATTTCGCGTGCTCCCTGCGTGACATCACGGTTCGTCTGTAATCGCCCGTGCGGCAGCTCACCATAGTGAACTGTGAAAAAACGCGCTTGCGCATTCTATTACATCTGTCGCCTATTGTACCTGTTTGTTAATTTGTGAATTGTTGTAACAAATCATAATTATCCGTAGTTGTAGTGTTCATTTTATAAATTCCTGTAGATTCCTACCTATAAGTTATACGCTATGGAAAAAGGATTTCAGAAAGTCCAGCCGAACAATCAACCAAGAGTGGATAGCTTGATGGTAGCTCAATATTTTATAAAAATAAGGATTTTAGGGCTGCCGGAATTCGTAGAATAAAATATCGTCTTTTATTTGATTATGTTAAAATAGAAGACTTACAAGTTACATAGGTAAATACCCACATACATACCTACCTATTTCGAACTTTAAACTGAATGTGGTACCTATTAACTGAGCTACCTATTAACTTCATGGACTAGAGAAAAATATACCTACCTAATTGTTTTAGTTACCTGGAATGTGCATAACATTCCATGGTAGGTAGGCAGTAGATAAATACCTGTGGTGAGAAATTTGAACATTTTCGGATACGAAGTTATAATGAAATCAAGGATAACCAACCTTCGGCCCGCAAATAGTTGACATGTATTAGTTATTTTTTATTATTATACTTATTTGTTTCAAGGTCAGAAAGAGAGAGATACGGAGACTTTTTATCTTTAGGTGGCAAACTACAGTATACCTTAAGTCTCTGTACCTTTATGACTTACTATATTTGTTATGTTTAATGGATTTTTTTGTGTTTCTTCATTGTAATATATGTATCTTCCGTTCATGTGATTCCAGTCGTACCTTCTAAAGGGTTAATATCGACGCTTTTAACTTGATCAGTTATTAGATCATCCTGTATATAAAAATATAGCTGTTCAAGATCATGAAGTGGACACAATATTTTCAATTGATTTAGTTTTAAGTTGTGCTATAACAGACCGTTTAGGTTTTTCAACTAATCTGTTTGATTTGCAAACTTATGAGGCATGATGTAAATTTTGAGTTTAAGTGGTCTTCCAACTATATCATGCTTCACATAATTTAGCTGTCCATGTCATTTTCCACCTATTTTTATTTTTATTACATAAATATTTTCTTTATAATTAAAGAAAATATTTATGTAATAAAAATAAAAATGAAAACCATATTGTAATGGATAGGTTCCCGTAGCTATTATATAGGTTGATGCCACATACGGATACATAAACAAAAGGCTTTACTTATAATAACAGGTTCCGTCAGTTCTTAATAATGTACATGTTATTCTTACGATGATATTAAGTAAAAAAAAATGCGGGCCGTAAGTTGCATATATCTGCCAAAGTATTGGTATATTCGACATTTCTATACCTACTTACTATATTTTGCGACCCACCAACTACTGTAGGGTGAATAGTACGGTCTTAATACAATCATACTGACAATTGTATAGAATAATATTAACATTTTTTTCATGCATAATTTTACTGTGACATTATAATAACAATTTAATGTAGTTTTATAAGTTTCATTGTTTGCATATAAATAATTAATTAGTGTAATTGGTATTTTCGACGTTCTAAATGATAATTAAATAAATAAATAAATACTTACGTATTGTATAGGTTGGTACCTACTTTTGACTTTCAAATTACATCTTGGAAGACTGTACGTTCGTGTCATGCGAAATAACCCTAAGTTACTTACAAAAAAAGGGATTTCTCCCACTTTTTCCCAACAAAAGATCTAATTTAACTAAAACTAAACATATTAAATTACTTTGCCAAATGTAATTCATAGCCTCACCAACATTGAAATTAATGAAGAGGCAATGAATCTTGTAGACGTCCCAATCTTCCTATGTATTTAATATTAATATTATCCTACTAATCCTACTAATTATTATAAACGCGAAAACGCACACACACGCGCTGCAAAAACCGTTAGAACTACACGAAGTACTAATCCTGCGCAGACGAAGTCGTGGGCACCAGCTAGTTATTAATATATTAAAATAGATGCATAACTACAGTGGGAACCACAAATTGAAACACTTGCTGGTAGGCTTAGTTCAGCTGCATATGCAATTCGTACTATACGCTGGCTCACTAATGAAGCTACAGCTAGAATAGTTTATTTCAGCTACTTCCATATTGTTATGTCATATGGCATAATTCTTTGGTGAAAACCAGCTGATATTCAAAAAATATTTGTTCTTCAAAGTAGGGCAAAAAGTGCTTTTTATAAAAATGAAAACGCAACATTATGAGAAATATTTAATGAAATTATAATTCTCACAATAGCTTCTCAATATATAATATATGAAAATGTATTATACATTCATAAAAATATATATGGGTTTCAGCAAAATAGTAATCCCTATATAATGAATATAAGGAATAGAAACAAATTTTACATCCCTAGGTTACGGCTAGAAAAAGTAACTAAGTCCTTTATGGGGAACACGGTATGGGGAACACGATCTTTAATAAGCTTCCTAAACTGCAACTGAACTACCTATTAAGAAATGTAAAGCTTACATAAGGGTAGGTTTTTGAAGAAAGCGTATTATAAAATAAATGACTATATTCTTACCAGTTCTTCTCAGACTTGGATTAGGAAGAATTGGATTGAAGATTGAATCTAAATCCACTTAGTAAGTATGTAAGACGTTTCTAAGTGATCCTTACAAAGTAATACAATCAAAATATTGTATTGAATAAAAGTATTTGAATTTGATTTTGAACATGGTAAACCTTAGACGAGGTCACTGGTCGCTACTAGTAAAAATGTTATTCATGCTAAAAAAGTGTCTCTACCAGTGGGTGGATTTTTTGACAGTGACAATCAGTAAATTTTGTTTATTTACAAAAATAATAAAAATAAATAATAATAATAATTCCGGACATTTCACACAGCATCGTCTGGCCCCAAAGTAAGCAGAGCTTGTGTTATGGGTACCACATGACTGATATACTACTTGTATACTTTTTTTTTATATACATACATATTATACATAGAAACACCCAGACCTGAGACAAATACTTGCAGATCATACAAACATTTGTCCCGCGGCGGGAATCGAACCCTCAACCTTTTGCGTCTCAGCCGGACCTAAGCCTACTGCGCCACGGAGGTCGTCAAAATTTACTCAAATTATGACTATAAGACAGAATTTTATGTTAAATCCAGTGCAATTGGACACGCGGAAGCCATTTCTGAATATAAGCCAAATTACTACGTTAATAATATCACGACTATGAGCGTAATCAAACTTGTAGGTGGGTGACAGGCAGGCTAAAAGGCAATGGCTGACTCGGTTATTTTGCCAACTTGCGACTGTTACTGCAGTCGCCACTGCTGATTACATGTAATAACTAACAAGCGCTGCAAATTGTAATAAATATAAATACTGGTAGATAAGGTTTAGAAGGCTGCTAGCATCATAAACCTGAGTGTGTTTCTTATAAATTCCTGTTTTCCAGGAAAATTTAGAGGTGTATGGCGTGTAATGCGAGATATGTGGATTTCATTCGCAAAGAAAATATGGTAGTGATCGGATTTTTATGGCTAGATTTCCCCTGGATGAGGAGCGGTGAGTAGAAATTAAACCAATATATCAATTTATAGGCACCTAGTAGTACCTACATCATTTTGGAACAAAATATTATTATAATAACAGTAATTTCAGTAATAGAAGGGTGCATCGAAACATTTTACAAACATCGATATTTTTTCGATGCTTATAATTGTAAAAGTGGGTGAAGATCGGTTTAAAGAGTTTATTCTCATAAGAACACAGATACAGTTCACTTATAATGAAAATTAAATTACTTAATTAACTGGTACATAACTAATGTACCTAAGTAGGTATTTCGTTAAGCTAGTGGCAAAGCATGCAGTACTTAAAAACTATAACTTAATAACTAGGTAAGTAGCAAGGTTTTTGTTTGCAAAAGAAACATAATTTCAAAAGATAGGAATATATCGACACACTCAAACTATAACAGAATTAATAGGGTAGTCGAATAGTTTATGAAGCGGAAGTTTTTTTTACTACCATCACTTTACTCGTTATTATAAACTTGTGTGTTTACTTGTTATTATAAATAGACTGCGATTGAATGCAGAGTGCAGAGCTGTGTGTGTGTATGTAAGCACCGAGCGCGTAAGGTGGTGTGAAAAAAGTGTACCTTTTACGAGCCCTCTATGCTTTAGTATTATAGTTCGAGAGACAATCGTTATTTTAAGATTTTAAAAGAGAGTTTTTTTTGTTTGTTGATTATGTACAATTTAAATGTAAATTTATTTATTATTAATAATCCTATAGAAAACATGCATAAGTAATTATTTTAGAAATGAGCCTTATTATGAATATTTAAGTAGTATTTTATTGGTGTTATATTTAGCAATTTTAGATTGAGTCTACGATAAATTGTTTGAGCTGTTTTTTAAACATGTTTAGGCTTACACATTCTTTGATTTTGTGTGGTAATTTATTGTACATTTGAGTACCTTGGAACATAATGTTCATTTGTCCATATCTTTCTGTTCGGGGGGGTCGCACATAAAGTTTATTTTTGCACCTTAGGTTATATTTAATTTGGCATTTAAATTTAAAGATGGCAGGCAATGAGGACTTATTAATTGAAAACCTTAATGAATTAAAACTTGTTTGCAGAAAGCATTTTGTTGATAAAACCTTCCAAAAAAAGAACACAGTTAAACAGCCTAGCCATGGTAAAAAGAAGCATCAAAGGTTTGAAAAGCCGCAAGCGAATGGGTCTATTTTAAAAAGTAAAAATGTAATTTCTTATCTGATCGTTTTTTATTACAGGTATTATTATGATAATCAGGAAGAGGACGTACTTATATATATTTTTTTAAATAAATTTGTTTGATTATTTTAATGACATGTTATTATTGACCCCAAATCTATACTGAGCCTAGCACCTTGTTTTGTGGTGTTAAATGAAACTTCTGGAGTTTCATTTACCACCACAAAATGATAGTTAAATCAATACCACTTAAGAATTGCAACCGTGGGTAGGTCAGGTCATTCATCGATATCGATAAATTTTAAATGTTATCGCTGAACAGCCCTATTTCGTTTATGTTTGGTTGCCTATATAAGTGTACCTAAGGATTGACACTGACGTAAGTGTTAGTCTATATTAATCTATGGTGTCCCGACTCTTCATATAGGATATTGCATTGCATGTGCATACTCTTAGGTGGCAGTGTTGCCAGTTTAGGCGACTTATCGCCCTTTAGGCTATCTCGACAGGTGGCGGGGCGACCGAAAAATGCGGTCGCCGACTGGTCGCCGTTTAGGCTATTTAAGAAATTAAAAATTATGATGTTAGGCTACATCCATCATATTTTTTTTTACAATTACAATAATAACTAGGCACAAAATGAATAAACCGGAATGTTTATTTCATTCAGTCAATGTCAGTTGCTGAGAATGTCATTTATTTTTTAATAGAGTGAGAAGTGAATCAAATGGTGGTAAGTTGGACGGTAAGTGTAAGTATGGTAAGTTGGATGCATATTTCGCGGCATTTAATCAATCAATAAATGGAGGAATCCTTGATGATGTTATTTTGTTAGCAGTCGACGAGTCGACGTTTTATTTTATAATAAAAGCTTTAACCCTACATAATATAACCATTAATGGTAAAACAGTTAATAAGTCTAGCCGTTTTTACTATGTTGCTTTATTGTTGTTGAAGTGAAAACTTCTTTTAGCGCGGTACGCATATTTTTAGATGAGGTTAAACCTCTTAACTCGCGACACCGTTACCGAGACGCAGCCGGCTGCTGCGCTCGCCCCATTTGATTATAAACCTTAATTCACATGTTTACAGTCTACTTTTGTATGAAGAAGTTTACTGAGTTAGGTTCTTTGATATTATCTACATTCTGAACAAAAACATAAAAGAGTATTATATGTATTTTAAAGTTTCTAATAACTAATAAAATACAATTCATAAATAAAATGCAATTTATAACCCAATAATCCATGCAAGTACCCATCTAAAAAATGTGCAACCCGTTTTTTTTATTTTATTACTGAGACTCTACAGGAAAAATAACATTATATGCTTACATTATTCACTTTCAATATTTTAATTATCAAGGATTAGTTATGTATGTTTCATTTCCTGTTGAGTCTAAGCAAAAAAAAATATCATAGTATTATTACCCGTATTAGGCGTATATTACGTATCTTTGAATTAAGCAATGTGGTGTATTTATAAAATAAGCCTACATTTTTGTATAAAAATAATTGGGCGATTTTAGTCTACTTTTTGTATTTTTTTTGGCGATTTGAACCGAGCTCCATCTGGCAACACTGTTTGGTGGTCGTGGTGGTCGTTTGGTCGTCGAGACTCGTGGGAGAGGTCCTTACACGAAAATCGAAATAATTAGGAATTAATTAAATGTGATATTTCTTCTCTAATCAATTCGTTATTGTATGAGTTGCTGGAGTACATCTCTGATCTAGTATATTTAAAAGTAACCGTAAGTACTAAACATAATTATAGTAAGGCGTCCTCTCCTGTCATTCTATGGCGTCGTAGATAAAAAACCACGTTATTTTCTCGTTTCTAGATGTCTTCAAGATACCGTGAATGGGATCTCACTTGCAAAGTGTACGTTGGTAATTTGGGTACAAACGCCTCAAAGTATGAAATTGAGAAAGTATTCGCAAAATATGGAAACATCAGGAACGTGTGGGTTGCGCGTAATCCGCCTGGGTTCGCGTTTGTAGAGTTTGAAGACCCGCGCGACGCTGAAGACGCAACGCGAGGTCTAGATGGAACGTAAGTGTTATAATTTTTACCGGATAATAAATTCGGTGACTATAAATATAATTATTCGGATCCACACCCACCATAAGGCGGCTTCCAATCGACGTGCGCCATTTTGTTTTAATTTTGATTTCACATGACCCGAATTTATCTAAATCAATGATAAAAAGATACCTATGCAGTCTCGAATGTTTCGAGTTTCCTTACCTTGTTACTTACATGATGAACATAATGCACGTAAAATTAAATGGTGGACTAGGTACTTCACATTTGAATTTTATTATATCCCCTGGGTAAATTTGTAGTTTTTTTGTTTCTAAAAACCAAGACAATGCACACTCCTTAGATCCGTTTCATTCTCGATGTGAAACGCTTGAGTCATAAGTGTGCGACAGCACGGTACCTCCAATTCAAGACTGACATGAGCTATTTTGCTGAGTATAGCTATTGTCTTGAGATGGGGAACACTTCTCAATTACTTATAATTATTATATAAATAGCCATAGAGTTAAGATAAAAGCTTGGTTATAATTTCAGCCGCTGCTGTGGGACTCGTATTCGGGTTGAAATGTCCAATGGCCGAACTCGAAGAGACTGCAGGTATGTTACAACTGTTTTGAAATTATTATTTCAATAAATTTTGACATTACACATTGGTATAAAAAAAAGAAAGCTTTCTATTTCAATGTCAAATGTGAATTTGCATCTGTATAATTCAGACTGGTGTGTGCTTTAGTTAAAGTCAACTTTCACTGTTTCTCTTTGCATGTAATACCAACTGTGAACAATGAGTTTTATAATTTGTATACTCCAAGTCACAGCGAAATACTAAACGTGGTGGGTGTTGGAACGTTTACAGGTCCATTTTATCAACCAACCACCACCACACCAACGACCTCACCACACGTCTTCACCACAACTACGGCTCGTTTGCCAATATGACATCCGCGAACGCCGCTCGCCACATCCTCAACTTCTGCCGTCGCCTCTCCGACCTTCTACGCGCAACGGCAGTCAACTGCGCCCCTATAACTGTCCTAGCAGCCGTCATCTAATCCCGTCGAATCCCCCATGGATTTGAGCTACTTAGTGCCTCAAGGCATCCCAACATTGAAACTGAACCCCCCGACGCTTCGACTGCACACACGCGAGCCGCACCGAGCAAACCTTACTGCAACTCCCTACTGCAATATCTCTCGCTTATTTCAACGGAGATAGCATGGGCTCGGTAATTCCCTCGGCCTCACAGCAACACATCGGTCAACCTTCAGCTCACCGCATTTGGGTACTATTTCAATCCTATACCTACTTAGAACCTTGCCTTACCTGTAGGTACTTTGTGAATATATTGTATTTAGTAACATTGAAGTCGAGACGTAAAGAAGAGTAACGTAGACGTATGATAAATAGCTCACACTAATAATAATAGGTTTCTCGAACACAACGCTGAGGTGCGCGCGACGTTCTTTTTCGAGAATGTTAAGTTAATACTATAGAGTGAAAACATTTTAAATTTTGTGCTAAGATAACATGTGCAGCTACGATTTTTGTCACAAAATATTTTTTTGGGGAACAACTTCATCAGCTCAAATAATAAATTGTCAAAACTCTTAACTGCACATCTATCACATACAGCTGAGTGGGCTATTGGCAAGACTTTCTAAAACAAAACAGTTGATTATTCATTGTTATTCAAGTCGACGATTCGAACTATTTTGTATTGAATTCTAAATCATAAATAAATATGAAACTTGAAAACCCAGAACATAACTCTGGAAACAAAATCTTAAGCTCCTCAGTTTCATTAATAAAACCACAGAAAGTCATGCTAAGCCCATTTGCTGCTGTCGACTAACAATGATATTTCGCAATCGGCAGATCGCGTAGTCGCAGTCCCCGTCGCCGCCGTTCACACTCGCGAGGACGCTCAGGATCCCCGCGTCGGTCGCCATCCGTCAGAAGACGGTCTCCTTCCGTGCGTCGCTCCAGATCGCGCGAACGTCGCTCACGATCTGCTAGCAAGACCAGGTGAGAACATAATATACAATCTGTAGGAAACTGATAAGTAGAAGTGTAGTGACAGCAATGTTCGAGAAATAAGTAGCAAGTCACCAAAGCTCTTATTAAGGAAGCTGTTGCCTTTTACTCGCCTGTCGGGCACTTACAGGCGAAAACACGCACAATAGAAGCGTACAAAGTGTGTTTGACACAACTGCGTGAAATATTAATCTCATTCTCTGAGCATAGGCTCACTTCTCTGTTGGTGGCTCTGCCTTTAGCGCTCTGATACCCACGCTGGAGAAACATTACGATGATGTTTTTCTGGGTCTGGGTGTTTTCAATAAAAGATGTATTTCTGAGTCCATAGCTGTTCTAGTATAATGTATCTAGAACACATTATCAGTATAATGTAACATTGATCATTTTACACAGTTCTCCACTCTTTTTATACGCGATTTTAACCCACTTTAAACGGCCAGATTTCAATCAAAGTTTGCACACCTGTCAAACCGATGACAATGCAATAGATCTAAAAAAAAAATATCCGATTATCCTAAAACTAAAAAGTAGAAAATAAATAATGGTTAAAAAACCTAAAAAACACGCTTTATATAGAAACCAAACTAAAAAATAGAAAATAAATTTTAATAAATGTACTTACATTTATTAAAATCAATTAGAAAAAAATGTTTTATTTAAAAAAAAAGCGTGGAGTGCTTTTTAAGATATTATCGAAATGATCCTTCTTCTCATATCTGTCATTGAAATATTTATAACTATTGACACCATGCACCCCACGCTTTTTTTTAAATATAACATTTTTTTCTTACTTACATTTATTAAAATTTATTTTCTATTTTTTAGTTTGGTTTTCTATATAAAGCGTATTTTTTAGTTTTTTTTAACTATTATTTATAAGTGGAAACTACCAGTGTTGATGCTAAGGCAGTCAACTAGATAGAACTTCAGGAATAATATTTCGCTGTTTTAGCAAACAGGCCAACAAAGCACCACAGTATCCGCACCACAGTATTGGTGAACTTTAGATTCCTACAGCTTTTATCTAATCAAATAATGGATCCTCGTTTGTTTTACTTTTCAGATACTGAATGAACAAGTAACGGAAAGATGTATAATCGGACAAAAATAGGTTAGATTCCTGAACATTTGTATTTAAGTTATAAAGTGAAAGTGTTGTAATGATAGAAAATTAACTTATTTCTTTTTTAAATAAAATTAGCAGCTTTTATAGCTATGTTTATCTACACCTAGACTTGTATAGAGTAAAAATTAGGCAGTAGATATCCTACAAAGTTGTGCAATTTGTATCAGAAATTG
The DNA here is from genome assembly GCA_948098915.1 of Lampropteryx suffumata. Classification (NCBI taxonomy): domain Eukaryota; kingdom Metazoa; phylum Arthropoda; class Insecta; order Lepidoptera; family Geometridae; genus Lampropteryx; species Lampropteryx suffumata. The sequence continues at coordinate 3,168,941 of OX402545.1, forward strand.
ACTCTTATTTATGTAATGTACTTTAAATTAAAGTGATAAGTAATTAAACTAAGTACTTATTAAGAATAAAAAGTATTTTATTCAAATACATTTAGAAAACAATAAAACATTACCCTTCTTTTTAATAATAATAATAATAATAACACATTTTATTTTACACAACCATATTATGTAGTCTACTCGTACTAAACATCACACATAATGTAGAAGACATTCATTATTATGTTATTATTTTGTTTATAACAATACTATTTAAGATCGGACGCACATGTTGGCGTATCGTGACTAATAATTATTCAACATGTGAACACTTACAACTATACCTTATATATAGTGAATAATAAAATCGACTCCAATATAAAATTAGTACAGATTCATATAAAATACATGTCAAAAAGTTAAGCTATCTAGGGGCTGTTTAAAAACTGTCTAGATACCACAGCCAGAGGGCAGTGTCAGTGCTTATATGAGGAGCTAGTTCCTAATAAGTCCTAAATTCCTAATTCCAAAACTAATCTTTCTTCATACTAACCGGCTGCTGTTTCCGACTTTGAAAGAAGTCAAAGTACACATAAGTTCCAACAGCTACAAAAGCAGCACCAACCACATGTAAAACAGTTAAGCTGTTTTTAAAAACCAGAGCTGATATTATCAACGAAATGAATTTACGCAAAGTTAGTACAAAAGATACTGTCACGGAGTTTTCCTTTGTCGCTAGCTCGTGAACGGAGTGCGTGCAGCAAAATTGTGATATGATCGATAGGGCGATCAGTAGCCAGATGTCCACGTCGAGGTTTACGGCGCTTTCTTTAAGTTGAGGGGATATTGCAAGGAATAACGGCAGAGGTAGTGCGTATGTATAGAATAGCATCTGTGAACGGAAATATGTGCAGGTATTAATTATAGACGAAACTAAGCGTGACCTGTAAGTTTATTTTGATATACCCACGGAATCTTAATTAAACTTAGCATTATTTGATGTTAAGCCACCAAGATCTAACAGACTAAGAATACCTAATAGAGTACCTAGCATGGCAGACCGTTAGAATAACTACAGAGATCTACAATTTATTTGGCATTTTTAAAATAGGAGTGACTTACATGGAACATGTAATACATTAATATTGTTATTTCTATTGATGCCTGGTTAATTAACAGACAGGATATTGTGAAATTAGGCATCAGCCTTTGCTGTGAACTTGGAGTGATAGGTTAAAGAAGCACCCTCTATTTTAATTCCACTAGCAATTTCTAGATTCCTATCTGATGTTAATTGTTTCTTCATTATCATTATCATCAGAAATAGATTATTTGCTATTATCATTATCATCAGAAATAGATTATTTGCTATTATCTTAACCTGGTCAATTTCGTCAATCAATACCCGATTTACAAACCTCATCCGAATGCTTTCCATACTTGGAATACAACAGCTCCTGCTGCAAACCAGTAAAGGCGCCTGTAAAGAGTGTGGCTAGCAACACCGACACCCCTGCACACCACCACACAAACTGACCTGGGAAATAAACTATTAAGTTCAGAATTACAATTCAAAACTATTTTGCTTCATGCAATTACAAGGCCCACTTAAAACATAAATACTGGGTTAGTTTATGTGCAGATTCCTAGAGATAGGTGTAGGTACTTATGTTTTTGGGACGCTTGAGGGTAAATGGATTACTAAACATTTTTTTATGGCATCATGCATAGGTCATAGGATGCTTACAGTACCAGAAGCTTCATACTCGGGCTACCAGCTCTTCAAAATAGGTTGTCAAGTTTTTATTTATTTATTCCTTTAGCGCATGGAGATGACCTGTATTACAGGGTTTTCTAAAATTATAATAGCTTTATTATTGTTATTCTTTTGGTGGCTGCTGTGGCCCTTATTGCTAAATGTATGGTACATGATACAGCTAAATTAGTTATCAAATCAGTAGTTCTTATCGGATCATCAAAGTTAAGCAAAACTTGTGTGCAATTTTAATATAATATGGACATTAGATTGTATCTCGGGGAAGCAACTAAATTTACTATATGTATTAAATGATACCTTTGCTTTGCTCTGTAGGGGCTCCACCATACATTGCTACTGCCACACCGATGGTTATTAAGATGGAACCAATGGCATTGTTGGGTTTAGGGTACTGTTTCTTGGAGTAGCAATAGACCAGCATGCTGGCAGGTGATGATGCTGATCTGAAAGTAGAGATTGTAGTGGAATTATTATTATATTCCAAAGTTATAATAAATAATGTCTGTGTTCTGTGATAATTTTAGCCTGCAGTACCTACTACTTGGCGCAGGCTTCCAGTTCACCAGATAAAAAAGTAAAATAACCAGAACAAATGCTATGCTGTCCCCACTGGTAAGGATACTATTTTATTTTTATTTAATAAGAGGTGTAACTGACAGTTTAACATGCCCTATGAAGAATGGAGGCATTCTTAATTTTCTAAATAAAAAATATTTTGTGGAAGTCATCGAAAGTCCCAAAAAGTCATTTAGTAACAGGTATGGCAGAGATTACCAAATCTGAACACATTAATTTATTACCGTATAATCATATGTAGTGTAGAAGGCACATGCAAAGCATAAACATAGTTATTTGCCACACTTGAAACAAAAAACAAAGCAACAAGTTTTGTATACTGCTTTATTGGAATCTTTGGACTTACCTGAAAATACATAAATAAGGTAAAAAATATTATGAAGCAAACTGAACTAAGTATGAAGCTGTATGTAGTATTTTTGAATTCAGGACAGCAAAATAATCAAATAAGTTATCACAACAATTTATAACTGATTTCACAAATATAATTTATAATTTAAAACATGCATTTCTGCAGATTTCACTTCAACCTTCTGGCTGTATATGATAGACAACTTACCGTTCCAAACTTTGAAATTACTATAAATCCGTAAATTGCTATAAAAAAAAACTGCATAAATGTTACAAGATTTGCAGATTGCGGTGTCCTCGCCATCAGAACTTCCATGAGAAAAGCACTAGCACCGCACCCAATGACCACTTTCAAAATACTTTTTATACTGTGCATTTTGGTGAATTTAGAAATAATTATTTCTAATTGAAGGTATATTTGTTTGTTGTGTAGGTATTTATTTCTTCTCTCGTTCGTCTTTTAATGACTTTAAATAAAATACCCCAAATTCATTATTTTACTCCACAACCACAACGCTCTTGGCAAAGTTAGTATTAGTAACTACCTACCTGACTGTGACTGAACTTGAATTGAATAGAATAGGCAAGGCAATAGGAATTAGGAATAGGCATTAGGCATAGGCACGTGGAGTGGAACTTGTTTACTTTTGATTTGCTACTTGGCTGCTTGTGTGTTTGTGTGTTTGTGTGTGTTTGTGTGTGAGTGTGTCTGCGTGTGTGTGGGCTTGTAAAAATCCATGAGCGACAATCTCAAAGAGTACATATATGCTGAGGGACACCATAAACAAAAATAGACCAACCCTTATGTCAATGTCAAAATGAGGCTAATTTCTATAGCCTGCTCAAAACGAAATAGGGCTTCCAGCAATAACATTTAAAATGTATCGATATCGATGAATGACCTGACCTACCCACGCTTGGAATATACAACAAGTGCTTAAAAAGTTATTTGTTGGGATAAGAGTGAGTGAGTATTGGACAAACTTATAACGTGACATTGGCGAAATTGTGGTCACTTTTAAAAAGGCCATACAGCAAAAATTGAATTGGGTATTGGACAGGCTTTTATCTACAGGAGTGCCCCTCTGATGCGTTATCAACTTATCATCATCCTAGTTCTTCTTTTCTTCTTCGTTATAGAGGTTCGTGGCATGGGGCATCATAATGATATCAGTTTTGTCAATGTCAAGTGTTTAGATTGCTTATTAGTAAAACGTCAAGTCGTATGTTAGTGTTCGTCATTTGTTATTTTATAAAAAATGGTAGGTAATGGTAAAATAGTGTCATTTAGGTATATAAAATAATTATTTTTGCTCGAACCACAAAGAAACACAAAACTTTTATTCTAATTATTCACACCTGAGTCATAACTCTAGTTTTAGAAGAGCTGAGAACTCTTCGACAATTTATTTATGTACGGTACGTGCCCCATTGAATTCGATGCGATTGTCTAATTCACAGATTACTATAGGCTCAGTTGATGTAATGGACTTGAAAGAGTCCTTGTATTCCGTTGTATAGGTACCAACCTGATTTCCACTGGTACTGATGCCAAAAAATATATAAAGTAGGTATATATGTACGATATCACAAATAGTACATGATCGATGACGAGGGCACGAACGAAGAGAGGATTTATATAGCAGCGGATGAAATCAGGCTGTAGATGATGATGATGAGATGCGTAATTTTGTTCCACCCCCAATATGGCTTTGCAGATAAACATCCCATCAATTATAATTCATCTTTAGGAAAAATATAATTATAAATTGTTTATGTACTCTATATGTACTCTATATGTACGTATGTACATATGTTATAAAAGCTATCGTCAGTAAACCGACTTTACAGACAACCAATTTATTATGCAATTGATAAGTACTAGTATGTAGATGTAGACTAGATAAAGAAGACTACAAGTAATAAAAAAATCACAGAATATAGAATATATAGTATAGAGCAATATTATAATTTATTTATTAGGACATGGCACTTTCATACCATTATCCAGTCAAAAATAGGAATCGAACCCACAACCTTGCAGAAGCAAGAGTCGTGTTGCAGGTTGAGCGTCAGCAAGCTGAACCTATAGCAAGCCCAAAACGCAACGATAGCGCGTTCTAATTTTTCCTGTGGTGACATCTAGTTATGATTTTGGAAAACTTTTTGTAACGACATCAAAATTTGATTATTCATTTTACATTACTTATATTAGCGTAACGGGACTCATGAATAAATGAGTCTTCTTCTTTGCCAAAATTGACGTGACAACGTCTAATAAATCGATGAACGCCGGCTGCACGCCGGATGACTCATAGTAACATTACGATCGGAGCGAGAGCGCTGCACGAGCGAGCGAAGGGCACGATCGGCTTGCGCCGCATCTATCTCTCTTCCACTTCATTTCATCAATGTTTTGTTATGTATGACGTTGTCACGTTAAGCTATCGTCCGTAAACCGACTTTACAGACAACCAATTTTTTATGTAATTGCTAAGTACTAAGTAGCCAGAGCCAGCCTCTAGTCTAGTAGGTAGACTAGATAAAGACTAGGGATAATAAAATCATAAGAAGAGTAAAGCTATAGAGCGATATTATAATTTATTAGGACATGGCACTTTCATACCATTATCCAGTCAAAAATAGGAATCGAACCCACAACCTTGCAGTAGCAAGAGTCGTGTTGCCGGTTAAGCGTTAGCAAGATGAACATATAGCAAGCCCAAAACGCAACGATAGCGCGTTCTAATTTTTCCTGTGGTGACATCTAGTTATGATTTTGGAAAACTTTTTGTAACGACATCAAAATTGTATTACTGATTTGATTATCATATTACTTTACATTACTTATATTAGCGTAACGGGACTCCTGAATAAATGAGTCCTCTTCTTTATTCATTCAACGCTACGTATGTACTACGCCAAAAAAAAAACACCTCAGTACCATCTAATGGTACATTCTAATGGTACCACGGTAATGTTTTGATAAATATATCCTATTAACAGCCAAAACTCAGTGTCTAGGACGAGTTACCTACCAAAACGTTAATTATTACGTTTTATAAGTAATTTTAAACCTTATAAAACGAACAGACACATTTTATTTTGTAAAACTATCAAAAACAAACTCATGAAAAAATTACGTTTTACGTTCAGTTCCACGCAAAAAAACCACATAGTAAACACAACCTGGCTATTTTATGTTTATTTTTGTTAATATTTGTTTTTATATATATATTTCATTCGATTTAGCTCGAAGTACTCTGTGAATTAGCTTCAAGTGCCGATTTTAGTTCCACAAAGTTTCCGCTAGGGCACTGCATATAAATATTTGTAATTTATAAACAGACGAATGTTTTTATTGTTTCAATACACTATCAAAACCCGTACAAGGCTTATTATTATTTCTCCACTATAAAGTGGGGATCTCAATTCGGAAACTGACATACTAAGTGACGTCTTCTAGAGTTATTTTTAATAAAATAGCCTTATTATATCTTATTTTGGTTCCTGTACCTATATGTTTTGAGATAATTTTTGGTCGTCTTGCGAAGCAAACAATCCGCTCTCATATAATTTATTTTTTTGCGGGTTATTTCCGGTTTAATAAGTAATTTTGGTGTTTTTATATAAAAGAGAGTTATTGACTCTGTGAATAATTGGAATAAAAGCTTTGTGTTTCTTGGTTATTCAAACAAAAAAAATGCATATGGTTATTTTATATGAAAGGCACCATTTTATACAAAATAACAATTGACGAACTACAAGATAAACCTTTGTGACGTCATACTATAAACAATATAAAACACTGACGACCTCTGTGGCGCAGTGGGCTATGGTCCGGTTGAGACGCAAAAGTCTCGACGCAAAGGTCGTTGCGGGTTCGATTCCCACCGAGGGACAAATATTTGTATGATCTGCAAGTATTTGTCTTGGGTCTGATTTTTCTATGTATAATATGTATATGTATTTTTCGGGTCCAAAAGCCAGAAGACGCGTTAGACTGTTTTTATCGTATCCTGAATGATATTTTTGATAAATGTGTACCTGAAAAACGTACAGGTAAGGTACATTCAAGATATAGTTACCCAAGGTGGTATAATGTAGAGATCATTCGAGAAATAGAACATAAGGCAAGGCTGCATAAATTGTACAAGATGAGAGGGTCCAAGGAGAATTACCAGGCTTTCTCAGAATGTAGAGCGAGGGTCAAGGAAATGATACACTCGGAGCATCAACAACACCAGGAGCGAGTGCAGAGCCGAGGACCTAGTGGAGGACCCGAAGAATCATATTTCCCGGAACGGTGGAGGGTTACCCGGGTGATCCCTATACCCAAAGGTGAAGGTGGCTCGGAGGTAAGCGGATTCAGACCCGTTGCAATCCTTTCAACACCGGCAAAAGTGTTTGAGTCGGCGGTGCAGCGCAGCATACAACAGCAAGTATCGGCTCATCTCTCGGATGCTCAGCATGGCTTCAGGCCAGGCCGCAGTACAACCAGCAACCTCCTCAACTCGATGTCGTACATTCTCCCGAACGTGGACGCAGGGGTGCAAGTCGATGTCGACTTTGATTTTAAAAAAGCTTTTGATATGGTCGATAATGACATCTTATTGACCAAGCTGGTGACAATCGGCTGCACCCCCAAACTGCTCCAGTTCTTCACTATTATTGCTTATATAGAGTTATTGCTTATAGGTAATTATTATTATTTTATTTTTTATTTTAATTATTTATGATTATAATTTTGACATTATTAAGATTTGAATTTTATTATTTAGTTATTGTTGTGATTGTATATTCTTATTATTATTGTGTGATTTAATTTTTATTTTATTTTTTGCCCTAGGTATGACATGTATTAATTATATTGTGTGTGACTACTCTATTGTATTAGGTCTAACCTGTAATGATAGATGTAATGTTTGAAATAAAGAAAATAAAATAAATAAATGTACCTATATCAAAAAAAGTATGCAAGTAGCTGGTATATCAGTCATGTGGTACCCATAATACAAGCTCTGCTTACTTTGGGCCAGGTGATGCTATGTGAAATATCCGGTATTTTTATTATTATTATTACCTACTTGACATTCGCAAAATTTACATTACACGTGCCATTAACGAAGAAGAAGAAGTAAATATTTTTTCTACATGACATTAACACCATTCTGTAGTTTGTTACGCATTTAAATACCTAAATATCATTTATCTACGTAGGTAGGGCTAGGGAGTTTGGTAGGTAAATCTATGTGAGATTTGAGACGGCTGAAAGCCCTAGACTACCAACAAACTGGGAAAGTTCTGACTCCTATAACATGACCAACTTCAGATTATGACCTACCAGCCTACATCCTATTCTTCCCGCCTCTTAACCTCCTGTTCCTATCCTACCCCTTCCCGCCGACTGTATCCCTTAGATATTACCTTAATATTTTTTTTTTAGTAGGTATATCGTAAGTTCACTTACCTACTGTTTATAATTTTAGTATTTTAATTTTAGTACATAATTCACTAAGTGACTCTCCTGTCATCCTACAAGCAGTCCAAACCAAAATAGATCCGTGGAGCGAGAGCACTGGTGACCTGTCATACAGGTCTCTAACCTTTCTCAGGCACCAGTCTCTCACAAAACAGGAAAAAAGAAAAAGAAGAAAAAAAAAATAAATAAAAAATCACAAAAAAGAAGTTTTAGGACAATTGCTTTAATGATACATAAGCCTGTTATTGTTTACAACCTAGACTTGTTCAGGTAAAGCGAGGAAATGTTTAAAAAAAATATAAAATAATTGAATTATAATTACGTTTTAAAAACTAAAAAGAAACCGACTTCATTGAATGAAATTTGAGCCTATAATAAATTTTTAGTGGAAAGTAGATGTATTTTGTATATATATATGGGTAGGCGAAATAAACGCACCAATGAGTCAGCGAGGTATCAAAGTACATGAAAACATCATCGATGTATACAATTTTTAGATTTTCGTTGATTTTTCAGCTCGACCGATTTTGATAAAATTTATATGTGGTCCCATATAAATTTTATCTGTAAATTGTACCTGTGAAGTATACCCTTTCAAACAAAAAAAAGAATTTTCCAAATCGGTTCAGCCCTTTTGCGAGTAATCGGTGAACATATATAAAAAAAAAAAGATTCCGACGAATTGAGAACCTCCTCCTTTTTGTTAAAGTCGGTTAAAAATTATTCAATATTACAAACGATACATAGAGTGGTCAAAGACAGAATGACCAGACAATCTCTAGTTTATCTTACTGTATGTTTTGCAAATCAGCCGTCTGGGCCTGCGACCATGCGTAAGCATTAGTGGGATACAAACATTGTAAGTGCTTAGTTAGCTATATATATGGATCGGTTATTTGGTTCAGGCAATGTTTTGTTTGTGAGAAAAATAAATAAATAAATTTGGTTTCACTATTAATAAAAAAAACATTATTTACTTAACTAGGTACCTATCTATAAGGTTTTTAGGGTTCCGAAGTTTCGCTATGTCCGTCTGTCTTGTTGTCTGTCCGCCCTCTTAATTAGAGCTTTTAATGTCTCGCAGACTAATAGTTTTATAGTCATTAAATTTTGCACGATAATACGTCTTAGTGACAATTACAAAGTTTTGTAAAATAACTAAAAAAAACATGTGTGCAATTCACACGTGGTAGAAGTGAAACCTTCAAAAATTTTTAGCACAAAGAGAACCACGAATATAAGAAACACTGTAATGCTTCATAATTTATTTTCTCCCACGTTAAATCTTATGAATTTATGTTTCTCTTTTTCGTTTCATCGACTTTCAACTCACAACGATGCTAAAGCAGTTTTCACTTCAAATAAATAATAGTTTTAAAAAACTAAAAAACACGCTTTATATAGAAAACCAAACTAAAAAATAGAAAATACATTTTGATAAATGTAAGTTAGAAAAAAATGTTTTATTAAAAAAAATGCGTGGGGTGCTTTTTAAGATATTATCGAAATGATAATACTTCTTATTATCCGCACCTCACGCTTTTTTTTAAATAAAACATTTTTTTCTTACATAGGTACATATATTAAAATTTATTTTCTATTTTTTAGTTTGGTTTTCTATTTATAGCGTGTTTTTAGGCCACTAATAATAGGTGTAATAGGCCACTGCCAGTCCACAGTAGGATCTTCGAAATACAACCCGTATATCTGACGTCCGTTGTCGGTCTTCAGCCATTTATTCATAGTTTAGTTTCGAACTAAGCCAAACGAACAATTCTTGTATGTGGTACCTAGCTAGGTAGTCTGTGAATGCCATGCGTTCATCGCCATCGTAGCTACCTACGTACGAATAGTCTTGACTTGAGTCGACTGAAGTGAGTGAACGTAGTGAATGAAGTGAGTCTGCTTTGCCGCGTGTTAGCGCGCGGTTGTGTTGTTTTGGCGCTAAAATGTTCGCTCCAAATCGACGATTTTAAATTTCGAATTAACTTAAAAAAACAGTTTGCGAACATTTTAAGTTTCGAGTGCTAAATAAACTGTTATTTCTAAAGTTATAAATTTTTCTAACAGTCTGAAGTGATTGTGCTATTGAAAAAACAGTGTGGTGATTTTCGAAGGCTTTGTAGGTAATCGCTTGCACAATGCAAACGACTCTGGTTGCTAAATGCATGTGTTTTTGGACATAGTTTAGCACAATTAGAAAAATGTTAACTGGGATCTTTATGTCTACAATAATACTATTGCATCTTTTTACATTGGGTGAGTTAAGTAATTACATGCATTAACTATAATTATACAGGAACTATATTTTAATAGTGTCATTTTTATCTAAAAAAATCTATTTGTGGGTAGGCTACGCCTAAGAGGTTTTAAATTTGAAGTCGTGTGATTGTGGCAACTCAATTTTTTATACGCACATGGCAGACGAATATATTTACCTACTACCTGTAACTATGAGCCTCCTTTATGTATATATATATATATATATATATATATATATATATGTATGTGTGTTGTCGGTTCTTTAATTTAGCCAATCGTCAAATGCAACAAAAACCTCTTAAGAGGCAGACCGGAACTCATAATAACAATGCCTTTATACCTATTTACCTATCACCATCGTCGTCGAACTTCTGCTGTTCTATTTTAAATGCAGAAGCAGACACAAGCATAGGTACTGTTTGTAAACATTAACTGCCAAAATCGAATAGGTAGGTAGCAAATTATATTTGGAGTAGGTATATTTAGGTGTCTGCAGACAGACAGTCTGGACTACGTCGCCGGTTTTCTTTGCCAAGTGCAAGGAGTCATTGCTTTTATTGCGGGAACATTTGCTAATTTGTTTATTATACAATGTAATATACTTAGGTAGGTAGGGACTTACTTGCATAATTTTGATATTTTTATAATACATGATGCGTTCTATTAAACTCATCTGCTTGTAAAAATAGCATAAAATGATAAGTCTTATTATACCTATACCTAGGTGCATAATTAATTAGGTACATAGGTACCATACCGTTAACGATGTGTATCTCTACGAAGGTAATATTTTTTAACCGCAGGAACCATGACATTGACCTTCTTTAATGACTTTGATTTGAGAAAACCTCAATAAATCGCCTCTTGATTAACATTGAACTCAATAAAGTTGATTAAGGACCTTACTTCCTAAAATTTTATTCCGCAGTGTACCTTACCTACTTATGGCATGAAACTTACGTGCAGAAAGACTCTCAATCAAAACGATGCTTGCTTGTACTAGCCTAAGATCCCGACTCCTGTCTTGTTTTTGACACTACTCTAATTTTGTGGCAATTGACACCTATTTTCAGGGGTCAATTGTACAATGATTTGTTAAACGATCCTAGATTATACTGGAAGGCCATTGAGCTCCTGGTATTCTTGAATTTTCTTTCTATTTCTAGATGAGTAGAGAAAAATAAATTCTACACTGATTCTTTCATCATCTGTCACGACGAACGGTGCCTTGTATATCCATCATACCATCGGTAATCAGTGCACTTGTTTCGGGCAATTTTCGAAACATTGTTATGCTTATTTAAGCTACGACTTCAAATTTGGATACCATCAGTAGAATCAACGAAATAGGTTGACCCACCATGTCAACCACCACCACCCAGGACAGGGCAATTAAAATATGGCAGCGACAATCAAGCAATAACGACTGCATCGCAAGCCTTGCACAAAACCTAGCCTAGTCCATAAGTAGGCATTGGGGACGGCGCTGTTCCCATGTGATGGTTCTCGCGATGCAATGCTGGGACAGTTAACCGTCCTGAGGGGCCGACCCGACCGTTTGTTGGCACACTTGGAAAACATTAGACACGGATCTTGGCGATTTATCCGTCAATCCAGAAGGTCACAAACGTTACCTACTTATACATGCCTGCGCTGTTTATCTGTCTCGAAAAAACGTGCCTTGTCAGGGTTCTATGGGTTTGACTCAACATTTTCGTTCAACTGGCACGTTAATCTGTCAGGTAGACCTTAATTTTTTAATTTTTAATTAAAAATAATAATAATTTTTAATAATCAATTTAATAATAATTATAATGCCGGACATTTCACACAACATCATCTGGCCCCAAAGTAAGCAGAGCTTGTGTTATGGGTACCACATGTCTGATATACTACTTATATACTTTTTTTTTGTAAATACATACATATTATACATAGAAACACCCAGACCCGAAACAAACACTTGCAGATCATACAAACATTTGTCCCGCGGCGGGAATCGAACCCGCAACCTTCTGTGTCTCGGCCGGAACTTAGCCCACTGCGCCATAGAGACCTTAGCAAGTATTCAGTCTAAATACTAAAAGTTTCTAATCTAAAATTCTAACAGATGTCATCGTCGATGATCCTTTAAAATCAGTCACCAGACTTTGTTCAGACGAAACTTTACCTGTGAACTTGTTGGTTTGAGTTTTAGACTTTTATTTAACAGAAACAGAAAACGCCAATTGACCTTGCTATCTGAATATAAGGCATCAGGACTCGTTCACTTCACCAACCAATGTCAATGTCGCCATTCTAAAACGAATCTAAGATAATTTTATGTAGATTTGCTTTCTGAATCCTTATACATTAAGCTCAGGTTAGGCCGATTATGAATTCATTCGCTCTTGGATACGACGATATTATTCTTATCGGTATGTACAATTCACTATGCTAATTCACTATGCCAGTGACTGTAGAATTATCAGAATAATAATAAAAAATATTACTTCAACCGAAGTCATTCTGCAATCGATAACATTTTCATTTATTTTCTATGATGATGGTTTAATTTGGTCTTCTGAGCTGTTGTTGTTTTGATTGATTCGGATAGATATCACAAGATCATCGCTTTAACTTAAAATATTGATATCTATAATAATATAGTACTTATCTACTTAATTTTATATAAAGGAAGAAGGTTGTTTGAGTTCAAGCCAAACAACCGCAATTAAAATCCAAAACTCCGCGATAATGTAAATTCTTACCTAAGATTTCACAAACGTCACATCCTTCTTAGGTGGGTAGCACACACAGGAAACCATATTATTTACTAGCTGTGGGCTAGGTACGGGCTGCTGGCAAACGTCCATAGCATAAATTGGCTTTCCCTACACCAAAAGCAACTTCGCGTATGTTAAAATGCCTTTTGATCAAAAGAACCTAGGTACCTGCATTATAGAAAATCGACAGAGGTTAATTAATTAGGTAAAAACTTCGATCACATAATACATATAAAGGTATATGTGATCGAAGGGTAAAAGTCAAAACATATAGCAGATACCCAAAAATACTACCTTGCGTGACCCCGTAGATTTGGCATAATCTCTAACTGACGTCATGCGTTGGTTGAATGAACTTCAATAATGTTACGTGGTGCTGATATAACAATACAAAAGTACCAATAGAACTAGTAGTACAATGAGAAGCACGTAGGTTATGCTTCGTACCCGTCACACCTGAGTACGGAATATTTTAATCATGTTTGCTTTGGAGAGAGCGATCTGAAACTCAATACGAGTACTTTCTTACCTAAATGTAGACAGTTTGAAACTTTGATAGATTACCAGGTGCTAGGTACTGTTTACTAAAATTAAGAAGAACAACACTTGCCTACAAAGTAGAAGCTTACAAACGACGTTCAAAGGGACTTGTAGTTTAAAAGCATTAGTTAAATAAGCAATGAAACAACATCGGACATGCAAGCAGTGTCGTAGTACGCCTGTTTGCAGTCCACGAACGCGTACTTGCGCAAGACGAAGTTGTATTGCTAAAAATAGAACTGTTTCTAGAAAAATGTCTGCCTGAAACAGCTTTGAGCCTTATGTGAAAGGAAGAAAAACTTGGTTGACTTATTGGAGTCCTGATTCTGTCCCAAGAAAGTTTTCTTAAATTAGTGTTACAATAACAGAGGATCAACTACTTACAATTACAATAAGACTTTAACTTGGAGGCTATATTGAATTGAAACTCTTTTTGGGTTTGGATTGTTATATAAAGTATTTAAAGAAAGAACAATAAATAAAAAGTAAGATACCGGCTGGGAGAAGATCTTGAAATGAAGTAAACCAACCCATACGCTAAGATCACGCTTGTGTATGTGAAGTAGCTCGTATTTTGAAAACAGAACGTAGATTCAAGCTTAGTATTGTCTCAGAACTTAACAGACTCTGACAAATCGAGTTTTATTATTATTTTAATCTTAGTTTGGGGCCCCTCTATTTTATTCTTATTATCCAAACACAGCGAAGTGATAATTTTCCTAAACCTAGAAAAGACGTGACGACACCCACAGACAACATCATCGACAGTTCGCATGTCAATGTAAATTAGTGTTAAATGGCTGAGGATGTTTTGGATCACTAAACTATTGGAGTACCTACACTATAATATCAAATTGTGTTACCAAATTTCTATAAATTGAACTGTTTTGATTATTAGAACGTAAATTTGTTGTGTATAGGTAGACTGCACACGATTTTTCTCGCGTGGTATCGGTATAAAAACAAGCCTATCTGCTATCTAGGTCATGCGCGAATAGTATCTATCTACTATATTATCTATTTTAAAACTTTGCAGCCGTTACGAGTTCCAGTAACAACTACGACAACTAGTCACGTTTCCCATGATAACATAATACGCGTATCAAAGCTAAAAGGTGCTTAATTTTTTATTAAAACGGTGGTTATTTCTCCAGGGCACAGCTCCAGCTTATTATGCGGGAAGACAAACGTTACAGAGCTAGGCAGCAACACCGGCGCCGGCGCCGCACTAGCACTGACGCTTGTGCGGCCAGCCGGAGCTAGCCGAGCCTGCCAGCTGCGAGTCAACGCGCCTGATGCCGCCGCACTAGCCGTCAGACTTATTGACGTAAAGGTTAGTGAAACATAACATTCATATTTCAAGAAGTTAAATTTGCCTTCCTGCGTCAATGTGATATTCGTAATAATGAGTCTAAATTAATCTGAACGATAGTCCTAAAAAAACAAGTCTAATATTATTCATCAATTGGTTTACATATCCACACAGTAGATAGAAGAAGAAAAATAGAAGATTAAAGAAAATCAGAACAGTTCAATAAAAACTATTGGATAGTGGGTGAATTAATAATAATATTATCGAAAGTAAAAAGTTAATAACGCGTAAAGATTAATAAGCTTGATAATAAAGATCCAGATAAAAAGAATCTTCTTCAAACATTGCAAAATAGTAACATAATATTAGTGTTGTATATTAGGACAATGGCCTCATTTCTGTTGGCACCAACCTAAAATTAGCTAAAATTAGGTTTACAACTGTCAAATGTCACTTTGGTATTCTGCTGCTACCAACTTATCCAAATTTAATTTTTATCTAATTTAATTAAGCGTTCAGGTTTAAGGTTTTACAAATGCTATGTAAAATATACTAAATAAAATATATTTTAGACAATTCCTAACTTTAGAAATGAACCAACCGAATTGCACCAATATTTTTATAAATTAACAAAACTTGTTATGCGATGTGCCGACATTCACCATGATATTACTATTTAGGTATATGTAGAAAAGAGAGTTAGTAATCAGGGACACCTTTGTCAGCAAAATACTAAACAAAAACCATCTCACACTTTATAATAATATCTCTTTCAGCTGTGCTTACAATTTTCAAACGCCAAATCATTTATAGTCTTGCGGAGGTGGATGACGATTGCGTGTTCCCAAATCGCGTAATGATTTGACTAAAAATCTGATATTTTTATCTCAGTTTATATGAAATGCGGAATCAGAAGCAGCGAAAATATTCCATAACTTTGTTTCCAATTGCTGGGTCGGTTACAAGGTCTTGTTTGCTATTATAACAGTTAACTTTACTGTGTTTCCGCAGACAGTAGACAGTAGGTACAGTATGGTTCTGATAAGTATCTCCTCACCAATTATTCGTATGTGGTTTTATGCTAAACCTGATGAGATCATGTGATTCTAATCAAGTTAATTAAGCTATTATATCGATGGATTCAGCGATGGATTTCAAGGTCAAATTACTTCTAAGAAAGATCTATATTTATCATTATTCCATGTTCATGATTGTTAGCAATAACACGTACTGAACTGAACTGTATGTGTACTGAAGTAGTACTAGGTTCTTTCTTCTTTTTATTTGTATGAACTTCTAAGACGGAGATAATAGACCGCCCAAAAGCTTTCGTCATGGCCTAGGTAAAGTAGGTACCTACCAGAAATTGAACATTGAGGTTATAATTTATTGAAAAAAATATCCTTATTATAGTGTTTACAACGTATTATGTGTTATTATATTTCGTGGAAATGAACTCATCGATTCTGGCAAGCTGTCGTCTGGGAACTTCTAACGATTTGAAAACCTCGGGTACTCGGGTATTTGAGGATAAAAAGTAAGAAAAAATGAGAGAATAGAGTTTTATGACAACATAAAACAAAACTGTAAACAGGTAGGTACAAAGATAACCTAACTTAACATAATTTTTTTACAGTGAAGACAGCTAGGTACATAAAGAAACCTAAAAACTAAACAACCTAAAAACTTTAGAACAGATTACCTATCCACAACTACTTAGGGAATCAATGGATTCAATTAGTTGGATCAATGGATGGCCCCATTGATCCAACTAATACAGCTCCGTATGTGCAGCCGAACAGATCCTGAATTCAGCATAATGCTCACATGGTATAGGATACCATGCAAAGCAGCGTTGGTTTAAGCCAGGGCCTGGGTTATATTATAGGGTGACATCACAAATATATAGGATAATACTATTCAGATCAAAATATTATGCGCTCATTCTTATGTTCTAATTAGCATAAAATTGTATAAATTTATTTACATTGTGTTTGTTTATGTCTATCAATACATTGTGTCATTACTTCATCGTAATGTTTTAATCGAACAAGCTGATCGACAGATAGTGGTAACCACTTCCTCAAAATAACCGTTTGTAACACCTTGCGGTTTTCCTTTATCTTATCGCGAGAAATTCGTGTCACGGCATACTGATCCATAATTGATTTATAGCTTTAACTGTGTTGCACTTTGCAACGATTTCTAACGATTTGGCTTTAGATTCATTTATCATTCTGTTGTTTTTAAGTATCAAAAGCCTAATAATGCGAATCATATATTGTGCCGTATCTGTTTTGTTTGTATTTTCAATGGATATAAAATAGCCACTCTATTTATGTTGATAACCATCGATTCAAATTGACGTAGACAACCTTTTGAACATTAGTGGCCTTGGTCATATACAGCAATACACACACATATATAATTACCTACCTACATACTATTTGAAAGTCAAAATTAGTTCTCATATCTTTATTCAAAGACCACTTTGAATCTTCTTACATTTAAGAAGACTTCGGTACCGAATTCAGGTTTATTTAGTTTATCACTATATACTTATATCAATATAGCTAATTAAATAATTAAGAGTCAATGGCCTCAATTCTGTTGGCACCAACTTAACTAATTTGAGCTAAAATTAGGTTTAAAAGAAAATGTTATCAGTTAATTCAATAAATAAGTGTCAAAATCGAATTAGAGTTGTCATTAGAGCGTTCCTAATTTAGTTTGGTGGTACCATCCGAATAGGTTTTACAAATTATAGCATTATGATAAAAATATATTTTAGACAATTCCTAATTCTAGAAAATAAACAACCGAATTGCCACCAAGATATATATCTCTGCATGTTTTTGTTGTGAGTGATATACATCTATACTAATATTATAAAGAGGAAAGATTTGTTTGTTTGTTTGTATTGAATAGGTTCCAAAACTACTGGACCGATTTGAAAAATTATTTTACCGTTGGAAAGCTACACTATCCCCGGGTGACATAGGCTACTTTTTATCCCGGTAAAAGTCTTCACCGCGGGCGAAGCTGCGCGCGGACAGCTAGTTAGCTATAAAATACATGTCTAAGAAAGGTGAATCTCTAGTACTTCTTCACATTTCTAATGATCGTATCATAGTACTTACACGTAGGTTTATACAGTCATAATAGGTGTTATTAATTGATTAGTGCCGTCTTTTACTACGCTTTGTGAATCATGGGATGGAATCGTAAACCCACCTTGCGTACTTGAACACCATTAAAGAAATCTCCTCGTTATTAACTATTATATACACGTGAACCTACTTGTTATACGAATTGCTAGTGTAGTGTCGTCTAAAATTCTCTCGTCTGCCAAGTCTTGCAATTTGTTATAGTAATTGTGATAATATCAGGGTCTTTCATCTTAGCTTGAGCTTGTCTCCGACCATAAAATAATATTCTTGTTGCACAAGTAATATTTAACTACTATCAGGTTGCTTACGAATGTGCGTTATATATAAAACTTAGTGGGAAAGTGTGTTTAGACCGTGCTGAATTGATTACTGATTTGCTATGTTGATAACAGAACAAAAATGAGGAAATTAACTCAGTAGGTAGTTCATACTGTACTGGCCCTGGTTCTATCATCTATTCTTCTATATTGGCTAGTCTAGCTAGACTAGCCAAAATTTCCAAAAATACAAATTACTTTATTTTATTTTCCTATGTCTTATTAGAGTAGGTAGCATTTGAAATGACACTTCATAATTGGTGCGTGAATTTAGTTTTTTAGCGGATTTTAAGCAACATTAAGAATTTAAACTGCGGAAAGTCCGAGGAAAATCCATTCAATACAGGAATCAAATGTAAATTTAACTTACTGCTGAACTGTTACTCTGATTTAGACTTTAGTACAATCCAAATAATGTCTTTCGTATTATAGGAAATTGTAGTTTGACGAAACTACTAATTCCAGGCCTACTGTAGTCCTTACTAGGAATCTAAGCTCTAATCATGCGCAGGTAACCATTCGAAGATACACTAAAACATACGTCATTGCTAATCAAACCCAGGAAAATAGAACCGCAAATTATGGAGAATAATTATTAATGTACATATTTCAATCTTTATAACATTTAAATAAATTGGCATAGCGCTGGTCAGATCACGTACAGTGACGACTTCCATCAGTAAGGTAAGAATGACTACAATAGTAGCCTCAAACCACTTGTTGGACTTCGAAGCCCTAAAAACGAATATAATAATGTTAAAGTTGATTCGTTGTCCGATGATTCAAATCATCATGTCTCACATGGTGTGTGTCGATGACGCATATAGTATTTGTTTTGCATCAGTCTGCACAGTCTGGAGATATTCTTCACATATTGACAAACAAAATAAGTGTGTTCAAGTCCAACCAGGAAATGCCATAAAACCCATAAAGCGAATAAACAACTGGTTGCAAACAATATTTAAGTTCTAATTTTTGACGACCTCTATTAATATAGCGCAGTGGTCCAAGTCCCGGCTGAGACGGCCGCGGTACAAATGTTTGTATGATCTGCAAGTATGTCTCGGGTCTAAGTGTTTCTATGTATAATATATGCATGTATTAACATTTTTTTATAGTATATAAGTAATATATCCGTCATGTGGTTCCCATAATACAAGCTCTGCAAGAAAAAAACCAAGTCAAAAGATATTTTATTCAATACAATCACAAGGATCACTTGGAAATGTCTTACATACTAAGTGAATTTAGGTGCCAATTCCTCCTAATCCAAGTCCGAGAACTGTCAAGAAACTCGTCCTGGTCCTAGCGCTTTTTTGTATGATCCATCTTATAAAATGTAGTTAGTTTGTTATTGTTACCTACTCTTACACCTACCACTTGATATACCTATATACTGACACCAGAAATAAAAAACATATCAGTAAATATTTACTGAATATGTCGGTATTTCATTCCAGAAAGAGATTTTATTTAAACTGAAACTTATGTACAGATGTGATATCATTTATAAGAAACGACTCATAATTTTCGTAGATTTAAGCATTAAATGAAATCTTGTCTTCAGAATAGATAAGTTACAAACCTTGAGAGCTTGAGTTGAAAAAATATCGAAAAAAAAACCGATTTAAAAAAAGGAAAAGGTTTCCAATTGTGTTGTTTTTTTTAAATGATTACTATTACCTCGGACAGACATATAGGTATAAGTACAGATTTGGAAAGTTATTTTTTGTTTAGGAGGGTATACTTCTCGTTTACTCCCGTTTAAATTTGAAGATTAAATACTACCCCTAAAGGGTGAAAAAATTGTGGAAGAAATTTTGTATTTGTAATTGAATAATGTGTTTATGAGGAGTTATCGATATAAATAAATACATTTTTATAAACACGGGTTTTACTCACGAATTATTTTGTCGATGGAGGCACCGAATCTTCTACAGGGTAAGTTGGATCCGCGTTCGCTCCGCTCGTTGCCGCTCGAGTTCACGGTTCGCACTTACAAAATCATACGTGAATAAATCCCGTGTTTATTAAACATGTATACTACAACTCACGAAAGTTTTGAAAGATTAAAAAATAAATCAAAAAATAAAAATGCATCCTAAAATTGTATTCAATGGAGTCGGTTTT
The DNA here is from genome assembly GCA_948098915.1 of Lampropteryx suffumata. Classification (NCBI taxonomy): domain Eukaryota; kingdom Metazoa; phylum Arthropoda; class Insecta; order Lepidoptera; family Geometridae; genus Lampropteryx; species Lampropteryx suffumata. The sequence goes on from OX402545.1 coordinate 3,189,602, forward strand.
CTTTTTAGTTGACCAAGCGAGCGCGAAAAACGAGCAAGTGTCTCCGTTTCAGCTTAGGCGAAAATGCTTTCGTATGTCCGTCTGTCCATGTTCTCCTTTACAGGTCGCATTTCTCAACCGATTCTCGTGAAATTTTGTGAGCAGGTTCTATAACTATATAGATTTTTTTTGTCAATTCAGCTTTTCGAATTTTTCAAAATGGCGGAGATATGGAAGTTAAAACGTAAAAAAGTTTATTTCAGTAATTTCGTAAAATGTTCGCGAGGTCTACAGCTCTCGAAACCACAGGTTTTTAAAACGGTATTATCTACTATCAGAACAAATAGTTACTTAACAGAAACAACAAAGGGCCCAGCCAAACAGTTCAACCGCCTCAGTGCAGTTCGTTCACCTAAGCTTATAGAGCCTGAAAGCCTTTGGGACACCATTGCAGTTCGCTAGCTCGATAACACGCACGTCGGGTGAGTCAGCTGACGTTCTGATAGCTTGATCCATAAGGTGGATAGGTCACTGTACACATATGGTTATTTATTTTTACAAACCTTGTCAAGTTTTTAAAATCTGCTTAATATAGACATATATAGTAGTGTACGTTGCGTTTCAAGTCAAGTCAAAGCCAAAAGATACTTTATTCAATACAATCACAAGGATCACTTTGAAACGTCTTACATACTAGGTGAATTTGTATAGTTTATTGCAACTTTATAAGCCTTGGATAATGACTGACCTTAGTAGGTTTATAGCTTTTGTAGTGTAGGTAACCTAAGATATAACATAAATGTGATTATAAGTATTTTTACTACTACAATCATGGAGATACATAAAGACTGAAAGATATAAGAAAAGGTATAAGAAAGAAAGCGCATTATAATATAAATGACTATATTATTGATAAGAATGCATGGCCTCATGTTGCTCTGCCCTCAGACAGTTAACCGACACATTTTATCTGTATTAACTCTCTTGTGTTGTATTAGTTTTTCTTAGTTACGGTAGTTATAAGATGGATCATGTAAAAAAGCGCTAGGATCAGGACGAGTTTCTTGCCAGTGCTTCTCGGGCTTAGGTTAGGACGAATTGGCACCTAAATTCATCTAGTATGTAAAACGTTTCAAAGTGATCCTTGTGATTGTATGGAATAAAACATCTTTTGACTTGGACTTTGACTTATATTGGACCTCTAACTCCGCTCCGTCGATTCTTATTCCCCACCCAATACATATTTTATTTTATAATGTGTGGTTCTTCAATGTCAATAAACATTGTCTCCTGATGTCCACGTGTCTCGTGCTTTTCAATTAGAATTAGATGAAGAGACAATTTCTCGACGTTTTTACCTAGACAACAAAGCTCATTTTTGCATGTGAAAGCTGATACTGCATCTCTTTGTTCTTATGACATTGAAATAGAGTCGGTTTAGTAGTCTCAATTGATAATAATGAATCATAATCGTCTTCAATTATAATGATCACGTTATTATACATTGTTAGGTGTTCAATAGAGAAAAAAAAAACTATAAGCAGTAGGCAGGTAGGTACCTAACAATCATATAAATACATGTTTTTGTTCGTAGGTACTTTAATAACAAAGTAACACGAAGTAATCGACAGGCTTAGTGGAAAACTTTGATTTCTTGTTACGTATACTAGTTTCAATAAAGAAACGAATCAAAAACGACTGATCTGATTGTAAAATTCTTAAAAATATCTTGTTTTAATCTCTCCTCTCTTGTCGTGTCACTAGTTATTTCAAACAAGTGTGTTGAAAGGATTAAAGTACGCCTCAGAGGCTCCTTTCGTGCACTTGGCACTAATCTTAGAACTTTTTAGTTTCTACGACATGCCGGTTACCTCACAATGTTTTTCTACACAGTTTGAGGGTACTTGTATAATATATGTCCACTTACATTTTACGAACAATTAAATCTCTGGTTCACGAGTAGATTCAAACATACGACCTAAGGATCGGAGGGCAGGGCCACTATCAATAAACCACCGATGCTGCTCTCATCCTGCCCTATGATAGGATAATACTTTTTTATTAACTAGCTTTTGTTCGCGGCCTCGCTCGTACTTACTACCTATATACCTACGAAAGGAGCCTCTGAGGCGCACTTTAATCCTTTCGCCACACTGGTTAGAAATAACTAGTGACACGATAAGAAGAAGACTACGTATATATAAAGAAAGAAATAAAGTTTGCTATAAAATAATTTATTTTATTATATTATAGAGTTCCTTTGCAAACGGAACACTAGGAACCGAGCGACACACAGATATATTAATAAATGACATACTTTGACTTGAATTGACCTGATTATACATAGAAAAACAGTTAGACCTGAGACAAATATTTCCAGAAATATTGCAGATCATAAACATTTGTCTCGCGGCGGGAATCGAACCCGCAACCTTCTGCGTCTCAGCCGAACTTTAAGTCCACTGCGCCACAGAGGTAGTGTACAAAATCTGCTGGTAAATTTGAACAGTAATGTATTGAATACAGTAATGTATTAAAATTTACCAGCAGATTTTTACCTACACATATAAATAATATCATAAAGTATAGTAAAGTAATTAAAGTAATGATGCTAAAAAACAAATAGTTAAAATTATTTAAATGTTTCTAAGAAAAATTGCTTATGATTCAATCACTCTACAGCGACTGAGCAGATTATGATGAAACTTAATATAGACATAGTAAGTGACAAAAAAGCATATGGCTACTTTTCATTTATGTACTTCACATACGAAACCATGTACAGAAGCTAGAAGCTGATAATGTACATAGTGATATTATTATATATTAATACGTGAAGAAAAAACTTTGTACCCCTTTTTACGAAAATTGGGCGGAATGAGGAGTATGAAATTTCGCATACTTATCTATACTAATATTGTAAATGTGAAAGTAATTCTGTCTGTCTGTCTGTCTGGCTGTTTGTCACGTTTTCACACCTAAACCGCTGAACCGATTTAAATGAATTTTGGTATAGAGATAGATGGAACCATGGAGAAGGACATAGGCTACTTTTTTGCAGGTACCACGCGCGCGAAGCCGCGGGCTGCAGCTAGTAGTATAAAAAGAAGAAGTGCAGAATGCTAATATTTTATTAAAATAATGCATAAAAAATACATTAATTATTAATTTATTATGGTCGAAATTTGAAAAAATGAAATGAAATAAGGTTATTTTGACACAGACGCACATACAGATAAAAATAACACAGCATAGCAAATACACAATCAAAGGACAAGAGCATAAATAAAAGGTTCATAAAGATTAGGAGTATGTGTACCCTGCACCAACCCACCCAGTCTGTGTTTGCCAAAAAGAACCAGTCTCAGCTCTATGCTACTTATTGCATAATTACGTTTTAAAAACTAAAAAGAAACCGACTTCATTGAATGAAATTTGAGCCTATAATACATTTTTAGTGGAAAGTAGATGTATTTTGTATATACATATATAATATGGGTAGGCCAAATAAACGCACCGCTCCAATGAGACAGCGAGGTATCGAAGTACACGAAATCATCATCGATGTATACAATTTTTCGATTTTCGTTGATTTTTCAGCTCGACCGATTTTGATAAAATGTATATGGGACCACCTGTGAAGTATACCCTTTCAAACAAAAAAAGAATTTTCCAAATCGGTTCAGCCGTTTTTGAGTAATCGGTGAACAAAAGAATTGAGAACCTCCCCCTTTCTGATAAAGTCAGTTAAAAATAGCGCTGGTTTTCGGACTGCGCCGAACAAGGAGGATGACGTCGATTATTTTTGGCTGTTGCGGGGTAAACATTGTGCTGATATATCATTTATTTATCCCAAGTTATTTCGGGTTTTATTTGTAATTTTGGTGATTTTATTCAAATAAACTAGAGTTATTGACTCGGGTGTGCATAATTGGAATGAAAGTTTTGTGTTGCTCTGTGATTCGAACAAAATAATCCATATAATTATTTTATAAAGAAACACCTATTTTTATAAAATACTAGCGACCCGCCCCGGCTTCGTACGGGTGCAATGCTGATACTAATTATACTACAGAATGGTTATCCTTAAGAGATAGCCATATACCATTGCGGACTTTTTTTTAGTCATTTTAAGGGTGTACAATACTGTAGTACGTTATTTTGATCTATCTCGTAGGGTTCAGCCAGCGTTTGCAATGTAAGCGCAAAAAAATGTGTTTATTTACGACACCACATAAGAAACCTCTAAAATTTTCAGTGTTTCTCTACTATATTATGCATGTTTTAGACATATAAACCTTCCTCTTGAATTACTCTATCTATTAAAAACAGCTGCATCAAAATTTGTTGCATAGTTTTAAAGATCTAAGCATACAACGGGACAGACAGACAGCGGGAGGCGACTGTGTTTTATACTCTGTAATGAAAAACCGACGAACGACAACATACGAATTTGCGACGTCTTACCATAAACAATATAAACACTTGACATTAGCAAAATTGACATCATTATGACACATGCCGTTTATGAAGAAGCAGAGAGTGACGTCGTACCGTTACAAGACATACACTAAATATATAAAAGTATACTTTATTGTATACGGTACACGCGTATAATTTCATATTCTTATGTTACACGGCATTTCTACTACGATCAATCAACGTAAGTCATATTAGGTGTGTTACGTGATTGTATAGGTACTACGTTGTAAATAAAATCGGTTGCCATATTTAATTCATTGACGAGCTTGACAAGGATAAACCAACTACGAATATAACAAAATTAGTCAATTATGTAATTGGGCCAATCAACTATTATACCCACAATTCGGACAGATCAGATATATTTTTTAGAAATAAAAAAACATTAGTTTTCTTTAGATCTGATTTTATCAGGGCATCGAAGATATCATCTACTTTATGTATCTGGAAGAGCAGCGAAGTTAATGAGTATTTAATAAAGTTTTCGTACAAAACAACATCACCTACCCTCAAAAACTGTCACCTGAGTTACCTCTAATCAGCATAAGATATATGGTGAAAGAAACACAAAAATCGTAATTTTTATTTTTTATTTAAGCTTAAATGCATAATCAAATATTTTGGCATAATCAGTCTTGTCATTATTATTAATCTTAAGTACAAAAATAGCTGATATTTTGTATGTTGCGTTACCTTTGTGCAAAAGAGATTGGCTATTTCTTAATTAAACTAAATTTAAATGATATACAAAAAAAACTAGTTATGTATAGAAGATTGACAATTATATAAAATCAAAAAATAGTAATTTAAAGATATTCAATAAAGAAGTAAGAAAGTTATGATCGAATATGTAATTTTTGTTTTGGGGACAAATAGTAACTCCAGAGACAAAATTGGGTAACGCCTAAGACATTATAAAAATATTCGTGTTTTCAATGGACGGCATGCAATTGAATAAACTATTTAAATAAAGCTAAATTTTCAAACATAAATCAACAGTAAGTAATTTCAAATAACAAAATATTATTTTTCAAAAATATCAATCGAAGTTCCAAATTTGTATTGTCTTTTTCCCAAAAAGTGTGGTGTTGGCAAGATTTTTATAATATCTTCATAATTAACATAGCTCATATCGTTTTTATCAAGTCTGAACCTCTTTGCATCTTTATCAACAACCCGTAGAAAGATAACTTTAACTTCACCGTCTTCTTCAATTGGAGTCAAAGCTTTGCACACATATGAATACATTTTCTTTTTCTTGTTCATGCCATACACATAAACATGCAGAAAATCGCCAGCTGACACTTGTAGTGGTGCTTCATGTTTGCTCGTTGAAGCCAGTGGTCCCTCAAACGTAGCAGCATCTGCAGGATTCGATCCATGGTTTTGGTTTTCTTTGTCATGTTCTTGTTTAGGCTCTTCACCATCACTATCAGATGATCCATAAATAGTTCTGTAAATACTGGGACGAGGCGGTATATTGTTAATTTCTTTCAGTACAGCAAGCGGAACATCATCATCGGATGTATCTGGAGAATAATATCCAGAAGGTTCGAAATTAATATCTTTCGGGTTCTCCAAGCTAACCGGTCTTATTGATTCAACGGTCTTTGTCGAAGACTGAATGTTCACTTGATATGTTTTGGGACTGAGGCAATTGCAAAAACCTCTTTTCGATGATTTACAAAAAAAGGTAAGCTGTCTATACTTTAGCGAATTTAGTTTTTCAGTAAATACTTGATGGACTTGTAAAGTTCCAATAAGTCGCGGGATCTTTTTTGGCAGTTTGTCTTGTGTTTTTTCAATAGCTTTGTCTTCTATTAGGAACAGCTTGATTTTACTAGTGTTTTCCATTATATTTACAAATTCTTGTGCATTAGGAATATCCGTACCCGTGGCAACAATCCTGTCTGCAGTGCGCTTCAAGAATCCCCCGATTCCATCCGCAGGACCTTTCCCGTGGCCCGCTTCAAAGAAGGACCAAGTGGTTGCAGCAAATCCATACTCAAAGTATTTTGTGCAAAGCAAGTAAAAGTTTTGCTTCTGACGGTATTGTGTCGATGGTCCATCAGAAAAGAAATGAACCGTATCCACAGCTTCATGTTCATTTCTTATCCATTGTAAGATCGGGTGTAAATGTGTCCAGATGGCGGCAGGTTGGTGACAATTTGACGCAGAAATTGTACAAAAAGAGTTCGCATAATATTTATTTTCAGGATCGTATGTGTACACCATGACAGTGTGCAAGGACACTTGGTTTCGAGAGCCTCCAAAATGGTGGGGCTGGACTTCTTCATAATATTTGCAATTGTAGTTTTCACTGAAGTCGACTATAATTGCGCACTCATTAGGTTGCAGATCGTTTAGGCACTCTCGAAAATTATGGAATTGAATTTTGATGTTGTAGACATGTTTCTTAAAGTGGATAATATCCTTCTCAAATGTTTGCAATAACTGAGCAGCGTCATTACATTGTTCTTCTTTTATATTCTTTACTGATTTGAACATTTTCCCATCTTTTTCATATTTTTCTTCTTTTCTAACCCATTCGCTGTACTTTATGACACCAACTACTTTTTCTTCGGCATATTCTATCTCTCTGTTTTTGCATGTCACACAATTATTGTACATACAATCTTTTGACCGGTCGTTGCAAACTGTGGTTTTGATAATTGCACTTAAATCATTGGTTTTTAGAATATCTCGTTTTCTCAGTGCTTGAGCCTTGTATGTGATGTTAGCGTGAGTTTTACACAAGCACGTTTCTCGAGCATCTACTGATACACTTTTGACAAAAAATGGGCGGTTCTTTGTAAAATAGTAATATGAGCATGACGTGCCGAAATTTTCTTCTTTAAAATCCATATATAGTTTTCGCATTGTGTCCAACAAATACCTCTTGTACTTTCTCTCGGTTTCGAGTTACAGTTTCTTTTTTCCCAGCTGTAGCTCTAGAGACATCATCACGGAGGAAAAACTCTTGTATTTTCTGAAGAAGCATAGGTAGCTGCAATGTTGTTTGTTTTTTGGCATACACTCGTTTTAATCCTAATGTTTCATGTATTATTTGAGTTTTCTTTTTAGATTTGTCTATATCGTTATTTTTAAGGAGGTTTTTCATCAATCTTTTTTCTTTGTGGCTCTTAATCTTTTCATACCGCACTTTAATAGAATTTGTCAATATCCTATACTTTTGCTTCACTTTCTGACATTCAGATTCCTTTTCTTTTATTTTGTTTCTAATCAGTCTTTTCTTGTACTTCTCACAGCTTTTCTTCAACTTCTTGTTTTCTTCTTGTAATTTCTTGTTCTCTCTATACACTTTACTTTTATCTCTTCTGACTTTCTTTCGTCCACGTTCTTGAGACGCAATTGATGCCGGAGATGCTGGTGGTAAGTTGTGTAGATTGACTAAACCCGGTACCGGAGAACTTGGTGGTGTTACATCTATGACAGAACGTAAATTCTTTTTCTTCTTTCTGTATTCTCTTTGTCTCAACTTCCAGATGGAATTGGCTTGTTTTTTTTCTTTTGGCGTTAAGTCTTTTGCAAGCCTTTTAACTTTGTGGTAGTGCTCACGATGCTTTTTCTTAGCTTCTTCATATTTTTCAGTGTTTTGTTTGAGTCTTTCTCTATATCTTCTTTGTTTTTCAGCAGCCGATAGAGGCGCCATTTATGAAGTTCTATTTCTGAAAATAATATAAGCAATAAATCATACTTGTAGTCTAATTTACTTGCTGAAACTTAAGTTAAAAAATTCAATAATGGGGAAGTAAGTAGGTGGTAGGTAAGTAATGTATTTGATGATAAAATGAATCTAAATGGAGCAAATTTTACCGTAAAAACTACATGTAAGTCTCACAAAGTACACAAATGTCTTTGGAGTTACCAAAAATGTATGTGGAGTTACCACTAAAGTAACACTGTATACTGGTAACTCAGCAGACAATTGGTGTATTTTTATAAAAAGAGCACATAAAAATTAGAACATGGTACTTGGCGTAATCTTTAGTCGAAAACATATGTTAAGTACTACGAAAACGTATAATTATAATATATAAATTTTAAACTTACGTCGAGAAATCGCGGTCACTCAGCATACGACACAAAAAGGCACGCACCCCCTCCGAACGTTTTTTGTGGACTAGCGACTCGTCGGCATTATCAAAGGGCTTGACCGCGCCGCGCGAGCGAAAGCAAACAGAACTGATGGTACTTACGGCAAACAGAGCCATCTATGTGTTTCCAGGCTAAATTAATGAACGTAACTCAGTATACGAAAGCAAATGCAACCTAGTAAGGGACACAATTTCAAGATTTTTTTAGGAAAAGTTGTATGTTTTATTGCTATTTTGTATTACACACGTTAAAGTATATTAAATGATCTTGTTCAGTAATAAAAATGGATCGTTAATAAGAAGTATAAGTTAATTTCAAATGAAAGTAAACAAGTGAATGTGGGCTTCAGACAGGAATATTTTGTATGGCGCGTATATTTCATATACTGAGTTACCATAAAATTTAATAGAAATAATTATTTTTCGAGAACTTATTCAGGTTTTCCATTGTGCCTAATAAGTATAGAAGCCATTGTTATAATAATTTTGTAAATTATTATTGTCAATTAGTCCATTTAAATTAAAATACACCAGGGACAGCCTAGTGTGGGTAAAATAGTTGATTGACCCAATTATGAGATTATGAGATAGACATTTTTGACGTGATAACGTCTTATAAATCGATGAACGCCGGCTGAATGCACGAAATCTTGTCACGTTCCGCCTGAGCCGATCGTGCAAGCGAGAGCGCGGAATAAGCGGCACGATCGGCCTAAGCGTTAGGCTTGTGACGCATCTCAATAGGTTAAAAGTATGCGATTTTTCATCAATGTTTTCTTATTACGTTATCACGTAAAATTATCGTCCGTAAACCGACTTTACAGAAATTCATTTTTTACTCCTACTTATTAAACGGTTCTCAACTTGACCACTGCCTAAACAATGCATAATATTCGTCCTGTCCCTATTTTTCACTATCTTATAAAAAGGGATGGCACTATTTTAATCAGTGTATAACTTTTGACAGAAAATGAGAAACGTTTCTAAGTATAGGGGTATCTCTCTCTCTCTCAGTCTTGAGCATTATTATTCACATCTGATGGTGGGTTCTGTTTTACTGGTGTTTTTCTTTCACTTCGCTCTATCTAACGCGTCGTCCTGGGAAATTGGTCATTTTGGATCACGTCTGTCCTTATTTTTGGGTCTTCCTCATCGCTGATCATTTCAGTCATCTAGTGACTATTTTCTAGGTATATGTTATATAGGGGTAAATGATTCATTTATAAAATATAAAGGGTATTGAAGTATCTAATCTGAAAGTGTCTATACAAATACAAAACTTTCTTTATTCAATAAAATCAGAAGGACCACTTTGAATCGTTTCTTACATGCTAGTGAATCTAAGTGCCGGTTCCTCCTAACCCCAGTTCAAGAAGAATCCGGCAAGAAACTCGTCTGGTCTTAACAATTTTTATGTATGATCCTTGACTATTTTCTTACGGATGCCGAGTCGAGTTGAAGCAGATTCATCCAAAGCTTTTTTGTCATCTAAATAATCTGATATTTTACAATATGCTTTAATAGACAATTTCTGTTTAATTACCTTTTTCAATTTGCCAATCGACAAATCTAACACGTCGCTTGGGACCTTGTTATAGAAGCCCAATTGGGTCTCAATTGGGAACTCGTGTTTTTGCGGTACACTAACCGAAGACTCATTACCATAGATACGGTGAGGCACCTAACAGAACTTTGAAGAAAACTATCGACTTTATGGACAAAAAATAGTAGTTTAAGAATAAGGTAAAAACAGCACAATACAGCAAGTCAAAATAGTAAACTTTACAAGCGACGACATAAGAACTAAAAAGTCGAAATTGCTTAGTCAATTTCAGGCTTCAAGGACATCACTTATTTACGAAAAAAGATAATTGAAGGCACACGTGCATGAAAATATTTGATACGTGCATCAGAACGTTCTAAAATTCGATTAAAAGATTAATCGGGTAATGTTTCAAATTCGTTTTATCCAACTTTTGACTTGCTAGGGACCGGAAAGAGTGGCGTAATAAGGAGGAGGCCCAGCAGTGAGTGATATATGATGATGTAAGGATTGTGATTCTGATAGCCAATTCGAGAACAACACAGATGTAAAGGAAAAAAAGGAAGGTCAAGAATAAGCCAAGTAGGTATATGAGCTTGGTTAAAGAGAAGGCTTTATGTTGTATAAAGCGGTTAAAGAAGATGATCTGAAGAGGAGAAAGCTGCATTACCCACAACAGCATAACATAGCGGAGAATATTTGAAAGGTAAGCCAGTTTTTATGAAGAATTTAAGAAAAGTCTCAACGTTTTAGTCGAGTCTGTAATGCATTTGATAACATGAAGAGAAGTGGAAACGGTGACATACTAAAGGTAGGTATAGGCACATAACATTAGATAAATGGTTTTGAATTATTCATGCAAATACCTGAGTTCGTTTATAATGTTATGAGTTTACTGTCTGATACTTGGGTTTTTCTAAGGAGGTTTTATGACATGATAAATATTGTTATGTTATTATATTACCTACCTGACGACTTTCCTGTTTTGATTATTTTTTAAATGTTGTGAACTCTACACCTGTGGTATATTAAGGTATTTTTTTAAGTATTATTTTAAAATTATCCAATCAAAATTATTTTGAGTTAAATTAATAAAATTAACAGATTAAATTAGTCTGAACGCTTGGCTCAATCGTAATCTCAATCTAAATACCTTGATGTTTTGTAGACCTAGTCGAATATACATAGACTTACCTCAAGATTTTTTTACCTAGAAGCATAGATCTAGAAACTATCTACCAGTATTATCACTAACTCTCCCTACTTTCATAATGATTCATCCAATCTAATGTTTGTTGAAGAAAGTGATTTCATTTTACTCTTACTTATCTATTTTATGAGAGGTGACCGTGCGAAGTTGGGTCTAAAATCAGTTACTAGCATCTTCTTTAAACTTCACCTTGCCCAGTTGACGTCTAATTAATCACAGGGTAACCGACAAATAACAAAAGAAACAACGGAGACAAAGAAACAAAAATAAATACATATAATAAACATGGGAATGTAAACTATAATCCTCAGGCTCAGTAGAAGCCTCATATCTATAGTTACTTAGTTCCTTGAGAATTTCTAAGGAGTCTAGTCAGAGGCACGTCCAATCATTATATTTAACACATGCACACGCTTGTTAGTTATTAGTAGATACGTAAGAAGTTGCAAGCGAAAAGGTCAAAATTTAGGTTCTAGGATATGCTGGTTCGGACACTGCGCACGCTGATTTTTAGATGATTTTTTTGGCATTTATCTCTATATAGCTTTAATTTAGCTAAACTACCTGAAATTAAACAAATAACTGAAAAGATTTTTAAGTCAACTCCGCTATCTACATTGTATACCTATCTATAAACCCGATAAGGTCATAAGAACCGGACCTCATCCATCTAAAACTGGACACTCTCAGGCTTCGAAGGCAACCAGTAGATCTGGTTTGCGATCCCAAAAATAGCCTGCGCCCGTGTAACGGCGCACGAGCATACAAGCACGTAGATACATTTCTCCTTTCACTAACAACGTAATTTGCACCCTATTTTTTTCGATGACTATAATTGTGTATCTTTACATATTTAAATACATCAGGACTTATAGCAGAGCTATCTTAGGACCGTTTCTAACGATCTATAGATTGCTCAACTGATTCAGATCACTGCCAGCGTCCCCAAGACCAACAAGTTATGCACCTATACCAATGAGTACTTATGAGTTTTCTAAAGAAACATAAATTAATAAAACGGGATAACTTTAAATATTTTTATACCTAATACGTTTTTTTGCGATTTCAACATAATATAGGAATTTTCGTGCAACTTTCGGAGAAGCGATTTGGAATTTGCACAGCATCGATTTCAAGGAACTTGCTGTGGAATTTTTTTATGATCAAAAAAGGTAGACTAAATTCACTTCTTTGAATGAATCGAAAAAGTGTCTGTGGCTTCCTCGATAAAATAATAAGTACGTAATCCTGTGTTTCTCAAAATGTTGGCCAAGTATGCTAAGCAAAATAATTATAAAGAGCAAATACCTTATCTTAAACAAAATATTTTAAATGTAAATTTTAAAGGCCTGTTTGCAGACTGATTTGTTGTTACTAACAGAATAGAGATTATTATAAAACTCTGCATTTAAATAATTTACACACTTGTTGTGGTGTTTGTAAAAGGTACTTATATCTAAGTAAAAGAGCTGTTTCCAGTAGGTATAATAAACTTCTAGATAAAACATTTGGTTTATATTTGTAATGCAAATTGCTGGATCAGCGATGAAAATAACCTCAAACGATGATATTAAGACTTCTTAAAATAAAAATATAGGTACTAAGACTCGCTGTCTTACGAACTAAAGAATAAAATTTCATAAAAAAATATGATTCTCACAGTTTATCTAATTTCTCAATTTATGCGCCAAATGTCGAAATTACTACAACGGGTAGGCTTGAGGCGATTGTTATTGTGTTAACCAGATAATTAGCGAATAACGGTAGCTAGGTCAAGTTCGTCGCCTGAGAACCTTATGCCTAACACAATGTATGAGTTTTAGCTTGGGAGAGGAATTTGCTCTCATTTCAGTATTTTTTCTTCACGTTCAGTTTGCGTTTGTCCACTATCTCGTGCCCCACTTTATACAGCTTCATCCTTTATCATAAACGATGAAGCTGTATAAAGTGGGGCACGCTTACCTAGACGTAACCTATTCACTGGCGACTTCGAGACGCCGAGAATTCTAGAAATACTTTGTTATACAAAAGCCTTTCTTGGTCTGTTCACTATTGCGATTTTTGTTATTTTAGATATTTAGTTTGTTTCAGAAATGTGTTGACGGCGAAAAACAAAAGGCGATTAAAATTTACGATACTCCTCAGTTTTGCGTAGATGATTAGAAAGTGCCACTAATTCACGTCATGTCTTGATGAATGTAACATAACATAATCACATAACATAAGTAGGTTACTTATGTACGACGATGTTTAATTATTGATAAACAATAAACCTATATACAGATATGAGAGATGATACATTACTAAAACGTATTACATATCTTTGAATGGCAATATAAAGATACCATAATGATAGATGAAGAACTGAATGCAGTGGGCATGTACTAGTATATCGTACTCTAGCTGTTGCTTGCGTCTTCGTCCGCATTTTTTTAAAGGGATTGCAGCTTAAATCCTTCCCCAGGATGCTTTTTATCCCCTTGCCAAATTTTATTGATAAGTTTCAAACCAATCACACCAACCACCCATTAAAAAGTTTCCATACAAACATTTACACCACATTTTACTCGTTTATGAGGGTTATTTTGAAAAATCCTGAAACGCGTTTCCATTTATTTGCATTTTAAGTATCTAATCAAAGTTTCTAAGAAATCATACTACCCGTTAAAAAGTTCTGATACAGCGTTCGACACTTCATTTTACCCCGTTGTAAGAGTTATTTGGAAAAATCTTGAAACACGTGCCCTATTATTTTGCATTTTAATTATTCAAATCAAGTTTCAAGCAAATCGCACCACGCGTTAAAAAGTTTTATACATTCGTTTTCACCTCTTTTCAATCTTATAGGGGTTGAATTTCAAAAAATCTCGCTTTGGTGGGTGGTTTTGCTATAACGGGAAGCAACCTACCAAATTTCAGCTTTCTACCTTCAGCGGTTTCGGCTCGGCGATGATGAATCAGTCACTTAGTCAGTCAGATTAAGCTCTTTTATAATATAGGTATACATGAACACTGAATCTGTTATATAATAGTTATAAAATCATCATATACAGAGGTAAATTCTTTAAATTCCATTCATGTGGTGTCCATAAACGTTATATATGTATTCAGGGCGCGTACGTACAGTTAAACGGTTGTTATGTAAGCATGTACTAATGTAGGTAAGATCGCTAATCATACCTATAATTTGCCAAGTTCAAGTAACTAAAGGTACCTGCTTAAACAAGGAAAAAACATTCAATTGTATTCAACAGCTGTATCGACTAACACACGACAGGAATTAGGGTTAGAAATTAACCTATAGCAGTTACCATCCTCACACACATTATCCTTAGATTTATCGTGTTCAATACGAGTAAGTAGACTCGTGAATCATTGTATTTTATGGCATAATGTCATTGACTTAAATGTCATCCCGGCACTCTTCTCTTAACAACAAACTTAACAAGGGATTCATCATTTGACATGAAGTAACATAGCTCTTACAAATTGATTATTTTGCTCGTGTGTTTCCATGTTTTATTAGGTAATCTTAGCGGAATTTTATTCAATAAATTGTGACTTTTTAGCACAATGTGTAGACAATTAAATTATTAGTGTATGCTATGTGATTTGTGCGACGAGGAATCCCAAGAATATTATAGACGGTCATTCCGCGATGACGTTGAGATAATACGTTTATGATGTTCGACTGCAACTTTATTACGATAGACGATATTACAAGAAAATCTCTTGATATTGGCAAAATTGTCTTAAAGATAGTTGTCATTATAGGAAGAAAAGAAGAACTGCGAATATTTTTGACTGTCTTGCGAAGGAAACATTCCGCTCTATTTTAAGTTATTTCGGGTTTTATTAATAATTTTGGTGATTTTAATAAAGTTAGAGTTATTGAATCAGGTGTGTTTTGATCAGACATAATCCATAAATGATTTTAAATGAAAAGCCACCATATTATATCATTATATAACAAATGATGTAGGTACTACAACACACGACTTTGTGATGGCTTATTATAAATCGAATCACTTGACATTGGTAAAATTGTCATCATTATTGGCAGCATCGCACGCCATCAATGAAGAAGAAAAACTGACTCAACAAATGGATTATTTTTGGCCGTTTTGTGGAGTAAACATTGTACTTACTCTTACATTATTTATTTGACCCGAGTTATTTCGAGTTTTATATGTAATTTTATTCAAATAAAGCTAGAGTTATTGACTCGGGTGTTAATTGGAATGAAAGTTTTCTGCCAAAGTTTTCTTCAAGTCATCTATTGCAGTTGCATACCACTTTATAAGTGTGTACTAAAACATTTTAGTTCTGACCAATACGGTCACTGCGCCACCTTTTCTTGTAATCGTATAGTTAAAACTCAGAACTTTACTCACCGACCTATTACAGAGAGCCGAATCAAAACATTTCAAAGTACAATTGAACACAAAGTTTCCCTCGTATCATGCATCAATGATCCAAATGATCTTTTCACAATATTGTCTAATTTAATAATTAAAGAGCATGCTGATATATTTACAGTATAAACATGCAAAGCAAAAATTTTTTCTAGATTTGCCGACTGGGCTACACCGGGTATCTATAGAAGTAGGAATACATTGTACGAATTATATGCTTCCAGGGAGACAATGTTAGATGATCCAGTTTTTATCTTACATGTTAAGAATTACTCAAAGGTCTACAAAAAAGTTTGTCATGCGGCTAAGTCACTGTTTTTGAGAAAACTAATATTAAATTCAACAAATAAAATAAAAGCAACTTGGAAATTAATTAATAATGAAACTGGTAAATCAAGGGCTCGCAATATACAGTTCAAATTAAATATAAATGGTACAATTTTGACAAAGGAACAGGATGTTGCGAATGCATTTGATAGGTTTTTTTCAGATATACCAAAAATTGTGACCAAATCGTTAAACTCTTCAGCCTCCAGAGCTTCCGTTCTATTAGAATCTAGTGTTGCAAAATGTAAGAATGCGTTTAGTTTTAGCTATATGAACGAGGCTAGTATTGTAAAAGCATTTAAGTTAATTAATATAAAAAATACAGAAGATCTTTGGGGAATGTCTACAAAGGTGCTGGGTGTCATTATCTTAGATATTGCACCATGTTTAGCTTATATTTTTAATAGATATATCGACGAGGGAGTTTTTCCCGATCTCATGAAACACAGTAAACGCATTGCTATGTTTAAGTCTGGAAGTGAAAGTGATCTAGCTAATTATAGATATAACCTGCGATAAGTAAAATCTTTAAAAAATTAATTCTTAATCAGTTAATATATCCCTTTAACGTTAACGGCCTGCTACATAGTAATCTATACGGATTTACTAAAGGTCGATCAACAGCCGATGCAGGTATAGCGCTCTTAAAGCATATATTTGAGGCCTGGGAGAAGTCACACGATGCAGTTGGGGTATTCTGCAATCTATCTAAGGCATTTGACTGTGTGAGTCATGCAACCCTAATCACAAAGTAAAAATATTATGGCATTAAAAACCGGGCGATTGACCTCATACAGTCTTATCTATCCAATAGAGTCCAGAAAGTAGACGTGGGTGGTAAGAGGTTTTCAGGATCAATTATTGATATAGGGGTACCTCAGGGTTCGATACTTGGCCCTTTTTTATTCCTAGTATACGTTAACCTTTTTTTTACCTTTTTTTTTTATTATTTGTGATATAGTTTTATTTGCAGACGATACGTCTTTAATTTTTAAAGTTGATAGAGGTAAAACCAGTATTTGCGATAACGTAAATGAATCCTTATCCTTAGTTCTTAACTGGTTCACTGTAAATAATCTTTTGCTTAATAAAAAAAAACGAAATGTGTCAAATTCACTTTGCCAAATGTTACTCATAGCCTGACCAACATTGAACTGAATGGAGAGGCAATGAATCTTGTAGATTCCACGA
This sequence comes from Lampropteryx suffumata, assembly GCA_948098915.1. NCBI lineage: Eukaryota > Metazoa > Arthropoda > Insecta > Lepidoptera > Geometridae > Lampropteryx > Lampropteryx suffumata. The sequence continues at coordinate 3,206,867 of OX402545.1, forward strand.
TCTTCCTAGGTCTTAATATTGATGCAAAACTACAGTGGAGACCACAAATTGAAACACTTGCTGGTAGGCTTAGTTCCGCTGCATATGCAGTTCGTGCGATACGGTGGCTTACTGATGAAGCTACAGCTAGACTAGTTTATTTCAGTTACTTCTATAGTGTTATGTCATACGGCATCATTCTCTGAGGGAAAGCAGCTGATATTGGTAAATTATTTGTTATTCAAAAAAGGGCAATACGTGCCATTTATAGAATGAAACCACGAGAATCTTTGAGAGAAATATTCAAAGAAATTAATTTTATCACAATAGCTTCACAATATATATATGAAAATTTGTTATACACACATAAAAATAGAGATGGGATTCAGCAAAATAGTGACCTTCATAGAATCAACAGTAGACATAAATTATACATCCCTAGGTTTCGACTAGAAAAAGTAAATAAGTTCTTTGTGGGGAACATGGTGCGCTTCTATAATATAAGCTTCCTGAAAATGCTACTATACTAAATATTAAGAAATTTAAAGCATACATAAAAGGTAGTCTTTTGAAGAAAGCTTATTATAATATAAATGTCTATATTATTGATAAGAATGCAAGGCCTCATGTAGCTCTGCCGTCAGACAGTTAACCGTCACACTTGAAATGTATAAACTCTCTTGTATTAGTATTTCGTAGTTAAGGTAGTTATAAGATGGACCATATAAAAAAGCGCTAGGACCAAGACGAGTTTCTTGCCAATTCATCTCGGGCTTGGGTTAGGATGAATTGCCACCTAAATTCACCTAGTATGTAGGACGTTTCAAAGTGATCCTTGAGATTGTATTGAATAAAAAATCTTTTGACTTTGACTTTGTTTCTTTGTGATTTGAGCAAAAATAATCCGTATAATTATTTTATAAAGAAACAATAGGTCTTATAAAATAACAAATGACGAACGACATACGACTTTGTGACGTTTACTATAAACAATCTAAACACTCGACGTTGGCAAAATTGTCAACATGCCATTAACTAAGAAGAAGAAAAAGAATCATTCAGATTTGAACATTACGTGATCAATAGGAAGTAGATATTCGTATGATATCCATTTAAATATAAGGATTATTATGATAAAAAATGTATTGTACTGGTTTTGGTACAGGCGAGTCGTCACCTAGTTTATAAAACCTTTTAAAGTGATTCTTGTGATTCTAATGAACTATATTTCGTATTTGTGTAGAATAGAAACCCAATTTATCAATTAATTGAGGATTGCTGCTATCAGTGGTCTGGACCAGTTGAGCTATCTACAGATCTTTTTAAACGGTCCTAAGATAGCTCAACTGTTTCACATGTATTTTATATTATTGTATATTATTCTGAATATTTTTGTTATCATTGTTTTATAATTTTATTTTTATTTTATAAAACTATGTCAAAACAAAATTACTTATAATACTTAATAATATTACAATCTAGCCAAATAAGCTAATGTATTTGGCTAGATTGTAATATTATTTAGCGCATGATCAATATTGTGCACTAAAATAACAAAAAACTAAAAAAATATTTATAATAAATTTTTAAGTTATTGTAAATTCAGTAATGTAATTATTTATCAATTCCCTTAGACATGTTCAAAGTAACAAAAAATTTAGAAATCACAGGATTTGTTGTTAGAAACTCATTTTTAGATACGTCAAGAAGAAATATATCTTTGACCCAAGTCCAAAATAATAAGTCAATGATAAGTAGATAGCCAACCATCAAACTAAGGAAGTCGTCCTTCATAGAACTATTGATAAAGTTGCTTGTTTCTAGGCTAATGATTTAACTAAAGTTAAAATCGTCTTTGCAATAAATCCCCTTATCAGGGCATGATAGCATAGGTACATGCTACATGTAGGTTTGGGGGAATGAACCTATACCCGTCTAGAGGACGAAATAGGAAAATAATAATTACTTTGTCTAATCTAAAGTAGGCAAATAAGTACTTGTTTATTACAATACTAACTGCCTTCGCGCAGCTTCACCTGCATTTAAGATTTTTCCCGATACAAACCAATTTTCCCAGGATAAAAGTAGCCTATGTCACCCGGGGATAGTGTAGCTTTCCAATGATAAAAAAAAATTCAAATCGGTCCAGTAGTTTCGGAGCCTATTCAATACAAACTAACAAACAATCAAATCTTTCCTCATTATAATATTAGTATAGACAAACAAATCTTCCGAGATGAATATGTAGAGATACCATACTCGTGTCATATCATACATAAATCATACTAAATTCATGTAATATGTGAAAGTTTGTTTCTTACTCAATCTCACAATAACGGTATAACCAATTCGGATGATATTTTATATACTATTTGGATTTGTGTCTGGAACAACATGTACGTGTATAGATGTATATGTATAGATTGGCATTTGATTTAATTTATTCAGTTACAATTATTTTACAAATCGTGTTTGAATGTGCCTACACTATTAATTAATTACAATTAATAAACACAAAATATTATATTTAGAATTACTATAAAAAAAACCGTTTTTAAATTAACAAAATTACATAATAACATAGAATAATAATAATAATAATCCCGGACATTTCACACAGCATCATCTGGCCTCAAAGTAAGCAGAGCTTGTGTTATGGGTACCACATGACTGATATACTACTTTTATACTTATTTTTTGTAAATACATACATATTATACATAGAAACACCCAGATCTGAGACAAATACTTGCTGATCATACAAACATTTGTCCCGCGGCGGTAATTGAACCCGCAATCTTCTGCGTCTCAGCCGGATCTTAGCCCACTGCGCCATAGAGGTCGTCTATATAAGACTAATAAAGTCAGAATATTTAATAATTTTTGATAAATTTATTTTATCTTAATAGGTACCTACCACCCTGGTATAAACGCTGGTCGTATAGACTTGAAATTTGGATTGTTATTTTATATTGCATATCGGAAGTGTATCATTTTGTCACTAATAATGTTAATATGTATGATGTAATGTGTGGTTAAATAAATAAATAAATAGTGTGGTAAACGCGAATTACTTAAATTTTCAAAAACATGCCCTAGTGTTCATCGATGAGGTCAAAGTTTGTATACAGATAACGTTACGTTTGTATACAGATAACAAAGTCGGGGGCAGTCCACTTGTAAATTCGGTTATACTACCTTGCACGCTAAATGTGTCAAAGCAAACGGAAACCAAATGCTGGAAACACCTGTTCAATTCAAAGTTACTAAGACAAGTTTGTATATTCTCATTAACTAATTCATTGAAAATTCCATTTTATTGAATGAATTATACAATGATAACGAATGTTATGCATTATGCCTTCATTACGAACTTAACACAACACATAGTGAGTTATTATATAAGGCATGTTACGTATACGTATATCGTGTAGAAGGTACGTCAACGTCTGAAAGAAGCCTTGGCCCAATGAATTCGTTTACAAATTTAACGTAACAAATCCTGGTTTACCATAACGGTCTACCAGCGTCATCAGTTCATCACCAATCTAGACCTTGATCTGATTATAATGCAAAACTACTTCTCTTTTCCTTGTTCGATGGCATGTGTCATACTAATGTCAATTTTGCCAATATTTATCTTCTATATATTATTACGTGAAACAAAAGCTTTGTATCCTTTTTTGCGCGGACGGATGTGTATAAAATTTCGCACACTTTAGTGTTTCAGTTTATATAAAGAAGAAGTGCAGAATGCTATTTTTTTTTTTATTATGCTTAAAAGAAATACAATAAATTGAATACTGGTCAAATTTCGACCAAGGGCGACCACTAGTATTGTTTTTAGTATGATGTCACAAACTCGTATCTTTTCGTTCGTTATTTGTTATTTAATATAAAATTAATGTCTTTTCATATAAAATCATTAATACGGATTATTTTTGCTCAGATCACAAAGGAACTCCAAGTTTTTATTCTAATTCATACCCGAATCAATAACTCTAGCTCTATTGCAATAAAAACACCAATATGACTTATAAAACCGGATATAACTCAAGAAAATCATAATATAAGAGCACAATGTTTGCTTCGCAAGACGGCAAAAAATAATCACAACGCAAAACTATAAGAAAGAAGTTACAAGTGCGACCATATTTGATTACACTTTCACTTAATTGACAAAAAACAGTAAGCAAATATTTTAAAATTGTCAACCTGTTATCTGTTCTGACAGATTGCCTATTCTGTGTATAGAAAGTGGCGCCAGGGCAGCCTGAGGGGTTTGGACGGTGAAATCGTTTGACGTTCACTGTGTGCCTGGCCTGCCACAGACAGACCTTGTTTCCATGACTATGTTTATGTTTATCTCGTTACTGCTATTGTTTAAGCTTAATCTGTGGCGTCAATTTGCTTCATTGGTTCTTTTTTTTTGGTTTATTCTCTCTAGCCTAACAACAGTTTCATTGATGAGTTTTTACATTCGTTCATCTCGATTTTGAATTCCTAGTAGTCCCCACCAACATTTGTGAGATAAACATCAGCAACATCAAGCAACAAGCAGCAACAACATCATATGAGATGGCATCCTGGTTTCCATAGAACAAGCTTTGCTTTGTTTAGTGCTAGATAATGTTATGTGAATTGTACAGTTACATTACTTACTTATTTCTGATGCCCATGTTTTTTGCTTCTACGTAGTACGTTCTAATTCATACCTACTGGTTAGTAAGTAAATATTTCTACGATAACTAGAAATGATCATTCAATTTCAAGATCTTCTCTCGCAACTCACTGTTTAGCACATTAGCAACGGAGTTCATAATAATATCAATAACACCTCCTACGTCAATAGATTTGGTAGTTCTACTCGAACAAATTACGAACTTCGTCGTAGACGTTATTAAAATTTATTGCCCGTCAAATTGATAAATCACACAAAAAGTTGAATCTTTTTCTTTGGATTTTTATCCATGTTACGATGTTTTACACACGAGGTTTGTCTCTCACATCCTTCTGAATTACAACAACTTTAAAACGATTCATGAACTGTTGTTACTCTGCCTTCAGCTCATTCGATTCGATTCCCATCCAGGACATACATTTGTGAGATGAACATATACTATGTGCCTGAGTTAGAAGTACAGAGCTTGTATTCTCAGTCTTCAATCTTCATGTTGTTTTGTGACACTTATGCATTTATGCACAGCTTATTCATTTTGTTGCATTATATTGTATTCTCGTCCAGAATTAATTTTTTACCTACGCGATTCTACTACCGACTGTGTACTAGGCATGAAGTCAGGACAACACCCACCTACCATACTTGGAGCTTTGCTCAGACTGAGTCAACAGTAAACTGGTTTCCATATACATATTCCTTAGATATATAATGATAAATACCAACGTCAATATTATCCAACTCATTTCTGTAGGTATCTACGATTCATAGAAATGTACTCCTAAATATAGTTTCCGAAATGGTACGGCCTGTGGTACGGCTGGTAATTATATATTCTGTGCTGCTGGTAAGCAATCATGCCACTGCTGGTTTGACCACACTGAGCAATTCTGAAATTTACATAAGTAATGTACTTAAAATTATTTGCCAATTCGTTGAAGCATTTAGGTAATGTTTATTTTTATCGGCTATTTCTAAGACTTTGAAATATTCAACGTTGTCTTTGGTTATTGCGCAGTATCTGTTTATCAACCAGAGGATATATAAATGTACCTAATAGTATATAGGTAACTAGTAGGTATATAGATATTAAGCTCAATAGTAATGGTAACTAGACGTAAGTAGATACCTTCTAAAAGCTTTTTAACAATAGGACATTCGTCTATTTACACACAATACAAGTGAAAGTGAATAACCGGTTTCACTTAGCGATGGTCTATTTATAATACTTTACATTGTCTTTACAAAGTCAAGGTTTGTTTAATGAGAAAATTATCCAACCCATTCATTCAACACTTCTTGTTCTCATCCTTGAAGGAATTTTTCTCTGGGTTCTCGAAGTTTCGATGATCAGGAAGAGCTGTGACGTATTTCAGTAAAGGTTGCTGTGTAAGTATGTTTTGTCTTCTTAAAATGTGTTAATGGTTCACACTTTGCAAGTGGCGTGTGCTACTTCTACAGTGATAGTACTCGTTGAAATATACTCTTCTTCGTAGTAAGGTGTAGGTACTTACGTGGTAGTTAGTGTTGTGGGTGGTAGTTAGTGTATGTCAGTTAGGTAGGTGGAATTTGGTTATGTAATAAATGGGGTCGCATTTTTGTACATAGGTTGGGACAACAATTTCCATCTAAACTATAGGTAAGTACAAGACAGCATCGAATCAGTGATTTTCTACAGCTACGTCCTCTACGTCACAAACCCTGGTGCACAAAAGGTTTCTAAGCAGTTGTAAACAAGATCCAAGTACACTTCTGATTATGTCAGCAGCCTACCTTGAAGTGGTGGGCGTGGTAACACGTACTCGTATAGCCAACAGCCTTTACGACCAATTAGAACATAATAAGCTGTATACAATTAAAAATAAGGACTAAATTCCACAGCGGTGCGTAGGCAAGGTGTGCGTAGCCGCAATTCGTATTCTACCCAAGTTTCTGACGTGTTGTAATTGTGGACTGAATTGATTTTGCACGGATTGTTGTGGCTTAGGTATACGCTGTTTAATAATGTGATTTAGATTCATTCTATATAATCGTTTACCGTGATAATTGGACGTACGTTATGTGCTACGCTGTTGCTTGACGCAAGACCTAACACTGAGTCCTAAAACTAACCATCCTGGTTTTTGAATTTGTTATTTTTATTTCGAGCATTTAGTTCATGCCTATCATCTCAGCTACTATGCCTCGCACTGAGATGGTCGTTTAGTTGACAATTTAACATGACAGTATTCACTAATGTTGCTGTTTGACATTTTTGGTACAGACTTGCCTTTTCATGACAAACATCAACCACACGAACCACACGAATACAGCCATTATCAGCAAGACAAGTGATGTCTTGATTGTTTTCGTAATTTATATAGTCATCCAATTACATTCATTTGGCTTCGGTCGTCCCAATGTCAGAGTCGCAATATCTTCATTATTTTCATTGTTAGGCAATAGTGGAGATTGGGTTTATTGTGAGGTATTTAGCGGAAAACTTTGGTACTATCTGCTTTTGAAATTACATAATTAGCAATAATTTACCTACTATTTTCTGCATTGATAATCTATTGTTGAAATTGAATATGTGCACTGTAACAATTTGTACTCATTATACTGTCTTGCGTGTCTTTCGACGACTGCTTATTGACCTTTTAGAAAACGATAAAGAGACTGGTTCCTGCTTGACGCGTCTTTTGGCAAAATAATACATTCGAATGTAATAGTGTCATCGAATCCTGTTTTATTATCTACAATTATGTTCGTAGCGGGTTCGTCGCTTCGCAAGAACACCTATCGCGCCAAATCCTCGCCGCATAGTGACTAACAACTAGTTATCAATTTGCATAACGTCAGATTTCCACATCCAAGTCGCACCAAACCGGTTAGACCACCGCCCACCATCGTGTTTTGAACCTTTCAAAGTCATTTCCTAATGTCAGAAATGTTCTGAACCCTCGGATTTTTGCAAGAAAATTATGTCAAAGAGGTGAAATTTGACTGTGAAACCTTTGCCCGAAGGAATCAAGTATCGGTTAAGTAAGTTTGATTGTGTAATCCAATAGGCCAAATATTTGAAAACATGTTAGGTAGGTTTGATTTGAACCCAAGCTGCTTTTAAGTTATTGATTCTATTTGTTATGACGCCAATTGATACGTTGCGTTGTTGATGGTAAGTACCTATGTAAGTAAGTAAGTATGTATAACGTCACCTGTTTGTGCTTATAATTTGCGTTTTAGGCAATACCTACCGGGTGTAAAAAAAGTCCCGGAGAGATAAATTATTGTAGCTCATTACCGAAAAATCATTAGCATTATGACTAGTATCCTCTCTGATAATGATGTAGTAAGTACCTTTAATGCATCAGCTATGTAGGCGATGTAACTAGCATCTTATCCTGTCTCTTTTCCAGGGAATTACACTCAGTACTTGTTAGGTATGAGACCCGTTGGTAAACATGATAAACCACCTCGCACTATAACCAGCTACGAACCAGTGAGGTCGCTCCGCTTGGCCTGCCTCTGTCGGTTGGCGCCGGGTGGCGGTGGCACTACCTTTCGTAAATCATACGAGGTAGCCCGTACTACTTCTATTATATGATAGAAAGTTCCATAATACGTTATTTGCTTCTTGGATTAGGATTAAAGAGTAGACTCCAGTAAAATTTGCACATCTAGGCCTTTACTGATAGCACACAAAGCAGATTTTTTGATGTATAGACAAATACCGTAGCGTATCTGCGATACAGACCTGTGTTATCTGCCCTGCACGATCTGTGTCATCTGCATCTCAGTGCTATGCTTTGAATGCAGACTGTAAAGTGTTGTAGGGTACACTAAGGTATGCGAGCTGTTAGCGATGTTACGAGTTCTATTTATAGCTCAGTCTGAGTTTTATAACCGAGGAGAAAACGGACCGGTTCTTTAACCGCTGGTTATCCGACGAGATCGTGGATGGTTTAAAATGTGTAATTTACCTGAGATCGTTAAAATTAGACACTTATCTACGGTTAGATTGTTTTTAAACCGCAAAAAGTTTTCGCTAAGTTAGGTTTGGACTTTAGAACCATGCAATTACATTAGTGGATGATACTAGCTATGCACTAGCCCTGCACTAGCCTTGCCTACCCAGGACTAAAGCTCAGGTAGTAATGGCAGAGAACTTTAGTTTCAATTTCGTTTGTAACGTTTATCAGGTCAAAGTGAGTCGATTTGTATCTCGCCCTATAACCATACCGCCCACGTGGGACAGTGCAGCTTAACCTTCAGATAGTTATCACATCATGACGAATATAACGCCAATCCATTTACGATGACATGAATAGGTAGGTACTCATGCCTTTAAGCTGTAAGTGGTGTTTACGCCCAAGGTTCGTATGCGAACCTTGCATTTGCCTTGGACCATTATACACTTGTAGGTACTATTCAGTGCTATAGGCATTGCATTGTAACCTAACTAGTACCTACCAGCTACCTGAAGGCTGTGAATTTATGAATTATTCGCGTCTAGCGAATGTGCATAGTAGATATTTTGTAATAACATACTCTTAGGCGCCGTATTTGTATTCTGTCTTTGGTTTTCTTGTTTCTAGAACGTTTGTTTTCTGAACCAGTTGTTATAGCCACTAATTGCAACGTGACGTGTTATGTAAACCCTTTTCCGACCTCATACTTCCACATTGTGCCGAGGCCAGACGGAAGGCATGTAGCAACGAACTACATGACATGTGATAATAGATCATGAGATATTAATTAGGCGTATGAGTAGGTACAGTCGCCTTCAGTTATCTAGATGAACAACTCTAGACAGCTAGGTCCGTTGGGTAAAAAAGTAGATAAACCCAAGTTAATCTCAAGCGAGCTGCGAAAAATAACGGTAAATGGAAGTACAATTTCTATCTGGAAAATCAGGACACGCTTTGGGATAGATGACCCAATAATGTCCGTTCCGATATTTCGGGATGAAGATCTTGTAATTAACTAATTTTATATTGTATATCAAGATTATTTTGTTTGTGAAAAATAACTAGCTTGTCAGCTCAGTTAGTAGTAACTTGTCTTCTGTATTGAAGGTTGGGGGTTCGATTCCCAGGACAAACATTTGTGTTATGAACACAGATGTTTGTTTTGTGTTATAAAAAAGTATCATAATTAAGAATGTATTTAATGATATTGAGTATTCTATCAGTCGTCTGGGCAACATAACTGCATGGTGTTTTGTGGATTGGATTGTCCACCAATTTTTTATATACCTATATTTAACTTGTCTGTGTCATCGTGACTATAATCGATGTGCTTACAACCTGTCGCGTGCGGAACATCTGTGCAAAATGTGGCCATGTCTTAAATATGAGGTTTGGACGTGCTTCTGACTACCCCCAGACATCCTCAAAAATATCAAGCCCAAAACCGTCAAATTTCAATTTTGTCTTTAGGGATAAAAACTTTTTTCAAAATGCTTTCATCTTTGTTCTGATGATGACTGTCTATAAAAAACCTGGCCTTCTACTGACTGCCAGTAATCTAACCATATGCTAGGAAGTAGGCTAGGAAACCTCACTGTATCGTTAGGCTCTAATTACTCAGGCACTTATGAGTATACGTAGCTAATATTAACTTTAAGCGAGTTAGCTATTATCACAAAATATAAATACCTGGCAAGTACTTACTTATTTGCTTTAAATACACATACTACTATATATTAATATACGTTTCCTACGTCCAGCCGGTCTTCTTTATCAACCATGTACGATATTTCTTCTAGTTTCTATCTGTTTTTTACTTAAATATCTAACGATTGGATAATCTTCGCACTGCCATGTCTGCGCCTATAAATAGCTGGTTAATATGTATAAATATAAAATTGCTAGATATTTCACACATCATAACCTCGTCCCACAGAAAGCAGTTTGTGTAATATATATTATACATAGAAAAACACACAGACTCGAGGCAAATATTTGCAAATCATACAATAATTAATCCCGTGGCGGGAATTTAACCCGTAACCTTCGTCTCAGATGAGCCTTCGCCCACTACGCCACAGAGGTCGTCGAAACATTGCATGTTGTTGTCTTGATGAAGCATTTTAAATTTTTCCCGACTGTGTATCGTCTTAATACCCCTGTGCGAATAACGATAATTTGTAACACGCTTCTACCCGCGCCTTTGCACGCGTGATACCTACGTATAAGTAGCCTTTATCCTGTCCCAGGTCACGGACTACACCTGTACTAAGTTTAATGTAAATCTGTTCAACCGTCACTAGTTGATTGAACCACAGACAAACTTACAAATCCACATAGACTTTTCCTTTCTCCTACACCTATATCCTAAGATTTTTCAATCTCTCTCTTCTAACTATAGGATGCTTATATGCTGATCTCATACTAAGCAGGTTCGAGAACTGTACGTCTATTACCTTCGACATCTAACCTTATCTACACTTTACATCACAATATTTCTACCAATTGTTCAAACTGCACTGTTTCGTGCACATGATGCAAGCATGTTACACCTCCTTTGTTCGTTGCAGTTGGGTAACGGATCTCACCGCATTTCACAATTCTATTGTTGAGTTTTATCGGTTTTACTTTTACGATATGTGATCATTTTTGCAAAGTATTCCCAAGCAATAATTAGTCTACCAATTATTACTATCATAAAATTTGGTATTTTTTACGCATTTGACATTTAGTACCTACTAAAACTTATTGAAAAGCAAACAGAAGAGGCCCTAACGCGCGCCCTTAAGGCATGCCTCAATCCCACACTTAATTTTATTAGGTATACCTACGTATTAGCATAGATTTATATCTCGATGCGTATTGCGATCGAATGGACTGAATTAACCAAGAATACAATAAAGTACTTATACATATAAAGTGTGCTACCTACCTTGCTATTTTTGGATTCAAGTCACGCATCGTAAGTCTTTGCAAATATAAACTTAATGTAAAACATGTTTTTAAACAATGAAGTTTTTTATAAATAATGCAAACCAGTACTCATCCATATTCACAAATACTATAAAGGAGATGGGTGCGCACGCGAACATAACCAAGAAAACAAAACAATCTATGAATTTTATTCGTACGATATCGTCGTTGCTTAGTGTTGTTGTGACTAGCGATGAGTTGATAGGACAGAGTAGGAATAATAACGTAGTTATTGATAGACATAATCACTATAGACATGACAATAAAGTCAATGACAGGTAACCTGGAAGAACCGATAATAATAATAATTGTCTGCCTCATTTGCTTATCATCAATTGTGCACGTGTAGTTCTGATACAGACGAGCCTTAAAAAAAACACAGCGTGTACCTAATACTTATCACGTGTCGTTCCTATATGAATTCGTACATCAACACTGAAGCTATTACTATTATTGTTATCTAGTATTACTATTGATTGTCTTTCAAAGGCTTCAAAAGACCTTCGCGCAGTCTTTACAAAATCTATACACCCTTTCTGGTTGCCTGCCAACGGCAACTAAACATCTTTTGATTGAATTGGGGTCACAACCTAGTTCCCTAACCATCGATCCACTTTCCACTGAAGCACAGTCAGCAAAATAGCTCATTTACTTGCATAAAAATGGCTTTAACTGGACTTTTCCAGATGTGACTCTGTAGATTGTTGGTATTATAAAACGTTTGACTATTTCACTTTTAAAACTTTCGTGAGTTGTGATATACATTTTGATAAACACGGGCTTTACTCACGTATTATTTTGTCGATGGAGGCACCGACACTGTTTCGATTCATCTAGAGAATCTTCATCAGGGTGAGTTTGATCCGCGGTCCGCTCGTACTACCAAATTTGTTACCGCCTGCCGTGACAACGTTTCCCCCTCTACCCGCACGCACTACTCGCGCTGTGAGATACCTCACCCGCAGTGCGAACCGTGAACTCGAGCGGCAACGAGCGGATCGCGGATCAAACTCATCTTGATGAAGATTCTCTAGATGAATCGAAACAATGTCGGTGCCTACATCGACAAAATAATACGTGAGTAAAGCCCGTGTTTATCAGAATGTATGTTTGATTATTCTTCAATTGAAGTCAAAACCGGCTTGCACTTGAATATATTGAAAATAACTAGGTCGAAGGACCTATCAACAAAATCAATTCCGTAGATTGAAAAGTCCGCTCTTGCCAATTCATGCACTTAACTCCATTCAGTCGCGATGTGATGAGGTTGCATTGTTGCAAAATGATGCCTGATGCAAGCATGCCGTATATATGGCAATATAGCATCTGCTGCTTCAAGCATAGAAGTGATTTTCGAGGGATAAAAACGCATTGAGTTCCAATAAAAGTGTCATTAGATTCATTTAGCGATACTTATGGAGTGGATCAAATTGGCTGCAGTAAATGATCCAATCACAATCTTCCACCCACTGCTAGACCGCCATGGGTCCATCGAACAAAATAATAATAGGGAATTAATACTTACGAGGCAGTCACAACATTACAACCGCGATTTTTTAATTAAATGCCCAACTTTTGCGTTCTTATTCAGAAAAACTGACACTCTTCGACAATTTTGACTTATTATAAAGTGCAAAATAGTTATTAGTATAATTCATAGCAGTATGGCTTTTCGCATTTTTTTCTTATATATTTACAGAGGATTGAACTACTGTACTAAGCAAATAGATTAAATGTATATAATAATATATTTGAAATAGTGGATGTGTTTTAGAAATATGTATGGGATATCTACATAAAAAGACCCATTCAAAACAATATAACTACTACAAACATTCAGAATTAGCTATAAATTACTCCTTACTACAATAATATGAATAAGTTAAATTAATACCAGAATAAACGTTCGTTCATAAGAAATGTTATTTATATAAATAAAATAAATTATAAAACTTAAAATAAACGTGATAACAACTGCACAAATTCTACATTTATTTAAATGACAAAATGCAATGCGTCCACCGCTCGAAGTCAGTACTGTGGCATTTTGGCATCTTAATAGGCACTAAAATATTTATACCTGAAAGTGCTTTTATTTGTAAAATGGTATTTTTAATTTCTGGTGATTTACCAGTTCATCTGCAATCTTCGATATTTTTGCAGCCTTTTACCTCAAGATGATGTAATGCAGGCATTTTAATTTGAAGATGATGCATCAATCATAACTGTAAATTCTGAGTAAATAAAAGAAAGTTACAATATGATTCACTAGCAAAGGTTGTTACTATACTACAATACCTACCTACTATGCAAATCAGGAAAGTTAATCATTGAAATTCAATGTGATGTTTACGCTAAAATAAGTTGCACAAAATATGTGCCTATCGCCTGCAAAGATACTCGGCACTTCCTGCTTATTATGGGATCTCTTTGTTGATGTACCTATTGATGTACTATTTTCAACATTTTGAAATAATTTAATTCTGATTCTGGACAAGTGAAGGTTAAACGAACTGTTATTTTTTCGATGTAACTCGTAAACTGCAGTCCATTTAACAAATCTCGAGGCTAGATTTAAGATTCCTCTTGATAATTACCGTTTTAAATTTTAATTATGACCAAGCCCACAACTTTTTTAGAGCTATTTACCAAATAATTATTCACTAAGCATTTTGCTCTTTCAGGAATCTCTATCAGACTGGGACCGAGGCTTCGGCGACCTTGTCCCTGCACCTACGGGTCGCAAATGGAGCGCGCGAGCCGCCACGCATGCGCAGGACACCGCGCCTGATCAGGCTGCGCCAATCAACAATAGCACTGACGCTTGCAAGCTGCTTATTGTAAGTACGAGTTAGGAGCTTCATGACAGCATTTCGATTTGACTAGACAACAGGTATGACTTGAGCGCTTTTGACTAAATCTCGATTTGGCTAAATCGCGATAGGACTACATTGCCTTTGGACTAGATCGCTATAAGGCCAGATAGCGTAACGATATCCATTCGTATTAGAGACCAGTGACTGGTCAAAGTGAGCCGCTATACAAACACCGCACACAAAAAGGCTGCGCCAATCAATAACATCACTTTGGGTGAGCATTCAGATAAATGAAGATCCCTTTTTTATGGCAGGTTATACAACCTGTATACTGAAACCTGCCACACGCACTTTAGGGTTAAGCATGTAACTTCATTGAGAAGTAGGTGAAGGTCATAGCTCACCACTAGGTCAATCGAAACATGCAGAAATAGGTCGCTTAGGTACAACATGAATATCAATACAACAATGTTTTCGAACTAACAAGATTTTTAATGCAACTATAAAATTTTGTGATCTTTGATCGAGTGTACGAGTAATGAGCCTACAACTGAAAAAAAAAACTGAAGGAAAACAGCAACCGCAAAAGGAAAAAGGGAAACAGCAATTTCATAGAACAATTAACTGCGATCGTGAAAAAAAGACAATAATACAACAAAAACCCGAGTGAAGTAACAAAGAGTTAACACAACAAACGATCTTTAGGATTATCTGCCTCTGGCATCGTGTGCATCTCCATATCAATAGACGTAGGTAGTCCCTGAATCCGTCAGCTGATTCATCGCTTGACATCAATTAACCCGGGTTTTTGTATAGGTAACTCAATAAGCGACTTCTTATCGCTCTATACGCTCATTAGGTAGCTATAGCTGATAAAAATATGAAGTCATTGGGTATTAATAGAATATATAAACAACGAACATTCAATCCTACAATCTTGACCTGACCCCACAATGTTCCATGTGTACTTAAACTCTAATTACTGATGGCTTATTACTTAGATTTCTCATCATCATTACCACAGCCACAGTCTATGACTTCCTATTCTTGGTCTCGCCTAGTATTTGAATAGCATTTCTATAACGATCCTGTATTAGAGACTCAGGCAGGGTACACCTGTGATGTTACTACAATTTTATCTTTTAAGTATTCTGTGATTCGCTAACCTTGAGGTGTCAACAATTGGCAATATGCCTACTGACGTTACCATTGTACATTTTTACCATAATGCTAATCATCTGACACGACAGCAAAACTCCACGAAAAAACAAATATGAATGACGATGTTTGGCAAAACGCCCGCAAAAATAGAAAATTGATGTTTAATCTTCAATCACAGCAAACAAGGGAATGGCCAAGAGTCCTCAAAAAACGTATTTATTCAAGGTGCTTTGCTTACTCAACAAAATATTAGTCGTTGGTATGTAAGTAGGTAAATGTGTAATGTGCATGCACTGTTGCTTGAAACCAGAATAGCTGGGTCTGCGGTGGTAGTGCCTACCAATATGATTTCTTGTTGAAGAGAAGAGAGAGAACAAATGTGTGTTACAACGCTGAAATGGGAGGGTTTTAATCTGTTACCTAAAGTATCGTAAGGATTTAAATTTATATGTATGTATCTTTAAAAGTTGTCGAGGTCGCTGCAGAATAATCTAATTTATTTAAAATTAACTCTGATTCTGACAGCTGCAACAATGATTGTTCAGCTATTAGCTGTAGTAAACACAGATTAAAACCCTCCCATTTCAGCGTAGTAAACACATCTATCAAATCTGATAAATAGATAGCTTTTTATTCAGAGCATAATAAGTTGTACAGATTACAATAGAACGATGAGTTTGCAACAGTACTAACACTGTAGCAGCATCACCGCCCGCCTCCTTTATATAACAGTTATCTATACTAATAGAACTAAAGAACTAAAAGTAGATTTTATATAACACAAAAGTAATACTAAAGTTTGTAACAAAATAAAATGATATAAAGTAAAATACAAATTCAAATCCTCCAATTTCAGTATTTAGCTGACGAAAAGAAGCCGACATGGCGGCTGTCTCTATGCGGTGGAAACGCTGCAGCCGTCGCAGCCAGGGTTGGAACCAGACTACTGCCTTCGAAGATCAGGATCGTGTGGAACCCTCCTACCTCGCCTTACCAGCACACGGAGAAGTTGAGGCTTGTTGTGACTGCTGTTAATAGCGGTAAGCTATCTCTGACTATATAATACTGGTAAACCTTGCAGATTTAGGTTTTCAGGTCAGATTGCACGAAACTTCTAAATAGATAGATTTATTTTAGTGTTTTTAATTATGCGGGTAGCTCTTATCTGTTAAATTGTTTTAAATTTCTAATCAACATGAGGTGTAGTCATGAGCCAATTGACTACATCGTCGGCGCAGTGAGAGGAAGCCCGCCTCACACGTCGAAGGTTAAAAGTTTCCCGCCGCGA
This sequence comes from Lampropteryx suffumata, assembly GCA_948098915.1. Taxonomy (NCBI): domain Eukaryota; kingdom Metazoa; phylum Arthropoda; class Insecta; order Lepidoptera; family Geometridae; genus Lampropteryx; species Lampropteryx suffumata. The sequence continues at coordinate 3,223,712 of OX402545.1, forward strand.
GACACATGTTTGTATGATCGCATGTTTTTTTTGTTGTAAATACATCATTTAAAACATCAAAAAAAAAAGTCAAGCATATATGCATGTACATAAAAAAGTATATCAGCCATGTGTTACCCATAACACAAGCTCTGCTTTTTGGGGATAGATGATGCTGTGTGGAATGGCCAGCATTATTTATTTATTACATTTCTTCCAGGTGCAATCTGCAACGATGACTCCCAGTTCATCTGCGGGGTGACCAGCCTCTGCGTATCTTCGTATCTAGTCTGCGATGGCGTGCGCCACTGCCCGGGGGGTGAGGATGAAGACTCATCAGCGTGCTCCCACCGCCGAGATCCACCACTCCTGGAGTTATTGCGGCGTTTCGCAGCCAGAAACCAGGAGCTTTTGGGGTTGGATCAACCCGACGGGATCACCAAGCCTTCTGTTATAAGTGAGTTGACTAAGTAACATAAAGTATGTGGAAATATTCAATAAGTATCGAATATTTAATACTATCCCGCCAATCTATTCAAATGAGTTAGACACAAAAGAAATTCGACACGTGTATCCCCTCCACGAGGCAACCTCTGGAACAATTGACTCACTCCGCGCTGGAACGAATAAACACCAACATCGCAAAGAGCAAAAGAGCTTGCTTCGCTAGAAAACGTGTTGCTTCGCCGAGTGCTGGAATGAATGCAATCAAAGCTTTAATTCTAGCGTTCGACGAAGCAACAAATTTGCAGAAATAACCTTCAGCTTGTTCAGCCGTAAAAAAAAACAGACTTTCGAATTGTAATACTAGATAATATTACAAATTTAAATTACATTACAATTTGCATCTGCAAGGTCAGCACTTGAATAGGTTTACAGTGGCATTTTCTGAGATCTTCCGTGTTTCAGAGAGTATGTTACGTTTTCGGTCGTCACGGCTTTCAGAAGGTGTTAAGTCAAACAACGTATGTTTTCTGACGACCTGACGTAACCAGAGTTAGTCCTGACTACATGAGTAAATAGGTCCTTTAACATGATGTGCTTCTATAATAAACTTCTCGTAAACTACTTAATAAGAAATTTAAAGCTTACGTAGAGTCTTGTGAACAATGCGTATTATAATAAATATATATGACTACTAGCTGGCCCGTTCGTGACTTCGTCCGCGCGTTTTAAAAAGAAAAAAATATATCTTATTGTACCGACTGCAGCGCCATCTGCCGGGCTGATTTGTGAATCTAAACCATCCAGGGCGTCTTCCAAACGCATACAAAAAATCATTCAAATCGGTCCAGCCGTTTTGGAGGACTTCAGTGACATACATACGTAAAGTAGAATTATATATATTTCTATATTGTTGATCTATATTGTTGTTGAAGTCAATGTTGCTCATGTTACTCTGCTCTCTGACAGTTAACTAACAGATTTGCAATTTATAAACTACTGTTACCTAATATTAGTTATTCGTAGTTAAGCTAGTTTTAATAAGGATCATATTAAAAAAAACACTAGGACTAGGACGTGTTTTTTGACAATTCTTCGCAGACTTAAGTTAGGAGGGATTGGCCCCTAAATGCACCTAGTATGAAAGATGTAACTAAAATACAATAGTGACTGTATCGTATAGAAATAATTTTGAATTAGAATTTTTATTTGACTGCTATTCTGTAATTTCAGTGAAAATCAGCGAAGGTGAGAAGTCTTCAAACGCGTTCATGGAGTTTGCGGCGGCATTGAAGCCATACGGTCCCTGGAGCTATCTGGTTGTGGGCATGCTCGTCTGTGCCACTATACTCATGTTCTGCTTAGCTTGGGGTGAGTCATTTACACCCTTTTCTACAATAGTAGATAGGTATCTGAAAACTAGCGTTAACCTTTCTGGCCACACCATCAACATCACGTTGATTGGTTCTCGGGAAAGGCATATTTTATGCCTGGTTCCAGATACGTTGTCACTTGTTTTATATTTCTCTATGGGGGCATTTTTATTCCATCTTGTTCTGTGTGTGCTATAAAAAGTCTTTCTTTTATTCTTTCTTCTATTTAAATTACAAAAGTTGGACATTAAGATTAGGTACATACTGTATGAAACAGCTGATGTGTAAAATAGCATAATGCTGAGACTGTGCTTTTTTGACAAGCGCAGCTGAACAACTTTAGGAAAACTTCTTGGGTCTTGCGACTTTATTTTAGTTTCGAACTAAACCATTTCTTCATTAGGATCTATCTTTTAGTCACATATTAGTTAATGTGACGTTAAAATCTTTTGTTATCTTAATTCATAAACATTACAATGACAGTCCATACATAGACTCTTTTCTATATTTACGTGTGTTTTCTTTGTAAAACAGCACTAAATTAATGTTATTTTCTCGTTTTATTGTTTAACGAGTAGGTAATCGAGAAAACTTTGCGGAATTTTAATCAATAAGTTGTGACCTCTTAGAATAAGTGTAGACAATTTAATTAAAAGTGTATTATAACTTCTAAAACCATCATGGTTTTGAACATAATTTTCACTCATATTGACTTTATTTTTAATTTTGAATTGTGAACTGACATTTTAAATTTTATGTATCAATTAAATAAATTGTACGCCAAACATGGCAGAATACATTGTAACATTGTTACATGTATTTCATGCAAATAAATGTTTACTTTACTTTACTTTACAAAACTGAATATTTACCATATATGAATAAACTTGTCAGTTTATCTCGTGATCATGGCGCATGCAACTGTGCCGAAATATCGGGAAGCAGAAAAACTCATTATATATAATGGTAAATGTCCCGTTTTGAGTGAAAAAAGTGTATTATGTTGCAATGTAATTTTAACAAAGAGGAATCCTGAGAAAGTGCTAGACGTCCAATCCGCAATGACGTTTAGAATACAGAAATGACGATCGACTGAGACTCCGTGACTTTATAACAAAACAATCACTTGACCAAGACAATTTTGTCAACAGATTCCAATATAGGAAGAGATGAAAGAAGAATATTTAACTTAATTATTTTTTCTTCTATTCCAGAATGCTGCTGCAAAAGCGTGAAGCCATCAGACACACCGATCAACATTCCGCCGTCCTGCCTCGATCTCTCCCCAACAGTCTCAGTCACGGCAGCTTCCCAGATCTTCACCCCCCTCCCACCTTCCCCCCCAGAGTACGAGGCACCCCCCTCTTACTCCTCCCTCTTCCCTAGGTATTTCAAGTCCTCACCCACCCCGGTACCTCACTGCTCTCATCAGGAGCCTCCTGACTGAAGAATCTTTGTTGTAGATAGAGTTTTCCAATTTAGACTAAGGCCTTTATGTCTTCTTTAATCATAGTTCGGTAAATGAGGTTTAACCATGGAGGTATAATGCTGCCATTATACCATTTTGCAAATTAAAAATTTCTCGACATTTCAGTTTGCTCGGATAGTCTCTTGAGTTTGAATTCAGAATTCGCGCTCAAAGTCTTCTTATTCTATAATGGCATCTGTCTTACGATGACTTTTGACATTTGATGTCATGTGATTGTTTGACATTATTAACCGCATTTAAATTCACTTGACACTGACAAAATTGAAGACCGTTGCCATTAAATGAAGAGAAGTCTGCCTACCTACTTACATGGATAAACCATACCTTGTAATTTGTACATCTTCCACACAAATCACGGTTTGTAAATAATAAATTAGGACTAGGATTCAAACAAACAAGGCAAACAATGCAACGTTCTATAAGCTCTGTGTGTAGGGTTATTTAGGCTTGAATAATCCTATGAAGTGATTTAATTGTGTCATGGGTGTGAAGAGAAATAATAAGCTAAGTAGGTAGGTAGGTATCTTCACAGCAATAGCTGATAAATATAACTAAGACATAATAATATTAGGATTAAAAAGTCAGTTCTGGACGGAATTAGTTAGGTAATTATTATAAATTATCCAAGAAATTAATTGATTTAAGGCAAATATAAAATATATGTATTTAGATTAAACAAGCAATAAACTGCCATACATCGATTATACACGATCAACCAAACCCAGTCTACCAGTAAAAGTAAGGGTTCTATCACACGATCAAACTTGAATGATTTTGAATGAAATAGGTTAGTATCTAACTCATTGAGCATAATAATAAAATCTATGTACACTCGTCTGCATCAGATGTTCACCTCCCAACGTTTATAGCAAAAATATTGTACAGAAATTATATAAGTTCCTACCTACTGCATAGAACAAATTAACACATGTTTTTGAAGTGATAACTTATTATGGGAGGGTAAATCGCTTCCCTTTCTCTCACGCATACGGCAGCGGTAGGCAGGTTCCTCTCTCACTCTAACCCACAGAGCTAGTTTAGAGCCTGTCCAGAGGGAGCGTTTTACGCGCGAATGCACTCGCGCGTAAACATTCGCGCGTTCTCCAGATACTAGAGCTATATACATCCCGTCCAGATGCTGCCGCGCGTTTACCAACTCGCGCGTAAAACACGTGCAACGTGCCGGACTCTCGACTCGCGCGCGAGCTCCGCGCGAGTGAGATACTCAGGCGCCATTGCTGCGTCCAGTGGTACGCTACGCGCGAGTCCGCGGCGAGTGGACGTATTTCGTGCAAAATGGACCTTGATAACTTTGATACCTAGGGAACTTTTTATTGACAAAGTTGAAAAAGAATAGCCACATTAGATATGGATTATTTGGATTATTCTAGTAGAGTCATAAAGCGGAGTAACTGGGAAGCAATAGTCGAAACTTTTTGTGAAGCTTTTAACTTTCTCATTGTTTACGACGTTTCTATCAGCGGTATGCAAGCTACAACACAACTGTTTTATCTGGCTCCATGTTTATAACTGTCCCTGGATCCCTCCCAAAGACATCGCGCGTAGAAACGCACGTAAAACGCGGCATCTGGACGCAATACAAATTTAAGAGCCTGTCCAGATGGAGCGTTTTACGCGCGAGTGCACTCGCGCGTATCTGGACGCGATGTATATAGCTCTAGTATCTGGAGAGCGCGCGAATGTTTACGCGCGAGTGCATTCGCGCGTAAAACGCTCCATCTGGGCAGACTCTAAGCGCGCGAGAGCACTCGCGCGTTAAACGCTCCATCTGGACAGGCTCTTAGTTTAAGTTATTACTCTCGTTGCCTCTATCACTTACTACTCCCAAGGAACTTATAAAAACGATCCGCAACCTGGAAAACAAAAAAGCACCGGGCTTCGACCTTATAACGGGAGAGGTACTTAAACAATTACCTAAAAAAATAATAGTATTCTTAACAATGCTAATCAACGCTATCTTCAGAGTGCACTACTACCCCAAGCTGTGGAAAATTTCTCAAATATGCATGATAGCAAAACTGAGAAAACCACCAACTGACCCCAGCTCATACAGGCCAATAAGTCTGCTCCCTGTTCTATCAAAGTTGTTCGAAAAACTCTTCTTATGCAGACTCAAACCAATACTGGAAACCAATAAAATCATACCTGACCACCAATTTGGATTTCGGGAGAAACACGCTACAGTAGAACAAGTGCATAGAGTAGTTCACTCGATCAGACAAACATTGGAAAGAAAAGAGTATTGCTCTGCTGTGTTCTTGGACATAAAACAAGCGTTCGATAAAGTATGGCACAATGGCCTATTGTACAAACTTAAAACAGCTCTACCGAACTCATTCTACATGATTCTTAAATCATATCTAGCACAAAGAAGATTCCAAGTAAAATACGAAGAAGACTACTCAAAGCTATATGATATCAAGGCATCAGTACCACAAGAATCAGTACTTGGCCCAGTACTGCACTCCATATATACGGCAGACTTACCTGAAACAGCAGATGTTATAACGGCAACCTATGCTGATGACACTGCATGCCTTTCAAGCGATATGGACCCAAATAAGGCTTCCACTAGACTACAGGGCCAGCTAGACAAAGTAGACACGTGTTTGCAAAAATGGAGAATTAAACCGAACGTAACCAAATCAACGCAAGTAACTTTCACTCTCCGAAAAGGAGACTGCGAACCTGTCAGCATGGGTGGCAATACATTACCAACCAGCAAGACCGTAAAATATCTTGGTCTGCATCTGGACAGAAGACTTACCTGGGCAAACCACATCAAGGCTAAAAGAACAGAAGCAAACTTGCAACTCAGGGGTCTCTCCTGGCGCCATCTCTCACTCAGCCTCAGAAGTTAGCCACTACTGCACAAAATACAAGGAAAGACTCGACAAGCACACTAACGTTTTGGCTAAAAACTTACTGGACGACCAAAGCACAATAAAACGCCTTAAGAGATGGGATATCCTCTCGCTTGACCAAAGGAACTAAGAAGTTCATCAACAGTCATAAGGGCAACTCAATGGAACTGCTCCTAAATCTCCTCCCCCCCCCAGAACACATCTGATCATGGCTGACGAGCCGATAGAAGATAAAGAGGGAAGAAAAAAAAAAAAAAAAAATTATGTTCCTCATATTATTTATACTTACTAAAGTTAATTTCTGTGATTTTGATGACAAATGATTTTGATTCTTATTTATTGCATACCTACTGATCAAACTGAAGCAAAGAAATATTGACCTAAACTTATAATGTAAAAATGATAAATAGTGTTGATTTAATGAAAAATAAAACCCAATTACCAACTTTAATTATTTATCTACATGTTTCTTTATACACCTGTCCTATCCTATGACCATGTCTAAAGCAGTAATTTAATATTAGAAATGAACCAATCCAATTGCCATTATTAGGTACTTAAGGTAGGTAGGTATCACAATACAATTTAAATCAGTTTTTTACTAAGAATGATCATACGATTTAAAATTAGTTCATTGTAAATAAATACCAATACAATAATTCTTGTACCCAACCCACCTACTGGTGCGAACAAGTGAATTTTATTCTTCTTCTTCTTTGTTTATGGCATGTGACACAATAATGCCAATTCTGCCAGTGTCAGGTGCATAATTATGTTTGTTTATAGTCAATTTGTTTGTTAAAGTCCTAGTCGATGGTCAATTGTCAATTCTAGACGTCACGCGGAATGGCCGTCAAGAATTTTCTTGGGATTCCTCGTCGTTCAAATCTCATTGCGCCAGAATACACATTTAATTCAATGGAGAACACAAAAGGGTCAAAATGTTACACCAAAATATACCTAACATCAAAGCATAGACTACTTATGTTATATTAATAATGCATTAATTTCGAACAAATTTGATTACCATAAAAAAAGGTTACAGTGAGTCAATCTTAAAAGATAGACATTCGCTGTCGCGGACTTTTTTTTAGAACTAGAAGAGGAACAATTCCATAATACATATTTTTTGCGTAACTTAAACCGTTTACGCAGCGCACGCAACGGAAGCTCTCAAAAAGGAATATATTTTCCCGTTTTTGCAACATTATCTAAAATGTTTTATTGCTTATTTTATTTAGTAATCTTAGCGGAATTTTAATTAATAAATTCTAACTACATAGGACAAGTATGGGCAATTCAATTATAGGTGTATTATTGTGCAATGTGATTTGAACGACGAGGAATCCCGATAAAGTTCTAGACCATTCACCGGCCATTCCGCAATGACGTTTAGAATTGACAACTGACCATCGACTAAGACTTTACTAACAAACAAATTGACTATCAACAATATAAACACTTGACTCTGGCAAAATTGACATTATTATGTCATTTGCCATTAACAAAGAAGTATTTGTTGTGGATTCTTCGTCTGTCATTTTATGGAGTAACATAGCTCTACTAATTTAATATTGTTTACCCGTTTTCTTGCATGTTTTATTCAGTAATCTTGGCGGAATTTTAATGAATAAATTGTGACTACCGGACGGGTATGGATAATTAAATTATATGTGTATTGTGGTGCAATGTGATTTGAACGACGAGGAATCCCAAGAAAATTCTAGACGCCATTTCGCGTGACTTCTAGAATTGACAATTGACCATCGACTAAGACTAATAATAAACACGTAATAAACAAACTGACTATAAACTATAAACACTTGACATTGGCAGAATTGACATTAGTATGTCACAAGCCGTTAACAAAGAAGAAGAAGAAGTATTTGTGTTTTGTTTCTCAAAATTTGTTTATTTTTTTGTTGCTTCTTCATTGCGTCTATAACTGTAAATAATATTTATATTAAATGTGTCTTCAAACAAAATGAATGAGGAGAAAAAAAGTGGCATTATCTGCCGCGTGTGCTTAAATTATGACATTGAGAAGGATCTTGGCAAAAGATTATCATTGTTTGAGGAATACAACGACTGCGTGATCGTGGACCAAATCAACGCACTCACCAATGTCGATATTAAGAAAGGCGATGGGTTGCCCGACATGATATGCCCAACTTGTCTACTAGAGCTCGAAACAGCCTTCAAGTTTAAGCAAAAATGTGAAAAAACTAATGAAATCTTACTATCAGCTGTAAACAACGTACTAGATTCAGACCAACTTGAATGCTTTGACTTTGCCCTCCCTATAAAAGAAGAATACACAGAGGATGACGATATTAACGATTTTAACTATGTAGATGACGACATTACGCTAGCTGATATACAAGACACTGGCACTAGTGATATAAAGCCTGAAGTAAAGCCTCCTAAAACAAGTAAAGCCATAGACTTGAAACTAGAATGTAACGAATGCGGCGGATTTTTTAAAAGCAAGTGCAAACTTCGAGTGCACTGGAATAAGGTTCACTTGACTGAGAATCTCAAGTGTCCTATGTGCTTAAGAAAGTTCAAATCTTTTGCGGCTTTTAAAGCACATAACAAAAGGAATTTAAAGAGCTGTGCTACTGCCAAAATGGTCCGCATCGAAGGAGAGGGCAGGAACCGTGTGTTCCACTGCAAAGATTGTAACTATAAGTCTGTGCGTATCAAGGATGTGTCGTCACACATTATCATACACACAGGAGAAAGGCCATATCAATGTGAAATTTGTCTTAAAAAGTTTACTCAACAAAGCTCTCTGTCATCACACCAGGAAAGCGCTCACAAAATGATCTTTGCTGAAGAGATCTGTCACTATTGTGGAAAATATATCCAGGGTCGCAATAAAATGTACAGACACATGAAGCAACACAAGAATACATCTTATCCTTGCACAATTTGTGAAACTGTGCTAAAAACCAGAGGTAGTTTAACTAATCATATGCGGAGACATTCTGGCATTAAAGCATATGCGTGTGAGATTTGTCCTACCTCCTTTTTCACAGGAAGCGAACTATCCAACCACAGAACTAAAGTCCATCTGAGATCTAGATTCTACAAATGTGATTTATGTGAATACAAAACTAGCTCACACGGATTGATGACAAGACACAAACCCAAGCATTCAAACACAAATGTGGCTTGCAATATCTGTGGTATCTTCACGGACAATGAGCGTCAAATGACCATGCACAAGAAGAGACACACAGATAGGCACTTCAAGTGCTCTCATTGTGAGAAAACATACTACTCGCGAAAGAATCTTAATGCTCACATAAGGAAGAAACACAATATGGTCAAATTAAACGACCAAATACCAGCACCTTATGTAAACAGAGTAAAAAGTGAATGTTTAGTGGAAGTCAAAATAGGCATTATAAGCTAGTTTCTGTAATTTACGTATTTAGCTAAATAAAATTATGTAGTTATTCTTGAAAGAAACGGTTCTTGTACCTTAGACACATATTTGACATTATTCTGTACAATTGTTAGTCTTTCCTGGCCAGCTGCATGATTATAGGTCTTGCATAAGTACATTTGAGTTGGCCACCTGTGTAAATACTAAAGAATGGGATCTTACCTTTACCCATAGAAATTTTAAATTACTTATTCAATTCTATTTAATTCACAAACATGTTTGTAAATAATTATAAATTATATTAAATTCATAAGTCAATATTAACTTATCCATTTTAAATAATTTAATGTTATCTACCTCTATCTTACTACTTGAGAAAACCTAAGACCACAGTAAGAAATGGTTATGTATGTACATTTCTCATCTTGACCTATGAGGCTGTTATGGCTATGAATTGTAAAGATACTTGAAGTATAGCAGGACCTACAATACAACATAAGTCTCTATGACTTAGTGTAGGTCCTGTCTGAACATTATGTATTGAAACAAATCATTGCCATCGCCAATATTTTATAACACTGTATTATACTTGTATTGCTAGAAATTTAAATAAATAATTTATTAAAGTATATCAGTCATGTGGTACCCATAACACAAGCTCTGCTTACTTTGGGGCCAGATGTTGCTTTGTGAAATGTCTTTATTATTATTATTATATTATATTTATTATTACATTATTATTATTACTATTAATTTATTTATGGATTTGTTTTACTCAGTATAATGAAAATTGGGTTTAACTGGAACGCACAGGTCTAAACAATGTGCGCCCCAGTATGTTGGGTAGGATTTAATCAGGAAGTTAGTCTGTAAAAACTTCTCGCTGTTTTACACGCGTTTGAAATAGCTGCTTTCTGTAACAAAACATAAATACACTTTGGCTGGTCTAAGAAGATTGGAAGAGTTGTTTATGAATAAGGTTGATGACAGTACTATCGGGACTATTAAGACGTTTTGCAGACGCCGCATTAAGTTATTTCCTTTTTAAGATCAATGTAATGATCAATGATCAATGTAATGTAATGTATACCTACAGATTATTTCTCTGAAATGGTAGTCTGCTTTATGAATATTGGGTATGGCGATCTCAATTAGTGCTGTTTTGTTGGTTTTATCTATAAGGGTCAAGTCTGGTCTATTAAAGCTGATCAATAAATCTTGACACGATTTTCCACGGCGCTTAAATCGCATTTTTTTAAATCAGTAAACATTCAAATACGGAATTCTGAAAAAGTTTAACGGATAATGTTTTCAAAACTTTCGTGAGTTGTACTATACATTTTGATAAACAGACATTGAGTGCGAACCGGGAACTCGAGCGGCAACGAGCGCACCGCGGATCAAACTCACCCTAATGAAGATTCTCTAGAATCTAGAGTTGAACTAGATGAATAAAAACAGTATCGTCAACAAAGTAATACTTGAGTAAAATCCGTGTTTATCAAAATGGGTAATGTTCTAATTGCAAACTGCAAGTTAAAACTAGGTACGTCAACTTTAGGAGAAAATTATAATTATTAAATATTTTAGACATTATTACATAATTCAATTATAAAACTAACAATTACTTTATAAACAATTTGAAACGAGGAAGTAGGAGGCAACATATTGAAAATGCATACCGTATATCTTTTACTAGCTGTTGCTGGCGACTTCGTACGCATTTTTAAAGGAATTGTAGCTTAAATCCTTCCCCTGGATGCAATTTATCTCCTTGAAATCACACCACCTCAGTTCTCAAGTTTTCATACAAACTTTAACACCCCATTTTACCCCTTTGTTAGGGTTATTTTGAAAAATCCTGAAACACGTGTCCATTTATTTATTAGGCATTTTATTTATTAATATCAAGTTTCAAGCATCATTCAAGCAATCGCACCACGCGTTAAAAAGTTTCATACATTTGTTTTCACCCTCTTAGAGGTTGATTTAAAAAAAAACCGCCTTTGTGGGTGGTTTTGCTGTAAAAAGAAAAAAAATCCAAATTTCAGCTTTCTAGCTTCAGCGGTTTCGGCTCGGCGATGATGAATCAGTCAGTCAGCTTAAGCTCTTTTATAGGTAGGTATAGATAACTATTCTTCCTTCAATTTACGATCAAATAGACAGTAAATAGCGGTTAAAAAGTTTTTTTTCCATACGAAAGTAAATTTGCTGAGGGGAATGTCTTAAAATGTGTAGTTTTGTCGGTTTAAGATCGCTCTATTTGAGTAAAGTGTGTTTAGTATTCTCCAGTACTGTTTTAAGGGTATGTATATAAAAGGATGGAGGTTTTTCCGTTGGGTCTACAAGTTTATATTTGGCTTCTAGCTTCTTATATTTGGCCACTTGGTTATCTCTGTTTAAACTTGTAGGCTGTTTGAGCGATTGCTTTGCAGGACTTATTACTCGTTTTGGGACACTGGATCTTCGCCTAATAATACCAGCAAAGTAGGTACAATCCATACTAATATTATAAATGAACGAAAGTGTCTCTGTCTATCTGTTTAAGTTTTCACAACTAAACGGCTGAAGGGATCTTGATGAAATTTGGTAAGAAGTTGTATTGCATTCGGAGGAAGAACATAGGCTACTTTTTGTCTTAAAAAAACAACCTTGAAGGGCATGATAAAAAAAATTGGGGATGAAAGTTTGTTTGGGTATCCTTAAATTAGGGATCTGAAAATTCATATTTATGCTTTCGGTAAGAAAAACCTACTATAATATTAGGAATATGTGAAAGTAACTCTGTCTGTCTGTTACGTTTTCACGCCTAAACCGCTGATCCAATTTTGATGAATTTTGGAATAGAGATAGCTGGGACCTTGGAGAAGGACATAGGCTACTTTTTATGGATGTAACACGCGTGAAAAGCCGCGGGCAGCAGCTAGTAACATATAAATCTATTTAAGGGGTTAGGTAGGTACCTACTTATTTAATAATGATAACTAGGTGCGACGCCAAAAACAAATTTTGGGTAGGTACATAAACCCCAGCTGACTTGGACCTCGACCGATCATACTGCCTCGATTGAGAATCTGTCAAAAGTTTACAATTATGAATAGGTACCTACCTACTCACGATATGAAAAAACGGTAAAACTACCTACCTACTTCATGCCGCAATCCAACCCACCTGTAGCTAACTAAACACGTAGGTGCACAGGTTCACATGCATGATCTTCGACTTCCGATTTCGAAGTCTGAACCTGAAGCCTCGCTGCTATGTTAACCTGGTGGTTTAATGTACTAGTTACCCTGCCGCGCCGCATACATTACATGCTATGCTATGCTATCCAACCAACCACCAGGCCAAGCTTGCCGCGCCAAAGCCAATCGCAATCTTTGCGCGCCGCACCACCGCTCGCCACGCCATTTTCATTTCATTTTTGTCAGTCGAGTTTTAGCCGTGATGCGGTAAGCACCGTATCGTTTCAATGCAAATCGTTCCGATCGTGAAAAACATGATTCCGTTAAAACTACTCCGTTGTGCATAATATCCGAGCATTTAATTGCAAGCTAAAATAACTGTCGCATACCTACTTAACTTTCTGTATTAGGTAGTTTTTGTTGTGGGAAGTTTAGTGCAGTTTTCGTTTGAAAAGTTAGTTTGAAACAAAGATTGGACTGGACAGGTTAGGTAGGTACCTAGTGAAACCTGGTGTGTTAAATTGTGTTGTGTCTATTGGATTTGAACTGGAAGATTTGGAAGTGAATTGTTAGTGATTTGGCAGTTGATATCAGCACGAAGACACACAGGTAAGCCTCCTACGTATGTAGGTATCTACATACTCTTCGAACTTTATGGTGGCGCGTTCCATTCCAGTTCCATTTTCAAAGAGGTATAAATCAAAACAACCGGCCACACGCGGCGTTCTCACTGATCTCTCGCTCAAAATCACTGCGTAAACTTAAACTGTAGACAGGGAGCCTTGTACAATAGGTAAAGTATTCAATTATTTACCTTACCTGTCTAGTACTTTCACCCCTGGGCTTATTACCCCGCGGCCCACATCTAACACAAGTTAACGGTACATATAGTAACGATGCACAGGTACCTAGTTATCCATACATAATGATGTACCTACCAATAGTATCAACGTACCTACTTCGAGCAAACCATGTTCTTGATAATAATCCGGTTTTCCCTCGCAAATAACAATTTTCGATAACACAAGAGAAACCATCACATCAGAATAAACAAATGATTTTTCTAAAACGCAAGCACCAAAGTAGAAAAACGAAGGTAAGTAATATAAGCCTACCCTATTATTACCCTTAGGATGCAAATCTGGATAAGGGCTAATCTCTTATCCAAGAATTACCTACCCATCTACTACTAGGTATCAGAGGTACTAACAAAGCGGAGATGTAAAATGAATGAAATAGGTATAATTTTTTGTTTGAACTGAAATAATTATAGGTAAGTAGGTACAAAAATATACAATAATATAAAATACAGTGAAAGATTTGAGCTATCTAAAGACCGTTTAAAACGATCTATAGATAGTTCAACTGATCCAGATCATAATATTTGAACATATAATTATCAGAGAGCTGGTTTCTATCTGACCTAGCGTACCTATTAGCATTACCATTTAGCGTGGCAATGCCGTCAGTGATCTGGATAGGTTGAGCAATCTATAGATTTTTATAAACGGTCCTTAGATAGCTAACTGTTTCACATGTATTTTATATTTGTATATATTTGTAAATTAAGATTACATTATTATTGAATACCTAGGTACAATTTGGCCTTAAATTAGTTTGTTCTTTGTATTTATTTACTTAATATTAGGTACAAAGCAATTCTCAAACTAGGTAGGTAGCACAATTGAAAATTGATCGGTTACCGATTAAATTTGTCAACACTAAAATTTTACACAACACAGTTTAAACAATAAAAGAGAAAAAATTAAAATATTGGGTATAATTTTACAGAAGCAGTATAGGTACTTAATTAAATAGGTTCTTCCATAATTTTTTGACATGCAATGCAGGTACTTAAATACCTACCTATTTTTTTTCTATTTAGGAATATAAAAAAAATACCTACCTAAGTACCACCTATCCGAAATCTGTACTCCCTAAATGGTGGGAAACAAAGCAGTAAGATGTAACATTACCCGCATCAGGAACACGACACCACATTACCTACACAGCACTGTGGCTAATCTAATTGTTTTCTAGTCTCCGGATTGAGTAGTGTACCTACCTACTTAGGTACAAGCTATGCTTTAGCAGTGTACAATTGTCATCATTTAATACTAATTGAATGTGTTAGCGGTCAACTAGTGACGCACTTAAGAATGAACTAGTTATTAGCTTTCCATACAAACGTCGAAGGATGATCACACCACCGTCTGATGTTGAACATCCATAATTACGTTTTAAAAACAAAAAAGAAACCGACTTCATTGAATGAAATTTGAGCCTATAATACATTTTTAGTGGAAAGTAGATGTATTTTTTATATATTATAATATGGGTAGGCCAAATAAACGCACCGCTCCAATGAGACAGCGAGGTATTGAAGTACATACACGAAAACATCATCGATATAGGTATATAATTTTTAGATTTTCGTTGATTTTTCAGCTCGACCGATTTGGTTAATTTGGACCTGTGAAGTATACCCTTTCAAACAAAAAAGAATTTTCCAAATAGGTCCAGCCGTTTTCGAGTAATCGGTGAACATACATAAAAAAGATTATTAAAAAGATTAAAAACTAAAAGTGTTATCAATTTGTCTCGTCATAATCTATGCTTGTATCTCAACAGAATCATAAAAAAATATAACAAGCCTCAGAAAAATCGTATTTCAACACTTATTTTAACGGAACTTTCCGCGTAAATAAATAACATACGCAGCACGTAAACTTAAAATGATTCCGATACAAGCATAGATTACTTATAGAGTATAAATAAATGTATTTCTAATAGCTACATTCTGTACTTTTTTCATGAGAACCCTTGAGCCAAAAGTCTGTTCAAGATTTTTACGTGGTCGTTTTATGTCGAAATCACAGTCAAATTCATCATACTCTTTCCTACAGCTTATCACATCTATCCTTTTCTCGCACTGTGCTAGGTGAAATAGCATGCATTTTAGCTGCGCGCACTGACGAGTTTGTGCCGCTGACTTGTGTATCCTTAAGGTAACCGTGGGCTTAGTTGACATTGAGGTAATAGTTGACACCTTCAACTTTGGATAGCTTTGAAGACGCTCTTTTATAAGAATAGGTCACGTAAACGCACCCGTTTGATAGGTAATATATCCGAACACATTAGTTTTTGTATATCGGCATCATTGATTTCACCATTGTGTATTGGCGAGTATTTTTCAGCGTGCGTGTGCAAGAAATGTTTTTTTTTTTGTAATTTCTAAAATAAATGAAAGAGGTGAGTGAATTTACAATCAGTCAAATTTTTGTGTTTTCTTTGGAAGATATTCATATAGTTTATGCATGATAATATTATTCATTAATGTTTATTGCTCGGGCTTTACTTTTAACCTCGTGGATATAATGGCTTTAATTATTTTTGTGTGTGTCAATTACTAGTAACGCATTTTTTAATATTTGCAGTAATTGACATCCATGTCAACTACTGGTTTTTTAAGAATAAGTCCAATTTGCATGATGATAGTAATAAGTGTACGGTGACAATCATTTCTGTAGATAGTGAGTCCAGCTGCTATCACTAGCAGCAATACTTGACAGGGGTGTCAACTATGCATGCATATGGTGTCAAGTACTACCTATTTACCTACCCGAAACAAAACCTAGCTCCAGTAAGAGATGACCAAAAGAAAAAGTGCCAGCCGTGGTTAGTTCCGTGTCATATATTCAGCATTTGCTAAAACAACAAAAGGAAAAAGAAGAGAAAGAACGAAAGAAAAACGAAAATGTTCGAAAAAGAAAAGAAAAGAAAGAGGAAAATCAGAATAAAAAGACAGCAAAAGCTAAAAAAACTCCAAGAGACTAAAAAAGGAAGAAAATAGTTAAAGAAAGTGACACTAGTGATGTTGAAACTGATTGGGTCGAATCTGGTTCATCTACCCTAGATGTCAGCTTTGAGGCACCTAATGAAGAAAGTATAGAAAGTCAAGATCTATTATCTGACCGTGAAGATCCTATAAATGTCTCACCAACTGAAAATGAGAAGTCACTACAGATAAATGATTTTGTGGTCATCCGATTTAGAGCAAAAAAGAAAACTAAACATTTCGTATGAAAAATCATTGACAAAATTATAGACAAAGGCCTCGGATTTGAAGTTACATTCTTAAAGTATGACGAACATGGTAAATTTAAGTGGCCTGTTGTAGAAGACAAGTCTTTCGTTAATAACGAAGACATGGTTGCTAAACTGCCTGCTTGTCAAATTGATCGCCGAGAACGGTTGTTCTTTGAGTAAGATTTTACCATATTTAGGTTTTGTTTAAAAGAAAACCAATAATTCGATTTCTTTATCCATAAGACTGTTTTCTAAACTAATGACTGTTTCCTTCTTAGTTACCTCTTGTCTGCTATTTTTAAGAGTAATATAATCTTGACAAATAAGATTTTTCTGTTTGTTGTTCCATTGTTTAATTAGTTCATAAATAAAGCAATTAAGCACTACTCATATTCATTTATTTTTTATTACATGTCAACTATTAGACCAACTATGGTGTCAACTTCCTAAACAAGCCAAATTTTAGTATGTCAACATTTGGTGCATTTGATACTTTCAATTGTTTATTGCATATTTTTTTGTTACCTTCACTTACGAAATATTTGATTACAATGCATCAATCTACAAAACACTAATTCATTAGGAATGTATAATGATTTATTACAATAAGTAATTTTGATCACCCTACACAGTTCTAAAGTTGGCCATTCCGACCTATGTGTCAACTACTCCCCCATTTACCTTAATAAGCCGTCATCATGGCTTGACTTTTTCAAAAAGCCAGTATCGTCAGCATTAACGTACCCTTCGAAACAATGAAACGCTCTGATGAAAATTCCGCTGCGGAAACCATAAGGTACTTCTTCTTATCGTGTCTCTAGTTATTTAAAACCAGTGTGGTGAAAGGATTAAGGTCTCGTCTCAGAGGTACCTTTCGTGAACCTAGCACATTAACCTTAGGCTTGACATTAGATATATCTTTCTAGTGTACCATTTAAAAAAAAACCGGACAAGTGCGAGTCGGACTCGCGCACCGAAGGTTCCGTATAAACCTGTAGGTATATAAGTAAAAGTGCATCCATCACGACAATCGAGTCATAGTTGGATGATGTAACTAAAAATTTATGGTTTTTGCAATTTTTCCTTTATCTGTGCTATAAGACGTTGCTTCGTAACAAAATTTCAAGATTCTGAGTTCACGGGAAGTACCCTGTAGGTTTTGATTCCCTTGCGAGTGTCGAAAATTATATTTCGTGCACCTAGCACATGTCTTCAAGCTTTTTAGGTTCTACGACATGCCTGTTTCCTCACGATGTTTTCCTGCACTCTTTGAGAGTACTGGTATAGCACATTTACATTTTCGAACAGAAAAAACCCTTAGTCCGGAATCCAACTCACGATCGGAAGGCGGAGCGGGGCTACTACCATTAGTAAGTAGTTTTCATTCAAAGTCAAAAGTTACTTTACTCAATACAATCACAAGGATCTTCCATACTAGGTGAATTTAGGTGCCAATTCCTTCTAACTCAAGCACGAGAAGAAACGGCAAGAAACTGGTCCTAGCGCTTTTTTGCATGATCTATCTTATAACTACCTTATCTACGAAAAACTATTACAAGAGATAAAGTTTTTTAAACTTACGCGATCAGAACACATTATTATAAATACTTACGGGTATTTATCGCGTTTATTTACCTATTTTTCCCGACGTTTCGACAGGTTTACACTCTACGGGATGTCATCCCGTGACCACGACAGAGTGTAAACCTGGCACAAGAGGTGTAGATGAGGTTTTACCCCATCTGCCGGGCTAACATGACGGCCGCGACAAATGTAAACTCTCTTGTAATATTATTCCCGGGATCCCGTGACCACGACAGAGTGTAAACCTGTCGAAACGTCGGGAAAAATAGGTAAATAAACGCGATAAATACCCGTAAGTATTTATAATAATGTGTTCTGATCGCGTACCTCATCTACACCTCTTGTGCCATAATCCTAAATCATTGTAATTGATCGAAGCTCGGACCAACGAGACTTTGGATCGGAAGTCTGTCTTCCGATCCCAAGTTTACTTACCACTCCTTCAACGCTCAGTTCTCTAATTAATAAACATTTATTAGCGATTACCATGGCTAAGCTCCATCACCCGGTAAATTAACCCTTAGGGTTTGTTATGTGTAATGTACAGTCATAAGCGAAGCGATTGTATTCCAATCCAATGCCAAGATTGTGAAACTGTTCGCCGCGCCTCACCTCGCTTTTCGATTCGCTGCGCTGCGTTTAAACGATGCACGACATACTGTCTGAGAGTACATATCCTGACAACTCAGATTTTGTAATTTATGGTCCACCGACTTCGATATATCGAAACGATAAACTCGTTGAAATGCACGTCGAATTCAGTCGAATGTACAGTTATTTCGTTGTCAAATTCAAGTTATCGAATCGTCCGTTGTTGTTGAGGATCACGAAATCGATTGTCAAAGTAATGTCTGTCGTTCTATTGCTCAAAACGAGTCGAATCGATGTAGCTAAGAGTAGGGTTTTGCACGATTATTGACCCGATATATCGTTGATCTATTTCAAGAGTAGGCCTCATGCGCATGTTACGACGTAAATTCTTTATCAATCCTGATCCACGTTGCAAAATTTACATCGTAAGAAAACAGACACTTACAGATATTAAACAATTTTGATGCTACTAAAGGAAGAGACCCGGTCATCTCGAAATGAACGGCGGGCATTAGCGTTTAAAACCCCGCTCAGCTTATGCACGAGGACTTCACAATCTGATAGACTAATGGCCCCCATCTGGGGATTATTCCAAGGATATCAATCTGCAATAATCGCCAGAAAGGCTGCTGGAAAATGCTCAATTCGTCCTGATGATGGTTGGTTAACTTATTACGGACATTACGTTGCTGGAAATAAAAGTGCTTGTTGTGGCTGTTGTTGTTATTAAGTAACTTGTGTTAAGAGTCTGAGAGTTTCACTAACTAGGTAGAACTTGCAAACGTATGGAACTAAGACTACACTTTACAAACTTAGTTTTAATACGACAAGCCGTGCAGTTGCTAAACTTACTTTACTTGGTCTAGAACTTAATGGAAAATAGTAACGGAACAGAGTTAGCATATGTTTGGTTCATGTTCCGTGTTTATACTCTGGAACTTGCTAGGAATGATGTCGTGAATTGTGCCGTTTACTCCCACCTGTTCTGTTCGAAGCGCCAAAAGAATATAGTTCGTCTGTCGATGAGATTGAAGCCAGGTGGAAAGCATAGTCTTATGAGTCACAGAACTAATAGGGGAAAAATCCCAATAGTTCTGCCAACAGAACAGGTGGCAGTAGACTAATTGTGCGATCACTGCTGTCAAACGCGTTTTGTATTCGCTAATATCTCACCAATAAGCATATTATTCAGGGCGACATATGCGTAATAGGTTTTGGTTCCTGTAATAGGGATTTTTTACAACTTGCTACTTATTTCGTTGTTATTGCTATCGATACTGCTATTTTTACGTAATATTATATATTTTTTTGAGGGACACACACTGCCTAAGTGCTATGAATGGTACGCAGAGTTTCTATAGATTATTAGATCTATAGATTCTATAGATTATTTCATATTTTCTATAGATAGAACCCTCGCTTATTGTTTATAATTGGTAGAAGTTTCCAACATCATACATTTTATGGCCAGTTTTGCACAATTCTGACTGTATTGTGTGACGCTACACCTACTTGTTTCGTGCGAGTGAATATTCTATAACTGAAAGAGGTTATATTGATATATTACCTACTTTTTCTCTGTACTTTTTTACCTGTTTTACTATTTTTTTCTCGTGCTGTTTTGTGTTCATATTTTAAACGCATCTGTAATCTAACTAATATTATAAATCCGAAAGTAACTCTGTCTGTCTATCGGTTTGTTGCGTTTTAGTCCGGTCAATTTAGACATAAAAATAGTGGTCAAATAACCAAAATTCCCGGAAAGCCAAATATTGGTGGAGAGCTGGGGTTTACCATTACAAATAAAGTTTTAAAAGTCCCCAACGATCCTATGTGTGCTTCATAAGTTATTCGGGGTCAAAGGTCAAAATTTGAGGTTTTTTGGTTTTTTTTCGAAAACGGTAGGTCTATCAAAAAAAAAACCTCAAACCAAAGTTGTAGATCTTAAAATTCTCTACAAAAATAGTCCATATAATTTTTTTCCTTAGAGTTACCATTCGTGAGATATCGCGATTCTAAGAGTCACACTATACATGATATGCACATATAAGCCACGTATATACATATCAGGCACTTAAGATTTATTATTAATATTATTATTAATAATTAGAACGGCACAACCAATTACTCTAATTAAGCACATAGATAACAAATCGAAATAAATGTCACAGTAAGAAATAGTAAAAATCAGAAGTAAATAATTAGTAAAATGTTGTATACATGTCGATATTAATAATATAATGTCAGATTCCAAAGATATGTATATATACCTATCTGTGTCTCTTTTATATATACTATACTATCCTGAAAACATTTATTGAAAAGACAGACAGTCCCTAACTGAATCCCCTCTAACCACGTGGCCTTGAAAAACATCTGGCTATTCTCTGTCTCTTTCTATTGTCCGTATTCGAAAAAAAAGATTTGACTGACTGCGCTAAAGTATTTACAGAAATTGATTCCAGGCCTCAAACAATAATTACAGAAGGAATTCGCTTTCTTCTTGCGGTTTATGGAGCTCCAAAAAAAATTACTTGCATTGATAAATACCGATACTTAACTTTTGTAAAAAATACGCGAAACAAGAAACAAGTACAACTATCATGTCTTCCTCCAACATCGGCATCTGCTATTCAATATTTGTATCGAGTATACCATCAAGTTCAAACATGGCTAGGCAATCAACTGAACCCAGAAGACTGGGGTTGGAAATTGATAGATAATACTCTGGAACCGATTAAAACTTTACTCCCACCACCTGCTCCAGAAAAACTCCTCAACACTATTTTTTGCAATTGCAAACAAGGTTGTAGTGCCAAATGTGGCTGTAAAAAATTCGGGTTGCTGTGTTCTCCAGCGTGTAACAATTACCAAGGTCAGTCTTGCTCAAATGTCCAGTTGAGTACAATTGAGGAAGATTCCTGTGATTCTAATGAAGAGACTAATGACTCAGCCACATTTGAACAATTTATGAACATCCAGCAAGAGGAAGAGGAAGAAGAAGACAATATCAATAATAAAGTAATATCTAGAACTTGACGGGTATTTTTCCCTTAAATAATCCTAAAATTTTCATGACAGTTAGTGGAGTAGGCCTACAGGGGAAACCACGGTAAAAAAAACGCGTCGAGTACACTACCTCACAGGTGGATGGGATTCAGCAAAATAGTGACCTTCATAAAATCAACACTAGGAATAAACATAAATTATACATCTCTAGGTTTCGACTAGAAAAAGTTAATAAGTCATTTATGGGGAACACGGTGCGCTTCTATAATAAGCTTCCTGAAAATGCTAATAAACTACCTATTAAGAAATTTAAAGCATACATTAAAGGAAGTCTGTTGAAGAAAGCTTATTATAATATAAATGACTATATTATTGATAAGAATGCATGGCCTCATGTCGCTCTGCCGTCAGACAGTTAACCGAAACACTTGAAATGTATAAACTCTCTTGTATTAGTATTTCGTAGTTAAGGTAGTTATAAGATGGATCATATAAAAAAGCGCTAGGACCAAGACGAGTTTCTTGCCAATTCTTCTCGAGCTTGGGTTAGGATGAATTGGCACCTAAATTCACCTAGTATGTAAGACGTTTCAAAGTGATCCTTGTGATTGTATTGAATAAATCATCTTTTGACTTTGACTTTTTGACTTTGTGACGTGGAAATGTGTGCATTATCATGTATAATGTGACTCTTAAAATCGCGATATCTCACGAATGGTAACTCTTAGGAAAAAAATCATATGGACCATTTTTGTAGAGAATTTTAAAGTCTACAACTTTGGTTTGAGGTTTTTTTTTTGATAAAACTTACCGTTTTCGAAAAAAATCCAAAAAACCTCAAATTTTGACCTTTGACCCCGAATAACTTTTGAAGCACACATAGGATCGATGGGGACTTTTAAAACTTTATTTGTAATGGTAAACCCCAGCTCTCCACCAATATTTGGCTTTCCGGGAATTTTTGTTATTTTAAATGTCTATATTGACCGGACTATTTTTACGCCTAAACTGATGAACCGATTTTGTTATTGACATAGATGGGACGTTGGAGAAGGACACAGGCAACTTTTTATGTAAGTACCACGCGTGCGAATCTGCGGGCAACGCTAGTGTTGATAAG
Source organism: Lampropteryx suffumata (assembly GCA_948098915.1). Classification (NCBI taxonomy): domain Eukaryota; kingdom Metazoa; phylum Arthropoda; class Insecta; order Lepidoptera; family Geometridae; genus Lampropteryx; species Lampropteryx suffumata. The sequence goes on from OX402545.1 coordinate 3,246,854, forward strand.
GTGTAAATAAACATCATTGCTCATAAAAAAAACAATACCTTAAATAAATACCTTAAAAAACCTAAGATTAAAAGATTTAAGAACGGTGTGATGATGGTATATGTAACCATAGACTATCGATTGGTACTCGAGAACGGTTCTAGACGGAGCTCAGCGGATATGGCAGAGGCTTCATAATTTATTCTACCCAGCGCCACACATGCAGCATATCGAGATTTAATTATCGGCACAGCGTGCAGCGGTTATAAATAGTTACTATATAAGTACCTACATATTTGTCTACTCCATCACAAACATTTGTGTGATGAACATAGGTGTTTGTTATATATCTGGGTGTTACGAAATACAAATGTATTCACGAGTATATAGGTACATATAGGCGGAGATATGGGGGTTGAAAACGTAAAAAATGTTATATTTCAGTCATTTCGAAAAATGTTCGCGAGGTCTACAGTTCACAGAGCCTCTATTTTTATTTTATATTTATTTATATATATAATAATTACTTCCATATTTCCAGTTATTCACTGTACTTGACTTACCCAAACACGCCTTTAGTCTAATGCAAAAAGCAGTAATTTTCAGTACGTGTCGAATCGTCAGAAGGTTTTTACAAACCGACCTCTCAACCGACATGCAGATACCAAATAATGATGCCCAAGACTCATCACATCTCCTATTATTATTATCTGATGCGCGCCTGGCTTAGGCTCGTGCGTATTATTAATTTTCCAGCATACTGCTGAGACTATAAATAATAATACCGGACATTTTTATTTGTGAATAACTAGCTGGTGCCCACGACTTCGTCTGCGCAGGATTAGTACTTCGAGTAGCTTCAATGTCCTATCTATCTTTATATCAAAAATTTTTTTTTGCTTGTTTTTAGGATAATTTAAGATACTTAAACATTTCCATTATACATTATATATAGCCAGAATAGTTAGCCTATAGCAGAATTCTTTCCTACTTACACTTATCATTAGGTATATTTTGGACAATTCACACAATATTGTGTCAATGGAGGAACGGACGCGTATCTTCTCCAGGGTGAATTTGATTCGATTTGATTCGCAACTCCCGTTCATGTTCGTGATTCGCACTGTATATAAAATGCGTAAGTATTCCAACAGATATTTGGTATCCATAGTACACGCTATGTTTAGTTTGGGGCTAGATGCTGTGTGAATTGTCTAGACTACTAGTAGGTAATTTATCTTTAAATATAAAAATATTCTGTGCGTGTTTGTAATTAAACTTCTAAACGGCTGGACCGATTTTGATGAATTTTTGTCTGTTCAAGTATATTCAAGAATGATTTAGATTGTCATTTTTTTTCATTTTAAAACGCGCTGACGAAGTCTCGAACGGGACAGCTAGTTTTATATATAATACGAAGGTATAATTTCAAACTTTCATTATGCATCTGTACATAAATTAACCGATTCCGATACAACGGTAGGAACCGGTATAAAACCTGGTTCTGTACCACTTGTCATGAGCTGCCTCAAATATGGACGGTTCCAAATTACGCAACAAACTCCGAAATGGCAAGGATTCTACTTAATTCTAATATAGACTTCATTCGGAGAAAAGATTTGTGCATATTGCCTACATTATTGGAAGATAATGCACACAACACCATCTAGCCCCAATTAAGCATAGCTTGTATTATGGTGACCATATGGCTGATATAGAATACTTACATATTTTTAAATACATACTTATGATACTTTATAACCTAGAAAAATCCCCTATGTTCATCACACAAATGTTTATCCTAGGACGGAATCGAACCCTCAACCTACAAAGCAAAATACAGAGATTCTACCCACCAAGCTGACATGCCAGTTTGCCCCAGCATAGAAGATAGAGGTTCATAAAAGTTAGGCTGCGTTTTTAATATTAATAAGATGGTTAAAACGATAAAGCTCATTAAGTAAGCCACACCACATATTTATTTACAAAAATATATATAAATAAACTAGCAGACCCGTTCGCGACTTCGAGAACTTGTTTTAAAAAAAAAATTGTAAATCTCAACCATTCTCGAATACACTTGAACACACACACGAAAAGATTCATCACAATCGGTCCAGCCGATTTAGGAGGAGTTCAGTGACATACACACGTACAGTAGAATTATATATATAAAGATAAATAAATAAATATTGCCGGACATACCTTTTTTTTTGTACATACGTAATATACATATAAGTAGTAAGTACGTAGTATTAAGTCATGTCATTCCTAGTTCCTATAACACAAGCTTTACATTGGGACTAGATGATACTGTGTGAAATGTCCGACGTGAACACGTGTCGAACTTCTTTTGAGGAATAGATTAGCGGAATAGTACTAAATATTTGTCTATTTGTTTAATGTTTTGAATCAATTAACTGAATTAACTGGCTAAATCTATACTAATATTATAAATGTGAAAGTAACTCTGTCCGCCTGTCTGTTTGTTACGTTTTTACGACTAAAACGGTAAACCGATTTTGATAAATTTTGGTACATGGAACCTTGGAGACGGACATAGGCTACTTTTTATGTAGGTACCACGCGTGCGAAGCTGCGGACAGCAGCTAGACTAATATATTTTTTATTGTACATCTTAAATACGCATTAACAATTTGATCACAATGTATACTTAAGTTTAAAGAATATTATGTACAATGGGAGGGCGGACCTCTGTGGCGATGTGGGCGAAGGCTACCTGAGACGCAGTAGGCGGGTTCGATTCAAATGTTTGTATAATCTGCATATATTTGTCGCGAGTCTGAGAGTTTCCCATAACACAAGCTCTGCTTACTTTCGGGGTAGATGATGTTGTGTGAAGTGTCCAGCAATATTTATTTATTGAATATAATAGAATAGAATAACTAGTATATGCAGATTGCAGTTTCAACAATTCGCGCTGGTCTTCCGTTAGGACCAATTTTTTTAAGCGGACATGAAACATGTAGATTCACTACATTATAAATAAACAAGAGATAAACAAACAAACTTACAAAACAGAATATAAAATAAATACAAAAAGAAATACAAATAATAAATATCTATGGACTATCACACAAATTTAAAGAAGCGAATTCTTCCAGACAACCTTTCGATGGAGAGAAGCCTTAAATTTTAGATTGAGAGAATCAATAGAACCCAACATAATTGCATCAGTTTTCATATTGATTGATTGATTACATAACCTACACAATCAAATTAACTTTACAACTTTGATGGATACTCTCCTTTATATTTATTGGATAGCCGTGAACCTTTCCGACATTATTGTTTAATTTCGTTTCCCTTATTACAATAGTTCTGGAACTTTCTCTAGTTTTAGTTTCCTGAGAAACGGTGACAGTCACATCACGGTTGTGCATTTCGTATTACTTACATAAATTTAATTGACAATAGTATACGAGTATGATTTATTTTAATAAAAAATCTATAAAATGGTCTCTAAAGTCGGTTTAAGGACGATAATTTTACGTGATAACGTCATAAGAAAACATTGATGAAAAATTGTATAAGTACTTTTAACCTGTTAAGATGCGTCACAAGCCGAACGCTTAGGCCGATCGTGCCTCGCTATCGCTTGCATGCTCTGCTTAGGCGGAACGTGACAATTTTTCGTGCGTGCAGCCGCCGTTCATCGATTTATAAGACATTCACGTCAAAAATAAATCTTAAGTTGCGATTTTAATCATGTCTTCTTCGTATCAAGTCACTAGTTATTTCTAACCAGTGTGGTGAAAGGATTAAAGTGTGCCTCAGAGGCTCTTTTCGTGCACTTGGCACATAATTATAGAATAACTTAGAAACGGAAGGCTACCACCACCATGCCCAAGTAACACATGCTAGTAACGTAATACTAAAAGAAATATTGTCGGAATGAGGCAAAAAAATTACATGACGAAAACTGCCTTTCTTATTTATCTCGATGTTATACTGGTACATAAATTGTACTAACACCTTATGTAATACACAGAAACATAACTGTCTTTGTCTAAAGGTCGGTACGAGACAACTTATCAGCATATACGAGCCCTTAATATAATCGTAGTAACTTTTGAACCTTTCGAACAAATTAACTTTAATATAACAAAGGCACACTAAGTATTTCCTATTGTATAAAAAAAATAGTGTATGTTTAGACTAATTATTGTAAATATATTTTTTTTTTTCAATACTTTCCCTCACCGCTTTTTTGTTTCAAAATAAATATATAATATATTGACGACTGATATAATATTAACATATTTCTAAATACATACTTATGATACTTTATAACACTAGAACAAACACCTATGTTCAACACATAAGTGTTTGTTCTGGGAGGAAATCGAACCTTTAATCTACAGCGCAGATATTGCGTGCATTGTTCTCCAATATACATTTATTTATATCGATTAGAGCACACAAAACTCTCTTCCCATCTTTCATCATGACTAATTACTATTACTAGTGGTCGCCCATTGGTCGAAATTCGACCATAATTAACTAATGCATTTTTTATGCATAAATAAAAAAATATTAGCATTCTGCACTCCTTCTCTATATAAAGTACTAGCGACCCGCCCCGGCCTCGCACGGGTGCAATGCTGATACTAAATATACTACAGAAGGTCTCTTTATATACAACGTTATCTAAGAGAATAACATAGAATAGGCATATACCATTGCGGACTTTTGTGTAGTCCTTTTTAAGGTGTACAATACTGTAGTACATTATTTTGATCTATCTTGTAGGGTTCAAAAATGTGTTTATTTACGACACCACATTAGAAACCTCTTAAATTATCTGTGTTTCTCTATTATATTATGCATGTTTTATACATATAAACCTTCCTCTTAAATAACTCTATCTATTAAAAACCGCATCAAAATCCGTTGCATAGTTTTAAATATCTAAGCATACATCGGGACAGACAGACAGCGGGAGGCGACTTTGTTTTATACTATGTAATGATAAGTGTGCGAAATTCCATACACCACCGTCCGCGCAACTTTCGTAAAAAGGGGTACAAAGTTTTTGCTTCACGTATTAATATATAGATATCCGTCAAGCCATGACAAAAACCACCTCTTCTCTGTAATATAACGGTGAATATGTCTTGGGATACAGCGTTGAATAAGATATTTCTCCATGCTACGGGCTAAGATTAACGAGCTGAACTTTCCATCTTTGGCAGATTTACTGCTTCATCCGGGATTCAGTGAGATATTGCTCTAATCGTGGACAATAGGGAGTGTAGGGACAGCTAGGAAATAGCGGTCCTTATCGACCATTATCTGTAAATTGTGGCAATCAAGTCCTTTTAAACCGACATCAAAAAAAGAGGTCACAGTTCTGTTGTATTTTTTTTATGTTTGTTACCTCATAACTCCGTTTATATTTATGAAACGATTCGAAAAATTTGTGAAAGGATATATTTTTATTGTACATACTTACTTTCCGATAGCTCCCTTAGAAATTTGTGAAAGGATATATTTTTATTGTACATACTTACTTTCCGGTAGCTCCCTTAGAAATTTGTGAATGGATATATTTGTATTGTACATACTTACTTTCCGATAGCTCCCTTAGAAATTTGTGAAAGGATATATTTGTATTGTACATACTTACTTTCCGATAGCTCCCTTAGAAATTTGTGAAAGGATATATTTGTATTGTACATACTTACTTTCCGATAGCTCCCTTAGAAATTTGTGAAAGGATATATTTGTATTGTACATACTTACTTTCCGATAGCTCCCTTAGAAATTTCATCAAAATCGGATCAGTGGTTTGGTTTATACTTAAATCAAAATAACTGAAACAATATGTCATCCAAGTCAATGAAATTTCGTATTTTTATATAAGTAAATGAAGTCGGTTTTCTTTGTAGTTTTTAAAACGTAATTATTAGTAGGTACAAGTAGTAAGTAATATAAAAAATCCCCTGATAAACAAAAAACGTCTATTTATAACTTTCAATATTTATGCTATGTATTTGCATAAAAAAAATTACACAAGGCCTTAGCAGAATATAACATCTTACCTCTACTCGCTGTATATTTACGAAACTGCTATGTTTGTAAAAAATAACCCTAGTTTCTATGGTCAGTTGTCCGATATCGTCCCTCGAAATTGATTAAAAACCATTTTGGAACGTAAATGTTATTATTCAGTAAGTGACTTTATGGCAGACAAAAAAATTGTCTTTGATTTAAGCACGTAGGCAGCAATATTGATAAGTTGTATTTTTGACATTCTATTTTTTTTTGCCTGTTCAATTTTTTATTTTAAGTCTCGCTATTATATTTCAATTTTAATATATTTTTCTTTACTTTAACATTGTGTAAAAATATTGCTCGCCGTACCGGTACAAATACGGTTTCTCATTTAATATACGACACCTATGTACCTTACATGTATTTGATGCCATAAAAACACACACACTTCCTACACACACATTCCCCTTCTCAGCCAAAATAACAAACACAAACAGAAACACGAACACAAACACACACACATAAACTATCTTCTTTGGCAACCACTCAGAACACTTAAAATTTAGTAGGTAGGAGAAAGAGGGAAAAAATAAAAAAATTATATGTTTTTTTTGTTTGTTTCCTTTGCATGTTTAAATGCACATACTTACCACTTAAACATTTTTTTTTTCTATGTAAGTACTACTGAACTATTTCTGTGACCCCACTTTAAACAGGCTTTAGCCCTAGTGTGGGGCACAGAGCTACGTAAGGTACATCATTTCTGCATCATTTAGTTCCACAATAATTTAAGGAATGAACAATAGCAATAAGACCATGGGAGTCCTTGTGTCCCCACAATACAGGCTCTTCAGTCCTAGTGTGGGGAACAGGTCTACCCTGGCCTCTTTTTGTTTTTTGTTTTTTTTTATACGACTGCAGCAGAAGTGTAACTGAATATTTTGATATTATCCATAAGTTATATTGTACCAGAACAAAAACTTTGATTAAAACATTTTATCTGTTATATCTCTATCTTTAAAACATTAATTTACTTTACTTTACCTTAATAGTAGACCACCGACCACCGATGTTGCACCGAGCGCAAAGTGAGTTATTAATGCACGAGTGTTATGTTGGTGCCCGACCGCATGCGAGGGCACTGAATTAACGCGAGTGCATTAATTACTCTCTTTAGCAAGGTGCGTAATTTATCTTTGTGATGTAATGCAAACATTTTATATTAAACTTAATAGGAGATATTAAACCTCTGTGGTAAATTTATATCTAAAAAAGTAAAAAACAGTGCAATAATGAGATTTCATATAACATATCTGCACTGTTTTGGTTCTAAACAAAAAATGTGTCCTTTGTGATCGGTTTTGAACCAATAGATTCCAGTAGGGGAACCAATAGATTATTCTGTTTGAAAAATGTGTGTGCTCTGTACCAGTACTCTCAAACGATGAAGATAAACGTGTCGTAGAAACTAAAAGAATTGGTTTGTAAACTGCCAAGTGCCTCTGAAGAGCACTTTAATCCTTTCACCACACTAGGTAGAAAGTACTAGTGGCTCGATAAAAATAAGATGCGCCAACCAATTTTAATTGGAACGAAGTTCCTTATCGAGGGTTGGCGAGGTGACCTAGTCGAGAAAAAATGTAACGCGTCACGTTACGGAAAACCGTAAGAGAAAGAGAGAACGAAGGAGACCGATAATATTAGTCTCCCACATTCAAAGTTCAAAGTTTTTATATATATATATATATATATATTTATGATTATAGTTATTTCTTGCATCAATAATCAAAATTAAAGAGAGGGGTCGGTAGAGAGAATGAGAGCCTTCCACGTTAATGATTAATTATGCCAACAATGCATACGAAAGGGACTTCGTTTCAAACGCGTGTCCCGCGACACGTTCATTAATAAAACAGTTTTTTACAACAACAAGGATAATTTTGAATCGTCTTACTCGTACAGAATTTATGTGCCAATTTCTCCTAAACCAAGATAAGTTTTCTTCTCGAACTTTCTTACGTTATCTGCGAAGATCTGATGGATGAAGCCTCTAGAGTGGTGGAAGTGTGGATGGTTAGCGCTAACCTATTACTCACGTTTTTCTGGCTTTTCAATAGCGGGCGGGAGGGAGATGCATGCGTCTGCATCGTGTCTTACTCATTAGGAATAGACTAAACAGGTGGAAAAAAATTTAGTATTACACTAAATATTTGTCACCACACTCACAATATTTAGTATTACACTAAATATTTGTCCAAGTTGTGTTTAATGTTTTCTCTAGAGTGGTGCTATTTCAACAAAGTGAGATTCATAATTTTTAATAAAAATAACAAAATTCTCTCAATCGGGTTCCCAAGTGAAATCAAGCCACTGAGTCGTTATTAGCTGTACTTACTTAATAAATTTAAATTACTCAACTTGTGAATTCATAATTTTCTTTAGCAAACTCGAAAGTACTTCATTTGGAAGTTCTCGAAACTTCTTAAACTTATAATCGCTCAAAATCATTTCTTCGTAAAAGTTTTCTGTAAAAAGTTGGGAAATCGGGGAATATTTACACCTAGGGACCTACCTACATTACCTACCTAAATTTAATTTAATTATAAAAATTGGGTAAGTTAGAAATAGGTATTGCTAATGAGGTCGTTTACATTGAAATAATTTCACGTCTGTCAGACCATCACCATAATAATATAACTCACCATAACTACACTTTCAAGGTACACGTAGTCTCGTCACGTATACTATCAAAATTACTTTTTTAATAAGCACAAGGACCATTTTAACCGTTTTACATGCTAGGTGAATCTAGGTGCCGCATGCCGGTTCCTCCTAACCCTAGTATAATAATCTGGTAAGAAACTCGTCTGGTCGTAACGATTTTTTGTATGATTCTAGCTAGACATTTGACACATGGACATCCCTATGCACACATGGGAGAAAAATGACAACCTCTGTGCCGCAGTGGGCCAAGATTCTGCTGAGACGCAGAAGGTTGCGGGTTTGATTCCCGCCGCGGGTCAAATGTATGTATGATCTGCAAGTATTTGTTTCTGGTCTGGGTGTTTCTATGTATCATATGTTACATACATATGATACATACAAAAAAGAACAAGTATTTAAGTAGTGTATCAGTCATGGTGCCCATAACACAAGCTCTGCTTACTTTGGGGCCAGATGATGCTGTGTGGAATGTCCGGCGTTTTTTTTTATGAAATATACTGTAGCCAATATTATTATGTTATTCCAGTAGGCAATTTATAACACTACTTGGCATTACATAATAAATAATTAATGCTGGAAATTTCACACAGCATCATCTAGCCCCAAAGTAAGCAGAGCTTGTGTCATGGATACTACTTACATGACTTTTTTACCGACTACATATATAGTTGTGTAAATACATACATATTATACGTTGAAAACCCAGACCCGAGACAAATACTCGCAGATCATACGAACATTGGCCTCCGTGGCGGGTTTCAACCCGCGAACTTCTGCATCTCAGCCGGGCCTTGGCCCACTGCGCTACGTAGGTAATTGTAGGATACTTATATGATGTTACAGTGGTCAACCCACGATTGAAAAAAGAAACTGTTTTTATCCATGCATTGGCAACACCGGTGTGTGGGCTATGGGGTCATTGAAAATATTAGAGTTTTACTAAAAAAAGGTTTCATACGCTAACGCCGCTCGAAGGTTTCATCATGGTCTCAAGAATATTTTGATGTTATGCTATGTTTTAACCACGTGAACATAGAAAAGATGTTAATCCAGGTCCCAATCTATTTTAGACCAAGTTTCTTTAAAATCCGTTCAATTGTAACGCCGTTATTGAGCCACAAAAACATATAAAAACATCAAACATGCACACAAACTATCGTATTTATAGTAGTAGGATTAAACTGACTGAATAAAATATAGAAACCAAAGCCCCAAAATTATTATAAAATCTTCGACTCCTAAGGCCTAGCGCGCATTGCGAATTGTATATCTCGCGCTATTCTTCCACAGAATAGCGCGAGAAATACAATTCGCAATGGAAACATGGAACGTTGAAAATGACATACTAAAGAATGGACTTCAGAATAGCCCGGTTTAAACCGCGCGGATTAATTCATTAGTGTATGCTAGACTTAAAAACACAAATGTAATTTCACAAATAAAGACATTTTGAACGCACTTCAAGGCCGCTCTCAACATTAAGTCCCTCAAAGCCTGGGTTTCCTAAACTTTGCGTGAAAATTATTATGTTACCCGAGCAATTTGGAGTTCACGAGTATTAAAGTGTAGGTACCTTTTGTCTTGATGAAAGTGCCACAGAACATGTAATACCTGGCGTGTGTAACAAGTTGTCCGCCGCTCTCTCCTCGAGAAGTTGTAGCCGTAGTTTTACGACCGTAAAACAGGAAACAGTCGGGAATACATTAAAATGTACCGGAAATAAAAGTCGGTATTCCGGTCACATATTAGTCTCTCCACTAGGCTATGTTTTTTATGTACACCTGTTCTTCATGAAGTTAAAGTCTCCAATCCATAACGCTCAAACAACCCCTGGCCAAAGTTTAGTAATTAATAAATATTTTACCTATTGTTTTAGTAATTAATATATATTTATTGATAATGCACCATCTAGCCCCATAATAATCATACAAGCTATATTATGGTGACTAGATGACTCATCTCATAGAAGACCTTTATATTGTTAGATACATACTTAGATGATACTTTATAACACCCAGATACTGACAACCTCTGTGGCGCAATGGGCTAAGATCCGACTGAGACGCAGAAGGTTGCGGGTTCGATTCCCGCCGCGGGACAAATGTTTGTATGATCTGCAAGTATTTGTCTCTGGTCTGGTATTTCCTATGTATACTTAATATGTATTTACAAAAACAAAAACAAGTATAAGTAGTATGTCAGTCATGTGGTACCCATAACACAAGCTCTGCTTACTTTGGGGCCAGATGATGTTGTGTGAAAAGTCCGGGATAAAAAAAAAAAGAGATACTGAACTTTTTGGAACACCTATGTTCATCACTCAAATGTTTATCCTGGGAGGGAAGCGAACCCTCAACCTACAGCGCAGAAGACAACAACTACCATCTGAGCTGACAGGCCAGTCATTTACTTACGAATATTTATCGCGTAATTCCTTTTATATTATTCTCGGCGTTTCATTAAAAGACAATACGTGATAAATTCCTGTAAACTACTTAGACAATATAACTTCTAAAACAATCATGGTTTTGAACATAATACTAAGACAATAGTGGTAAGGTCTATTATTTGTCTAGGGTTATATATTTAAGCATTTAATGTGGAGGCTTTAGGTCCATAGGAATCAGGGGCACAAGAAACGTACAAAGATCTAGCGAAAGACTGAAATACCATGCGTCACCGAAATGTTCGCATTTATTTCGGTGAGGGAATTAGCATTGCCATACAACGTGGCAACGCATCCATCTGGTCACAACCGGGGCCGACTAGATTATTTATGTTGTTTTTATGTTTAATGTATAAAAAATAAGGATTAGTATGAATAAACAGATGACAAATATTTACTGCTATCGCGGAAAAGTACTAAGTATTTGTCATCTGTTCCTCTATTCCTAATGAATAAGTTAGACACAATGCAGAGGCATGCAACTCCCTCCCGGACCAATTGACTCGCTTCGCGTTTTGTTCCTGAGGATGCCTCGTGGAGAGGTGAAACATGCCTCGAATTTATTTTTGAGGTTGCATGTGTAACCCATCCTCACACGCCACAAAAAAATGTGAAAGTTCGTGAACCCCGTCTGTACCACTCTCCGGCAGAACGTATCTCAAAATCGGAACAAATTTTTTTTTTTTATATTTTAAATAAATAAATATTACTGGACAATGCTCACAACATTGATTTGTAATTTTTTAATTCGGAACGTTCTGAAAAATCTGTGTTCAGTTTTGCGAATTTTTACGCTGCATGATTACGGCCGCTGCTTCCTAAAAACCAAGGGTTTACGGAAATGTGGAGTTGGCGTTATTATCTTGGTATTTTGGTTCAAGTGGTTAAAACCTACTAAATTGTTATTGTTTATTTAGCCTTAATTTATTTATATACCAGCTGGTAAACTTAAGTAAAAATAAAACTTTATTGCTCGGGTTTAAAAAATTGTTTGCAAGGACCTACGCAACAATTTTTAAGGCCATTTTATTGCATGAAAATATAATTGAGTAAGGCACTCAATATGTCTCAATTCAAAATGTAAAAGCTATTTATATAAATTAACGCGTATTGCGAATTAATCTGCGCCGTGATTTTCGCGTTATTCTGTAGACGTAGGCGCACTAAAAACTGAGAAAATTCCTTTGAAAATTCCGCGTTTGAAACCGCGCGGATTAATGCGACAGTGCATGTTAGGACATAATGGAAAAAATTAGCTTCTAGTGCACGAGCATCTGAGGCGCACATTAATCCTTTCACCACACTGGTTGGAAATAACTAGTGACACGATAAGAAGATAGCATCTACTATGTGTATAGGCATGTGTAATCTCCTATGTTATAGAAAATGTGTGTGTTTAAATATAGTTATTTTTGTGGCTCAATAACGCCATAATGGCTAAGGGGATCTAAATAATACTTTTTTTAGATGTAGTCTGTTGCCTCGAATAGGATATAAGCTACTTTCTATGTAGTTACTACGCACGTGAAGCCGCGGGAAGTAGCAAGCTATATACATATAAAATTGTAATCTAACTTAAACAAATCCTAGAAAAAATTACCATGAATTGAAGAATCAAACTCCTGCTCCCGTATGTTTTTAGTACTATAACTATTATAGTTAAGTACAGACTAAAGCACTAACGCGCGAAGCCGCGGGCGTTTCAGTTAGTTATGTTTAACTTTCTATACACAAAAGATTATTTTTTTTAGTCTCTCTATACCCAAATGTAATTTTAGTTTCTCGCGGGGGACAAGTCGTCTACAGGCTGTCCTTGTCTGCGCAGGCTGACTATCTCTATAAAAAGACAAACATAATTAAATTGTCACAATCAGATCAGATGTCGCACTCAGAGTCCTTAATGGTTACTTAAGTCGCTTCTTAGTATAGATTTAGTTTCTTTATCAAATCACCGTAACCATTAGATATTCTGAGTGCGCCTTTAAGGGTAATATTAAGGATTACTTAAGTCTATAGATTTTAATTGTCAAATCTACATCACAGAATATTTATTAGTACAAGTACCTACATAATGCGAACTCCGCAAAAACTTTTATGCAAATAGCGACTCTTGTTACGACGCTACAAAGTGTAATTCAGCTGCACAAGCGCTTAGTGCCTAACATTATATTCACCAACATCTCCTACACCTTTCTATCACGTAACTCTATCTTGTCTTGCGCGGCTCTTCTTTACGAATTACCACGTGTATTTGTATCTTCGTACAATTCGGCAGACAGATGATAATATCGTTTGCCAGTTCCCGAATTGCCTTGTCAACATCCTTGTTTGACAAACAGTACTACGACATCATCCCTAATGGTTTCCTAAAGATAGTTTGCCTATGTAACATAAATTCTACTTTGACTACCTACGGAATTAGACCCTTGGTACTTTGTTTATGTTGTACTAGTTCGTTGTTTGTTCTGTGTCCCTTACAAATGATCACACATTAATTGCGACAAGGGAGAGTACCTTTTCTAGCCCTATTACCTATGTAGGTATAAGGGTAGGATCTGTGTTTTCTACCTGGACAATCGCGTTATTTGTTAACGTATTTACTACAAGGTTCAGCTCACGGCTTCGTGCGTGGTACCTGTATATAATATTATATTTGCTAATACAGGTCATAGACTACGTCTATACAAAGTTTCATCAAAATCTGTTCAGCCGTTACAGAGTAATTGAGCCAGAAACAAACATATTAAATAGATTTGATAGTGGAGTTGAAACGGAAAAATGTTGTCTATGTGCTCAGCACGGTATTTTTCTTGAATAAAAATGTTGGTATTTTTACCACTTACGGTAACGGTATACGAACGTGGTATCGTTATACAGTTTCCCGGCAATCAAATGATTTGTTGCAGGTCAATTTAAGTAGCGCTACTTATATAAGTATTTACCAATATTTAAAAAAGTTTATTTACAGATATAATTATTGAAATGTACAAAATAATATAAAGTACATGTGAAACAGTTGAACTACATATGTAGCAATGTTTTTAAGTGATTATTAAATTACTTATACTTAATATATGATAAAAATAATGATATTTATAAAAATACGAGCTGCTGCCCGCTTCGCACGCTTGGAACCTACATAAAAAGTAGCCTATCACCTGCTCCAAGGTCCCATAAACTTCTATACCTAATTTCATCAAAATCGGTTCAGCGGTTTAGGCGCGAAAACGTGACAGACAGACAGACTGAGTTACTTTCGCATTTATAATATTAGTAGGGAAGTAGGGATAATACAAAAATCTTCAAGCAACGTGGCTTCGTAGCTCTTTATGGTAAGCGGTAGCGGTTTGTTTTTTAGTAACGCTAATTTACCTGTTAACAGATAACGATTTTTATAGTAACCGTAATCAGGTATCAATAATAATAATTAGGCGTTAATGGGTATAATGAAAATACTACATAGTACATTTTATTAATATAATCAAAATAAATATATTTTAATGGGACCTGTAACAAAGTCAATTTTGCCAGTGTCAAGTGATTAGTTTGATAGAAATAACGTGTCAAAGTTGTGCCATTCGTCACATCGTCATTTCTTATTTTGAACAAATTTGCTAATATTTTGTATAAGAAAAAATATCACAAAAATTGCTAATAAAACTCGAATCAAAATAAATAATAATCAGTATATTAACGTTATTAACAGTATATACGTTTAGCTTTGACATTAACATTAAAATTACACCAATTCAATTATTTTCATTTTCTCATATATAGCCCGTATTCTTCTCAGGCGGGTCACTAAGCCTCAGAGGTACGCCCACACTTGCTGATAACGTGATTTAAAATGAGGGTAAATCAGGCAGCCGTATTTCGATGGTCGATTCGATTTTCGATTTGTCCAATTGGTTGTTTTCCGATTTGTCTCTAGATAGACTTAATTAGTAAGTTCCGGACGAAGAAATCCAATCCCAGTAATCTGATTCTCATTTAGCGGCAGTTAAAAGCTACCTTATTCGTGCCAAAACAAGTGTCCGTTCACATTGCATCATGACATCATTCAATATCTTATTTTACACTAGCTGCTGCCCGCGGCATAGCTCGTGTGATACCGACATAAAAAGTTGCCTATATCCGTCTCCAAGATACAATCTGTCTTCGTACCAAATTATAACAAGATCTGTTCAGCCGTTTTGCAATGAAAAGGTAACAGACAGATACACTTTCGAATTTGTTATTATTACTTACGCGGATTTATCTACTTACGCATTTTTTTATACTATTACAAAACGCTCTTCACACCACAAAAGCCACTCGCTACTGCGATTTGGGGCTCGCTTCGCTCACCATTAGGCGATGGCTTTTTACACACTTTATATTAGCTTCACTTGTATGCATGTTTGTAACCGACTCCTTAGGACGCGATTTTGACCCACTTTAAACAGCCAGATTTCATTCAAATTTTGCACACCTGTCAATGACCGATGACAATGCAATAATTCGATTACAATATCCGATTATCCTGATTAGATTCGCCAGGATTCATCAATTTCTTTCTGCATCCTTTGCATGAGAGTAAGAGAGATACAGCGAGTGCGCGAACTACGCATGCGAGCATAATTTTTTTTACATTGCTATAAAATTTCTCCCATACGTCGATAAAGAAGTTTCACTTCAATAAACCTAACTAAAAAGATAGAAAATAAATAACACGCTTTTTTTTGAAATAATACAAAACATTTTTTTTTTAATTACATTATTATTTACATTTATTAGAATTTTTTACACTATTCTTACTTCTAATTTATTAAAATTTATTTTCTATTTTTTAAGTTTGGTTTTCTATATAAAGCGTGTTTTTTTAGTTATTTTAAACTACACACTTCACATGTGCATATAAAAAATATAATGCATATGATTAAATAATCTACTAAAAAAAATCCACTTTGTATTCGTTTACGGATTGTTTCCAAATCAGTCGCGCCAATGAAATAATCATAATAACAAAATCTTTAAAAAATTGGTGATAGTAACACATATAGATAACTAGCTGCTGCCCACGGCTTCGCATGCATGGTACCATCATAGAAAGTAGCCTATGTCCTTTTCCAAGGTCCTATCTATCTCTATACCAAAATTCATCAATACGGTTTAGCGGTTTAGGCGTGAAAACGTAACAAACAAACAAACAAACAAACAGACAGACAAACAGAGTTTACTAGCTGTGCCGGTCACGCGTTGCTGTAGCTCAGTAGTTCTAATACGTTGAACCCATATACGCTAACCTCTAAAATTATCAGTGTTTCTCTACTATATTATGCATGTATTATACTTATAAACCTTCCTCTTAAATCAATCTATCTATTAAAAAAAACAACATCAAAATCCGTTGCGATGTTTTGAAGATCTAAGCATACATAGGGACAGACAGACAGCGGGTAGCGACTTTGTTTTATACTATGTAGTGATAGTTTTAGTATAGATTGGTTCAGGCGTGACTTTGCGGAAATTCATTACAAAACATTAAACAGATGGAAAACAATTTTGTACTATTCCGTCAATAACTACGTTTTAAAAACTAAAAAGAAAACCGACTTCATTGAATTAAATTTGAGCCCCCCATAATACATTTTTAGTAGAAAGTAGATGTATTTTGTATATATTATAATATGGGTAGCCTAAATAAACGCACTGCTCCAATGAGACAGCGAGTTATCGGAGTAAACAAAAATATCGTCGATGTATACAATTTTTAGATTTTTGTTGATTTTTCAGCTAGACCGATTTTGATAAAATTTAAATGGGACCACCTGGGAAGTATATCCTTTCTAACAAAAAATAATTTTCCAAATCGGTTCAGGCGTCTTTGAGTAATCGGTGAACATACATAAAAAAAACGATTCCGACGAATTGAGAACCTCCTCCTTTTTTGAAGTGGGTTAAAAATAAATTCTACATATTTTACTTATAGTTACACATGTGTGTTGTGACACCAATCAATTTGAATGTTGTTACACACCCCAGTGCAACAAACTGTACATATACGAGTACGTAACGTACATGAAATAAGTTGCATACCCGTCCATTCCATTCCGTCCCGCTTCGCTCCAAAGCTGTATATCTTGTATAGCTGTATATCCTTAATAATATTATAAAAGCGAATGTTTGTAATTGTAATTTATAAAGATATTGTGTGAATTGTCTAAAAATATAATGATAAGTGTCAAGTAGGAAAAAAATCTGCTATCTGCGAGCTATTCTGGTGTGCGCTGCAAAAACCGTTAGAATTACACGAAGTACCAATCCTGCGCAGACGAAGTCGCGGGTACCAGCTAGTCTATACTAAAGTCCGTCCAAAAAACATGATTTGTATTTCCCAGTGTGCACGCGCCCTAACTTGTTGCTTAATCGTTACGTAAGTGATGGATTACCTGATAAAGTGGATTAAGCTGATCGACTCTTGATCGAGCTATTGTAGAGAATATTGATACAAAAAGATCGATCAGACGATTAATAAGAAATTATGTTGTGTTGATTGGATTTTAATAGATAATAGTAAATAATACAGGTAACTGATATAACACATATATACTTTTAAAACATACTGATACTACGCAGAAGGTTACGGGTTTGATTCCGGCCGCGGGACAAATGTTTGTATGATCTGCAAGTATTTGTCTCGGGTCTGGGTGTTTCTATGTATATTATGCATTTATTTACAAAAAAAGTATATAAGTAGTTTATCAGTCATGTGGTACCCATAACACTGCTTACTTAGGACTACTTACACAGATGATGCTGTGTAAAATATCTGACATTTATCCCTACTAATATTATAAATGCGAAAGTAACTCTGTCTGTCTGTCTGTTACGTTTTCACGCCTAAACCACTGAACCGAGTTTGGTGAATTTTGGTATAGAGATAGATGGGGCCTTGGAAAAGGGCATAGGCTACATTTTATGTAGATACCACGCTTGCGAACTGCGGGAACTAGTTTATTAAAATATATTTATTACTTTATAACACTCTGACATCCACAGAACATAAACCTACCTTCATTACACATAAGTTTGTCCTTTGTGGGAATCGAACCCTCGACCTACAGCTCAGATGGCCGAGCTACTACTAATTGTACTGACAGGCTGTAATTAAATACTAGGTACCTGTTTAATGGGAAATATAAATGATAACATTAATAATAGATCAGGAGACCAATGGCAACCTGAAACATTAGGACCTGGAACCTGGAACCTGACCAGTGGGGTCTGAGCCTTAAATCAATAAATAATGCCGGAAATTGCACACAGCATCATCATCATCATCATCATCATAGTAAGCAGAGCTTGTGTTATGGGTACCAGATGACTGATATACTACTTACATTTTTTTTTAATACATACATATTATACATAGAAACACCCAAACACAAGACAAATACTTGCAGATCATACACACATTTGTCTTGCGGCGGGAATCGAACCCGCAGTAGAGGTTTCGTTTTAGTGAAGTGAGGTGAGTTTTTCTTATCTGTATCTATAGCGTTTCGCTTGCCTATACAAAGTGTCTGTTAGTGTTCTTAACTAACTTTAACTTCTCAAGCTCGTGGCTTGATTCAGTTTATTACCTCTACAAAGTTAACTCCCCAGCATTTATCTCAGACATAAAGGAGTAAAGACTTAATAATCTAGACACTCGTAGATTTCCTTGTGGTAGAGTTTATTAGCGAGAAGGTAAAATGGAACGTCAAAACTCGGTAAGCAACTCATCTGTATGCAAATGAAGTTAGAAAGGAATGTTTTTGCTAGACCATAGAGTGGTTACAACGGATAATTATGAAAAAAAATCTAAATTTAAAATATTTCAAAACAAAACTTTTCACTCAAAATGGGATATTTACTTTGAAATTGTTTGATACTTTAACTATTATGTAATGAGGTCAATGAGGTGGCGTTGAGACTGCTCCACAGTTTTTCAAACTTTTGCAGTTCCCATCGTTGTAACATATCCTGTGTATTTTGTTCTGAGTAAATAATTTAGATTTTTTAATTACTCGTAAATGTACAGTGTCACATAAAAAAAATGCTTTTTATCTCCTTGCCAAATTTTATTGATAAATTTCAAACCAATCACACCCACCACCCATTAAAAAGTTTCCATACAAACATTCACCCCCCATTTTACCTCTTTGTTAGGGTTATTTTGAAAAATCCTGAAATACGTGACCATTTATTCTGCATTTTATTTATTCATATCAAGTTTCAAGCAAATCGCACCACGCGTTACTAAGTTTCATACATTCTTTTTCACCCCTTTTCACACTCTTAGGGGTTGAATTTCAAAAAATCCCTTAATGGGTGGTTTTGCTGTAAAAGGAAGCTACCTTCCAAATTTCAGCTTTCTAGCTTCAGCTGTTTTTAATTAGTCAGTCAGTCAGTCAGCCAAGTTATGCTCTTTTATAGGTATAGATAGAAACATCCAGACCCATGACAAATACTTGCAGATCATATAAACATTTTTCCGAGGACTTCAAATGGATAAACCGATTATCCGTTTATCCGTTTAGAAGCTACGATCACAGACAGACACAGATACATATTTTGACACACTCCTCTGTTTGCTTCGGGGGTTAAAAAGAACAGCAATTTATTCTGGATTGAGCCATGGATTGAGCAACTTTAGTTGCCTGTGTAAGCGTACTCAGTGCCAGTGTTAATTTGTGAACTGTTTTTTGCAGAAGGGTTTGATTTTCGCCACAGTACAAATGCTATTACTATATAAGGTATATGTCATGTAGCTATAACAATCGACCATTGGTCTTTGTTCATCTGTTGAAGATGATTTAGGTGGTGTCAGTTAAGTTACAGAGCAGTTAATTGTAATTGAAAGCTTTCGTTCATGGTTCTACTCCAGCAAGCTGAGGTAGGTGAAGTTTCTTCTCCACAGACGTCACTCTGTCTGGGATTTTGTTTGATAACGCAGGCCTTCCCAGGTACCCACACTAACCTCTCGACCTTGCCGACAGGACCCACAGGAAAGACGAATAGCACAAGCTCTGCTTACCTTGGAGACATAATGCTATGTGAAATGTCCAGCATCTTCTTTTTTTCTTTTTCTTTTTAATTGAGATGACCAAAACACAGTTGACTCTGACTCCGAACTATTAGGGTAATCAACTAAATCAATGAATATTCGGGTGTTATAAAGTATCTGAGGATCCACATCAGTCATCATCACCATATACTTTGTTAAACAGTATAGGTACCCATTATATAGATTTATTCCACTGTGGGTACCATAGCTAACCAATAGTGTGGGGATAGTCAAATTTATTGAAACCTCATGTGTTTGAACCATGTGTACTGTAATATTGTTGTTTGTCAAACTCTTAGTTTTAAGTTAAAACAGCAAATAAGTATTTTTCACTTTTATTTATTAGTTATTATAGCGTAGGTATATGGATGGAGAGGACAGTCGAGTGTTCAGCGACTTCTGAAGCTCAGGGTCAGGGAAATTTGGGTTATTGGCAAATTGCCTCGTCGTGGCTTACCATAATGAAGGAGATTTGTTTGTGGGAAGTGCTGAGTACTTTTAACTCGGCAAATAGATGTTGGCGGAGCTGCAAGGGTCATTCCCTTGGTGGATAACGGTCTACGAAATCTTATTAAGATTAGAGTTTGTGTTTAACTTTGTCCTACGGGCTTATTTCATTTGCTTAGTAAATTATAGTCATCATCATCATTGGCCTTTGTTCATCTTTTGGAGATGATATAGGTGGCGTCAGTAAAGTTACAGAGCATTTAATTGTAATTGAAAGCTTTTGTTCATGGATCCACTCCAGCTAGCTGAGGTGGGTGAAGTTTCTTCTCCACTGACGTCACTCTGTCTGGGATTTTGTTTTATAGCGCAGGCCTTCCTAGGTACCCACACTAACCTCTCGACCTTGCCGACAGGACCCGCAGGAAAGACGAATCAGTACATGCGGAGTCGGTTCGGTTGCAGGTGCATAACGGCTGGCACCGAGCCGGGCTTGTTTCAAGTTTTCCTTCTCTATTGCTAGCTCTTCTGCTAGTCAGCCTAACCTAACCCCCAATAACTTGAAGACCACTGTGTCCACTGCTGGTCAAAGACCTCCCGTAGATCTCTCCAGACATCTCGGATTTGAGCCAATTGGACCCAATCTCTGTCAAAGGTGTCGAGATCATCTCGCCATTTTTTGGGTCTGCCACGGCGTGCTGTCTCGCCGTCTCAGGGTTTCACTGACAAACGCAGAATCCAAACACACTGCTATTGTGGCGTTAAAATCTGTTGCTATCATTATTCCTTGCCGTTAGAATGACAAGGACTATTTAATGCCACATTTTTATCAGATCACTTAAGGTGTTATTCATTTAGTTTAGTTCAGTCAGACTTATATTATGTGAATCAAATGAAGCACAGATGCTGAAGAACCCTAGATGAGACGTATGAAAGAATTTCCTTTTGGGGTGGAAAAGAATTTCCGAAATTAAATACCTAAGGGGGTCCAACAGGGTTAAATTGAAAATAACTCTTCGAAAACGAAGTAGAGGGCGTTCCGCTAGCAAAAAATTTTAGACAAAAAACTTTTAGAGCCGTATTCCAAAACAAAACTTACTTAGATTGAGATCTAAGCAATGGTTTTAATTCTTGGTTTGACATTTTATAGTTTCTATAAAGTAATCATGATATTTTTCTCGTTTTAAGCGATCCTTGTATTTTATATTATTGTATATATATTCTATACATTTCTGTGATTATTTCTGTAAGGTTCCGTTTGTTTTTTTTTCTTTTTAATATTATTGGGTAAACTTAGAGGAATTTTCATCAATAATTGTTTACTTCTTACCACTAGTGTAGACAAATTGAATTATATTCGTATGTGTAATAAATCGCTTTGTAATTTATTATTTTATACGATTAGGAGTCGCAAAATTCTAGACGATCATTCCGCGATGACGTTTAGAACACCAGTAGACAAATTACCATCGAGTGAGACTTCGTCTCGATATTATAAACAAACAAAATTGATACTGGCACAATTGTCACTAAGACAAATTGTAGAAAGAAGAAGCATTATTTACATTTTGAGGATTTTCCATCTTTCATATTCCGTGCTTAAGGGATGTTAAAACTGAGTTAGAGTTTTGTTGTAAAACAAGGACCTAAGTGTTGCAAGTGATAGCGACCTCCATTTTGTGCTTTACATTGTATTCCACTTTTATTTATCCGTCTATTGGCCCTAGTTAAGTTATTACGCCGGATAACCAAAATTTCTTATATATTTTATTTGCACCAAAGTCTAAATTACAGTAACATATTAAATACCACCCACCCGATGGACTGACGACATTGTAAAGATAGCAGGTAGTCAATTGGGGAGGCCTATGTTCAGCAGTGGACTTCCTAAAGGCTGATGATGATTAAATACCACTTCTTGAATTTGCTAAATTGACGTGTTTAAGCTTATGTTAGTCGCCATGTAAAGAGGTGTTAACTAAAACTGCTGATAATCCTGGGAAATTCAATTTAATAATTTTACAATAAGTTATTTTAACGATTTTGTTCTTTTCTGACAGTAAAAATGTTTTTGATGTCCGAAAAGAACAAGAACAGTAAAAATACGATCGTTCGTATTTTACGAAATTTTATTTAGTCCCACGAAGCATCAAAAGCATGGTCATTACGAGCCTGTGCAGACTCGGGTAGCAACAAGTCGCAGATCCTGGGATAGATAAGGGTCTAAACGACCGCGCTATGGACTTGTGGGGCATTCTTGAACGTCTACGGGTTTTTTAGGCTATTTTGAGATGGGACATTTACCCCGTTTGTAACCTAGCATATTTTTATCACAATCCCAGTACCCAATCTAACACATAAGTAGGTAAGACTTTAACTGCGGTCAGTGAACTAAACTATGTTTTCATCTATAAGTATCTATACACATTATACTTATAATTGCCATCTGTTTGCTTAAGGGGTAAAAATATATAAAAAAATAATTACGTTTTCAAAACTAAAAAGTCAACCGACTTCATTTATTTAAAAAAAATCATCGAAGTATACAATTTTTTTTTTTTTTTAGATTTTGATAAAATTTAAATGGGACCACCTGGCATACCTATTGAAATAAAAAAATAATTTTCCAAATCGGTTCAGGCGTCTTTAAGTAATCGGTGAACATACATAAAATAAAAGATTCCGACGAATTTAGAACCTCCTTTTTTTGAAGTCAGTTAATAAGTGTTAACGTAATGTAGATTCATCGTATTCTTAAAAAAATCCCAGCCTCAGCATTTTTGCAGCTATAAGGTATAAGGTGCTATAAGGTGACACGAAAGTATTAGATAACAAGCTCAAACACTACCTGTTCAACTGTTTAAATAAAACGAGTTAGGTGTCTTCATTATATATTCGATATATTATGTTTCCACATCAATCAATACCTACACGATTAAAATTCTATGCTGGCCATAATCATTTGTGTTTAAAAATGCTTAGGAACTACTTGGTTTCGGTAGGCTTGGATGTAAGGTGTTGTGCAAACACGAATTAGACATTAGAGAGTATAGTGCTAGTGTATACTAGCTGTTACCCGCGACTTCGAACGCTTATGCTTAGAACCATTTTTTTATTTTTGGCATCTAAAGAACATCTCATAAGTTTGATCCCTTATTTTACCTCCTTCGGGAATTATTTTGCAAAAACGTTGAAACACATATTTCTTTATTTCATACCAAAAGCCTGAATATGAATTTTCAGATCCCTAATTTAAGGAAATATGAGTTGCACAAACAAACTTTCATCCCCTATTTTACCCCTTCACGGTGTTTTTTTTTGAGACAAAATGCAATAAGTACATCTTACAAAATTTCATCAAGATCCGTTCAGCCGTTTAGCCGTGAAAACGTAACAGACAGATAGAAACACTTTCGCATTTATAATATTAGTATAGATAAATAGAGGCATGCCACGAGCACTCAGTACTTTAGGTACAAGTATATCGGCGGGCCCACCTTGGTGGGCTAATTCGTAGAGAAGTGCCGCGCCAGACGAGATAAAGTTACGCGGTAGAAAGAGAGGCACTATGTAGGTAACTAATTTTAATGCTGTTTTTACCATCAGTTTTTACTAAAGAAAAAAAAAAGATTTCTATCTTTTCACGGCTAAACGGCTGAACGAATATTGATGAAATTTGGTAACGGGATAAAATGTATTTTGGAAATTGACATAAGCTACATTACCGGTAAGGTAAGGTACCGCGCGTGCGAACCCGCGGGCAGCAGTTAATAATCTAATATGCTTATTTGGGTAAATATATGTTTGAGTTTGAGAATGGTTCTGGAACACAGCCCTCAGACTCCATCTTCATTAGCAGAATAAGTAAACAGCTCGCGTAATTACGAAAATGTGTTGCTAAATCAGATTAATGATTGTAATTTGGATCATTTGAATGTTAATACAGGCTACGATAATTTAGCAGGCTGCGCGGTAATATCTTAATATTTTTTTTACCTTGCTTATATCATTTTTTGTATGAATGAACGTGTGGTTGTGGATAACTCATGTAATGGGTTGTAACTCAAAAACTACTTAACCGATTTGAAAAATGATTTCATTTATAGAAAGCTACATTATCAGGGAGCAACATTGGCTATATTTTATTTAAAAAAATATCGCTACGTAAATTGCAATAACAATAACCCAAGGTATAAAAAAATGCCTATAAAAGTCATTATTTGGCGTGCGCTGCGAAAACTATTGAAGATAAATAAAATTATGTAGGTATCCTACTACATGTTTTAAGTACTCATCATAACCCACTAAAAAGTCCATGAGACTATATATCTAACTATAATAGTTAAAATCACAATAACCGCCTTTTCAAATTAGTCAATCATTATTCGGGTAGAATCGAAAGATGACATACGTATCATGATATTAATCTTTATCCAACTAAATATTTATTATATATTTACATTTATTTACAGAAATAATTACAGAAATGTACAGAATAATATACAATAATATAAAATACACGTGACACAGTTGAGCTATCGAAGGACCGTTTAAAACGATCTATAGATAGCTCAACTACCAGAAGGCAGCGTTCCCAAGATACTGGGGGCATTGCCACGTTGAATGTCAATGCTAATACGCTGAGCTAGATAGGAATCACAGCTCTTGGGTCACGCATGTGTCTAATAGACGTGAAATAATTTTGAAAACGCGGTGGGCTCTTGTTCCCCACGGGCCCTGGGTCTCGACTCCAAAAGGCTCAAAAGCTCAAATATGTAGGCCTTGTCCAAACCGGCACAAACTAAATAGTTATAGATAGTTTATAATCAAGGTTGATTACACACATGTAAATTACTCTAAACTGCACCTGTGCGAAGACGGGGCGGGTCGCTAGTCTGTTATCAATTAACGCGTATAGTAGGTAATAGTTAAATCCTAGATACCTAGATGCTAAGTACACCCAGACCCTCTCTATCACATAAATAGTGTCACGTATGCTCCTTGTCATTCTAATGTCAAGGAATAGAGTTGGCAATATATTTAAACAATTCTTTAATAGTCCATTGAAAAGTTACATTTGGGTATGCATTTGTCAGAGGACGCAATTTTATTTTTTTAATGTGTAGGGGGGGTCAGTAGAAGCTTAAGTTCAAGTTTGTGGGGTCGGCACCCTTGTCCCCCGGCCGCCATCTTGGAAAAGGGGGTGCAAAGGGTTTTCGCGCTGTATCTCGTAAACTAGTTACCTTACAGAAAATTTAATCAAACATAAAATGTAGCAAATTAAATTTCCTACAATTTTATTTCTATTACTTTTTATCGTCAAGTGACCAACAAAAAAGTTATAAACAAAAATAAATGAAAATTTTGTTTGTTTGTTCTAGGTTTTACAGCGCTCCAAACTTAAACGGATTCTCGAATGCTCATAGGGATGCAATAAAAACTAAAAATTAGGCTTACTTTTCTATCTATATTTTTTTTATTCATACAATTTATTATGATCTTAACATTCCTATGCTATTATTGAACTATGTTTGACCCTTTTACCCACCACCTATGAGGTATAACATGGGCAAAGTCAAATTTATAAAAATTTTGCAGAAGCATCCAGAGTTAGCAAGTGGAACTAAATTATTTATGAGTGAGAAAGTCGAGTCATCGTTACTCAGTGTTGTTGGCGAACGTTTTTTCGTCTTTTTATATGGCGGAAATAAAGACGATACTCTAGACACTCTGCGATACAAACGATTTGCTAAGACAGTGACAAAAAATGCATTAAAAAATGCATTAAATTTTTATAAATTTGACTTTGCCCATGTTATACCTCATAGGTGGTGGGTAAAAGGGTCAAACATAGTTCAATAATAGCATAGGAATGTTAAGATCATAATAAATTGTATGAATAAAAAAAATATAGATAGAAAAGTAAGCCTAATTTTTAGTTTTTATTGCATCCCTATGAGCATTCGAGAATCCGTTTAAGTTTGGAGCGCTGTAAAACCTAGAACAAACAAACAAAATTTTCATTTATTTTTGTTTATAACTTTTTTGTTGGTCACTTGACGATAAAAAGTAATAGAAATAAAATTGTAGGAAATTTAATTTGCTACATTTTATGTTTGATTAAATTTTCTGTAAGGTAACTAGTTTACGAGATACAGCGCGAAAACCCTTTGCACCCCCTTTTCCAAGATGGCGGCCGGGGGACAAGGGTGCCGACCCCACAAACTTGAACTTAAGCTTCTACTGACCCCCCCTACACATTAAAAAAATAAAATTGCGTCCTCTGACAAATGCACACTAAGGCCTAAAAAATGTAACATTTTAATGGACTATAAGTACATAGTGTGTTATTATAAGATAAATCCATAGTTAATTTTGAAATACACGGGTTTACTCACGTATTATTTTGTCAATAGAGGCACCGACACTGTTTCGATTCATCTAGACTCTAGATTCTAGAATCTTCATCAGGGTTTTAAAAGTGAAATATTTTTTTATAAATAATAATTTTACTGTACGTGTGTATGTCACTGAACTCCTCCTAAACGGCTGGACCGATTTGAATGATTTTTTGGCGCCCTGGATGGTTTAGATTCACAAATCAGCCCGGCAGGTGGCGCTGCAGTCTGTACAATTAGATATATATATTTATTCATTTTAAAACACGCGGACGAAGTCGTGAACGGGACAGCTAGTAATATTATAAATATTTTTGCTTTTTAAATATTATTACACTTTCGCGTTTAGAATTCATATTGTTTTAGCAGTTAATGGGTATTTATCGCATATTGCCTTTTCATTTTTAAGTAATTTAGGAGTCTGCCTTGACTACGGTTATTGCAACATAACGGAAACGTCGGGAATAAATTAATGAACAACACATTTATTGTTTGTGAATTCAGATGTTACAAAAGACAGGTGTTTCTTAAAATTAGGAATCTCTGAATCCTGCATACAGCATACAAACGTTTAGTAGGTAGGTAAACATCATCTTCCTGTCCTTTTCCCACATTATGTGTTCTTCTTCCATCCTCCTCTATCAGCCGTCATCTCAACACTCACTCCTTTCTTACTCATGACATCCTTCACACAATCCATCCATCTTTTCTTTGGCCTACCTCTACTCATAAATCCATCAAAATTCAAAGCACTCTCCTAGTTACATGCCGTTCCTCCCTTCATTACATGCCCATACCATGCTAGCCTGTTGCTCCTCATCTTTTCATTCACTGGCGCCACTTTCACACTTCCTCTTATGTACTCATTCCTTACTCTGTCCATTCGCGTCACTCCACACAACCATCTCAGCATTCGCATCTCAGCCACGTGCACCTTTTGTTCATCCGTAAACATCAAAATAATTATAATAAAAACAAAATATATGACATGGTCCAAACTAAAATAAAAATATTGTCACAAAGTTAAATACTAAAATCGGTCACTAAATTCTAAATAATATTGCGGTCATACAAAAGTTCATAGTACTTTTCATTTTGATTTAACTCGCTTTTAAAATATTTTTTTGGTTATGATCTAATCGATGGCGGTATCTTATTGTATATACTTGGTGCCATCACTTTGTCTAATGGTGAAAACTGTATGAAAATCGGTTTGGTAGTTTTTAGTGTATCGCGATCAGACAGACAGACGCGACGGGATGACTTTGTTATATAATATGTTCAGATTTTTTTCATCTGACCCCCTTTTTGTTAAAAAGGGACGGTAGTGTGTAACAGGAAACTGGGTAAGCGCTATTTGATTAGTTAGCAAATGAGCGCGCGTGATGGTAGAAACCTTTTGGCCGTCAGAACCCTTTTTTCGAGAGGTTGGTACTGTCAGCCAAAGGTATGTGCGTGTGTGTGACGAGAAAGAGAAAGGGAAATAGAGAAGGAGAATACCATATGTTTGGTCGGATGGATAGATCATAATATGCGCGACTATCTATTGTAAGGCTCGCTCATTTTTTTTATGAATGAAATTGTATTTTTTTATTTTGTAATCCAAAATTGAACTAGGATCAAAAACTAATCATTTATAACTTTTACATATAACCGACATTTCGTTCCAAAATGTTCTCGGTCTGAGTTTGAGGTTTGTTCTTAGATACGAGCCATTTAGTATTATGTAGGTACTTGCATGAAATGAAGTTTAGTTAATGCTTTACTTATAAACATAACAGTGTGGTGTGTGTTGGGTTATTTCACAGTTCACACGCGAGAAAATCGTAAAAAAATAATTAAGTATTGTGTTTAAAAATCGTAATGTTCAAGGTTTTGGAGACTTGCCAGTAATATAATGATGAAAATCCTTCACTCTATAACATACGGTCTACCTTGTCTTTCTAATGTTAACTAACAGAGATGACAAAAGATTTAAACAACACAAAATTTGCTATTGTGTGATCAAGTCAGTCAGAAATCCCACACCTAAAGATCTTGAACGCACTGGCTTGAATGACATCGATAAAAACTCTTTGGAGCTTGATTTTGTAATGTAACCTTTTTGGTTTGAAAATAGAATAGAACTGAAACAGAATTTAAATATTTCGCGGTATCGATGCCTGGTGAAACCATCGATATAAACTCTTTGGAGCTTGATTTTGTATTGTAACCTTTTTGGTTTAACTGAAACAGAATTCAAATATTGTGTGTATTAGTAAAAACGAATGACTGCATAAACTGGTATCGGTAATAACGGTTACCAAAAAAACGTATGGGATAATTCAATGTCAGTATTTCCTTTCCCGTAAGTGAAACTTCCTTCTCCCCCTGACCTTTCCCCTGACATTTTCCTTGTTCTGAGAGAAAGTGTTCAAATAAATTCCCGGTTTCCGAATAAACAGTATCCGTTATATTACAATCGTTTTTGCTAGACGTGAAAATGAAAGGCGACGGAAAGATAATTGAATACATATTCATATTTATTTATTGTTTGTAAATTCAGGCGTTACAAAATACAGGTAATACAGCAATACAAACGTTTAGTAGGTTAACACTTTGATGAAACAAATAAACAAAAACCGCTTATTTGTTTTCATGAAAGGGTTAACATTAACAAAATCATTATAAACAAAAAAAAAAATATACAGTCAAACGAATATACAGTACAGTTAAAATATAAAATAATAATATTAATAATAGCTGGTGCCCGCGACTTCGTCTGCGCAAGATTAGTTCTTCGTGTAAATATAACGGTTTTTGCAGCTTACGCCAGAATAGCTCGCAGATGGCAGTTTTTTTTCCTACTTGACACTTATCGTTATATATTGGACAATTCACACAATATCACAATATAAATTATAGCCTATGTGTTATTCTGATGTATAAGCTATATTAATGTAAAGTTTTATTAAAATCCATTCAGTAGTTTTTGCGTGAAAGAGTAACAAACATACATACAAACTTTCGCCTCTATAATATAATAATATATAATATATTCTATAATATATAATATAATAATCTATAATATATAATTAGTAAGGAAATAAGGATACAGTCAGGGACTTATATAAAATTATTGGCTTCTACCCCGGGCTTCGCACGCGTGGTACCTTAAAAAGTATATAATATGCTATTCTTGGTCACAAACAACTAGCCAATACGTCGTGATTGAACCATAAATAAAGAAACATCGAAACAAACGTTCGCATTATAACATTACTAGCATAAACAATTTACATAAATTTTGTTTATTTATTTAACATTTCGAAATATTTTTAATGCACATTAACAAATCCTTCGTAATTTGTGTCTGCATTTAACAAAACCAACCGACACCTGTCTGTTCTTTATATAGATTTCGCAATTCATTTTATAATCAAATTGACACTCACTTTTTGTGAAGGTGATCAAACAGGGTTGTAAATTTTAATGTAATGTTAAACAGATAAATTGTCGCGTGCTCCTTTTAACCACATTTGAAACCTACTTTTACTTACCAGACCTACCTGCATTGAGAGGCAACTAAGAATTATTAGTGGCATAAGTATTGGAGCTTTAACGCCATTTTTAACATTTGAAGCCCATTTTGAAAAGTAAAAAGTAGCCTATGTCCTTACCCAAAATACAATCTACCTCCATAAAAAAAAAATGATTTTATAATATTAGTATGAACTTAAAATATTATCCATTTTCAAATTGTAGAATACACCTTGAATTATGTTCCGAAAAGTGAGATAAATGTTATTAAAAATATATTGGTGGACATTGCACATAACACCACCTAGCCCCAAACTAAGCATAGCTTGTATTATGGTGACTAGAAGATTAATAAAATACTTCTGTTACATACTTATGATACTTTATAACACCCAGACACAAAACATGTGTCTGGGTGTCTGTGAATGTTTTGAAAGTGTAATAACGTAACGTAACTAATGCCTAGCGATTATTTCGCACTATTTTGTGGAACATAGAATCAGACAGGCGCACGCACTAGCGAAAATAACCGCGTTGAAGATGACATATTTCAAAAAAGACTTAGAGTAACGCTAAAAAAAACACCGTGAAAAAATTCACAGTGTGCGCTTAGCCTAACTAATTAAGACAATACGGTTTACCTTGCACAATCTCACACAATACTCTTACAAATTAAAAGCAATACTTACTTAATTAAGCAATAAATTGACCTTGATCCCACACACGAGATTTCTGAACTAAGTAGGTATTCGATTTATCTGTGGCTTTTACACTGCGCCATTCACTGAGATAATTAAACCTGCTCCCCAGCATGAGCAGCATTGAACAATATGGCAGCGTTTTCTACGAAACGTTTACGTCACCGTCACCTACACATAGTACATAATAACTTTAATATATTTTAACAAAAAACTGAAAACCACATTCTTATATCAAATAACCAGAACAATACCAGTTGTCTGAACTATTTATATATAGTTTTAAATGGTCCTTAGCTAGCTCAACTGTTTTACATGTATTTTATTGTTCTGTAATCATATAATTCTGAGGCGTGGCTCCTATTCAGAGAGTTATCAAAGAGACTGGTGGACAAGACCAATGATCAAAGGGCTAGTGCTTACATCGGACAAAGGCTTAGTATGGCTATTCAACGAGGTAACGTTGCCAGCCTTTTGCTCCTCAATATAAACTATAAGTGTGCGAAATGTCATACTCCTCCGTCCGCGCAATTTTCGTAAAAAGGGGTACAAAGTTTTTGCTTCACGTAATAATAATAATACCGGACATTTCAAACAGCATCATCTGGCCCCAAAGTAAGCAGAGCTTGTGTTATGGGTACCAGATGACTGATATACTACTTACATACTTTTTTTTTAAATACATATATATTATACATATAAACACCCAGACCCGAGACAAATACTTGCAGATCATACAAACATTTGTCTCGCGGGAATCGAACTCGCAACCTTCTGCGTCCGGACCTTGGTCAACTGCGCCACAGAGGTCGTATTAATATATGATATGATATATACATGAGAAGTTGTGGGCAAAAGTGAGGTTGAGACTGGCAAGATTGCTCCCTATACAAAATGCGACAGATCATTCTAATTATTTCGGATTTGTGAGTTCAGTGCTTCCAGGATCGTGGACTTCGGATATCTCATCTCATAATGATGACCTCTGTGGGCCAATTCCCGGCTGAGACGAAGTAGGTTGCGAGTTCGATTCCCGCCGCGGGACAAATGTTTGCAAAAGCGGACATTTGCAGAGGCTTGGCAAGCATGGAAATGTAGCATTAGAGTCCTATAACAAAATGCGGCAATACTGAGTTCGAGCGGCGACGCCTCGCATTATGTAGTTTATGTAGCATTTTGTGCAGTTATAATTACACGTTTATATAAAGTTTTGTAATCATTTATTTAAAAATGATAATAATAGCTTATGAACGATCGTTAATTCTGGTATAAATTTACTTAATCATATCTATGTAGTAAGTAGAAATTTACAGCTTAACCTTTTTAGTAGTTTTATGGTTTTTAATGTTATTTTTTTGTAGATAGGCTGTAAACTAAACCACCATTTAGAAGAAATTTTTACTTATATTTTTTCATTTCGTTTGCTTAATACAGTAGTTCAATCCGTGAGCTTCAAAAAGATAGCGTATTCAGAACTAGCTGGCCACGCGTTGCTGTAGCTCAGTAGTTCTAAAACGTTGAACCAATATACGCTAACCTCTAAAATGATCAGTGTTTCTCTACTATATTAAGTATGTATTATACATATAAACCTTCCTCTTGAATCACTCTGTCTATTAAAAAAAACCGCATCAAAATCCTTTGCGTAGTTTAAAGATCTAAGCATACATAAGGACAGACAGACAGCGGGAAGCGACTTTGTTTTATACTTTGTAGTAATTTTTATTTTTTTTTGGTAATTTGTAGCAGCACATTTGGATGATTGCGAGACAATCAATCTTTAGTTTAGTTGTTTTTTTCTGTTTTTCTTTGTTATTATCAATATGAGTGTATATGAAGGTATTCATATTGTTTTAATATGTGTATGTTGTTACAAATAAATGTATTTTCTTTTTTTCTTTCTTCTAATTATCGAAACGCATCGCGAATAAAACGATAACTGTTGTTAATAAGGGAATTTGCCTGCCTCGTTAACGATTCGAAACCGTCCGAACTAGTGCTAGCCGCTCTTGATTATGGTAATATCCCCGTTGTGTTTCACATCGTAAAGTTCACAAAATAATTACAGTTTTTCGACAAAGAGAAAGTACAGTCATTTTCTAATGTCGAGTTATTTGTGTGAATATGGGAATCATCTTCATTACGTAACGGCTTGAATAATTCAATGACAGATTTTGTAGTATTAAGATAAATATTTGTAAATTTTTTTTTTTTTTTTGCGAGGTAAACATTATATTAGTTATTTCGTTTTTGTAGTTTTGGTATTTTATTGAAATAAAGCTAGAGTTATTAACTGGGGTATGAATTATTGGGATAAAAGTTTTGTGTTTGTTTGTGACTAGCTGGTGCCCGCGACTTTGTCTGCGCAGAATTAGTATTTCGTGTAATTCTAACGGTTTTTACAGCGCACGCCAGAATAGCTCGCAGATGGCAGATTTTTTTCCTACTTACATGACACTTATCGATATATTTTGGACAATTCACACAACATCTTCATAAATTATAGCCTGTGTGTTATTCTGATGTATAAGCTATATTATTGTAAAGTTTCATAAAAATCCATTCAGTAGTTTTTGCGTGAAAGAGTAACAAACATACATACAAACTTTGGCGTTTGTAATATTAGTAAGATTAGTAAGATTCGAACAAAAATAATTCGTATGGTTATTTCATAAAAAGACACAATTTTTTATAAAATATCAAACAACGAACGACAACATACGAATTTTCGACGTCTTACCATAAACAATCTAAACACTTGACATTAGCAAAATTGTCATCATTATGACACATGTCATTAACGAAGAAGAAGAAGAGATATGACAAAGGGTCTTTCCTATTATCACAAATTAGATAATGATGGTGATTGTTGTTTAGCCGTACGCGCTAAAATTACGTAAAATACCAACGATCTTATTCTCCTTACAACAAAGTCCAAATTAGATTAACGTAATACCAATTCATGAAATGCCTATTGCTAATCGCATCTGATAGACATTGATTATATTAATAGTTTCATTCGACATGCTGGTGTTAAGAGCTGTGCTCTTGGGCACTAACGAGGGCACACCTCTTAAATTAGAAGAAAAAGAAAGGATTTTCATGTGGGTGGCCTCTCAGTTTCCGCTCTGTTGAGGGTTCGATTCCCTCCCAGGACAAGCATTGTGATGAACATGATATATTTTGTTCTGTGTCTGGGGATAACGTATCTTAAGTAATATCTTAATAATAATAAATATTGGTGGTCAATGCACACAACACCATCTAGACCCAAACTAAGCATAGCTTGTATTATAGTGACCAGATGAGTGATGGATTATTTATATATTTTTTAATACTTACAATACTTAATAACACCTAGGCTCAGAACCACCACCTATGTTAAAAACACAAATGTTTATCCCGGGAGGGAATCGAACCTTCAATCTCTAGCGCAGAAGGCAGAGCTACTACCAACTATGCTGACAGGCCAGTCCTGTGACTATCCTGTCATCTGTTCCTATAATACAAGGTATGCTTAGTTTTGGGCTAGATGGTGTTGTGTGGATTGTCCACCTATATTTATTTATACCGCTTCGATGGAATTACTTTGTATTGTAGGTGTACGTGAGACGTGTATGTGATTCATTAATTAATTAATTCATTCATTCAACCTCTGTGGCGCAGTGGGATTAAGTCCGGCTGAGACGCAAAAGGTTGCGGGTTCGATTCCCGCCGCGGGATAAATGTTTGTATGATCTGCAAGTATTTGTCTCGGGTCTGGGTATTTCTGTGTATAATATGTATGTATTTACAAAAAAAAGTATATAAGTAGTATATCAGTCATGTGGTACCCGTAACACAAGCTCTGCTTACTTTGGGGCCAGATGATGCTGTTTGAAAGGTCCGGTATTATTATTATTATTATTGTTATTGATTCAGGAATATGGTTGCCCATTGGTTGAAATTCGACCATAATTAAATATTATGTATTTTTCAAACATAATAAAAAAAAATTGGCATTCTGCACTCCTTCTCTATATAAACTATAAGTGTGCGAAATTTCACACTCCTCCGTCCGCGCAATTTTCGT
Organism: Lampropteryx suffumata; assembly: GCA_948098915.1. Lineage (NCBI taxonomy): Eukaryota > Metazoa > Arthropoda > Insecta > Lepidoptera > Geometridae > Lampropteryx > Lampropteryx suffumata. The sequence goes on from OX402545.1 coordinate 3,282,243, forward strand.
AAAAAGGGGCACAAAGTTTTTGCTTCACGTATTAATCTATATAATAAAAATCAATTGCTGTTCGTTATTCTCGCTAAAACTCGAGAACGGCTGGACTGATTTAGCTGATTTTGGTGTTGAAATGTTTGTCGTAGTCCAGGGAAGATTTAAAAGGTGAGTATATATGATTAATTTTAATTATTGATTTATTGAGGCGGTACGAAGTTTGCCGAGTCAGCTAGTATATAGATAAACTAGGGAATGAAAAAGACTGCTAAGGTTCTTTGAAACAGCTGATGTAGGTAAGTAAAACACACCTGCTTTATTTGCTAACTGTACTTGACCCTCCAGATAGTTAATGGGAATAAATGACGATAAATCAGTAAAGTAAAAATATTCAGGAACTAACTGAGAAATAATGTATCACATTTCATCTGGCTTAAGATCGAATTAACATTTAAGAAGGTATCCTCAGCAAATGAACTTTTGGTAGGGAAAATTAAGTCTTTATAACAATAATAATAAAAATCTATGTATTTTCAATATATGGCCTCCCACTTCCTCGTTTCTAATTGTTTTTAAAGTAATTTTTCGTTTTATAGTATTATTATGAAATAAAGTCTTAATAAAATATTAAATAGTCATCATCATCTCTTAAGTTGACGTCGTAGTTTTAATAGACTGAAAGTAAGCAAATTAAAACATTACACATTTAACTTTTTCCAGAATTCTTTATTTGAATGTTTTTTGTTAAATAAATCGCAATTTTAGTCAAGTCAAGTTACGCGTCAAGATAATTTGATCAGGGAGTCACCTTAAGCCGGCAGCAGTTGCCCATTCAATTGTCGCTTATATAGGCGAAAATACGTTTATAGCAAAGATATTTACGTACAAAAAATGTGACGGACCGCAGTGATCGCGCAATTCACACCTATTATTAGCTGTCGCGAGATACGTTGGGGGACATGTCTTAGCACCCAATCCGCAATGTTTAAACCGTGCTATTTTTTCAGATTTTCTGCTAGTGTGTGTCAATTTTAGTTAGTACTAGCAGCTAGCTGCTGCCTGCGGTATCGCATGCGTGGTACCTACATAATGACCTCAACTCTGTTGACACCAACCTAACTAATTTTAGCTAATTTTAGCTAAAATTAGGCTTTGAACTGTAAAATTAAGCTTTGGTATTCTGCTACCAACTTATCCTTATTTAAGTTTATCTAACTTAATTAAGCGTTCCTACTTTAGTTAGACGGTACAAACCGAAGAGGTTTTACAAATGCTATTACTAACTAAATATATTTTAGCCAATTCCTAATTTTAAAAATGAACCAACTATTTTAATAAGTACCTTATGTCCAAAACTAGATAATTGATTAAGGCGTGACTGTGGAAATTCATTACAAAACGTAAAATAAATGGACAAATATTTGATACTATTCCACCAATCTATTCCTAATGAGTTGACACGATGCAGACGCATGCACCTCCATCCCGCCCGTAATTGATGCGCCATGTAAAGCGTTATTAATAATATAATTACGTTTCAAACACTGATAAAAAAACCGTCTTAGTCGGTTAAACCACTTGAAAGTTACAAGAAAGAAAAATATCGAAATTTCGTTTACTTGGATAACGTATTTTTACAGCTTTTTTTACTTAACCGAACTACTAAAGCGATTGTGATTAAATTTAAATGGGACCAATCGGTAAGTAATATCCTTTCACATGAAAAAATATTCTTTTACATCGGTTCATAAATGACGGAGTTATGAGGTGACACAAAAAAAAATCCGAATTGAGAACTTCCTTTTTTTGAAGTCTGTGAAAAAGGTAGCGCACACTAACCACACATGCAACTTCAAAAATAACTTCGACACTTGTTTTGCCGCCACGAGGCATCCTCAGGTCAGGTCGGAGTCAAGAGTTTCGTTCGTTAATGTTTTTTTAGCTTATGTCCGTTTCTAAGATACAATCTATCTCCGTACTAAATTTAGTCAAAATCCATTTAGCCCTTAAGCTGTAAAGGTAACAAACAAACAGACAAAATGACTTTCGAAGTTTATAGTATTAAGAATTAGGAAAATGTAACAACAAAATCAAAATACCAGTTAATTTTATGTTAACCTTTTCAAGTCCTTGTCTATTATATATATATCCTTATCCTTACTAATACGACGAGTATGTGGAAATCTTGCACTTTATCTGTACAGTAATAAGACCTAGTTTCCAATACCACAGACCACAATGCTATTGAAGCACTTCCTGCAAGGTTTCATATGGTGTGTGCAAATGGATGCCATTAGACCGATTGTGATGTAAACTCTGGTTTTCGATATAGCGGCGGCCGCTATGCTAAATGTGTCTACTTATACTACCTAATGATATAGATACCTAGGTACCTTAGTTTCAGATTATTCAGATTAGTAGGGTAGGAAGGGTAAAGGTATTACGTAAAAGTAACATCAGCGACAACAATAGCAACACAAGCAATATCTACGAAATCAACCACAAGTCGTAAAAAAACTTTCGGAAGTTAGCAGCTGCATGTCACCCACCTATAGACTAAAATACACTTATAGCTGGAAAATGCCTAAAACGCAGAAAGTTGAAGGTTTGATTCCCGCCGCGAGACAAATGTTTGTATAATCTGCAAATATTTGACTCGGGGCTGAGTGTTTCTATGTAAGCATTTACAAAAAAAAGTATAAAAGTAGAATATCAGTTATGGTTATCCCATATACCTACATAGTGCCTCTCTTTCAATCGAGTCACTCTATCTTCTCTGGCGCGGCACTTCTCTACGAAGTTGGGTGCACCAATGTACTTGAAACATCATACCTACAGTGCGGAGTACGTCTGGCCTGCTTATACCATATTTACCATTACGGTCGTCATATAACGTGGTATATATCTGCGAAATCGAAACATTAGTACAACTAGGTCGGTGGTGGGACTACCGTCATTATGCTACGTTTTGTCTTCCTTGATTTCTATACGTTTTGCGAGTTCAGTAGGTATACGTTCATACTCAAATGCGTGGTCTTCCAAAACTTACAGTTTTTACATTATTTACTTATTTGAACATTACAGAATCACTTAACAGCAGGAAAAAAAATAAAAGTTAAAATAAACAGACAGTGACAGCACTATATGTAAGAAGCGTTTGGCTATGTTATAGAGAATATGCGAGCTGAATTGAACTTTATTGCGTCGCTTCAATAGTCGCTATTTATATTCCATCATAGCGCGGCGAGCTAGCCTGTAAATGTTTCACATCAAAAGTAAAAGTAGGTAAATTTTACTTCTTAAAAATAAAAACAATTTAATAATATAAGGAACTTACACTGTTAAATTGTTTTTATTTTAACAGGTACATACCTGCACTATAATAGAACATTGTACACCTAGGCGAGAAAGTGCCCAATTCCTATCGAGTGTGTCATTTGAGCCTTAAAACACACGGGGTAGGAATCGCACTTTCTCCCGAGTGATACATAGTGCTTTACACCTACGAGGAAAATAAAAAGGAGATTTATTTCGGAATTGAAATTTATATTACCAAACCCAAATTCAAATTTCGAAGAAATTCCCGCGCATGCCTTTATTACTTGGGTTCTTTTTTCAAAATATTGTTCGGAAATCGGAAGAGGAATAAATCATTTGGCGGACTTGGAGTAAAAACTTTTATCGTTTGACCTATAATGAAAATAACCATAGCTACCGGCTGATCTAAGAAGAAATTAAAAAAAAACACGTTAGAAATGAATTTCCATACACTTTTCTCTCCCGCTAAACGCGTTAGAAATGAAATTCCATAGACTTTTCCGTCCCGCATTTTAGTAGGCCTGAAATGATGTAGGTACTTTCTAAGTTATATTTGGAAAAGTAATAGGCAAGTTTCTCAGTAGGTGTGGTATAAAATAATATTACAAGTATAGCTATATTTACACAATACGCTTATTTTCACAGTAGGTCACGGTCTCTTTATCGTCTTCCCCGTCTCCGCAAACAAATCCGCCTGAGGATATTGCCGGATGTTGCGGGACAAATGTTTGTATGGACTGCAAGTAAGTATTTGTTTCGGGTCTGGGTGTTTCTTTGTATAATATGTATGTATAAAATTTTTTTAACAAACATAAAAAAAAGGACGGAATTGAGAACACATTTAGTTTATAGATGGGTCGACCTGCTACTGGTACTGTGTCATCGGTCTTTCGAGTGGGAGAACTTAGTATGCTGCCTCTTACAGTTCCTGTAGACTCTTCATCTTTAACCAAACTTTATTGAACCGTATTCCATTACTGAGAGTAAGAGTTTCGGAGACCAGATCACGTTTGAATGCTTTATCTTAAGTGCCTTTATACATGTGCGCGGCCTTTCCACACTAGTCCTAAATTTAATAAATTAATAAATATAGATGTACAATGCACAAAGCAAAAAAAGTATATCCTTTCACATAAAATTATGTTTTTTTTAATCGGATCTTAAATGACGAAGTTACGAGGTACCAAACATTAAAAAAAATACCTGTTTTTGAAGTCGGTTAAAAAGCATTAGGTATTAAATGTCAATGTTTGTTAATAAGAAAACAAATCTTAAATGCCAGTTTTAATCATATATCTCACTCACGTTATACTAATAGCATTATTGCGAGAGTGAGAGAATGGATTATGTAAGAAATAAATAAATAATGCCGGACATTTCACACAACATCATCTAGCCCCAAAGTAGGTAAGCATAGCTTGTGTTATGGTGACCACATGACTGATATACTACTTCACGAGTATATATATATTTTGTAAATTGTACATATTATACATAGAAACACCCAAGACCAGAGACAAATACTTGTAGATCATACAAACATTTGCCTCACGGCGGGATTCGGGAACCCGCAACCTTTTGCGTCACAGCCGGACCTTGACGCACTGCGCCACAGAGGTCTTCGACACATGACTAATGAACATGAACAAGAGTAATACTGGTATAGTCTAAACTAGACGAATCTTTTAATCTTATCCTATGTATCTTATCTCTGATAATAAAATAATAAAAGATTCGAGATAGGAGGAGAGAGGAAGAGAGGAGAAGAGCGAGGTAGAGAGGAGAAGAGAGAGGCAGAGAGGAGAAGAGAGAGGAAGAGAGGAGAGCGCTGAGTCTGTTACAGTTTCTAACTTTTGCAGTTGTCAACGTTTTCTAACTACTCTCATAAAATCTGGACTGTTTATACAATACAATGTGTACATGTGAAAAGGTACTAATGATGATATCCCTAAACTTAAGGGCCGGTTCGTGACGGCATTAGAGCCTCCAATGCTAGTGGATTAGTTTCTGGAACTTTCTGGAACAGATAATTTATCCTTTTTATTACAACAGCTCTACTACCCACGTGTTTATTGTCATACGGGTAAACTGTTACAATACCACCATTTTTGTTTTCAACCGACTTCAAACAAGGAGGAGGTTCTCAATTCGACTATTTTTTGTTTTTTTATATTTGTCACCTCGTAACTCCGTTACTTATAAACCGATATGAAAAAATCTGATTTCATGTGAAAGGATATACCTCCCCGATTGGTCCCATATAAATTTCATAAAAATCGGTCCAGTAGTTAGGTTTTTAAAAAAAATCGGCCAAGTACGAGTCGGACTCGCGCACCGAGGGTTCCGTACAAACCTGTAGGTATATAAGTAAAAGTTCACCCATCACGACAATCGATTCATAGTTATGGTATTTATATTGCAAAATGAAATCCATAACATGACAATATTTATTAAAAATATTTTAATTATATGATGTAATTAAAAATTTACGGTTTCGCAATTTTTCCGTTGCTTCGTACCAAATTTCGTCGGTTTTGATTCCCTTGCGAGTGTCGAAAATTTGCGAAAATCAACAAAGCCTGTATGTTGTCTGTCTGTCTGTTTGAATATAAAGACCTTCTCCGGAACGCGTGCAAACAAGTTGAAATTAAAGTTGTAGAAAAATTAAGCTTCTAAGACAACGCATTCAAAAGATACGGCCAGTTTTGATTCGAGTTCGATTCCCTCCGCTTAACAAATGTTTGTATGACCTGGAAATATTTGTCTCGGATCTGGATGTTTCTATGTATAATATGAATATATATAAAAAAAAGTAATATATCAGTCATGTGTCATAAGCATAACACAAGCACTGCTTACTTTGGGGTCAGATGATGTTTTGTGAAAGTCTTGCACTAATATTTATTTATTATGGTGTTTACATGACTGATAGAATACTTATAAATGTTTAAATACATAATGATGTTTTTAACCAGGCACACAACAAACGCCTATGCTGATCACACTAATGTTCGTGATTGGTAGGGATTCTAAGGCAAAACCTAAAATGCAGAAGGCAGAGCTTACTACCAATTGAGCTGACAGGCTAGTGAAGTCATATGGGCATGTTACGAGATGAGGTTAAAAGTCATGTGACAAGCAGACTGTTAGATGCCATCAAAAACATAACTTAACAAAAACAAAACCAAGTCTCGCAACTCAGTTCTTCTGCCGTTAAAAGTTGTGAGATCCATGTAATACAAAGTCGGTTAATTTATTCAGTCCCTACTTAAAGGACCTTCTATCTTAATACGTAATTAGCTAATCTAACATCTTATAGTGACCATATCAATATTAAAAATCTTTTATGTTTTAAATAAATAGATTGACTTGGCAATAGCACTGAACAATCTATGCCCCCAGATATTAATGTGGATAGAACATGAAAAGAAAAGTAGACCAAAGATAAGACTGATGGATTGTGTGAAAGGCGTGAGTACTGAGATGACTGCTTATAGAAATGAAAAAGAAAACATGTTATACCCACCACATTTAACGTTTGATAAGGACAGAGAAATTATGTACCATTTACCTATCACATTTCAAACTCAGATTGTCCCACGCCACCTGCCGAACCCTAAAAAACTCATTCAATCTGAACTGAAATCAGTATCAGATACATGTTCATGTAAATATTGTTGTAAGGCCGCGTTTATACCAGACACATCGGCCACTGTCGACTGTGATTTTAGGGAACATAATAAAATAATTCCAGCGATACGTGAGGGTAGTTTTAGCATGAGTCATGTTACTACGTGCACTGGAATGAGAACTTTATATGTAAGACGTTTGAGCTGAATATCGATATTTCTCTGACCGGGCGATTTCCGAGTGCGGATCGTCTCTGTCAAACGCATAGCATTATTGAGTTTTATCTTTAAACAAATAAAGTTCAAATTACTAATTCAAGTGAGCCAGTGCCTCGACCCGGTGTACCGTAAACCATCCTTCCGCAATACATTCTGCGGTGTAGATTGTGGGTTCGATTCCTTCCAACGATAAACATTTGTGTAATGAACATAGATGCTTTAATGTGCCCGGGTGTTACAAAATATCATTGTATTTTAAAAAATATATAAGTATTCCATCAGTTATTTAGTTCCCTTAATACAATGCTTAGTTTAAGACTAGATTTGAATGTATTATCTACCATTATTTTTAAGATCGATAGAACTGTTTTTGACTACGATCTTGCCTAGAAAAGAAAATTCGCTCTTGTCTAGAAAAGACCCAGATTGTAGTTTAAGGAAAGACCGAAAGAACTTAAGGAAGACTTTTATTATATATCGCATTCATAAAGGTATCATTATACCAGACTGACTGGACTGATAAACTGTAGACTGCTGTATCCTGCCTATCTATATCGTCGCCGCACGCGAATCAATAGGAATCGTAATAAATGGTACTAACCTAACCATGCGTAGTAACTACAGGTCTTACAGGTCATCATAAAGCACAACCTGTCTTCACTCACTTTATATTAGGGTCGTTGCCATTCGCGTTCGCGGTTCGCACTGATTATTATTGTAAGGTTATTTTTAGCCGGGAACCAGATAATAAAACTCTACTAGAGCTGGGCAAGACAAATAATGAGGCGTGGTGATGATAGGTGGAATAAGTCAACCACTAAATTGTCTTAACGATATAGTCAAAAGGCAGGGTATGAACAAAATTAGCATTGAATCGCGGCTGATGATTGACGGCTTACAATCATAGGGAGGCATTAAAACAGCAGTAGGCGTAGTCTGTGATGATGATGATGATTACTAAAATTAATACGAAGTAGGTACGAGTAACTAATTATTGTTTTAATGACCGGACATTCAGCGTTTAAATTATGATGCGTCCTTTCCTAAACGGTGTGTAAACGCGCCCTATAGGTTGACATTGCACAACCCATTTGGTTGATAGGTACCTGTTATAAAAGGTTACGCTTGAAAGACAAACAAAGGAGTACCTAGCTAGAAGGTACAATAGTGATAGGAGTGTCCCCTCATTCGAAATGTTCCAATGTTTTCGAGTCATGTTTCTACATTACCTACTGTAAATTAAAAACACACTTCTTCAGTGCACGAAAGGATCCTACTTACTTGGTACTAGGTGTGTGGACTGGTTTTCGCAACTAGGCCGCTGGTGGGCCCTTTTTGCGTGACGGGTGGAGGCCGTTATTCCAGCCACCCGATGTCTTGCAGGAAAGCCAGCAGCTCGCTTACGCCGGCGCAGGCTTTCCTGGATGTCCTCGGTGTTCCAAGGTGTTAAGCTCGTTGAGGTTCTACGCTGATGCACTCTAAAAGCACATGTGCACGTGTGCAGCTGTTTCCGCCTTGGCTCAAACACCCTCTGCATAGTGGACTGTCTGTAACACCCAGTGTAAATAGATGTTTGTTTAGTTAGCAGTGACCCGTGACAATATCCACGATTAGTCGAAAATTACCGAAAGGAAAAATCACAAAAGGAGCCTCTGAGGAGCTCTTTAATCCTTACATCACACTGGTTCAAAATAATCAGTGACACGTTAAGGAGTCTTCTTCAGAAACTTTAAGGGTTTGGGTAATAATTTACAGAGAACGTGCGTTATTTTGTAAGCGACGAACAATTTTATGATACCTTTGTAAAGTTTCCTAAGCATAAGTATGTGTAAGAAACATTTCTCTAAGTTACATCGGAGCTAAGATACTTGAGTTTAAATAAGGTCATCAATGTAATCGTGTGTACTTCATGTACAATCCAAATTTTCATGTTTCATCACTCGCCATGAACACCCTATTACCCAAAGTTTTGGCGCGATTATGACGTCATCTTCATGAGATATCCGTCTTTTTCTCGGAGCATAAACTCACTGGCCAGTCGTGTACATTTCTTCACAAATTGAAACAGATTGAGAGTATTCCAAATTTGAAATTACTTGTTCTGCCTCCAAGCAAAAGTATGAAGGTTTGAAGGGTACTGGAACAAGAGAAATTACTGGGCGAACAGACAAAATAACTTATGTCTAGGCCCGGCTACGTGCGTGTGATACCTCCTTGTATTACAAGCGTCATAGGTTACTGTAACCACTTACCATCCGGTTGGACATGTCAATTTTGCTAGTATCAAGAGTTAATATTGTTTATAGTATATCACAAAGTTGTATCTTGTCGTTCGACATTTGTTATCTATATAATAAAAATCAATTGCTGTTCGTTAGTCTGGCTAAAACTCGAGAACGGCTGGACTGAGCTGATTTTGGTGTTGAAATGTTTGTCGTAGTCCAGGGAAGGTTTAAACGGTGAGAAAATTTGTGGCATTGCAACGGATGCCGGGTACAGCTAGATTTATATAAAATGATGTTTTCATATAAAATAACTACGGATTATTTTTGCTCGAATCCAATTATTCACACCCGAGTCAATTACTCTAGCTCTGTTTATATAAAAACACCAACATTACCAATAAAACCGGAAATAACTCGAGAAAAATAAAAAAGAGCACAATGTTTGTTTCGCAAGACGACCAAAAATAATACGGCCGTATGCTTGTTTCCTGGCTCAGTTGTATCATAATAATTACGTTTTAAATACTAAAAAGAAAACCGACTTCATTGAATGAAATTTGAGCCTATCATACATTTTAGTGGAAAGTAAATGTATTTTGTATATATATATATATAATATGGGTAGGCCAAATAAACGCACCGCTCCAATGAGACAGCGAGGTATCGAAGTACATGTAACATCATCGGTGTATACAATTATTAGATTTTCGTTGATATTTCAGCTCGACCGATTTTGATAAAATTTATATGGGACCACCTGTGAAGTATACCCTTTCAAACAAAAAAAGAATTTTCCAAATAAGTTCAGCCGTTTTCGAGTAATCGGTGAACATACATAAGATTCCGACGAATTGAGAACCTCCTCCTATTTGATAAAGTCGGTTAAAAATAATTAACTACAAAAACCGTATACTATCCTTGTCAAAATGGACTATAGCAAGTACCTATTTAAAATTACGTTGAAGTTCATTATAGTTACCATTGTCTTGGTCTGTCATGGTCTCATCTCATGGTGCTCTGCCCTCAGACAGTTACTGACACATTTCAAATGTACTCTCTTGTTTTTCGCAGTTAAGGTAGTTATAAGATGAATCATGCAAAAAAGCTCTAGGACCAGAATCCTTGTGATTGTATTTAATAAAATACTTTTTGACTTTGACTTTGCCTTTGATTAATAATAATAGCTCACCAGCTTTTGGCGTATTCCAAAGCAGAACTCATACTCGGAGAATTAAGTTAGAGTTCGTTTTTGACAGCATTTCATCGACTTTTCACGACCCTAACTATTGGGGTCGGTCAACTCCCATATAATAATAATATGTAATAGTATTGGTGGACCCAAACTAGCCAGCTAGCTAGCCCCAAACTAAGCATAGCTTGTATAATGGTGACCAAATGACAGATATATGATACAAAACAAACTCTTATGTTCATAACACAAATGTTTGTCCTGGGAGGGAATCGAACCCTCAACCAACAGCGCAGAAGGCAGAGCTACTACCCACTGAGCTGACAGGCTAGGTGTATATTTAGTGCACTAAGTACTTAGAGTTGAAGGATGTCTAAAGTCAGAGTGACAGGCACTATCAAATATTATAATTGGCCCTCGCTTTGCACAGTAGCTTGTATTCCGTACGTGACAGGTTGCAAGCCTATCGACGCATATATACCAATTCGTTTTCATAACCTTCTTTCATAATTAAATAAAAGAATTAACAATAACTTTAAAATCTATTTGAAACGAAGGACTTGGAGGCAAAATACTGAAAATACATATCATATTTTACTTATAATTGTTTTTCCTCCAATTAACGAGCAGATATCATCAAAGTTCTTTTTTGTTTTATGCAAAAGTCAATTCGCTGAGAGTACGGTCATTTAACGGACAGGCAGACCCGCATTTCAAAACAACTCAAACTCAGTTAGCTTCTCTGACAGTTCCGCGTCCTGAAAGATGTGTGTTCAAATCTAGTCGTATTTTTCTGTTCGAAAAATATATGTAGGTACGCTATACCAGAACTCTCAAATGTATGTAGGTACGCTATACCAGAACTCTCAAACGATGATGAAAAACGTCGTTAGGAAACCGGCATGTAGTAAAAACTAAAAAGTTCGAAGATACATGTGTCAAGTGCACGAAACGAGCCTCTGAGCACACTGGTTCGAAAGAACTAGTGCCACTATAAGAAGTATTTTATTTTTAACTGATTGTTCAGAAAAGTTTCTAAACATAAAATTTTAATTTTTATTATGGCAACTATTTGTATTAAAATGTCAAAAAATATAAAAAACTTCCTCTTCCGTTCTACCATTCCTTCTGTGCAGATCTGCAATTCAGTAATTAATGTAAAAAACTACAAAAATACAGTCCATTTAAAAGTAAACGCCTTTTTATTAAACACTGATAAATTGCGATTTGAGATAATCAATGTCTATCAGTTTCGATTAGTATTAGCATAATTTCAATCATTAGTTTGATTGTAATTAGAACCAGTTTTGAAAAGATGGTTTACTATTACGCTGTCTCAGACCAAATAAATAAAAAGACGGAGTGCCTAGAATAATCAAAGCGAAGCCTCAAAACCGCGTTCCTCCGTATTTATATATATTTATGTGGTTATAAATGTTTCTATTAATATGACAGTATGTATGACAATCAACATCAACCTTCCGTAATACCAATTCATTAATAGTAACAGAAAGTTATTTTTCGTTTGTCATTTCATTAATTAAAATAGCTCTTCTAATTTAATATTTTTTACTCGTTTTATTGCATATTTTTTCAGTAATCTTTGCTGAATTTATTTATTTAGAATTAATTGTGACTACATAGGACAAGTATGGACAATTGAATTATATGTGTATTATGGTGCAATGCGATTTAAACGACGAGGAATCCCAAGAAAATTCTAGACGGCCATTCCGCGATGTCGTTTAGAATTGACCATCGACTAAGCCTTTATTAACAAACAAATTGACTATAAACAAATATAAACACTTGATTCTGGCAAAATTGTCATTATTATGTCACATGGCTTTAACAAAGAAGGAGAAGAAGTAACAACGTTTTCATTTATCGGAATTCCATAATTCCAGAGCCCTAAGTTATAGAATTACGGGACCCAAGTTGGACGTAGACTGGGCATTTGTATTCCAATGATAACAGGTATATCTATGTCGCAGTGTCACAGCGACCTAGTTATTAACTGTTCGTATTGTATAACGTAGCCGTGTTAAGCCTCCACGTAACGTGTCGTGACGCAAGATGATCACGGCTCAATTGATTTACTAATTACTTAAGCTTTTAATTGGACTCACCACGTGTTACGTATCGTTATAAATCTATCGCTTGTTATGTTTTAGAATGGTGGCGTTGCTGCAGTTAGTTTTTTAGTATCCACCGCACAATAAAGACACTCGACACGATAGCGCACGTTCGTGACAATTTGATAAGATCGCGCTTTTATTTTATTTTGTAAAAAATGTGTTTGGTCTTAGGCGGGCCTAAGAATAATACTGAAAGAGATGTGCGCGGAAGAAGCGTGAATAAATTCATGAAATTTCGAATTCTAGGTGTCCAAAGCAAAATTGCAAGTATGTAGTCTTCCTAGTTTTTGAGTTATAGGGGTGTCAAAAGTAGGTCCAAAGTGGTTCGTACACAAAACCAGCCGGTGCGTCGCGTTGCTCGTGTCTTTACCGAACACTGCCGACTGCCGTGTGTATGGATGAATTAATGAATCGTTCATTTAGCACATTAAAAAAAAACAATCTTAAAAAAAATACTTTAAAAATAGGTCTTCTACACTTCACGGTCACTTGATCATATGTGTGAGTGCCAAATAGGTGTCCAGCTCAGCATGTTGGATTGAAGGAAGTAATAATGTTCACTCAAAACGGGATATTTACCATGATATATGAGTTTTTCTGCTTCTCGATATTTCGGCACAGTTGCATGCGCCATGATCACGAGATAAACTGAAGTCTTTGCGGGTGGATGTTATTGGCAGACAAAACGGTCTACCCTCTTTCTCAGTCTTTTACTGCGAACATTACCCCTACTACCGGTTTCACTGTCACTAACAACTCGATCACGATTACGACACACAACACTCACGGTATCTGGACGCATAACCGGTACCTCACTTTTACGATTTCCACACATCCTCACCACAGGGTTCCAGGCTCCAGACAATTGAAAACCGTCTTCTCGATTGAAATTCCTGTGTTTGGTAATCTCTATTGCCTCTTGTACCAATCTTGGGATGTAATGTTTTTCAGTTGAGATTACCTGTGGATTGTGTAACTCGATCCAGTGGTTTGAGCCAGATTCTAGTAGATGTGTAGCTATGGCCGACTTTTGTGTGTCCATATTTTCGACCGCCCGGATGTGTTCTGTCACTCGACAAGCTATGGTACGTTTTGTTTGGCCGATGTAAGAGCTCCCACAGCTGCAGTCAATCTTGTACACTCCTGGTGTTTGAAGAGGAATCTAATCTTTAGGTGAGCGCAGGTAGTGTGAGATCTTCTTTAAAGGAGTATAAATTGTTTTCATGGACAATTTCTGCAGGGCTTTCGCAATTTTGTCCGTCACTCCTTTGATGTACGGTAGAAAAGCAGGTTTTCGTTCTACTATACATCTGTGGGGTTTAGGCCTTTGTCTAACTGGAAAAGATCGAAGCTTATATCCATTTTTACGTAGGACATGCTGAACATGAGCTAGCTCACTCTTTATGGAGTACTCATCACATAGGTCGAAAGCACGGTTCGTGAGAGACATTACAACCGAGTTAAGCTGCCGAGGGTGATGGTGTGAATCAGCATGGAGATATCGATCCGTATGGGTCGGCTTCCTATAAACCGAATAGCCTAAATTACCATCATCACGAATCTGTACCATCACGTCCAAGAAACCCAAGCTTCGATCACTTTCCATTTCATACGTAAACCGCATCTTGGTATGTACGTCATTTAGGTATGCCAAAAGGAGTTCAATCTCATGTTTATTGCCTCTTACAATACAGAAAACATCATCAACGTACCTTTTCCACAACTTCATTGGCAAGGGGGCAGAGCATATAGCCAGGTTCTCAAAATACTCCATCCATATATTGGCCACTACGGGAGCGACGGGACTTCCCATGGCAACACCATCAATTTGTAGGTAGTAATTTTCCCTATACAAGAAATAGTTTGTGGCCAGAATATGGTATAAAAGCTTGGCATATTCTGCTGGGATACCATTTCTCTGTATTCTAGTCTCTATCACCTTCATACAGTCGGCTATAGGGACGTTTGTAAAGAGGGATTCCACATCAAAACTAACCATCACCTCACTCTCATCAACCGTTGTCTGCTGAAGAATCTGTATGAAGTGACGTGAGTCTTTCACGAAAGATGATGTCAGGCCTACAGAAGGTTGCAACACACCCGCTACATGCTTCGCCAACTCGTAAGTAGGTGAGTCAATCTGACTAACGATGGGTCGCAGCGGAGCATTCTGTTTATGCACTTTAGGTAGACCATACAGTTTAGGTGGCTGGATGTTTTTAGGGCGCAACAGGTATTTTGTTAGTTCCTCTCTTATAGCGTATTGGCACTCCTTTATAATTTTCTGGGTACTACGATGTATTCTAGCCGTCGGATTGTAATTCACCAGCTTGTATGTGTTAGTGTCTTTCAACAAGTTCAGGATTTTATCCTCGTATTCTGTGACGTTCATAACTACCGTAGCGTTCCCCTTATCAGCCTTAAGGACCAACAAGTTGGTATCTTGGCGGAACTCCTTTAACGCCATCAACTCATCCTTAGTAATGTTGGGTTCTGGAGGTTTAGTATGACGTAATATAAATGCAATGTCCTGTCTTAGACACTCCGCGTCACTTCCTGGTATTCTATTATAACGAATGACCTCCTCCACATTACCGATCACTTTCTCATAAGGGATGCGTTTCGTGGTAGGGGCAAAATTTAGACCCTTCTCTAACACTCTGAGAGCAGAATCATTCAAAACCTTGTCAGACAAATTAATAACCGTTCGAGTTTTTTGTGAGTTAATATCTGCATGTGTCTGGTAGGGAACAACTCGCTTTTGTGTTTTCAACATGGATTCTAACTTACGGTCCTGTTTATATGAACTTTGATCTCCAGAGCGCTGAGCTTGCATGTATTTAATACGGTCACTCACAAGTATCAAAATGTAGGTGACAACACACGAATGCACTTGAAATAAATTTTATATAATTCTACTTGCAATGTATGAAACCGGTGTCTATTGTTCCGTATTGTTTTTCGCAGTAATTTGACACTCGCTTGTCGTAGAATATCATGGTTTTGCACATAATGTTCACTCAAAAAGACTTCAGTTTATCTCGTGATCATGGCGCATGCAACTGTGCCGAAATATCGAGAAGCAGAAAAACTCATGGTAAATATCCCGTTTTGAGTGAACATTATGTGCAAAACCATGATAGTTTTAAAAGTTATGAAGGAAGTAATGTTTACACTCAACACTGATCTGCAGCTGAAACCTAGGTTTGAGAAAGTAGTGCAGCTACGACAATAGCACTTATGGTGGATAATGAAAAAGAAAGACAAAAAATATATTTTGTCTAATAGTAAAATAAAGAATCATAGATAAACAGATTTCAAAATATTTTTAGGCACCAATTTCATTCAATGAAGTAGGTTTTCTTTTTAGTTTTTAACCAAACAATAACTCTAATAGTCACGTAGGCCAAGACCTCGTCTATTTAAGAACTAGTTTCTAAAAATGGCAAAACAACCAACGATAAAAATAAACTCAATAATCGTTACAAGTAATACGATAGCTGCAGAAATAAAAGATGACTTCGAGATACGAAGGCAAACCGCAAACGGTCATCTCACCTTGATCTCGGAAGCCTTGATCAAAGCTGGCAGTTGAGTCACAGCAGCCCACAGGTTTTAAATATAGTTAAAGTGCCAATAGAAAGCTTGTTCCCTATTCTTTTTCATCAGACTGCCAAGGAAGGGTTATGTTTTTAGCGCGTATCTTGTATGTACGTATATATGTATAATTAATTACCTCATTATCTAATTTATATTAAGTAAAGTATCTTTTTTGTTGACTTTGACTTGACTTGATCTGAGTAAACTAACCAGAGATCACTTGGCTGATTACGGGCTTCCGTTACAATGAGTTTCTATTGCGAACGCTGCCCCTCTGGCTGATCAGTTAAGTTATCTATAGATCGTTTTATACGGTCCATATATAGCTTACCTGTTTTACATATATTTTTGACGTGATAACTTCATATGGGAGGGTACACCGCTTCTTTACGTAACGCGTTACGGCACCAGTCTGTCTGGCAGTGGTAGGCAGGCTCCTCCTCTCTCACTCTAACCCACAGCGCTAGTTAGATTAGTTTAAGTTATCACTTCTGTCAGGCGTCCCGAGACGCACACGTTTTTTTATGTTTGTATTAGGACCTTACATTTCCTTAAATTTACTAAAAAGTTTTCATTTCTATTTTTTACAGGTAAGAAATCGGCAAATACGTTCAGCTGCAGTTTCGAAGGTTTCCTTTGGTTGTAACCAAAGCAATAGGTATGTTCAATAGTACAAGTACGTAATTTTACTTTGTAAACTTTTTGAGTTGTACTATATACATTTTGTGCGAACGCGAACCGTGAACGCGAGGGAAACGTGTTCACGGTTCGCATTGCAACGAGCAGACCGCGGATCAAACTCACCCTGATGAAGATTCTCTAGTTGAATCGAAACAGTGTCGGTGTCTCCATCGACGTTAACTAAATCATACGTGAGTTTATTAAACCCGTGTTTAATAAAACGAAGTACGCAATGGCCTCAATTCTGTTGGCGCCAACCTAACTAATTTTAGCTAAAAAACTGTCAAATGTCACTTTGGTATTCTGCTGTTACCAACTTATCCTAATTTAATGATATCTAATTGAATTATGCGTTCCTAATTTAGTTAAAAGGTATCAACCGAATATGTTTTGCAAATACTATGTAAAATATACTAACTAAAATATATTTTAGACAATTCCTAATTTTAGAAATGAACCAACCGAATTGCCACCAATACCTAACAAGTTGTACCAAGCCTGGGGATAAGACACGAGCACCAATAAATTTCAGATTCAGATTTTCCTAATCAAATATTAAAAGTTATTTCTGAAGAAAATGGTTATGACGCTCAAGATGGCTGTTTTAATATGTATGTCTTTCAGACTACAAAGAGCAGTGCTTCGTCACATTATTCTGACTGAATTCACCTATAAGCCACCCGCATTGCGCAAAAGAATCTGTTGGTGTAACATAATTACGTTTTAAAAACTAAAAAGAAACCGACTTCATTGAATTAAATTTGAGCCTATATTAAATTTTTTGCGAAAGTAGATGTATTTTGTATATAATATAATCTGGTTAGGCCAAATAAACGCACCGCTCCAATGAGACCGCGAGGTATCAAAGTACATGAAAACATCATCGATGTATAAAATTTTTAGATTTTCGTTGATTTTTTTCAGCTCGACCGACTTTGATAAAATTTATAGGGGACCACCTGTGAACCACCCCTTTCAAACAAAAAAAGAATTTTTCAAATCGGTTCAGCCGTTTTCGAGTATTTTGTGAAGAATCTCCTCCTTTTTGATAAAGTCGGTTAATAAATAGCGGCATAGATACATAAATTGTAACATATATTTATTGTAATTTTAATCAAAGTTTAATTTATTTTAAAATAATTACAGAAATATACAGAATAATTAATGATCAATGGAACTTACGTGAAGTTTCATAATTTTTATATAAGCAGCTTAATTCGACGCGATAATTATAACAACTTACGAGTAACAAACCTCCCGTACATACCGGTCCTATCCCAAAATGAAACAAACAGAAAAGGTAGCTGTCTCAAGACTTTTAGGTACCTGCTTTAAACAAGAATGAAGTACCGCCGAGTAACTTTTATGAGGATAATTACCCTGGTGTTGCCACATTGTTTTACCTTTTTATTTTCTCTAAAAATCTGTGTGAAGCCTCTATGTGAAGGACTCAGCTATAACATGTAAAAGAAGAAGATAAATGTAAAACAAAATCTCTGCCTCATGGAATCCAGTTATAGCTAAGTGTACTCAACGTAGACCGGTTTCTCAATGCGTAATGGACACGGTTAGTGTTGTGTGTCGTCCGAGTGTGCAGATGGACATTTCTATTTCGGAAAAACAAGTGAGGGTAGTTGCAAAAAATGCTGCCCCCGCTTCGCAGAGGCGGTAGCTCCAGTACTCCAGTCATCCCGTGACCACGACAGAGTGTAAACCTGTCGAAACGTCGGGAAAAATAGGTAAATAAACGCGATAAATACCCGTAAGTATTTATAATAATATTTATAATAAAATGTAAAACAGTTGACATTTTTAAGGACCTTTTAATACGATCTATATATGCTCAATATATTATATAAATATAGATAAATAGATAGATAGATAACTCTTTATTGTTATACTACACAGAAAAATACAAAAAACTTACCTACATAATCTTTATATAAACTAAATATAATACTGATATAAATAAATACATACATACATAATAGGTATAATAATAAACATATAAAATCATAGCACAAAAATAGGTATTATATAAGATATCAACAATACAGAAATAATTAGGTATAATATAACAGTACGACAAATAGTGTTTCATGACCTTATTCTTAAAGATGGGGAGAGACTTGAGTTATATACACGACTTAACCGATTCCATTCATCTTTATTTAGGTTTTCTAAAATGTTGTAGAAGTTTCTTACGGAAAATAAATTAACATAATTACGATACATTTAAATAATAATAATAATAAATGTTTTTGTGTTATTTGTCACTTTTTCGCTTCAAAGTTAGTCTGATAAAAACATTTTGCTGTAGCTACAACAGTAAAGGTACGTTTACTGCTCCGACTCATAAAGCCAACCTGTTATATATAAACCCCACCCCCCTACCCCCATTTGCTGACTGATCATATCAAAAGTTTTTACAGAATACCGCATGGTGACAGCTAACTCGCTATGCGGGCTCCCGCATAAATTTGCCACCTTTCATACCTTATCTCGCGACAATCGTGCCAAATATAACGTAAGAAAATAGCTTACTGTCGCGGGTTTTCTTTATTCAGAAATACTTGGTTTTTGTATTTGGTTTAAATTATTTCAGAATTCTAAATGTTCATTTGCAATTTATTTCGTTATGAATAGCTTTTATAGCTGGGATTTGGAAACAACATTTTTGAATTGCATTTTTCGTTCAGTTGTACCATAGTATATACCTACTGAAGTACTTATCTAATACCTTTAAATGAGCAATTCTTGTATATGTGTATATATAATCTGAATCTCGGAAACGGCTCCAACTTTCATGAAATTTAGTATGCCGGGGTTTCGGGGGCGATAAATCGATCTATCTAGGTTTCATTTTTGGAAAACGTCGTTTTGCAGGTACATGTATTTTGCATTTATATCTCCTATTTTGTCAAATATTTTGTGTAGAGTTAGAGCTTTAGGCCTGGATAGATAGATGGCGCACTTGGCCAAAGCTCGCCAGAGACGGAGAAGGTATACATGAATTTACAAAAGAATGAGCAGTATATATAAATAAATTTTGATGAACATTGCACACAACACCATCTAGTCCTCTAGCAAATTAAGCTTGTATCATGGGAACCAGATGTCTGATAGAATACATATATATGTTTAAATACATATGACAAACAAACACCTATATTAATCACACAAATGTTTATCCTGGGAGGGAATCGAACCCCTATAAGTAGTATATCATGTGGTCTCAAAACACAAGCTCTGCTTTCTTTGAGGCCAGATGATGTGTGCAATCCGACATTATTTATTTATTATCTACCATTATCGCATAGTATACGATAACTATATAAAAATTTATATCGTATATCGAGTACGTTTAGCCATTTTTGAGACATTCGGTAACGTCGATAACAGGTTGTTATGCTAAATTTATTGTTACTGTTATTAATATGGCTATGCTTTTGTTGAGAATAGGATTTTTAAGTGATAACTTCTTATGGGAGGGTAAACCGCTTGGTTGCGTAACGCGTTACGGCGCCAGTCTGTCTGGCTTCCCTTTCTCTTACGCATACGGCAGTGGTAAGCAGGTTCCTCCTCTCACTCTAACCCACAGCGCTAGTTAGATTAGTTTAAGTTATCACTTCTGTCGGGCGTCCCGAGACGCACACGTTTATTTTTTATAAATCAATGTTCAATCTTATAAGTCATATACAATTTCTGGTAAAGATTTTTCCAAGAGACTTGACGAGGCCAGTGATCAAAGGGCTGGTGCTGGTGCTCGGCAAAGGATTAGTACGGCTCTTCAGCGAGATAACGTTGCTAGTCTTTTAGGAACTTTATCTGCGCTCAGTGATCGCGCTATAAAATATATTTATAAATAGAAAAGAGTTGCTTTTCTATTTATAAATTTATTTTTATAACACAATGTTGCCAAACAAGCTTACGGCCCGCCTGATGGTAATAGGTCACTGTAGCCTATGGACACTGCAATACCAGGAGCATAACATCTCACACCTTTGAGAAACTCCCAAATAAATAGAGTTTTTAGTACACCTAGGTTCGTTTTTTATACCCTATAAAATGCTATAACTTAAGTTATATCTAAAAAATGATTTGTCTTAGAAATATACTTAATATAAGTATATATTAATATAAGTATAAAAAATACATAATTATAAAAAAGTACTTATGAGTATATATATATTAATACGTGAAGCAAAAACTTTGTACCCCTTTTTACGAAAATTGTGCGGACGGAGGAGTATGAAATTTCGCACACTTATAGTTTGTATAGAGAAGGAGTGCAGAATGCTAATATTTATTTTTAATTATGCATAAAAAATACATTAATTATTAATTAATTATGGTCGAATTTTTGGGCGACTACTAGTCTAATTCATGAAATTCTCAGGACATGCGCCATTTGCACTCGCTAAAAGTTCGTGTACCGCTGTTACAGATTGTCAGTCAACTTTAGCATTGTGTCTAGTCCTAATAAATAATAGTTTAAAAAAACTAAAAAACACGCTTTATATAGAAAACCAAACTAAAAAATAGAAAATAAATTTTAATAAATGTAAGTAAGAAAAAAATTTAATTGTCTATTTTTTGTTTGGTTTTCTATATAAAGCGTGTTTTCTAGTTTTTTTAAACTATTATTTATTTTCTACTTTTTAGTTTTAGGATAATCGGATACTTATATATATATATATATATATTTTTTTTCGAATTATTGCATTGTCATCGGTCTTTGACAGGTGTGTAAAATTTGAATGAAATCTGGCCGTTTAAAGTGGACATACAAACATACAAACATACATACAAGTGAAGCTAATATAAAGCGTATAAAAACATCCATGCAGGTGAATAAGTTAGGTTAGGTGAGACCGATGTTTAACATTACCTAAATTTAAAAAAAAAATCTAAAATATAAATAAAATAAATGGTTTCTTTTGGGTATTCACAATTTCACGACGTTTTTCCCACTGTAATAGTTTTCGGTAGGGCTATAAATAGCGATGATAGAAACCTTTATCTTACGTAAAACAGTCTGTCTGCTTCGCTCCTAAAGGGTCGCTTATTGGTTTATGTTGAAAGAAATGCTTCTTGTTTCATACAACCCGTGATCTTATTTCCTTATATCTATCTATATATTTTCTGTGTTCTACCTAGGTACCTCTTGTTTCAACATTCAACTCCTTATAAGATTCTCTAAGACTCTTGATAACTTCTGCGCTCCTAGTACTTTTTGTAGAAAAAGGCTTTCGCTTTACAAGTGAATTTGAATTTACTCAAAATGAGTTCTACACAAAAACATTGCTTGTGTCGTTTATTTTTATCCTTCCTTAAAAAACGAGTTAAAGTCGAAAATATTTTTAATTAATACAATCACAAGGATCACTTTGAAACGTCTTACATACTAGGTAAATTCTGTTTCAGGTGGCTTATGTTGAATGTACTTTATTTACAGAAATGTACAGAATAATATAAATACACGTGAAATAGTTGAGCTATCTAAGGACCGTTTAAAACGATCTATAGATATTTCAGGTTGTATATAATTCTGTACAACTAATGAGTAATTATTTTTAATGCTGTAAGGCATTAAATCCCAAATGATTTTGACGAAATGCCGCTCAAATGCCGTTTTTTTTTATCAGAAAACATTCAATATGGAATTCTGAAAAAAGTTTAACGGGTACCTAGTTAAACTTTTGAATGTTCAATGTTTTAATTGGCTTTCTTTCCGCCTTTTCAGCTGCAAGTTAAAACGACGTAAATTTTAGGAGAAGATGATTTTCATAATAAAATTATAAAACTACGAATTACTTTAAAAACAATTTGAAACGAGGAATAAGGAGGCACATTTTTACATACAAAAGTTCATTTTCTGAGGCGCACCATGTTCGTTCCCCAACTGGCAACTAACTTCTGCGCTCCTAGTACTTTTCCTACGAAAAGTATTTCGCTTTATGTCTATCATGGCTACACTAGCCTAAAATTTGCATAACGAGCTCAAACCAAATAGGTTTCTATTACTGTTTGCTATTCAACGTACGGAAACTGTAGAATAAGTAAAAGTAATCTCCATATTACGCTTCTCTCCTACGCTTTGTAGGTAGGTGGCGCTGGGGGTCTATTACATATACAGAGCAGTAAATACCCCGTACTTCTGTTACAAACTAGACACATGTTTGTATCATCTGCAAGTATTTGTCTCGAGCCTGGGTGTTTCTATGTTTTCAATAGTTTTATTAGCCTTTTTGTTGAATTCATAATAATTCATAATTCATTTATTGTGGAACATAGGTATATTATTTGGTAAGTTCGCTATGCTACCATTTGATAAATGAAGTGAAAACTTCTTTTAGCTCGGTACGCATATTTTTAGATGAGGTAAAACCTCTGGACTCGCGACACCGTTACCGAGACGCAGCCCCATTGCCCCATTTGATTAAACCTTAAACATTAATTCATATGTTTACAGTCTACTATTGTTTGGAGATGTTTACTGAGTTAGGTTCTTTTATATATTATGTACATTCTGAACAAAAACATAAAAGAATATTAAATGTGTTTTAAAGTTTCTAATAACTAATCAAATACAATTCATAAATAAAATGCAATTCATAACCCAATAACCCAATAACCCTAGTACCCATCTAAAAAATGTCTAACGCGCCAAAATAAGTTTTCACTTCTGTCGGCACTCCCGGAGTGCAACCCGTAATTTTTTTTGAAGGTACTTTCAACTCCAAATATGAAAACTTACTTAGCTGCTAACAAGCTCTGCTTACTTTAGGAAAATATGATGTTGTGTGTAATGTCCGCCATTATTTTAATTAATCAAATTTCAATCAGTTTACTTGTAAATATTGGAAATTTTCGAAAAAACAAATTTTGTCATTATAAAAATAAAGAATTATAAGGAACATAAATCCGTGTATTTCAAATTTGCTGATAGTATAATCAGTAATTTATTTTCGGACATATTTTTTTCTAAATTTAAAGATTTTTTTACAAATATTTACAGACTAGCTACACCCGCGGCTTTGAATACAATAAGATCACCCGTTAAATAATAAATCTGTGAAAAAGTAACAAACAAACAGAGACACTTTTGAATTTATAATCCCTACTAATACCATAAGTAATTCTGTCTGTCTGTTTGTTACGTTTTCCGCCTAAATCGCTGAACCGATTTTGATTAAATTTGGTATAGAGATAGATGGGTCCTTGGAGATGGACATAGCCTCATTTTTATGTAGGTACAACGCGCGCGAAGTCGCGGGCAGCAGCTAGTATTAGTATATATTTCTTACCGGTTTTATGAAGAGAAACCGGTTAAAGTTTATTGTAACAGAAATTCGTACGTACACTGGCCGTCGTCGTGTTAGCCACTACCTACTTACGTACCTAAGTATTTGGTGAGGGATACTCTTATAATGCTAGTGGTCCGCTAACCTTAGTGACAGTGCTAGGCCAGACTGCAAAAGCGAGCGCGGGGCGGGCGCGGCGCGTCAAACTCAAACATAAGAACTTAATTTGAATGTCCGTAGTGGACACGCGGGTGCGGGGCGGACGTGGGAATCGGCCCGGGCTACTTGGCCATAGCTCGTTCATACCGCGTGGCCGCAGTGAGAGCGCGGGCGTCAAGCGACAACCCGCGCGGGAGCGTGGATCTCAAACTGGTTCGAGCTAACCGCGCGCGTTCTTGTGATTGCGTCTTCATAAATTAATTTAGAAGAATGAATAAGTGCTATTCAAGCACAACCTACGCTGTGGATGTCGAAACAACGTCAATACAAAAACATAAAAGTTAATTTAAGATTGTAGAATTAAATAAATCAAAAAACTTTGGACGTTGCTCTCACAATTTTTCATTTAATATAAAAATTGCCATTTAATGTAAGAGTTTTCTAGTAAAAATAAGTCATCTTCATCCATATTATATTTTGACAAACACTGGACACAACAACATGCGGAACGAAGCCGCGCTACAATACGGACAGGCACAAACGCGCGCGTTGCCGCACCCGCGCCGCTGCCCGCACCGCGCTGCCGGTCTGGCCAAGCACACAGTGGTAGTCAAGTCAATGTAAAGAAGCAATATCCTGCTTCTGACGTCTACTCCACTAAGGACCTAGCGCACATTAAATAATAATAATAAATAAATAATGCCAGATATTTCACGCAGCATCATCTGCCCCAAAGTAAGCAGAGCTTGTGTACCACATGACTGATGTATACTTTATATAAATTTAGAAAATACATTATTATACATAAAAACACCCAGACCCGAAACAAATACTTGCAGATCATACAAACTTTTGTCCCGCGGCGGAGATCGAACCCGCAACATCCTGCGTCTTAGCCGGGCCTTGTCAAAGTCAAAGTCAAAAGATGATTTATTCAATACAATCACAAGGATCACTTTGAAACGTCTTACATACTAGGTGAATTTAGGTGCCAATTCATCCTAACCCAAGCTCGAGAAGAATTGGCAAGAAACTCGTCTTGGTCCTAGCGCTTTTTTATATGATCCATCTTATAACTACCTTAACTACGAAATACTAATACAAGAGAGTTTATACATTTCAAGTGTGTCGGTTAACTGTCTGACGGCAGAGCGACATGAGGCCATGCATTCTTATCAATAATATAATCATCTATATTATAATAAGCTTTCTTCAACAGACTACTTTTAATGTATGCTTTAAATTTCTTAATAGGTAGTTTAGTAGCATTTTCAGGAAGCTTATTATAGAAGCGCACCGTGTTCCCTATAAATGACTTATTAACTTTTTCTAGTCGAAACCTAGGGATGTATAATTTATGTTTATTCCTAGTGTTCATTTTATGAAGGTCACTATTTTGCTGAATCCCATCTCTATTTTTATGTGTATATAACAAATTTTCATTTTTATATTGTGAAGCTATTGTGAGAATATTAATTTCTTTGAATGTTTCTCTCAACGATTCTCGTGGTTTCATTTTATAAATGGCACGTAAAGCCCTTTTTTGAATTACAAATATTTTACCAATATAAGCTGCTTTCCCCCAGAGAATGATGCCGTATGACATAACACTATGGAAGTAACTGAAATAAACTAGTCTAGCTGTAGCTTCATCAGTAAGCCACCGTATCGCACGAACTGCATATGGAGTGGTAGCGGAGCCTACCAGCAAGTGTTTTAATTTGTGGTCCCCACTGTAGACCCACAGAGGTGCCCAAAGTGGCCCACAGAGGTCGTCCGATTGCGGATTAAACCGCGTTGAAATATAACGCGATATTCGTGGAACATGCAATCTGATGCAGTTTCCGCTAGTGCGGAAAAAACTGCATTGAAAATTATACATTTAAAAACCGTACGTTTAATTCGCTAGTGCGTGCTTTGCCCAAATAGCACACTGTTAAACATACGTCATTCTTATTGTTGAATACTTATTGATTGGTTTTCTGTGTAATAGGACTTTGATTTAGAGAAATGGCTAACTGACTTGGGTGGTCTAGTTATCCGTAGAACTAATATAAAAGTAGGCTACCAACCAATGCTGAGTGCTAGGGATGGACGATATTATCATCGATGTTGTTTTTTTAACCGACTTCATCAAAAAGGAGAAGTTCTCAATTCGTCAGAATCTTTATTTTTTTTAAAGTTTGTTCTCTGATTACTGGAAAACGCCTGGGCCGATTTAAAAAAATCTTTTTTTGGTTGAAAGGGTCCCAGAGGTGGTCCCATTTAAATTTTATAAAATTCGGTCGAGCTGAAAAATCTACGAAAATCTAAAAATTGTATAAATCGATGGTATTTTCGTGTTTTTCGATACCTCGCTGTCTAATTAGAGCAGTGCGTTTATTTGGCCTACCCATATTATATATATACAAAATACATCTACTTTCCACTAAAAATGTATTATAGGCTCAAATTTCATTAATGAAGTCGGTTTTTTTTTTTTTAAGTTATTATTTATGTGTAACACCTTGCCTCTCGCTTTCCTGCAATCTGTAGGAGTGATTTCTTGAAAAGAACAGAAGTGTGTAACATGAAGCCGAGGAAGCGCGTGGTATTTGATTTGACAAATGAGCGCGTGCGGTATTTGGTTTGAACCAATAATCGCGCGCGGTGGTAGAGTTGGCCGTCAAATGGTACTAATCTACTTTCTTTGAGATGTCAGATGTTACACCTCATATGCGACTACTGTAAAGCTATGGAGGCACCGACACCTTGCCAATTTGGAAACAATTTGAAACGAGGAAGTAGAAATCAAAATATTGGAAATACATTCCTTAATTCTTTTATAATTATTAATTATTCAATTAACGAGTTAATAGCCACTAAATAGCGGCAAAAATGGCTCATTTTCAATACAAAACTTAATTTTCTGTAGGCACCATTTCAAATAATATGTACTGATTAGTAGGATAGAATAGAAAATTTTAAGCGGTTATAAATAGTTATCCTGTCTTTTATCGATGTTTTTATCGTTCACACGAATTGCCCTGCCCTGTCTCCATAACGCGAGCCGATTCCAACAATCCCCGTCAGCCAACCGCGGCGTCCTCGACACGGTTAGTCGCATTCAGTCTCAACAAATAACCGCGGAGCTATTGAAAAAATCTCATCTTGTGTTTACAAAAGATCAGTCACCTTGGCAGTAACTGCCTGACAACCACGCGATACAGAACAACACGAAGTAGCTATACTACGCTACATCAGAATGTTTACAATCATTAATAAAAATATCTATTTATTAAAAATATCTATTTATTATTACGTGAAGAAAAACTTTGTACCCCTTTATGAAAATTGCGCGGACATTTGTCATTCGTATGAAATCGCGAATTTATAGTTTATATAGAGAAGGAGTGCAGAATGCCTATATTTTTTTTTAATTATACATAAAAAACACATACATTAATCATGAGTTAATTAAATAAATAAATAATCCCAGACATTTCACACAGCATCATCTGGCCCCAAAGTAAGCAGAGCTTGTGTTATGGGTACCGCATGACTGATATACTACTTCTATGTTTTTTTTGTAAATACTTATATAATTATTTGACGACCTCTGTGGCGCAGTGGGCTAAGGTCCGGCTGAGACGCAGAAAATTGCGGGTTCTGTTCCCGCCGCGGGACAAATGTTTGTATGGTCTGCAAGTATTTGTCTCGGGGTCTGGGTGTTTCTATCAGATCATACAAACATTTGTCCCGCGGCGGGAATCGAACCCGCAACCATCTACGTCTAAGCCGGACCTTGCCCACTGCGCTACAGAGGTCGTCAATCATTATCATAATTTTAGCCTACCCATTGTTGGGTACTGCTAACCTATCTGGAGTAACGCCTACTTTTGCTTATACCAATCACTTCGGTCCTATGCGTCTCAAATCCAGGGTCTCTTGTTATGTCGTCGACCTAGCGCGCTGACGGACGACCTGGATTTCTTTGACCTGTTGTTGACTACTTTTTAGGGTCTCTAAAGTCCAACAAGGAACCTTTATAGTTTCTCCACGTTCGTCTATCTGTCTGTCTGTCCGCCCCTGATCATAGCTCTTAACTCGCTATAAGTCTACTAGCAATTAAAATTTGACGTTAATACTTATTAGAGGCACCAAAGCTATGAATAAAAAATGAACGTGTCGCGGGACACGCGTTTAGAACGAAGACTCTTTCGTATGCAGGGTTGGCATAATGAATCATTAACGTGCCAGGCTCTCATTCTCTCAACCCACCCCTATCTTTCATTTTGATTATTGTTGCAATAAATAACTTTATTCACAAATATATACATACTAACATATATATACACACAAACATATGCACACACAGATATATATATAAGAGACTAGACTAGATATCGGTCTCCTTCATTCTCTCTTTCTGTTAATGTTTTTCGTAAGGCGTTACATTATTTCTCGGCTAGGTTTCCTCGCCAAACCGCGATAAAACAAACTTCATTCCAAAAATCTGATTAATATATTAATAACAGATTAGTTAACATTGAAAAAATCATGAAAGGCTCCATACTCAATTATTTTATTTTACTAACTTGTGTGCAATTGGTTTGACCTGACCACTTGTCCTTCTTTTCTTTTCTGTCTCTGGAATTCTTCGCTGTGCGAAGTCACATATGCTGGGCCATTTTATTTTACAAAATACTTTGGACTTTGGATGTAACTAGAATGTGATCGAACTTCAATTAGATCGAGTTTCCACACGTACCAGGTATCAGTATTGACCTGACCACTGGTCCTTCTTATCTGTAGGTACTGTGTCTGGAAGTCTTCACTGTGCGAGGTCACATGTGCTGGGCCATTTTATTTTGCAAAATACTTTGAACTTTGGATGTAATTAGAATGTCATCGAAATACAGTTAGATCGAGTTTTCATATGTACCAGGTATTAGGAAAATAAGTGCAGCGTTTCATCAATAAATTTTATGTTTTCATAGAAACCCGGAGTCCTTTGTTCTCGTCGATCGATCTCTTTGTTCTTTGAAATATAAGGTATTTCTCTATTTTGTGGAAGATATTACAGACTTAATATCTTCCACGGCGTACATTATCAGGCTTCACTGTTATCCGACTCCAGTAGCAGCCATAGTTGAAATTGGTTTACTTGCTAAACTCAAATCTTATATACTTATATCTCATTTTAGTTTGAAATTAGTACATTGTTACCCAAGATGGAGTTGGGATTCTGAGCGCAGCGAGGGCGCCGATAGTTTGAGAGACTAAAATAAACCTTTCATCCGAGGTAAACACTGTAAAAACAACACGCTTTTCATTAAGAAAACAAGAAAGTAAAAATAAAAACTGAACTGAATTAGCTAAAGAAAAAATGAGTGTATAAATATAGTGTATATACGTGAAGAAAAAACTTTGTACTCCTTTTTACGAAAATTGCGTGGACGGAGGAGTATAAAATTTTGCACACTTATTAGTTTATATAGAGAATGAGTACAGAATACAATTTTTTTTATTTAAAATGATTATGGTAAAAAAAGTTTATAGTAAAATTAGAGCAATTAGTTATAGTTAGTGAATGTTTTTTTTCCGGGTTGATATTTGATATTTTCTGGGAAACTTGAGTTGCTGCAGTATTCAGGGATTCTTATGTGTATGCTGAGGACATCAATAATTGTCTATTTTCTTCAGCTGTTTCAGCTGAATTGCACCGGATAATCTTTTAAAGAGCTTGGTTGTAGAGTATAACAACTCGCTCCTGTAACGGTGGGAATCGAACCCGCAACCTTCTGCCTCTCAGCCGGATTAGCCCACTGCGCAACAGAGGGCGTCAGTTTAGTACTGCATTAATTCTGGTAAATATTGCAGGGGTATGGTAGGTTAATCGACTGCAGCCCGCAGGATATTATATCAGGAATTTAGATAGTAGTAGCCGAAACAAGCAGTACTTACTCCAGCTTGTAATATTTTTTTAGCTTATTGAATGAATAAAACCTGGGTTAGAAACGTGTGAGGATTGGCATTAAAAAAGGGAGCTCTATAACACTCAGCAAATGGTACCGGGTTGAAAATGTTGATAAGTTCCCATGACTTTTTCCCAAAATACTCGTAAGTATCACAGAATGTACTACGTAAAAAAACGAAAATAAATTTTAATAAATGTAAGTAAGAAAAAATGTTTTACTAAAAAAAAAGCGTGGGGTGCATTGTGGAAGGATTATCAATTCGATAATATCTTAAAAAGCACTCCACGCTTTTTTTTTAATAACAAAAACGCATTTTTTTCTTACTTACATTTATTAAAATTCATTTTCTATTTTTTAGTTTGGTTTTCTATATAAAGCGTGTTTTTTAGTTTTTTTAAACTATTATTTATTTTCTACTTTTTAGTTTTAGGATAACCGGATATATATTTTTTTAATGTTTTTTGAATTATTGCATTGTCATCGGTCTTTGACAGGTGTGCACAATTTGAATGAAGTCTGGCCGTTTAAAGTGGGTCAAAATCGCGTCCTAAGAAGTCGGTTACATACAAACATACTAACATACAAAGATACATACAAGTGAAGCTAATATAAAGCGTATAAAAACAGACATACAGACTCTCGAATTTATAATATTAAAAGAGATTATTTGACTCGGGTTCGCTTTTACAATTTGCATATCAATCATGCGGTGCTGCAGGCTATGGAACTATCGATTCGAAGTTAATAATTGCTGTGAAACAGTTTCCGAGTTTACTCTGTAGTTACAAACCGATATTCTGAATCGATTTTGCCTCGTTAGCACTAGTTTATACGTTTTGGAATAGCTAGTAAGTGAAAATACTTAGATAAGGCCACGCACACTCCGCATTTAAGTAAATTAGGAAAATTCGTAGAAAAGTGCCGCGCCAGACGAGATAGTTACGCAATGGAAAGAGAGGCACTATGTAGGTATACATAATGTTAGGCGCTATTAGCGCCTCACACATAGCACACACAAGCGCTTAAAGCGCTTGTGTTGTGCTTTTCCTTTTGTATTTGTACTCATAATTCGGTGTTTGCGGTAAATGAGAAGTAGCTAACTAACACACACATACACACTCGCTCAAACCTTCGCGTTTTGTGTGTGAGCGTGTGTGTTTGTGTGTGCGTGTGTGTTAAAAGTGTCAATATCAGATTTTGAGGACGAGGACGTGTGTTTTTAGGGACGAGTAGGTCGCGCTAGCATTTCCACACTAAACTTGTGCTTACATCTCAGAGTCGGATCGGAACCAACCAGGCTGGTATTGACATTGTCATCGAAGTTCCAAGAAGCGGCGGGAGTTTAGTATAATAGTCTTTTAGAATTTCTATTGTTACAAAGCAAGAAAACTAAATATTGAGATTTACCTACCATTAGCTGCAATACGTGGCTTTCGCATGCGTGGTATCTAATAATTACAGTTTAAAAACTAAAACGAAAACCGACTTCATTTATATAAAAATACGAAATTTTTTACTTGGATGACATATTTTTAAGCAAATTTTGATTTAAAAATCAAACTACAAAACTGATTTTGATAAAATTTCGGAAATATATCATTTACAAAAAAAAAGTTCATTAAAGGTCAAAGACGGAGTTACGAGGTGAAAAACATAAAACAATACAACCAAATTAAGAACCTTTTTTTTGAAGTCGGTTAATAATAATCCCAATATAATTACGTTTTAAAAACTAAAAAGACAACCGACTTCATGTATATACACAAGATAGCTACTGTAAAACGTTGAGGAGTTCCCTTCGTCTTCATCATCAAACCCCTAATGAGTCACAACCCATCTAGGTGTACAGTTCTCATCAATACAAATAAATCAAGCACAAACACCAGGTAATTGCTGTAAATCGTTTAGGGGTTCCCTCGACTGTCTTTCAGCTCCATCATCAGATCGACTCCAGACCTTCATTAAATAGTAGTGCTTTAAAATACTTAAATAAAAAATAAACAAACGCACTAGTCGCCACTACGATTTTTGAAAGTTCCCCTCGATTTCTCTGGATGCCATCATCAGATCCTGGTTTCCTTATCATGGTACCACTCTTGGGATAACTCCTTTCCAACAAAAAATGCATCATCAAAATCGGTTGATATACGACGAAGTTATCCACGAACACACATAAAAAAAATATATATATACGAATCGAATTGAGTAACGTCCTTATTTTGAACGTCCTTATTTTGTCGGTTAAAACTAGCTTATGTCTGTCACTCAAGCAAATTTCGTTTAGCAATGAAAAGGTAACAAATAAATATACAGACACTTTGTTTTTATAATATTAGTCTAGATTTTTCTTCACGTAAGTTTTCAAAGATCTTGCCATTATCTTAATTTCTTCTGGAGCTAAAGGGATTCAGAGACAAACTTTAGGAGGAATCGGCACCTAAAGTCACCTAGTATGTAATCCGTTCGAAGTGAATGTGATTAATAATAAAAATATTTGAATTTGAATACAATTTTAACTCAAAATTGCAAATATAGTCGTACGTGCCAATTGCAAAGATAGTGTTAGAGCCAATTATTCCTAAGTCCAAAAAGAATCAGCTCAGAGACTCGTCTTGGCCTTCGCTTTATCTTATGACCCTACTTAAGCCAGTAGTGCGTTACGAAATACAAAGCACCAATTAAGTAACTATACCTGAACAGACAGACAAACAGGTCTGGATCGAATAGAAAGTTAGTAAACAATAGCCTCACTTTCACTTACCTCTGAAACAATGAGTGCAGAATGTAACCTGATAGTGTTGTTACATTACCTCGTAGTAGACCATCCACATATCTCGATCCTTACTCACGGAAATGTACGTAATAATATACAATACCAAAATACATGTCGAACAGTTGAGTTGAGTTGTGTATGGACCGTTTAAAGGGATTTATAGAAAATTCAACTGGTTAAGACAATCTAAAATCACTCTACAAAATGAAAACATATATATCGGGACAATAATCGTTTTCTATGTTGAACGATTATTACAGACGATACGATTGAGTGCGGACCGTGAACTCGAGCGGCAACTCACGACAACAGCTGATCAAACTCACCCTGATGAAGATTCTCTAGATGAATCGAGACAGTGTCGGTGCCTCCTTCGACAAAATAATACGTGAGTAATATCCGCGTTACGATGATACGATTATAAAACTTTGTAATCCACTATCAATTCGACTGACTAGTCGTGTTTATCGCTATTAGCGATCTCTACCAGGCAACCGTTGGATGGACTGGACTATAAATAAACAGAGAAGGGGCATGTAGGTGTGGTGTATTTATATAATTAATTAATTACATACTTACATATATGTGTAAACGAAACAAATACTGATATAAATATATACATACATATGTACTCAATATATATATTTAAAAGGTAAACAGTATAAAAAAATAAAGAAATAACTGACCATGTATATCTACAGGCAACGCGTTCCACAAGCGGACAGCCTGCACTGTAAATGACTTTCCATAGAAGGTAGAGGAGTGAATGGGAATTTTAAGTATCAATATATTATATCAATATATAAATCAATATTTATATCAATATACCAATTCATTGAGACAATTAAAATGAGTCCAAACGATAGCACTACTGTAAGTTGGTGAGGAGTTGGGTATAATGCTACGGAATACCAGGTCAAGGTTGTTGTTCAATATTATTCAAGTAACAGGATATGAAATTTCGAATCGATCAGACCTCTGGAAGTTCCTCTGGGGTCGACCGCGGTGATTTGAACGTTAAAACATAAGGTAAACCTAAGTCAAAACGTTATTTCTGACATTATGTATTTCGTACCGCGCTAATTACTATAACGGAAACGATTTAACTCTAATTTAGATTATACTTTGATCAAACGTTGCGAGATCACGTTATTTTTGACAGTGCTTTCAAACGAACGATTTCGATTTTAGTACATCCTAGTAGTCTGTGCATAGAGTAATACAGCTAGTTCTATATATAAATTAGTTTGATTGTTAAAATCAACGAAAAAATCGTTCAGGAAGAATAGCAATTATTAGCATTCAGATTACCATTCAGATTAGCCATATCTAAACCTTTGCCAAACCTTTGCCAAAACCAATCCGTTCAATGGCAATTACGTTGACAGATAGCGCAATCACCCTACAGGTTCTTTCAACTAGAAATGTGTTGATGATTTTACAAGAAAACAGGTTTTCTTGAAGCATAGCTAACTCAAATAAATATGTTAAAATAATATCACACTCAAGTCACCTTTCAAATAAAAAAAGTTCAATCAAAATCTGTTCATACCAATACAATACAATATTCAATAAAAACACAAGGACCACTTTGAATCGTCTTCTTACATGCTAGTGAATCTAGGTGCCGGTTCCTCCTAACCCGGATGAAATCCGATAAGAAACTCGTCTGGTTGGTCTTAACACTTTTTTGTATGATCCTTGACAATTTTGTTACGGATGCCGAGTCAAGTTGGAGCAGATTCATCCCAAGCTTTTTTGTCTTCTAAATAATCAGATATTTTATAATTTGCTTTAATAGACAGTTTCTGTTTAATTTCGTTTTTAAATTTG
Organism: Lampropteryx suffumata; assembly: GCA_948098915.1. Taxonomy (NCBI): domain Eukaryota; kingdom Metazoa; phylum Arthropoda; class Insecta; order Lepidoptera; family Geometridae; genus Lampropteryx; species Lampropteryx suffumata. Next base: position 3,317,259 of record OX402545.1, read on the forward strand.
CCAATAGAAAAATCTAACACGTCCTTTGAGAGACAGATATCTCAGACAGACAGACAATCTGTCTACATCGGGGATTACAAATGTCAGCTTTTGTAATAGGCAGTGTGCGTCGAGCCTTCTCTCTGTTTCTCTAATGGTACCTATCTTTCTAGACTCACCTAAGCTCCCACAAAACGTTGATAATATTAAACAATACAATATTATATAAACTTTATTAATTAACCACTTCAGTAACACAAATTCAATAGTACGAAACCAAGATATTTGATAACATCTTGTCCGTAGACGGGCTAACCTCTGGACTACAAGAATCTCTTATTTCTGAATAAACGACGACCGTTATATGAATGTTGTAAACAGTAACGTACGAGCATATATGTCAGAAACTTAAGTTCATTGTATACATATACATACCTGCCAGGGGGGGACCTGGGAAATTTCCGCTGATTTCATGTTCCACAGAAAAGCGCGATAAAATTCGCATTCGGATTAATCTGCAGTGCGCGCTACGACTTAGCCTAGCGTATGCCTTAGTACTCATCAAGAAACACCAGCAACTCTAACGGGAACGGAGAGACGTCTTCGACCTTGCCGGAGAACCATAAAAAGTTTCAGCTAAATGTAGATGAAATGATTTTTAGTCCATAAGTTAGTTTGTTTGTGGACAATAATACTCTGAATTTTGCGTTAATTAACCATGGAATAAGTAGGCATTGTAAAACGTTCTCACAGCACAATGTCGAGCTATTTAAGAATTTACTTTGAAGTGAAGGTAAGATACTAGCTCTGCTGTTTCTAAATAATTACGTTTCAAAAACAAAAAAGAACACCACTTCATTGAATATAAAAAAATACAATTGTATTGATAACCTTTTATTGAAGTTGGTTAAAACGTTTTTATTTACGCTTTTAAGCGTAAATAAAACTTTATTTTAGAATTTTCAAAATTTGTACACCACTTGAATGTAACGGCAAAGCAAAATACTAAATTGAATATTCTTGAATAACATATTTGTTATAGCTTTATCAGCTCCAATTTCATCAAAATCTTGATAAAATATGATGTAATTTCTATGGGACCAATCGGAAAGTATATTTTATGTGACATTTCACAAAAAAAATTCAAATCGGTTCATAAGTTTTTATGTATGTATAATATAAAAAAAAAGTATCTAAGTAGTATATCAGTCATGTGGTACCCATAACACAAGCTCTGCTTACTTTGAGGCCAGATGATGCTGTGTGAAATGTCCGGCATTATTATTGTTATTATACCTCACTGCTGGCGTCCCCCAAGGCGGCGTCCTCTCTCCTCTTCTCTTTACTATATTTATTAATTCCATAACGCAAAATATTTCATCTTCCTACCACCTGTATGCAGATGATCTTCAAATATACTGTCATACTACTGTAGATAATGTCAACGGAGCCATTAGTCTGATTAACTCTGATCTAGGCAGAGTTTGTGAATGGAGTAAGTCTTACGGACTTACTGTCAATCCAAGCAAAACTCAGGCCATCATAATTGGTAGTTCTAGGCAAATCGCTAAACTTAATCATAATCTTCTCTCACCTATATTATTTAATGGAACACATATTCCGATCAGTCAGTCAGTTAACAATTTAGGTATTATAATGGACACTAAGCTGACATGGCAGCCGTGGATTCATGAAATTAGTCGAAAAATGTTCGCATCATCTGCGTCTTTACGAAGACTTCGTTATTTTCTGCCAACCGCTACCAAAGTTATGCGCTTGCACAATCCCTGCTCCGTCCAATATTAGATTATGCAGACGCCAGCTATCTTGATCTATCCGAAGTCCATCTTAACAAACTTGAGCGTCTTCAAAACCTCTGCATCTCCTCTACCTCTCCTCTCCTCAACCTCTGCGCAAATATGACCATGTTTCAGAATTTCGCATGAAGCTCAAGTGGCTCCCTATTCGTTTTCGCCGGAATGCTCGTATCCTGACGCTGTTATACAACATCCGTTTTCTGTCTTCGTCTCCCCACTATTTAAAGGAACGTTTTATTTTTCTGCACCAGTCAAACGATCGTGATCTGCGTTCTTCTGACACTCTCCAACTCCTTACTCCTGTTCATAGTTCAGCTATGTATGGTGAATCCTTCACTGTTCAAGCTGTACACTTATGGAACTCCTTACCTTTATCTATTCGCTTATCTAAATCTATTCATATATTTAAAATCAAAGTCATATCCTTTAACCTTAACCATAATCAAAATCATAACCTTTATCTGTCTTTATCTGGAAACTGCTAACTGGTTGTTAGCTTCTATCACTATAGAAAGTTGTTTGTTGGTAGGTATGTATGTCATCTTTCTTTGTGTAATTTTTCGCATTTTTATAGTTATTAATTATAGGCATTTTTATAGTTATTAATTATAGGCATTTTTATAGTTATTAATTATAGGCATTTTTATAGTTTTGGTTTTTTGTCTATCCTGTCCATCCAAAGGTTGCCTGGAAGAGACGCTTTTAGCGATAAGGCCGCCCATTGTACAACTGTATTGCTAATCATTATTTTTTGTGTGTTCTCTTGTGTACAATAAAGTGTTTATTTATCTATCTATCTATCTATCTATCAATTATTATTATAATAAATGACGAGTTATGAGGTAACAAACTAGAAAAAATAACCGAATTGAAAACCTCCTCCTTTTTTTGAAGTCAGTTAAAACGCGTGATCGTCACCTGATCAGTACTCAAGTCAGATTAATCTAGTCATATGTATTTCCATAAGCTCTACAGTAAATCTATTTTTTATTTGAATTTTTCCTTTCAAATCCTACATTAGGTATTCTAGCCGTGCGTATGTGACGTGACCATTGTGAACCCAAGAACTATATATGGTAGACCAGACTCGGAAACAAATTCAAAGTGAAATACACTTTATCTCGCTTAACTTTAGATTCATGATGGCATGGCGCGTTACGTAAAATACAGCTCATTTATTTCTATGTATAATATGTATGTATTTACAAAAAAAAAGTATATAAGTAGTATATCAGTCATGTGGTACCCATAACACAAGCTCTGCTTACTTTGGGGACAGATGATGCTGTGTGAAATGTCCGGTATTATGTCCCGCGGCGGGAATCGAACCCGCAACCTTCTGCGTCTCAGCCGGGTCTTAGCCCACTGCGCCACAGAGGTCGTCCCTGGTCGTTCCAGGTCTGGTCGTCGAGATGTGACACTGGATTGATATATAGGGTGTTGTTATCTACATACCACGTGGGCGAAGTTAAAGCCAAAGTCAAAAGATATTTTATTCAATACAATCACAAGGATCACTTTGAAACGTCTTATATAGGTACTAGGTGAATTTAGGTGCCAGTTCCTCTTAACTTTTTTCTTAACTACGCTTTTTTGCCTTATCCATCTTATAACTACCTTAACTACGAAAAACTAACACAAGAGAGTTTATACATTTTAAATGTTAACTGTCTGAGGGCAGACCAACATGAGGCTATGCATTCTTATCAGTAATATAGTAATTTGTATTATAATACGCTTTCTTTATAAGACTACCCTTATGTAAGCTTTAAATTTCTTAATTATTTATTATCAAAGCCGCGGGTAGCTAGTGTGATGAGCTTTAGCGCGCATGCATCTAATTATTTGCTTCTATGGCCTCATAGCTCTGTTGGTAGTAAGATGGTGGTCTTTGAGCGCTGACAGTTGTGGGCTGGATCCAGGTCCAATACCTGTTAGAACATAGATGTTTGTTCTGTGTCTGGGTGTTATAAAGTACTAGCGACCCGCCCCGGCTTCGCACGGGTGTAATGCTGATACTAAATATACTACAGAATGGTTCAGCCAGCGTTTGCAATATAAGCGCAAAAAATGTGTTTATTTACGACATCTCTTTAAAAACCTCTAAAATTATCAGTGTTTCTCTACTATATTATGCATGTATTATACATATAAACCTTCCTCTAGAATGAATCTATCTATTAAAATAAAACGCATCAAAATCCGTTACGTAATTTTTAAGATCAGTGATCTGATTACCTTAGTTCAATTTTTGCTCAGTTTCGGGCTTGATGGTGTTGAGTCAATTGTCAAAATATATTTTTTTTCTTTAACGACCTCTATGAAACAGTGGGCTAAGGTCCGGCTGAGACACAGAGTTGCGGGTTACAAATGTTTGTATGATCTGCAAGTATTTGACTCTAGTCTGGATGTATCAATGTTTAAAAAAAAAGTATATAAATAGTATATCAGTCATGTGGTACCCATATCACGAACTCTGCTTACTTTGGGGCCAGATGATGATGTGTAAAATGTCATAATATAAAAATGAGTATTCCGTATTTTGATAAGTACTATTGGGAATATACCTATCGAATTCTTTGTTTATTCCCTGAAAATGTTAGGGATTTCACCAATCCTGTTTATTGGTTTGGAAAGGGATCGTTATTTTATGTAAATCGAGCGCTTTTGTTACACGAATATCAAATACTAGCTGGAACGCCCTTGATTTCGTGCGCGCATTTGTACTTCAGCCTTTAACTCTCTATAGGTAATAGACAGACATATAGCCTTGCGGACTTTTTCGTGGGTAATGATGAATACTATAAACATGTAGTACATTATTATATGTATCAACAATAGTTATCGCAGCGCACTTCTAATAATGACTTTTATGGACAAATTTTTGATACCTTGGATTACATTATTTGAAATATTGCAATATTTTAAATATTTTTTCTAAATTTGAAAATAAATGACAATTGTTACTATATTAATATGTTACTCACTGATAATGTCTTTCTACTTAAATAAACATAAAATCCAATCTGTTTTCTTTATAATATTAATTTTGATATTAGTGTAACATTTTACATCAGAGTTGGTGTAGGAGGGTAGTTCTGTAAAGTGAGTACACTTTATTTCGGTTTATTCTGAAACAAATAAATCTTTGAAAAGATTTTCTTTGTCATGTTATTAGGTACCAACCTAGAGTCTTAAGGATACACCAGTCAGAGACATAAACTCATCAGAGGGCGCAGCTAAAATACATGCTGTTTCACCTAGCATAGTGTGAGAGAGAGATAGGGCATTAAGGATAGTATGATTATGATTTCTAATCATATGATTAAATCAGCAAATATTTGTCTCGGTTCTAGGTGTTTTATATTTACAATAATGTAAGTAAATATTTACATTATTGTACATATAAAACACCTAAAACCGAGATAAATAATAAAGTATTTAGGAAACAATAAACATTAAACAAGAATATATAATTTAAAAAAATTAAAAACCCGGCTGGAAAAATGCTTTCTTATCCCTTATTCAAATTAAATATATCTCTATATATATAAATTTTATGTGGTGTGTTTGTAATTAAACTTTGATGAAATTTTGATTTTGATGAAATTTTTTGTGTGTGTTCAAGTGGATTAGAGAATGGTTTAGATTTTTATATATTTTTAAAACCGCGCGGACTACGTCGCTTACGGGACAGCTAGTAACTTATGTATATTTTTGTAATTATTTTATAATTTCCTTTATTTTGATACCCTACTCGATAGGTTTAACACCTATCTAAGGACACATGGGTTATTAAGAAGAATATAACGATACCATAACTGTCAAAATCCATCCAGCCGTTTGGAAGATACTAAAAACATAGTCAAAGTTTATTCAATACAATCACAAAGATCACTTTGAAACGTCTTACATACTAGGTGAATTTAGGTGCCAATTCATCCTAACCCAAGCCCGAGAAGAATTGGCAAGAAACTCGTCTTGATCCTAGGGCTTTTTTATAATGATACCTTAACTACGAAATACTAATACAAGAGAGCTTATACTTTTCAAGTGTGTCGGTTAACTGTCTGACGGCAGAGCGCCATGAGGCCATGCATTTTTATCAATAATATAGTCATTTATAGTATAATAAGCTTTCTTCAAAAGACTACCTTTTATTCATTATAACCCTCGGCAGTAGGGTAAAAAGATAAGAAGCAGTTCTTCATATCGTGTCACTAGTTATTTCGAACCAAAGTGGTGAATGGATTAAAGTACGCCTCAGAGGCTCCTATCGTGCATAAGAAGCAGTATATCAGTCATATCATAACACAAGCTCTGCCTACTTTGATCGTAGTTGTAGCAGTAAAAGTAACAGTACTTTCAGTATAGCAGTTAATGATGTGTAAATAGGAAATCCTAGGACCACCGAAGCTAGCTGCAACGTGCGATCTTTATTTATATAACCTGCCATTTCTTTTGGCATTGACCTCTGTTTTCTTCTAATTAGCATGTCTTCCTCGTGACGAATGCATGATAATTATGTTTATGTATGTTGAAGTACCGGCTATTGATGTCACATGCTTGGGTTTTCGCATGCAACACGCGATTTACTTTTACTTTCATTGAGCCGGGTATGGCTGGCGACAACTATACCTAGTAGACACACATATTACTTTATATACATCTGAGCGCTTCCGTGCTGTGGAGGGCACTGGTTCTGTATCTGAAGAGTAGCTCGATCATGACAAATAAATAATGATGGACATTTCACACAGCATCATTTGGGCCCAAAGTAAGCAGAGCCTGTGTTTGGGTACCACATCACTACATAGTATAAAACAAACTCGCTTCCCGCTGTCTGTCTGTCACTATGTATGCTTAGATCTTCAAAACTACGCAACGCTTTTTTTAATAGATAGAGTGATTCAAGAGGAAGGTTTATATGTATAATACGTGTATAATATAGTAGAGAAACACATAATTTTAGAGGTTAGCGTATATTGGCGTGGCCGGGTCAGCTTGTGATTGATATACTACAAATACCTTAATTTGTGAATATATTATATTATACATAGAAACACCCAGACCCGAGACAAATACTTGCAGATCATACAAACATGTGTCCCGTTGGAATCCAAATACCACAATTTGTCCATTAAAACATTATTAAACAAATATATTTTATTCGTTATTGTAAGTACATAAAACATTCATATATATGGAACTTACGCAATAATGGCATAGGCGAGCTTAACTCTAGATAGAATTCTTTTCCAGCAAACCTTGGGATAAGGCAATATTAAAAACGAATGGTGGAGTTGACTCATTCCCTCTTGTACGCGTCATGCGTACAAAAGGGGGGAAAAGGAATGATTAAATTTAGAAATACCTACTTCAACATATATAAACTAACTAATAGAGAATTACAGCTATATAATACATATACTCAATACATTCTTACTAAATAAATATATTTTAGTAAAATATCTGTTTTAAATGCACAAAAAGCAGCTTTTTAATTGGTCGTTTCTTGCTTTTTTTTAGGTCCGCGCGAATATATTTACGGTTCCGTACACGTAGGTATCGAGTTGAAATAGTGATCGAGTTACTGATGATAAAAGATCCATGTATATAGGTGAAAAAACTAGGTACGGACCCATTTGGACGCGACTTTCCCACTTGACCAATTTATTAATCTCATACTCGAACATACATACATACTTCTAAATGTCATCATTATAGTTTTGTATAGATCATTTATTTTAATATATTAAAATATTAATTACAGAAGTGTTAAAATGAGTTATAATGTGAAATCTAAGTACATATTTTGTATATGCTACCAAATTAAATTTAACTTCATTAGTTTTTATGCGTTGGTTTGTGGTACCATTAGTATGTAATGTACCATCAGTGCTATTTTTATTTTTTATATATTTTTTTACATATTTTTCTGGGGCTTCGGCGGCCGCTGCTGCGGCTCGCTCGCCTTGCGCCTTATTTCCTTTACTCTAACATAACCTAACCAACTGGTTACAACTAACATCAATATGGAAGTTATATGTCATTACAATTTCTTGAAAATAACGAAAGTACTGGTGCTTAACTCGAACAAAGGATTAGTATGGCTATTCAACGAGATAACGTTACCTTTTGGGCACTTTACCTGCGGTCAGTGAACTGAACAGCTGCTCTCACACTCTTGTATTATATCTGCCAGACCAGTCACTTTAGTCGGAAGCTCTGCCCTCTGCGCCGTAGGTTATGGGTTCATTTCCCTCCCTCGACAACCATGTGTGATGAACATAGATGTGGGTTTCATTTTTTGGGTGTTAAAAGTATCTTAAGTATGTATTTAAAGATATAAAATTATATTCAACAGATTTGGTTCACATGCTTTGTTTAGGGTTAGAATGTGGTGTGTGCATTGTCCGCCAATATTTTATTTTATATACTACTTATTATTGGGGGTTAGTCACCCTACTGACTAACAGAAGAGCTACCAACAGAGAAGGAAGACTAGAAACAAACCCGGCTCGGAGCCAGCCGTTAGTGCCACTCGACTTTCCTGCGGGTCCTGTCGGCAAGGTCGAGAGGTTAGTGTGGGAAGGCCTATCAAACAGAACCAAGGCAGAGTGCCATCAGTGGAGAGAAAACTTCACCTGCCTCAGCTTGCTGGAGTGGTTCCATGAACGAAAGTTTTCCATTACAAATATCTGCTCTGTAACTTGACTGACGCCACCTAAATTATCTTCAACAGATGAACTAAGGCCAATGACAATACCACTTTAAATACTTGTAAACTGAGTGGTTGCCGTCTTTTCCGCCACGGTCTATAAACTTACCTATTCGTATTATAATATACTAACTGTATTCTTTTATGTCTATCATACTTAAGTATGAAGAGATTCTGAGATGTCTACACCAAATCTGGGGATTACAATGAAGAGCAATTATCATTTTATAAATTTTCACATTCCCTTTCATAATTTTGATAAAATGTTTCCATAATGATTTTCACTCAAACGAAACTTGAAAATGTAATTAGCGAATACCCTCATTCATTCTTATCTCTTAGAAATCATGATTTATTGTAATGTTTAATACAAGTTAAAAGGGATAGACCGTTTGCCATCGAGTTTGCTCGTTATTTTAATTGAAATATGGAAATGGGACAAAGGTATGCTTTCTTCTTTATGATTATACCTTAATGATATCCCTTAGCTAATGAAATGTGTGCTTCTTGTGTATTTCTATGATCTTATTACCTAATAGGTTCCCCGTCCCACCCAAATCCAATTCTTGTTTCAATATAAAACCTCTTGACAACTTCAGCGCTCCTAGTACTTACTCTTCATTTATTTGCATGCGAGTCTTCGCGATAAGATAAGATAAGATAAGCTTTTAGTTTTTTCTACCTATGATTTCATAACTCAATATGTATTAGGTATTATATCGTATTACCCAATTTAGGTTCTCGATTCCGCCTATTCTTGTTTAAATATACAAACACTATGCCAACTTCTGCGCTCCTAGTACTTTTACCGAGCCTACTCTCACTGGCACTGTTTTTCGAATTAATTCTTGGCCGCGCTGCCTACTTCTTCTCGATTTGAACACACGTCCATTGGATCGAGATATCCTCACCTGATAAACAAAGTACTTTTTTATAGTGCCATTTTTAGTACGTTAAGTTATAGTGATCGATTCATTATTTGGTCATTAACCACCATCATCGTAATACACAAAAGGTTAAAGAATTTAAAATTTAAATCCTTATTACCTACATTCGCATCGTATACCGCGGCAGACGTTTCGTGTCGTAACAAAGTGTTGCAATCTCAATTTGTCAAAGTCCGCCGGTCGGGTTCCGCTGCTATTTATTTGCGATAATCGGATGAATACACAATCGTATGTTACGTAGGTACTTACGTGTTGGTACAGTCTCGTCCAAGGCGTCTACTTGGCAAACCAAAATCGATATATCGGATATATCGGAACGAAGTCGTTGAAATGTTCGGATTCAATCGAATAGACAGTTGTATCGTTGTCAAATTCAAATTATTGTATACTCTGTTGTGGAGGATTGACCGACATTACGATCAAGAGTAATGTCGGTCGTTCGTTGAAATCAAGTTGAAACGACACGAGTAAGTTTTTGCACGTTTATTATCCCGATATACCTTTTATTTTTTGCTGAGTAGATGGGGAGAGAATCGCAAGCGATATCTGATACCTCCAGATAATACCAATTTACAACGTCTACATGGGAATTTCGCGCACGTAAAAGGTGTATTACACAAAAGAACATCCTCCATTTGTGGAGGGTTTAAGGTATTCGTATCTTAATAGCTTCTATTAATATTTTGCTGTTTGATTAGGGCTTCCTTTTGATCGAGCTTGTCTGTAGGAAAAATGGGTATGGGAAGAGGTACAGATTGGGAGAAGGTTAGTGTGGGTGAGGCTTAAGTAATAATATTACGGCTGTGATTTTCTAATTAAATGCCGATCTTTTGAGTTCTTCAAAGAAACTGAAACTTTTTGACAATTTTGATTTATCATATGGTGGAGAATTAGGTATTAGTATATTTCATAGCGGCCTTTTCGCATTTTTCCTTATCTATCTTTATATGCAGTCAAAATTTAGAAGCGAGTTTTTAATAAAATGCACGTCGGCATTTTTTCAAGCTACGGTACTAAGCGAACGAAATTAAAAAAATATAACAATATTACTTAAATAGTGGTTGAGTTCAAAGCAGCTTCGTTATTTAGAAATATGTATGGGATATCTACAAAAAAATCTCATTCAAAAACATAAAACCACTAAAAACAATCAGAGTTAGCAGATTTTTGTACAAGAATAAACGTTACTTCATAGCAAAAGATTTTTTTAAAATAATAAATTATTAATCTTTTGAAAACGTAATTACAACTGCACGAATGCTTATACATTATATAAAGAGGCCGACACACAGGCCGCAGGACGTCATTTTGTGATAGGCTCTATAACAAATTAAAAGCTCATATAAAATGCAAAATCTATTTTTGCAGTCGATCTTGGCCCCAGGGCTGCTCTTTGACCTTTGGTTAGTTTTGGTCAATGCCACTTTTAAATTATTCAATGCAGCGTCTAAATTAGTACGACTAAATTTCCAGAAAGTCGATATTAGACTGGACTGGAGAAGTCTGTCTGAACTAGATTAAAACCGATTGAACACATAATACAGTCAAACCAATTTCAAGTTCGCAAGTGTCAGGGGAAATTCCGGTGAAGGGGGCCGAATCCATGGTAATATTATTGAACTCGAAAATAATTATAATAAATAATTCCGGACATTTCACACAGCATCATCTGGCTCCAAAGTAACCAGAGCATGTGTTATGGGTACCTTCCACACGACCACATACCAGACTACTTATATCCTTTTTTTGTAAATACATACATATTACACATAGAAATACCCAGACCTGAGACAAATACATGCAAATCATACAAAAATTTGTCCCGCAGCGGGAATCAAACCCGCAACCTTCTGCATCTTAGCCGAGCCTTGGCCTACTGCGCCACAGAGGTCGTCAAATATCTGTGTTTGTTGTTACAGTTTCAAGATTAAATGACAGATCGGCATCGCGATTATGGATCTCTTGATAGGTACAATCAATGTCTATCAATTTCTATTACTAATAAGTATTATTCCGTTAATTGACGTAATTACGTACGTTTGGTTTCTATCTCAGTTTCCATTCATATGACAGCATGTCTAACTATCAATATCACCCCGTAATTACCAATCCATCTATTGTAACAAAAAGCTGCTAGTTTCAATGTTTTGATATCGACTAGTATCAGAATACCATTATCTCCCGGCAGATCTTCAGGTAATTAGGAAAGGAGATGTATAGACGACCTCAGTGGCGCAGTGGACTAAGGTCCAGCTGAGACGCGGTTTGCGGGTTCGAGTCCCGCTGCGGGACAAATATTTGTATGATCTGCAAGTGTCTTGGTCTGGGACTTTCTATGTATAATATGTATGTATTGACAAAAAAAAATATAAGTAGTATATCAGTTATGTGGTACCCATAACACAAGCTCTGCTTACTTTGGGGCCGGATGACGCTGCCTGAAATAATGTGTAGTATTATTGTATCATGTGGAGAGATATGTAGATATCACTAGAGGGCAACTAGTAGACTAGTAACTAGATTCAGAGAAGAATTTAATCTATGTCTAAGCTCACGCTTTGCAAATTTTAAACGGAATTTTGACAAACGGATGCATGTCTCCACTTTCATCTTAAAATTGTAACCTTTTCATATAATGTTAGAAAACTTATGGAGCCTTCGTGCCCTGACTTTTATATAAGTATTCTGTCGTACTAGTCATAAAAATATGCCGGAAATTTCACACAGCATCATCTGCCCCAAAATAAGCAGAGTTTGTGTTGTGATTACCACGTGATTACTACCTATATACTTTTTTTTCTTAGTAAATACATAAATATTATAAATAGAAACAAATAGACTAGTAGGTAAATTAATAAAGATAACAGCAGTGTGAGGGTCTAGGCTGGTAGATTACGCGGTGGGGGGAGGTAGGGGACCTCCGCATTATTTGGTTTTGCAACCTAAAGTAAGATTGATCACATGTTTATCGACTCGTCCCAAACGAGTGAGGAATTCAAAGGAATTGAGGAATTGTAAGGAAAGAATAGAACTCTTTGAAAATTGGGTAATTTAAATACTTACCTACGGGGAATTGTAATTGTATGGGTAAAGGTATTATATATTTTGTTATGTTATACAGTAATACAGCATTTAGCATAATTTTCAAGGATCATACAAAAAAATGTAAAGACCATACGAGTTGGGGGTAGGAGGAACCAGCACCTAGATTCACCTAGGATTTAAGAAGACAATTCAAAATGGTATTAGTGATTTTATTAAATAAAAAAAGGTTCTTCCTTTCTTTCATATGCTTGTTACTTTTTTTTTGAAGTCCTCCTCTTATACAAAGCAACAACAAAAAAAGAATATAGATTTCTCATTTTATTTATTAGTTTATTTTTGAGGAATGTATTGAATAATTACCCAATAAAACATGAAGTAACATAGAAAAACGAATTAATTTAATCTATGTTACTTTATATAATTATAATCGAAGAATCATTTAAAATAATAAATATAATGCCGGACATTTCACACACCATCATCTAGCCCGAAAGTAAGCAGAGCATGTGTTATGGGTACCACATGACTGATATAGTATTTAAATACCTTTTCTTTTGTAGATACATATTGTACATAGAAAATCACCCAAACCCGAGACAAACACTTGCAGATCATGCAAACATTTGTCACGCGGCGGGAATCGAACCCGCAACCTTCTGCGTCTCAGGCGGGTCTTGGCCCACTGCGCCACAGAGGTCGTCATCCTTCGTTTTCCGAATCATTTGCGGGCCTCACTCCACTGAGAGTGTAATCTTTGTAATCTTTGTTTTCAGTAAACCTCTAATTATTTTACTAGCAAGCTGAGCTTTTAATAAGTTTTCTTGGACACTGACTTTTAAATTAAAACGTCAAGAAACACCTGGTGGCTCAGATAAGAGTTCTGAACTAACGTAGGTACCTAGGGAGCTTATCATTATAGAGTAATAGCAGTTGTATATGTCCACGCTAACATGCTACATGACAAGTAAACTTTTTGGTATTTAGATAAAAACAAAACAAAAACGTCGCAATTTTCTGAAGACGGTTTGTGTGTGTTTTGTTGAAGGACACACACACACACACACACACACACACACACACACACACAACCAGTTAATAGCGCTATTAACTAACTGAGTTATCTATAGGTCTCCGTTCTCTGGTGCAATGTCTCAAAGAGAGTTGATTTTAATAGTAAGTAGCTTCTGCCCGCAGCTTTTCCTATGTGGTATGATCCAAACTTTTATGTTAGTTCAAGTATTTATTTCAAATCTATATTAATATCTGCTATCTTCTAAACTAGTTCAGCCTGTTTGCTTCATTGAGTTACTAATATTCGTAAAAACTTAGCATTTATAATAATATTATATTTTAATGTGTTTTAAATAGCGATTTTAAAATTTTTTTTAAGATATGCGTCCGTCACAACGCTTACGAGACAATTTTAATGCTCGTAACAGCTACGGTTCGTGAGCTGCACTATACATTTTGATAAAAACTGGTTTTACGCACGTATTATTTTTGTCGATGGAGGCGCCGACAATGTTTTGATTGATCTAGATTCTAAAGAATCCTTGTCAGGGTGAGTCCGCGGTCCGCTAGTTGCTGCGCGAGTTCACGGTTCGCACTCAAGTTCAGTGCGAACCGTGAACTCGAGCGGCAACCCGTGTTATATCAAAATCTTTATATGAATATATAAAATATTGACGAACAATCTCAAACTAAGAATTTCTGTTACTATGAAAACTAAATGACTGATTTATAATATAACTCCCTGATACTGGACAAACGTCTCTGTTCATCATACAAATGTTTGTCATGGGAAAAACTCGAACCCACAACCTAAATCTGTGTGATTCTTTGTGGATGTGTGGGAGAGAAGACCTATCGAACCAGCAGTAAAGCATAATGTAGTATAGGGTAGTATAGGGTATACCTACCACAATTTATTTAACTTATAGGTTAACTACGTACACCGATCATTTACTTACTTTTTAACCGACTTTATCAAAAAGGAGGAGGTTCTCAATTCGTCTGAATCTTTTTTTTTTTTATGTATGTTCACCGATTACTCGAAAACGGCTGAAACGACTTGGAAAATTCTTTTTTTGTTTGAAAGGGTATACTTCACAGGGTCCCATATAAATTTTATCAAAATTGTCGAGCTGAAAATCAACGAAAATCTAAAAATTGTATACATCGATGATTTTTTCATACACTTCGATACCTCGCTGTCTCATTGGGGCGGTGCGTTTATTTGGCCTACCCATATTATATATATACAAAATACACCTAATTTCCACTAAAAATGTATTATAGGCTCAAATTTCGTTCAATGAAGTCGGTTTCTTTTTAGTTTTTAAACGTAATTATTCTTTTTATCTATCTGTAACTTTTATCGTTTTGTGTGTCTAATAAACCTTATTCTAGTTATAAGAAGGATCATAAAAAAAGCGCTAGGACCAGGACGAGTTTTTTTTCAATTCTTCTCGGGCTTGGCTCTGGAGAAATCGGCACCGAAATTCACCTAGGTAAGAGGTTATATAAGAGGTTTATAAGTCTTCCTTGTGATTATATAGTAATATATTGTTTATATTTAAAAAACATTTATGAATTTGAAATTTTACTCTATTCTATTCTATGACGCAAAAGGCAGAGCTACTACCAACTCCTCTGTAAGGTCTTTCTGCGCTGTATGTCAAACGCCAACATACAATGTACAGATTGGACTGTCAAAGGGTAATGAACTAGTCAGCACATAGAGTCAGCCAGTAGATAAGGGAAAAGTGGTGAATATACCCTAAGGAGGGACAAAGTTATAAGCTGACATAATTATCTTTACTTAGAGCTCTAAGTAGCTACGAGCCCCTCAGATATTAAAAACCTAATTTTGAGAATGATCATCATTTCAAAAGCTACGAATTAATGAGCAAAATAATTCTGTTGGCTTTGATTGAGGATTTTGTTCATAGATTAACTCTACCTACTTAACTCTATGGTTACTTGTGTGTGGTGTAAAATGAATGATGCTTTATCGACCTACACTCGCTTCTATGACAAGATTAAAATCGCACGAAATCGTTATTGGTTAAATATAAACAAATTTTCACCCTAAACGGGAAATTTACCATGATGTGAAATTTACTTCTTCTCGATATTTCGGCACGATATTTTCAAAAAAGTATATAAGTAGTGTATTAGTTATGTGGTTCCCATAACATAAACTTTGCTTACTTTGGGGCCAGATGATGATGTGAAACGTCCGGTATTATTTATTATATTATAATTTTAAATGGCGGATAAAATCATGTTTTCACACTCGTACAATATTGCTTTTAGGGCATGACTGAAACAACCATTTAAGATTAGTATCTTTATTGAAAGAAACAGATTAAATTGACTTATAGTCGACTTGTTTTCTTGGCTTCTCTAGGGGGAGACAAACTGCTAGTGGGATGGGATATACATTTTCCGTAATTTAATAAGTGTAATTTGGTCCCTAGAATAAAACATAATTTTAATTTGTCATTTGGTAAATTATTTATTGTATTTTTATATCCCCAATATGTACGATTTTAATCTTGTTATTAAAGTGAGTTCGCACATAATTTCGCGTCTAAGACTTAAAACGATTCTCATTATCCGACCCAGACACAGGTTTGTACAAGATCATTAGATTTTTAGTGCTTTTTGCCCTCCACTTTCAATGTGTTTTATCAGGCTTCTAATCTTTGAAGAGCCCTGAACATTGTTAGAGCAGATTGGAGATATCACTAATTACTTTTCATTTATTCCCGTTAACGTTTCAACTTTCAACGGATCGTGCACAATGAACATATTATTTTCAGAAAGAAAGCTTAGCACCAAGTGTCTGAAGATAATGTTTGAATGATCGACATAGAAGTCTCAGAATCGAACTTATGTCACGAATAATTATGATAACTGAAGTTTTTTTGTTTGAAAGGGTATACAGGTATACAGGTATACAGGTGGTCCCATATAAATTTTATCAAAATCGGTCGAGCTGAAAAATCAACGAAAATCTAAAAATTGTATACATCGATGATGTTTTCATGTACTTCGACAGCGAGCTGTCTCATTGGAGCGGTGCGTTTATTTGGCCTACCCATATCTTCTTATTTTACATAGTATAAAACAAAGTCGCCTCCCGCTGTCTGTCTGTCCCGATGTATGCTTCGATCTTTAAAACTATGCAACGGATTTTGATGCGGTTTTTTTTATTAGATAGAGTAATTCAAGAGGAAGGTTTATATGTATAAGACATGCATAATATAGTAGAGAAACACTAATAATTTCAGAGGTTTCTAATGTGATGTCGTAAATAAACTATTTTTTTGCGCTTACATTGCAAACACTGGCTGAACCCTACAAGATAGATCAAAATAATGTACTACAGTATTGTTGTTTTGTAAGGTCTACAAAAAAGTCCGCAATGGTATATGTCTATCTCTTAGTCTATGTTATTCTCTTAGATAACGTTGTATATAAAGACATTCTGTAGTATACTTAGTATCAGCATTGCACCCGTGCGAAGCCGGGGCGGGTCGCTAGTTATATATATACAAAATATATCTACTTTCCACTAAAAATTTATTATAGGCTCAAATTTCATTCAATGAAGTCTGTTTCTTTTTAGTTTTTAAAACGTAATCATTGAATTGGGGTTAGGTTAAGACAAACCGTCACGCTGACCTAGCGTGTAAGTCGATTCAGAATGGTTCGTGTAATTTTATTTATTAACAAATATTTTTATTTAAATTTAGAAGTCTCCGGATCAAAGCACTAAGAGCCTATTGGGCCTGGGTGTTAATATGTGTGTATTAACAAATAAAACGAAAGTATATAAGAAGTACATACATATGCCAGACGTGGTACCCAAAACACTGCTTACTGTGATATATCGGGCATTATTATTATTTATTATTTATATGTTGATGACAAAGAAAGCTGCGGGAGGTTATGTATTGATATAACGAAATAGAAATCTCTAGATCCCATTTTACGACCACTCTTTGTATGCTGCTCCACGATACAGATAATAAAAATGGTCTAGGGCTTCTATAGCGATCATTTCGCTCTGTTATTGACAATAACGAACACCCTGTACTGTCTGTCTGTAGGAGTATATCCTATATCAGGTACAGTCAATAAAATACCGCTTTTAGATAGTTTACGGGCTGGCGTTTATAGTATTTGATATAAATTTCACGGTACCTTCACGCGCGTACCTTATAAAAAGAGTCTTGACATAAATAAATAAATACTGAACATATCACTTGTTATGGGAACCACGTGATTGATATACTTCTTATATACTTTTTTTTTTTGTAAATACGTACATATTAAACAAAGAAAAAACGGCAGGAATAGAACCTTCTGCGTCACAGGCCGACCTTTATCCACTGCGCCAAAGAGGTCGTTAAACAGATAGGCAGAAAGATAGACGCAAAACAAAGTGTTCCTTCTAAGGTTTGCTTTTATCCTTTTGAGGTATGGAACCCTAAAAAGAAAAAAATATAAGTTTCTGTCACCTTGTTGTCACTTACTCCTGTAGTTAGCGCCCACATTCCGCAGAACGCAAACCGTTCGAACAAGCCGTAACAATGAAAAACCATTACTCTTTTCTTAGAGAATGAACCTGCAAAGAATTTCTTATTTCCTAGAAGATTACCTGCGGCAAGGCACTTAGTAGCAAGAACAACACAATAATGAGGAAAATTCAATTTTTCTTGTCAAGAACAAGTGAGAAATAAAATGAGTTAACTTTTTCTAGTTTTCCATTTCCATTTCCACTAGACAGTTTTCCAGGAAATGGAGGAAATAGAGTGAAATTACACTTTTGAATGCTCGATTTATAATTGAATCACCACTTTGTACTAAGCTAAAGATAAGCTCACGCGGGCGATTAAATGTGGAATGGAATGGAATTTTAATCCTAAAACAATATATGACGTCACGACAACATCAAGCAATTAACGACCAAGAAAACATGTAGCAATTGTATAGAGGTACTGTTACAGTTGCTGAAAAATTCTTACTCATAAAAATTATTGTGTAAACGGACCACGATCAAGTTTTCAAGACTGGCTTTATGCATAAGCTTTATGCATACATACACTATCGTATAATACCATAGTTTCATGGCCATAAAATATGCTTTGTCCTTTGACTTTTTTGTCGTTTATTTGGCTATGACTGGGGTCCGCGGTAATTTTGAACGTCTGAACCAAAGATAAATGAAAGTCAAAACGTTATTTTTAGCATGTTTTGTATCGCTCTAATGACTATAACGGAAACGATGAAGCTCTAATTTGGACTATACGTTGATCAAACGTTGCGGGATCGCGTTATTTTTGACAGGGCTTTCAAACGAACATTTTTGATTTAGTACATCCTAATAGTCTGTGCATAGAGTAATACTAGCTAGTTCTATATATACATTTATTCGATTGGTAAAATCAACGATTAAGTCGTTCAGGAAGAATAGCGCGTTACCATTTTGACATTCAGATTAGCCATATCCAAACAATTGCCAAAACCAATCCGTTCAATGGCAATTACGTTGACAAATAGCGCGATCGCCCTACTGGGCTCTTCGTATTAAAAATTCCTGACGTCATCGCAAGCTAAATAAGGCTGTCAAGGTTAAAGTCTCTGTTTTATCACAAAACTTAACAAGCCATCCATTACAAACCACTTATGTTACTGTCTTGAAAAGCGATATCAGAAAATTGTTACAGCCTTCACGGAACACTGCTTCTAGTCTTCCTTTGTATAAAGTCTTGGAAGCTTTCAGAGTTTCCTATTTGCTTTTATATCTTAAACTTTGTATAAATTGCTTTGATGCAAATTTTCTTTTCTTCTTGACATTTCTAAAGCCAAGGTTATATTCTACGCCCTTTACTAGTTATATCTTCTGCATGATAACATTACTAATATTATAAACGGGCTGCGGCCTGTGACTTCACACGCGTTGTACCATAAAAAGTAGCTTATGTCTGTCCCCAAGATCATTCAGCTTTTAAGCCGTGAAAACGTAACATACAGACAGACAGATACACTTTTAAATTTGCAATATGAATTAAGATGTCTAGATGTTTGTTCTCAATCTCACAATTATAACTGAAGCGATTTGATAAAAACTTGTTATACATATCCTAACATCACTACATAGTATAAAACAAAGTCGCTTCCCGCTGTCTGTCTGTCCCTATGTATCCTTAGATCTTTAAAACTACGAAACGGATTTTGATGTTGTTTTTTTAATAGATAGAGTGATTTAAGAGGAAGGTTTATATGTATGATACATGCATAATATAGTAGAGAAACACTGATAATTTTAGAGATTTCTAATATGATGTCTTAAATAAAAAAAATTTTTTGCGCTTACATTGCAAACGCTGGCTGAACCCTACGAGATAATGATAATCAAAAGAGATAATCAAAATAATGTACTACAGTATTGTACATCTTAAAAAGGTCTACAAAAAAGTCCGCGATGGTATATGTCTATCTCTTAGGGATAACCATTCTGTAGTATAATTAGTATCAGCATTGCACCCGTGCGAAGCCGGGGCGGGGCAGGTCGTAAAAATATAAATGTGAAAAGGGGGCCAAGTTCGGTAGAAAATGCGTTCTGGGTCGACGGTGACGTTGATAAAAATGTTAGATTTAAACGGGTGTCACGTTCCATAGCAGTTCCTTAAATTATAGCTTTTGAATGTAAAATGTTATTCGATTTATTTGAAATACAATTTGTATCTTTTAGTGATTTCGTAACTTATAACTGTTTTAATACTTAATCAATAATTACGTGTAACATGATGTACAAGTTTAAATTACTTTGTTAGTTGTTCTTTTTATTTTATACTCAAACTACCTGGGTATTTAGTTAAACATATAACTTGACATGTGGAACTGAGACGTGGTCGCTGACTTATTGGCCTCGTACACAAGCTCAGAGTGGCGCAACGTGCAATGGAGAGAGCTATGTTGAATTGAATAACGTTGTACTTCCTAAAGCTATTATTTAAGGAACTGCTAATTAATTTGACACCCGTTCTACCTTTATGCCAAATTTCAATTTTCTAAGTCATTTAGAAGTGGTCTTGAAAATTGCTGAGTAAGTGAGTGAGTGTTCAAAATTGCATTTTTCGGACTATAATAATAATATAATAATAATGCCGGACATTTCACACAGCATCATCTGGCCCCAAAGTAAGCAAAGCTTGTGTTATGGGTAGGTACCATATGACTGATATACTACTTAGGTATGTATATCCTTTTATTTTGTAAATACATACATATTATACATACAAACACCCAGACCCGAGACAAATACTTGCAGATCATACAAACATTTGTCCCGCGGCGGGAATCGAACCCACAACCTTTTGCGCCTCAGCCGGACCTCAGCCCACTGCGCCTCAGAGGTCGTCAGAGGTATAACTGAGGACCTTTAATAGCTACTCTAATAAAATTACGGATTCTAAGGGGGTCTTATTAAACAAAGCAAATATCAAGTATGTCTCTAGTTTTTGAGTTATAGGGGTGTCAAAATGGTAGTTCGAAATGGTTCTTGTAAATATACACACTGCCGATGCGTCCCTCGTTTCTTTTACGAACTTAGCTGAAGCACTGCCACGTGTCTAGTTAAGATGTACAAATGGATTAACATAGGCACAGAATAATTATTAACTCAGAAGGAAATGTATAATATTAACAAAAAAAAGTGTTTAAGTAATATATCAGTCATGTGGTATCCATAACACAAGCTCTGCTTACTATAGGGTCAAATTATTCTATGTGAAAAATGAATGGCATTATTATTATTATTATAAATAGCGACTCTTGTAACAACGCAACAAAGTGCAATTCAGCTTACACAAGCGCTTAGTGCTTAACATTATATATAGCTACATTGTGCCTCTCTTTTGCGTAACTCGTCTAGTCTGGTGCGGCACTCTCTACTAATTTGCCCACCAAGGTGGGCTTGCTAATGTACTTGTAGCTTTGTACCTAGCTCCGTATCTAGCACAGATCGCGTGGTTTAATACGAGTATAGGTTTTTTTATCTGAGGCCACGGGCAGTATCTAGTGCTAAATACAGTTGTAGAAGTAGGTAGGTGAGTATAGCTGAGCAGAGGCTGTTTAAAAAAAGTAAAAAGAACCTTCAGCTATCGTTATAAATTCACCAAAACAGTAATTAAAACGTTCTATTACAACGTTAATTTCTATCCAGCGTCGTTAGACTTGTTAATTCACCCAGCCTCGGACCGAGGATTTACGAGCGGTACAGAACAAACCGCAACCCTCGCAGGGTTTAAACTGCGAGTAAGCTGAAACTTAAACCTAATGAGGTGAAGCTAGATGACGGAGACTTTGACATTTAAGGCTACTACAACCTCGCATGGCCAAACATTTGTTAACTCTTTTAACTTGGCCAATTCTATGCCGTTAATAGACCGCCCAAAAGCTTCCTTCATGGCCTTAAAACATTTTGAAATACCGCTTCTTCTTCTTCTTCGTTAATGGCATGTGTCATATGATGTCAATTTTACCAATGTCAAGTGTTTAGATTGTTTATAGTAAGACGTCATGTCGTATGTTGTCGTTCGTTGTTTCTTATTTTATAAAAATTGGTCTTTATAAAACTAGTGGCTCTGTGAGCTGTAGGCTTTGTGAACATTTTTCGAAATTATTGAAATATAACTTTTTTAAGTTTTCTTCTTCTCTTCTATCTTCGCCATTTTGAAAAAATTTCAAAAACTGAATCGACATAATTCTATCTAGTAATAGAACCTGCTCACAAAATTTCACGAAAATCGATTGAGAAATGGGACCTGAAAAGGAGAACATCCGGGCAGACGCCGGACATACGACACTCGCTTCGCACGGTCAATAATTATACGGATTATTTTTGCTCGAATCCCAAAGAGACACAAAACTTTATTTCAATTATTCACACCCGAGTCAACAGCTTTAGCTTTATTTGAATAAAATCACCGAAAAATGACTTGGGAAAAATAAATAACGTGTTTACTCCGCAAAACGGCAAAAAATAATCCGAATTACCGGTTCAAACAGCGCCGAATGCGTTTAAATGTAAATGTCACTGCTGTCAACCTACCCAGAGTATGTCTATTACGGATTTTGATAGTCTACGAAAACTATATTAAATTTCGTTCTGTAACGCCCCTATTGAAAACATCGAAGGTAATAAACAGCAGTAACTACGGAGTTATTTGTCCCATTTTTTTGGATTTTAGTTCAAGCTAGTCCATGATCGACATCGTGTAAACTTCGAAAACGTTGATTCGTACTACCGATATCCACAAAACTATTATAGTCGATTTTTGAACCCGTACTGTGCACAACCACGAGCTACTAGCAACCTATAGAATATAAGAAGATATAGAATCACCCAGACCCAAGACAAATTTTCAGATCATACAAACATTTGTCCCGCAGCGGGAAACCTGCGTCTCAGCCAAGCCTTTGTCCACTGCGCCACATAAGTCGTTGAATTATGTAATATAAATGAATTCAAAGCAACTCTAATAAATTAATACACGATACATTTTCCTTCAACGGTCGAGTATTGTTTCCAGGATATATACACAATATCACAAAAGCACCCATCTATTTACCTAATTTAGATATATCGGACTTCGTTGGGCTGTAAGGAATCTTCCTAAAGATGGTATTAGTTGACAGACTGGATCAGTTGGTTTATTTTAATTTAAAAACACAATTAATCGTGTTAAGAACAATAGGGTTCTGAAGTCCACAAGGAACCTTAATAGTTCATGTCCGTCTATCTGTCTGTCTGTCTATCTGGCCCTAATCAGAGCTCTTCCTCTTAGACTATACATTTAAACGTGATGCAATTTTAAACGGTATTGATTGGCTCTTACAAAGTGATTAAATAAAAACATTAATGATATTTAGGGATAATCTCTCCTGCATGTTAAGTGGGGCTTTTTTTAATGTTACTACCTCATAATGTTACATATCATTACACAGGTATTTTATACAGATTGCTTGAAAAGTTTCTCGCTATAGATTTAGATTTTCGATCTGTCGGCAAGGTCGAGAGGTTAGTGTGGGTACCTGGGAAGGCCTGTGCTACCAAACAGTATCCCAGGCAGAGTGACGTCAGTGGAGAGGAAACAACTTCACCCACCTCAGCTTGTTGGAGTGGATCCATGATCGAAAGTTTTCAATTACAAGTTGCTCTGGAACTTTACTGACACCACCTAAATCATCTTAAACAGATGAACGAAGGCCAATGATGATGATTTCGGAAGACTTAACACAATTTAAATATTTTATTTATATATTGTATAAACTCGCCCATCGGAGGGATGAGTGCTAACAAATTGGTGGACCTTATGAGATGTACTCACACGCTATTGATTTTACTCTAAACTCGTATACAAGCTACACAAACGACTCTCCATAACAATCTTTCATTTTAACCGACTTCAAGAAAGGAGAAGGCTCTCAATTCGTCGTTTTTTTATGTATGTTTACCGATTACTCAAAGACGTCTGTACCGATTTGGAATATTTTTTTTTGTTTTGAAGGACATAATTCCCAGGTCCCATTAAAATTTTATCAAAATCGGTCGAGTGGTTTTTTTTTTAATTCTATACATACATCGATGATATTGTCACTTACTCAATATTGTGAACATATTATGTATGTTCACCGATTACCTACTCGAAAAGGTCTGAGCCGATTTGAAAAAATCTTTTTTTGTTTGAAAGGGTATACTTCACAGGTCCCATTAAAATTTTATCAAAATCGGTCGAGTTGAAAAAACAAAAGAAAACCTAAAAATTGTATACATCGATGATATTTTTAACCGACTTTATCAAAAAGGAGGAGGTTCTCAATTCGTCGGAATCGTAATTATCGTGTACATCGGATACCTCGCTGTCTTATTGGAGCAGTGCGTTTATTTGGCCTACCCATATTCTATATAAACAAAATACATCTACTTTCCACTAAAAATGTAGGTATTATAGGCTCAAATTTCATTCAATGAAGTCGGTTTATTTTTAGTTTATAAAACGTAATTATTATATTCAATGACATCGGTTTTCTTTTTAGTTTTTAAAACGTAATTATTGCTGATGGTTTCGACAGATCAGCAGCGACGCAGTTATTTTGTACCACACAAATAGACGACTTGCTATATCTTCTCCGTTTGTATATGCATGAGTTACAAATAAGTTAGTGTCTATGTCTATGAATACAACGTATGGAATTGATTGGCTATCCATCCTTCCTTCGTTAACCTATTTCATATGGGATTTAAAATGAGTATTATGACAGCTTTTTCCAACCCGGGAATAACCACGAGTCGATCAAATATTGATCTTATTACTCCGAGGAGTCTGTCAATATTGGTTGTGCTTGCCTATTATTGGAAACGAGGGTATTCTCAAATCCAAACAGTTTACCTACCGCCCGTGTATCATATTTTGTGGCTATTTATTTATGAACTAGAAATGCTGTCTTCAAACTTAGTAAATATGCTTCATAATGATAGATATTTATCTAAACCATTTCAATGCCAGGATTTTGAGTCTTTCATCAAATAACGTAGACTTCTGTTTCTCCGATCACATTCTGGCGCACGTTTTTTTTTGAAACTCAAAACCCTCTTAAGTTTATCAGGGTGAATATGTTATTGTTAAAATGTTTGTGTGCATGTTTTTGCTTGTTTGTTTGTGGTTTAATCCTGCAAGGGTAGATTTAGATAAAACTTTGGTATATATTTATATAGTCGGTGACCTGGGAGCGCATATAGGCTAATATTTATATAGGTACGAGTACCGTGCTTGCAAAACCTCGGAAGGAGTAATAAATTCATAAATTTCCTAATACTAGTGGTCGCTCACTGGTCGAAATTCGACCATAGTTAATTAATAATTAATGTATTTTTTATGCATAATTAAAAATAAATATTAGCATTCTGTACTCCTCTATATAAACTACTAGCGACGCGCCCCGGCTTCGCACGGGTGCAATGCTGATACTAATTATACTATAGAAGGGTTATCCCTAAGAGATAGCCATATACCATCGCGGACTTTTTTGTAGTACTTTTGAGGGTGTACAATACTGTAGTAGGTACATTATTTTGATCTATCTCGTAGGGTTCAGCCAGCGTTTGCAATGTAAGCGCAAAAAAGTGTTTATTTACGACATTACATTAGAAACATCCACAATATTATGCATGTATTATACATATAAACCTTCCTCTTGAATCACTTTATCTATTAAAAAAAACCGCATTGAAATCAGTTGCGTAGTTTTAAAGATCTAAGCATACATAGGGACAGACAGACAGCGGGAAGCGACTTTGTTTTATACTATGTAAAGATAAGTGTGCGAAATTTCATGCTCCTCCGTCCGTGCAATTTTCGTAAAAAGGGGTACAAAGTTTTTGCTTTTCGTATTTATATATAGATTAAATAAATAGTCCGTGTTCTTAACATCTGGAGAGGCTTTGATCTTTTTGCCTGTATTTTGCACATTAACACATTATATCACACGCATAGCTCATTGGCCCAACTTTGTTGACGAACAGTAATGAGCTTGGAACCGCCATTTCTCTAACAAAAAGAAATGAAGCTTACTTTTACTGTTCCTTATTTGTAGTAAACACGTTGTTGTCCAGGAATTTATAGGGATCGACCCTCACAAATAAAGACTGGTACCTAATTTGGGGCGAAAGAGGACTTAATCCAAAGTGCGTGCTCACATGTTACATTACACCCTCTTCCTTGTTAGGTACGAGAATGAACGTACTTTCAATATGTTTTGGCATTTTCTTGTGTTCTACTTGGCAAAGGTTTATGGGGTTTAGTTTTAGTTAAATACAATTTCAACTCAAAAATACTTTTAAAACATTATTTTATTTTCAAAAACGAATAACATTTCATTTCAAAATAATGTATTTTAGGAGGTACATGAAACTTACGTAATTAAAAAAAAAGACAAGAGGTGTCTTGGGATACCCGGTAGGAAGTAGTTGAAAATCAAAAAATGGTTAGGGACGGACAGACACACAAACGAGATACTTTGCGGGTTCGATTCCTGCTGTGGGACCAATGTTTGTATGATATGAAAGTATTTGTCTCGGGTCTGGGTGGGTTTATTTCTATGTATAATATGTATGTATTTAAAAAAAAAAAGTATATAAGTACCTGGTATAATCAGCCATGTTGAACACATAACACAATCTTTGCTTACTACATGGTCTCCATGACGCTGTGTATAATGTCTGGCATTATTTATTTATTTATATCTTAACCTAGTTACAACTAAAACCAATCAGTCAAACATTCCAATAATTGTTTACATTTATAATATATTTATTATAATATTAGTAAGTACCTAATACAGCAACAAATAGATAAGTATCCGAGCATCCGTACATTTTTTTACATTTATAATATAAGTAAGTGCTTAGGGTTTTCTAGTATCGATAATCTGTAAAAATTTTGTAATTACTTTGTAATTATTTTTTATTAATCTGTAATTATCTGTGATAAAAAACAGGAGAGGGCACTCTTACTTTTTATCTTGATATAGAAAAAATTAGATGACTATTGGCTTTAGTTACCCTGAATAAATTGAATATTTTGTATATTGTGTGTTACTAAAGAATCCCAATCACAAATTAACAAATTACAAAATAGGTTCTACGGTGAATGTACCTACCTGCCCTGTAGGCATGTGTTTCCGGGGGCGGGTCTTGAGTGTAGCCGATAATAAATAAATAAATAAATAATGCCGAATATTTCACACAGCATCATCTGGTCCCAAAGTAAGCAGAGCTTGTGTTATGGGTACCACATGACTGATATATACTACTTATATTTTTATTGTAAATACATACATATTATACATAGAAATACCCAGACCCGAGACAAACACTTGCAGATCATACAAACATTTATCCCGCGACGAGAATCGAACCCGCAACCATCTGCGTCTCGGCC
This sequence comes from Lampropteryx suffumata, assembly GCA_948098915.1. Taxonomy (NCBI): domain Eukaryota; kingdom Metazoa; phylum Arthropoda; class Insecta; order Lepidoptera; family Geometridae; genus Lampropteryx; species Lampropteryx suffumata. The sequence goes on from OX402545.1 coordinate 3,344,788, forward strand.
AAACAAATAATGATGATATGCTAAACGCTATTTACTCGCGTACGCGTAAAAACTGTGTCAAAACAAATATTTTACTGTACTCTGAAGTTCGATTTTTTAATTTAGTTTTATGTTATAATGTACTCAGACTCAAGCATCTCAAGTCTATCCCAATAATAAGTTTCTATTATAATCTAGAATCTCATCACCATCAACAAAGCTTAGACTGACTGCGAATACCTACAATGACCTTTTGTTACCGGATTATTAACACAGACACCTGACACTCATCTAACTAGATACGCTTATTGAGGTATTTGCAATCTGTATACTATTTCATCTGCTTAGGTACTTTGATATTTTAAAATCGCTCGAAATCAGAAATAACGCCGGACATTTCACACAGCATCATCTGGCCCAAAAATAAGCCGAGCTTGTGTTATGGGTACCACATGACTGATATACAACTTATGTACTTTTTGACGTGATAACGTCTTATAAATCGATGAACGCCGGCCGGCTGTACGCACGAAAAATTGTCACGTTCCGCCTGAGATGCGCGTGCAAGCGCGAGCGCGAAACAAGCGATAGAGAGGCACGATCAGCCTAAGCGTTCGGCTTGTGACGCATCTTAATAGGTTAAAAGGATGCAACTTTCATCAATGTTTCTTATGACGTTATCACGTAAAATGGTCGCCCGTAAACTTTACAGACAACCGTTTTTTGTAAGACCTGTTGTATTGTATGGATCTGATTGTTGGGCAACAAAAGGGACGGATGAACAAAAGGTGCACGCGGCTGAGATGCGAATGCTGAGATGGATGTGTGGAGTGACGCGAATGGACAGAGTAAGGAATGAGTACATAAAAGGAAGTGTGAAAGTGGCGCCAGTGAATGAAAAGATGAGGAGCAACAGGCTAGCATGGTATGGGCATGTAATGAAGGGAAGAACGGCATGTAACTAGGAGAGTGCTTGGTATGAATGTTGATGGATTTACGAGTAGAGGTAGGCCAAAGAAAAGATGGATGGATTGTGTGAAGGATGACATGAGTAAGAAAGGAGTGAGTGTTGAGATGACGGCTGATAGAGGAGAATGGAAGAAGAACACATGTTGTGCCGACCCCACATAATGTGGGAAAAGGACAGGAAGATGATGATGACTTAGAAACACCCAGACCTAAGACAAATACTTGCAGATCATACCAACATTTGTCCCGCGGCGGGAATTGATCCCACATATATCTGCGTCTCAGCCGGACATTGGCCACAGAATTCGTCAAATCACCAAATCGCTAACATTTTACTAATATAGATAAATTTATTTCAAACTAAGTTTGCAAGTTGGGTGCTTTTATATCGTAGCTTGTGTCGTAGGAACTAGATGACTGATATAATACTTGAAACAATAATGTTTGTATATATCTAAACATAAAAGCTTTGTCGCATCTGTTCGGTTAGGTAAAAAGACAAGCGGTAAAGTTCTATATTGTTCCCGAACCTGCCTAACTTCGTGTCGATAGAGAAGTTGGGACTTTTGTCTGGGCATTAGGGATCCCAAAACATTTTAAGAATTCGAAACATTATACTTCAAGAGTTTTGTTTTCATTTGGTGCGGAGATAAAGGTTTTTCATGTCACTGGAAATTCTCGTGAATTTTTTTAGATTTGTTTTGAAGTAGGTACGATTACGTTGGGACACCCATCGCTGCTTTATAATATAACTCGTTTTAAAATCTAAAAAGAAAACCGACTTCATTTATATAAATATACGAAATTTTGTTTACTTGCATGACATATTTCTCCCAACTATTTTGATTTGAAAACCAAGCTACTGAACCGATTTTGATGATATTGGTATGGGACCAATAAGACAGTATATTCTTTCACATGAAAAAATTGTAAATTAAAAAAAAAACTACTGAATTGAGAACTCCCTCCTTTTTTTGAAGTCGGTTAAAAACGGTATACCTATTACTATAGGGCATTTATTTACTGAAATGGACAGAAATTGTAAAACCTGTAGAGTTACGTTTATGCCAACAAGACGAAATTTCACAGTACATAAGTTAGTAGTTGGTAGTTAGTAGTATAAGTTTTATCATTAATTATTACAAAAGTAAAGTATGATATTTAATTTGTTATTAGTTAACGCATCATCATCATCATCATCATCATCATCATCATCATCATCATCATCATCATCATCATCATCATCATCATCATCATCATCATCATCATCATCATCATCATCAGCCCATAGCAGTTCACTGCTGGACATAGGCCTCCCCTAATGAGCGCCATTGCGCCCTGTCTTCAGTTCGCAACTAACGCATGTTCTAGTATAAATTTTACTTACTTAATAATATTAATGTCGTAAAGAGAAATTTACAGCTAATTCTGAACGCTTTTAGTAGTTTTATGGTTTTGAATGGGATTTTGTAAATATCCCATACATATTTCTATATTCTGAGGCCGGTTTAAAATCAACCTTTTTATAAGAGATGTTATTGTATATTATAAACGCGAAAGTTTGTATGTATGGATGGATGGATGGATGGATGTTTGTTACTCTTTCACGCTAAAACTACTGAATGGATTTTAATGAAACTGTACAATAATATAGCTTATACATCAGAATAACACATAGGCTATAATTTATAAAGATATTTTGTGAATTGTCCAAAATATGACGATAAGTAAGTAGGAGCAAATCTACCATCTGCGAGCTATTCTGGCGTGCGCTGCCAAAATCTCTAGATTTACACATATGTAATGTATGATGAAAATGTTTATTTTAAATAGTCCTACAAAAAAACCCCGCCACAGTATATATCTATTTCTTATGTTTAAGCCATTATAGCCAAAATAGTGAACCATAACTACAATAAAAATTTGGTAGTAATAAATTGAGTCCTAAATGAAAATATATACTTTTATCGCTTCTGGTATATAAAGTAAATAAAATATGTCTTTCACGCTACATCATTTGGACAAATATTTTAATAGTTCCAACCAATGAGGTTTAACTAATATCATTTAGTTTATATATAATATCATTGGTTCCGACGATGACAAACCGAATGCGCGATACTACGGTGCGGTCCAGCGGCACGGCGTCGCGGGCGGGCGAACGGGGCGGCGCAGTGGGGCGGGCGGTTATAGGAGCATACTGCAGTAGCTACCTATAGGCCTATGATTAGGGCTCTGCAATGCTTAATTACCGTATTTCTTATGTTGACAATATTGTTACGTTATTATAGAGCGACTGTAACATCTCAATATTGTCAGGCTGTTATATTTTTCAAATGCGACGCAAAGAATATTTATGTGATAATTTTAATGTCATAATGTTAGTTATTTTCTACGCCACGCTAATATAAGCTACTCGAAATACTAATCCTGCGCAGACGAAGTCGCGGGCACCAGCCAGTTGTATATATTTCATTTCGGTTGCTTAGTATAGTAGTTTGAAATTCATGAGCTTGAAAAAGTACCGTCGCGCATTTTATTAAATACTTGCTCCAGGATTTTGCCTTCATATAAAAAGATAAGAAAATATTGCGAAAAACGAGGCCGCTATGAAATATACCAATAACTATTCTACACCATACAGTAAGTCAAAAATATCGTTTCAGTTTCTCTGAACAAGGACGCCTAAGATGGCCATTTAAAAAAATGTACCTGGATAAAATAAAAATAAAAAAACGCGGATAAAACGACGTTTTCTAAAGATGAAACCTAGCTAGATCGATTTATCGCCTCCGAAACCCCCTGCATACTAAATTTCACGAAAATCGTTAAAGCCGTTTCCGAGATTCATATTATATATATATACATAGGTTCAAAATAATATACAATAATATAAAGCTCAACTGTTTCACGTGTATTTTACATTATTGTATATTATTTTGTACATTTCTATAATTATTTCTATAAATAAAATATTATATATCTAAAAAAATAAAATACATAGGTACATATGTATATAAAAGAATTGCGCGTTTAAAGGTATTAGATTAGATTAAAAAGATTACGGTCGTTATGTAATCTATCTAATTTCTCCTTGTTGCAATGGATCAAATAACATGTTATATTTTGAAGTGATAACTTCTTATTAGAGGGTAAACCGCTTCGTTACGTAACGCGTTACGGCGCCAATCTGCCTGGCGTCCCTTTCTCTCACGCATACGGCAGCTGTGAGCAGGCTCCTCCTCTCTTACTCTAACCCACATCGCTAGTTAGATTAGTTTAAGTTATCACTTCTGTCGGGTGTCCCGAGACGCATTTTTTTTTTTATTAAGATTTAACATCGATCCTTCTTATTGCATTACCATTTAACTAATAAGACTATTTGGATACTAGTATCATGTAGCGACAGAGTTTTGACTGTGTTTAAGTGGCTTTAGGCAACTGCAATTTAAAAACGTTAAACCTTATTTCATTATAAAATTATAGAATTAATAATAAATTTTAAAACAATTTGAACGAGGAGAAAATATTTAAAATACATTCCATATCTATATACTTACATATTTAAAAATTAATCCCTATTTCATTTGGTCATGTCATCACGCGGGACCGATTTTGCTAATTCCTGTTTTGTTGTGTTTGTCAGGAGAAGGTAAAGAAAAAAAATAGAAAGTTTCATGGAAAATTAGTAAATTTACGAAAACTTTATGACGATATTAACTTTTGTAGTGTAAGTAACCTTAGCGCTTTTGACAAAATCTACTTTTTCTAATGTAACCTTATGGCGTTTGACATAACTGTCAATCGTTTGACAGTTTGACAGTTGACAGGACGTCTGTAGGGACAGCTAGTTTTTTATAATTATTATTCCTTCACTTAAAGATCAGATATCCACTAAATAGCGGTAAAAAAAGAATTTCGTACCATTGGGAACGGTCTTTACCTTTCTTAACCAACTAACCCATGTACAATTATTTACCTACGTCTTTTTCCACAAGCCTAAGTAACCTGCTTTTCTAAAAGATAAGAACAAAGCTCTATTGGGTTAAATAATTTTAACCTATACAAATATTAGAAACCTCATTCAACCCGCTTCATCCCTCGGGTTTATTTGGGACGTAAGACAACAGGGGTTAACGCATTACGAAGAAATGGTGTATTAATAGTTTGAATTAAAACAATGTAAGTATGTTTTATCAAGTTTCTCTAAATTTTAGGTAACCATTATTGTTATTGTTTTTATGTATATATTTTTGGAACGAAGTTCCTTATCGCACGGTACGGACTTGGCGGGGGCTAGAAGAAAAAAAGTGTAAGATTTTTCCGTCACGAATTTGCGTCACGACTCTTTCTTTAGTGTAGACGGTTATCCATAGGGTGACACGAATGCAATTATTAGATCGAAACAAATGAATTAGATGAATTGAATGATGTAAGTACTTACACTAAAATTTTTATTTTCACAACTGGAAAAAATATATTAATAGCGAAATTTCCTACCATTCCTACTACTATAGAATCATTGCTTGCTCTCAGACGCTAGTAATCCATTCATTTGTATTTGTTAATCAATAATATAATAAGTTTATCATTAATAATATACTACGATATGAACTTCGTTCTAACCGAGTGTCCACAACACTCACGCATTTTTTTTAGTCTGTCGTCCACATCAAAACTGTTAAATTTATAATCCTCTTCATCCTCTCTATCTATCAGTGGAAACTTGTAATTGCCCATCAGCGTACATGTATCTGCTTATTACATCTAGTTTAATATTCTTAACATTCGAAAATAAAATAAAATAAATAATGTGCGCAATGCCAGAGCTTAAAATGGTAAGGAAAAACATGTGAGGAAACCGAAAAACCCGAGAATTACGCTCGAGCTCGAGTCTTGGCGCGAACTTTTTACACGAGCTGTCCAAATTAAGGAGTGTAATGTTCTTTTGTCAATCACAGCATAAAGGCGTGTTGAAATATAAATTCAAATTCCAAGCGAGATATTATTGGTATGGAAGCTCTGTGCAGTCATTTCTGTCGCTGGCTGAGCGAAACGAAATGAGCGCTGGCTGTATATGCCTACGAGTCTGTATACGACCATGAAAGTACGAACCCTTAGCATCAGTTTCTGGAATTTTGAATTGTTGCACATTGCGAGACCGTCGTAAATTATTAAATTTTGTCAAATTATGCCGATGTTTTTGAATCTGTAGCACTTCCCTGTCCAAAGGTATCATCAAACACATTATTCCACGAAAAGCAATGTTCGTCTAGATTAGTTTATCGTATCAGTATAATCACCATCATCATCATCATCACCATCATCATCATCATCATCATCATCATCATCATCATCATCATCATCACTATCACTAGGTATCACTGTGGGCTGATCTGAACCTTGTAACAGGCTTACCAATTGCATACCTTCGCATATTACGCTAGACGTCTATGTTGCTAAATATAGATATTTTGTTTCTTTTTACATACTTTTAAACGTTATATTTAATTAAAGATATTTATGTACAGAATAATTAAAAAATAATATAAAATACATGTGAAACAGTTGAGCTCAATTGATCCAGATCACTGCCGAAGGACAGGGTTCCCGCAAGACACAATTATCAAAATTGATATAAATTTTCATATATATTATTAATATCACATATATATTAAAATTGTCAAATTGAAACTGGGGCAGTCGTTGCTATCGATGTTGAAAGCGTCAGTAACTAGTGCCAACTAGATCTGAAATGAACACATAGTTGTCGAGATGGTCGAGAGTTGAATTGCTCTGCGCGACGCACCCCGGCCCGGCACAAGAGAATGAATGCGACCAACCATTATGCATGGACTGGGAGCATTTTTTAACTTACCTACCTACCACCATCCTAGGTAGGATAGGCTGTTTTAGGGTACCAAAGTACAACATGGAACCTTTAGGGTGATAGGATTGATTCAGAGCTTCAGAGGGAGAAAATACGCTTCCGTTTGTCCAAGTTCAGTGTGATTTGTCATATAGAAGAGCTTATCGTATATTTTCGCATCTAAATTTTATAAGTTTCGTCATATCTGTCTGTCTGTCTAAAGAGCCCTTGCTTGCAGATTATTAGTCTTATCTTTAAAAAAATGGCGCTGTAATTCACATTCATTTATTTATTGTGGAACAAAGGTAAATTGCAGGTTTTATTTATTAACTAAGTTCGCTATGCTACTGTAGTACTCGCTGGTACAGGGAGATGTAAATAGGTACCTATATTGGCTAGTGTGGCCTGTGGCTCTCACGTGACTGTCCCCCCCGCTACCCGCGAACCCGAGAGAACATTATCGCTGATGTAGCTCAATACGCACAAACACTACAGCTACCATTTGGAAAATAGTGTACAATATTTTCTAACCAAGTGAGACATTTGTATATAAACGCTTTGCATAGCTTTTCAACTGCGGGCGGTAGGGAGGTGCATGCGTCTGTATCGTGTCTAACTCATTAGGGTGTTATAGGTATGTATTTTCAAAAAAAAAGTACATAAGTAGTATATCAGTCACGTGGTACCCATAACACAGGGCCAGATGATGCTGTGTGAAATATCCGGGATTATTATTATTATTATTAGGAATAGATTAGCGGAATAGTAGTAAATATTTGTCCACCTGTTTAATGTTTTATTTTAATAAATAAAAATAAACAAAAATATAGTAGAAGAACCGATTTACTTACATTGTTTTTCAAACACCCTCTCGTTTTTATGAATTCAAACTAATTACCTAAAGAAATGTTTGAATATTGAGTGGGACAGTTGATGAAAAAAATAAATTGAATCGGTAGACAATTCACACAGCATCAACTAGTCTAAAACCAAGGAAAGCTACAATAGTAACTATAACTGCTTCTATGTGTGTACATAAGATAATTTGTGATCACGCAAATGTTTGTTCTGGTGGGAAATTGAACCTACAGCTTACTATCAACAGAGATGTGAGGCCAGTATAGATGAAATTCTTCTCCCGCTACAGAGATATGTAATTACCGAAGAAGAATAAAATAATAATCCCATTTCACACAGCATCATCTGGCCCTAAAGTAAGTAGAGCTTGTGTTATGGGTACCACATGACTGATATACTACATAGATACTTTTTTTGAAAGATACCAGACCCGAGACAAATACTTGCAGATCAACAAACATTGGTCCCGGCGGCGGGAAACGCGCCTTAGCCCACGGCGCCAAAGATCGTCAATAATAAAACTGTTTTGGGTTTTATTTTAACCCCATAAAAAATTTTAGCATCATCAGCCTGACTTCACCAACAGACCTTCCTATGTTTGTACTCTCCGCCCCAACCCTAGGGGCCTACTCCTGAAATCGATTAACGATATATCGGATCAATAATCGTGCAAAAGCCTACTCTTAGCAACGTCGTTTCATTCTCATTTTAAGCGATGCAACGACTGACATTTCTTTTGACAATCGATGTGGTCCGACTTAGTCCGTACGTATACGTATGGCCGTACGGACGTAGTCCTTACAACAAGCAAACGATTCACTATCTTGAATTTGAAAACGAAACAGCTGTCAATTCGACTGAATTCGACGTGCATTTCAATGGCTTTATCGTTTTGATATATCGAAGTAAGCTAATCTTGTCCATACACGGCATTGACTTTGATAGTATCGTCTACCCATAACCATTTCTTGGCCACCATTCAGTGATTTCGTACCTCCACCTTTCCTAACCACGCCTCATCATGTGTCTTGCCAGCTTCAGTAGAGTCCCATTATCCGGTTTCCGAAGTCTTTGATCTTAGTGCGTGTTCGGAACTCGATCGATAAATTTCATGGCTGGCTCCATTGCTCTCTGTGCAGCTCGCATGCGATACACATCCTCATGTGTGAGCGTCCATGTCTCAGCTTTGTAAGTTATGGTGGGCAGAATACATTGATTATATAAACGGCCTTCAGACACTATGGATTATTAGCCGATAGCAATATGTTGTCTAGTTTACAGAACGCCGCCCAGCCGTATTCTTATTGATATCTCCTTACCGTAGATGTTGATGCTCTATATCGAATGATATTATATACTAATAATAATTCATAATGTTACGAGCCGGGTACTGATAAATTATGAAACCGCTTGATTTTACCAAATAATAACTTTAATTTCAAAGTTACCACACACAGAACTTAATCCACTGATTCTACTAGTTAACTTTATAATAGAACACAATAGGAGTCACCTACAACACAACTGATAACACTTCAAAACTATCGCACTTGTATCACTTGCTTAGCCGAAAAAAGACTGACTGTGACTGTATCTATTTTTTTCAGCGTTACACGGACTATTGGCGAGCGCAGATGGCGCTCGACCTAGAATATTTCGATTTTTTTGGCAACAAACGCAAGGGCATCACTTAGGTACGAACCTCGGCTTGGGCTGTTGCATGTAGGGACGGCCCAACTAGGGCGGGAACGGAGAGACGTCTTCGACCTCGCCGGCGAGGTCGGTGTATCTGTGGAGTTATTACTCTGTCCGAACTGGATGACTGGGTCGCCGCCTCGTTAGCGGCGGTGATCAGGTCATCGGGATCACCAAGAACGTGTCTTGGTCTACGGAGGGAACGTTTAATCGGTGGATCAATCGGATAATCAGGTATCGTGGAGACGAGTGGGTTCGGATGGTGGGGAGCCGAGTCATAATGCCGCCGAGAGGCGCGCTTCATGAACTCTGCTATAGTTTCGAGATCTAGGTCTCGATGTAGGTCAACGTTTCGCACATACCATGGTGAACCAGTGGCTCTGCGCATGAAACGGTTTTGGACTACCTGAAGGGTCTTAATTGAGTTGGAATGAGCAAACGCTACGGAAGCGTATGTCGTGATGAGTGTGACTGTATCTGCAAACCACCGCCGTATTTATACGAGCGTCGAGTGCGTCGCGCAAAACCGCGACGCAACTCGAACGTTCGAGAACGAACCGGAACGCGTTCAAATGTTCGCTTGCAATAGAGAGATATTGCTATCTCGTTCACTCTTATGCATTCGATACGTGTACTTTGTAGTTTGCATCTACTCCGGTACCAGATGGCGTTGTAGGTGAATATTTAATGCGTCCGCCTGCCAACAGATGGAGCTATGTATCGGGCGCAACAATAATTATAATATAAACTGGATTATATGGGCCCAGGAGCTGGTACCTATCTGCGTATTAGAATTGCCATTCTACGTGGCAATGCTGCCAGTGTCTTGGGAACGCTGCCCTCTGGCAGTGATGTGGATCAGTTGAGCTATCTATAGATCGTTTTAAACGGTCCTTAGATAGCTCAACGGTTTCACATGCATTATATATTATTTTGTACATTTCTGTAATTATAATATTGGTGGACGATTTACCAAACACACGAAGGTCCCTTAACCTGGAGCGCAGAAGCCAGAGCTACTACCAACTGAGCTAGCAGACCAGTCCTAGATGACCTAGTTGAACATTCTGGTCAACTACAAGTATTATTCTATGTCTAATCTTGCCTATAACCTTACTCATGTAATGTTTACTGCAGCAATGAATGTTAAAACCTTCATAAAATATAATGTTTTACGTTTCAAATTCTTTACAAAAACTAATTATGCCGCTACTCCAACTGCCTATTGAAATGGGGTTTAATGGTGGGTAAAGTAGGTGAGGAAGGTAGTAAGATTATAATATAAGCGAGATATAATCACTACATAGTATAAACAAAGTCGCTTCCCGCTGTCTGTCTGTCCCTATGTATGCTTAGATCTTTAAAACTACGCAACGGATTTTAATGCGGTTTTAATTTTAATAGATAGAGTGATTCAAGAGGAAGGTTTATATGTATAATACATGTATAATATAGTAGAGAAACACTGTTAATTTTAGAGGTTTCTGATCACATTAGACATTCTGTAGTATATTTGGTATTAGCATTGTTTTTTAAACTTACGCGATCAGAACACATTATTATAAATACTTACGAGGGTAGTTGCAAAAAATGCTGCCCCCGCTTCGCAGAGGCGGTAGCTCCAGTACTCCAGTCATCCCGTGACCACGACAGAGTGTAAACCTGTCGAAACGTCGGGAAAAATAGGTAAATAAACGCGATAAATACCCGTAAGTATTTATAATAATTAGCATTGTTTCCGTGCGAAGCCGGGGCGGGTCGCTAGTGTAATATAATACCTAGTATAATGTAACCGGGCTTCGCTACGAGCCTCCTATTCATTGTATGAATACGCGCTTTGCTTTGAATGACATTCTGCGAGCTTTTACTTTGTAAGTAGTTAAATGTAATGGTTTACTAGCTAAATTACTTGAAGTTTAATACCTTCATAAAGACAAAACTACCATTTACAGAGGTTACTAGTTAGCTAAATTTGATTATTTGTTTTCAGGTATGAACGATTTCGAGCTTGAACAAATTATGGTAAGATAATTACGTTTTAAAAACTAAAAAGACAACCGACTTCAAGTATAGAATAGCAAAATATCAAAATAAGTGGATGACATATTTTTTTAGTTTTTTTGATTGAAAAACTTGCCTACTGAACGGATTTTGATTCAACTTATATGGAACCAATAGGAACTATATCATTTCCCATGAATTCAGGTTTTTTCAAATCGGTCATAAATGACGGAGTTATGAGGTAACAAACATTTAAAAAAAACAGTGAAATTGAGAACTTCCTCATTTTTTGAAGTAGGTTAAAAAAGAGATAATAGAATTCGAATTAGGGTAAATAAAGTTCTTTTAAATTCCTAGCTCCCTTAACGAACCATCTCAAAAGTTTTGACAGTTGTCTGAAGACCTGACCTGGTGGCCTACCACGACCTGTAGAGAACTATCTCTACAACAAGAGCCCGTCTTGGTGGGTACCAGCACAGTGCCAGAAGTTCTGCCTCAAGCAGTAGTCGGCTAGCATTTAGGTTTCAAGAGCACTAGAACAAGTGAAATTACTGGCCAAACAGACAAACGAAGTTGCGGGTGATATTTCCTTGTATTACTATTATAGTGAGTTTACCTTTTACCATCTGGTGAGGCGTAAGTTACAATGCTGGCTCAGTTGTATCAAATTGTATTAAAAACGAAGGGTATAATTAAACTGGACTAAATAAAAATATATTTAAACTGCATACGTGCATGCTTATACATATATACGTCAAATGTAATCAGTAACTAGGAAACTCAGTAAATGCACGCTACAAAATACTCGCGTAAATTGAAAACGTAGCCCACTTGTGTATGCAAAACGTTGCATTTTATAAGCAGGTAGCTGATATGCCGGCAGTACACTCTGCGAGATATCCCGCACGACTTTCCGTGATATTTTATGTACAGAACATTTTGATAAATACTGGTATTACCCATGTATTATTTTGTAAATGAAGCCACCGACACTGTTTCAATTCATCTTGAGAATCTTCGTCAGGGTAAGTTTATGATCCGGGGCTCGCTCGTTCCCGCTCGCGTTCGCTGTTCGCACATTTTAAATGAAAATCTATGTTCCAGCTAGAGTTTACTAGGAAGGCTTGTGAATGGAAGTTAGTGAGATATGGGATTGATTTTTAGTTTTTTGTTGAAACTATCTTCTTTCAGACTTCTTTACCATAATTATGGTTCTATCATATAAAGGAGGCCATACACGCTAGGTTTTGCATGATGGTTTTAGCCGTGCATGCATAACCGACAGGCAAGCCCTAGCGTGTATGTGATTAAACTGTACAGTTATCGGTGCATGTACATGCAACCGAGCAAATATCAAAATTGATATTTTATGCCGCTCGGTTATGTTTGCGCGCGAGCATAACGGAGCGTGTGTGGCGTCCGGCGAGCTTGCCTGCCACAGTTCTCAGTTTTTAATTGTTTGTGACGGCGGAAGGTCGCGCGCGCTCATCCTCGCGAAAATGGCGAGCCGCAAGCGCAATGCCACATTAGAAGAATTCATTGAAATTTATAAGTCGGAACCTTGTCTTTGGCGCGTAAAGTGCAAAGAATATCACGACAGAGACAAACGATCGACAGCATACGAGAAATTGATAACTAAGCTCAAGGAATTGGAGCCAACTGCTACAAAAGATGATGTGATTAAAAAAATTAATACGTTACGCAGTAACGTTAGACGAGAGAAAAAAAAATACGATGAATCTGTGAAGTCTGGAGCATCATCTGATGACATTTATAAACCAACACTGTGGTACTTTGAATTATTCAATTTTATTGGAGATCAAGATGTTCCTCGCAGCTCGCGATCTAACATTTCGGACTTTGACGAGAATGATTCGAATGTAAGTATAAATTAGTGAATTATTTATTTTGGAATTTATAGATTAGGTACGGCCGACCACAAACAATGTAGTAAATTTTTTCATATCGTTTATGTTACAATGAGATAGGGTAGGTAGGTACTCTCGACAACTTGTAACGCGTGATGTGTGGTCGTCTGTGCCTAAGTTTTTTGCAACGTCGTTTATAGCTTTACAAAATGTAGGTACCTACATAGACTGTTACAGTATAAACTCTTAAGCGGTGTAGTTGCTCATTTATTAATAAAACAATATTATTACATAAAAATAAAAGAAATATGTCACATTTCAATAAAACTATCCTGCCAAGGTACTTTGCCTTCATTGACAAAGTAAGTTTGGTATTCTACTCTGACTTTTTTTGCATCATTCAGGACATTTCCTCGATTTTGTACTTGTAAATTTTCTACGTTTGAACGTGTGGCATCGTAGCCCGTGGTAACAACAGTTCCATTATCCACATTTTCTCGATAAAAACATCTTGGAGGTGCATATGAATTAGGAGTGTGCTCCATTAGAAAGTTGTGCAAAACACATGTAGCCATCACCACTTTTTCTATATTGTTTGGTTCTAAATTGATCTGAGTATGGTAAATGCGAAATCTTGATGCTAGTATGCCAAAAGCGTTTTCAACTATTCTTCTTGCGCGAGATAATCTATAATTAAAAATTTTTTTTTCGTAGCTGCTCAAATCCGCTTGACGATATGGTTTCATCATGTCAGGTCTCAACGGGAATGCGTCATCAGCAACAAATACATATGCCAAACACCTTGAACTGTGTTGAATTGGTTCGGAGTTTGGAAGATTTAAATGTTTCATTTGTAACTTTTCAAAAAACGTTGTATTCTGCAAAACACCTCCGTCGGAAACTCTTCCATTTGTACCAAAATCTGCTAATAGAAATCGGTATTTGGCATCAACTATTGCCATAAGAACCATGCTATGTCGTCCTTTGTAGTTGTAGAAATAAGATCCACTATCAGCAGGTGGCACTATGTCTATGTGTTTTCCATCTATGGCACCCAAGCAGTGAGGAAAATTCCATCTCTCTTCAAAAAGTTGTGCGGTTTCCTTCCATTTATCCGATGAATCTGGAAACTAAAATAAATATTATTTTGTTGTGTTATAGGATGCTGACAACTCGACTGAAAATACAATAGATACAACGGATAATGCTGCTACAAATGTTAGTACAGGGAATACAGACGATATTACGACACCTAAGAATACTCCATTACCTGCTACTAGACCGGGAAGAAAGAAAATGACAGAGCAAGATCACTTAACTACTGACATATTACTATCTGTGAAAGACCATTTTAAGCGTCCTGCTTCTGCTTGAGGAACAGAAGATCGTTACGATCTTTTGGGAAGATCTATCGCAATGAAATTAAGATCATTAGACAAGCGTCAACGCTTGATTGCGGAGAAGTTAATTAACGACACCCTGTTCGATGCCGAGATGGGCAATCTGAATACCGAAGCAATTCAGAATCGTCGAAGTTTAACTTTTGTTTCTTCACCAACTCCTAGTCTCTCACGAACTCCAAGTCCTTCGCCCTCACTAGTTCAACAATATTATACACAACCGTATACTCATACCGCTTCTGTTGCGCCTCAAATTCAACCCTGCGTATCTCCGATACAACAGTACAACACCCAACAACAAAGGTACACGATTTCTCCTGCACCGCAAAGTCAGCCCTGCGCATCTCCAATTCAACAATATAACACTCAACAACAAACTACTTCTCCTGCACCACAACGTCAGCCCTCACCAGCACTACAAGAAGAATTTGACACACAAATAACAACAGGAACATTTTATTCAAATTTTAATTAACAAATGATTTAAATAATATATGTACATACATATGTAATTGGTTAATTAAAATATGTACCTACCTATTAAACTTGTCTAACGATTTGAATTTGGTTTTAATTATTTACTCACCTGTAAATAGTCGTCTTTCAGTGCTTCATAAATAGCATCGCATGTTTCTGGTATTATTCGGCCCAAAGCCTGAGGTGATATAATAGCAGAATATTTAAGACACTCGTATGTTCTTCCTGTTGCAAGAAATCTTAATGTTACTGATAGTCTCTCATGTGCTGATATTGCTTTCCTCATAACAGTATCTTGTCTTTGTATTAACGGAGTAATCAATGATAATAGTTTCAAATAATTTTTTTCATCCATTCGTAAATAATTTTTGTAATCTGTTGGTGTAAATCTCAATTCATTTATCAAATTTACGTGGGAGAATTGCTTTCTTTTCAATAACCAGCGTTTAGATCATTCAGTGCGCTCTCTTTTTCTTTTTCTGTTCTGCAGAACAAGTGTTAGGCCAAGTACAGCTATCACATCGTCGTCGTCCATTGCGTCCTACACACCATCACGTACTACGTAGCTCAACTCAGAGTTCATGTCAAGACGGTGCATGCAAAACCTAACGTGTATGTGTAGTATGAAACTCGGTTATGCTTGTCGGTTTTGCATGCACGGCTAAAACCATCATGCAAAACCTAGCGTGTATGGCCTCCATTAGTGCGTGCGCCTGCGTCTGATTCTATGGAACATTGAATAGCGTAAAAAATATCGCGGGTGGTGCTAGGCCATAGAATGACAAGGACAACCATACTGTAACGCCACTAACTTAATTGAAGATATTACCCACTTTTATAACCATAGGTAAAAGTACTTCATACGCTGTCTGAACCATTCCGTAGTATATTTTGTATCAGCATTGCACCCGTGCGAAGCCGGGGCGGGTCGCTAGTACAGTATATATAAATAAATAATATAAATATTGGTGGACAATGCACACAACATGGTGACTAGATGACTGATATGAATACTTACACTTGTGTTCATCACACAAATGTTTATCCTGGGAGGGAATCGAACCCGCAACCTACAGCGGAGAAAGCAGAGCTACTACCAACTACTTTGATTATATACTGACAGTCCAGTCAGTATATAATCAAAATAAATAGTTATGAACGTAGGTGTAATTTCCAATTTTTTCGGGCATTTTCTGTTGGTTGTACGAGAATAGAGAATGCTCGGGAAATTGGATTGTAAGCCAAAAGCACGTTAGAAGATATTTACTTACGTGGTACGTCCTAGGTATGTATGTATATACTAAACTATGGATAGAAGGACGTTTTCTTTTTAGAAAACGTTATATAAGGTATTTATATTCACAGTAATAATAAACGAAAGCTTTTTCCTTTTCAAACAGTCGACATGTTCCGTCAACAGTCCTTTTAAAAGCATTAATTCGAAAACGTGTTTATGAATAAAATACCCAAAATAAGGACTACTTTAAATGAAGTAAAATATATGATTAAATGAACTTCACAAGTGAATCTCTATCATTATTATATTAATAGCTCCATTCGAATATATATAATTATAGTATTTTACAAGGTAGTGCTTTGTCCCACAAGGTAGCGTCGCACGTCTTTTAGATCGATATATCGATATACAACACTAACTCGATTTACTTAATCGATATAAAACACATCACATCACTACAGCTCGTCTATGATTCTCTCATTACTTTAGAGTTTACCCAAAAACTTTTATTGGGTTGTGGTGGTCGGGTTTCTATATATTCGAATGGAGCTATTAATATAATAATGATAGAATTTTATATACCTATTATACATACATAGGCTATGTACCAGGAATATGAGAAATCATATCAGTTCAAATTATCACTTTATTCCACTTTTAGTTTTTAAACACGGACTATTTCCAGATAACTTTACTTCACGAGATCACCTAGCAGACTGCTGAATATTTTTGCCCACTCCGACTAATCAGTAAAATCAACCATCCATCCACGTAGTCCAATCACGGGACAGCAAGTCTTTTACAGTCAATTGACTGCCTTAATATACGAAATATGATTAACTGGTTGATCTACTTCCGCCAAAACTAAAAAATAATTACAAAATAAATTAAGCTAATCAGTCGAATCATTACAGGTATATACTCAGTATTTTTTTATTTACACATATAAAAAGCTATTTATATCATTACCTACTTGATTTTCTGGCATAGCTAGCTTCATTGATCTTTTAGGAATTACTAACCGCGCCATAGTTCCTAGGGGTTCCTTCCTCCAAAGGCCCATTCAGCCATTGGGTGTCGAATTGGATCTATACGCGCTTTATGGTCAAAACGGATTACCCGTTTCGCAGAAGGTAGGGGCTGGATACTGGTTCCTCGACTTCTGTCCTCCAAACAGTTCTCAAATCAGTCAAAGTTTTGCGTGTAGGTGTAAATATAAATAGCATATTTTATTGAAATATTGGTGTGGAAAATTTGCTGAAACTATTTATTGGTGGGAAATTCATTCTCATCCTTTCTTTGTGTGCTTAAACCCTTATTACCATCAGAAAATCAACCATTTCACAAAATATTTAGAAAAATTTCCAAAAACTTCGGTATAGTTCGTCGTCCTATAGTTTGTGTAGTATCCTACGGGTACCTCTAGAAGCATTTTTAACCAAAGGATTCAAGGGTATCAAACATCAAACAACAGCATTCTTTCAAAGAAAGCAATGTAACCGAATATCCTCGACCCTGTCCTTGGATTAAGTAAGTAAAAAACAAAGGATTTTTTCATTCGACAATCATCCCCGTGGTCTACTTCTAGTACGGGTATCATAGTTTACGAAAATTATATAAAGTTTCGATTCCTTCCATACATTTACTTGCCTCTAGTAAAAAAATAGATATTTGTCTCTTTTTTACCGATGTGTAAACGGAGGATGGAGTTAGTCGATCGTCGTCGTCGTGTAAACTTCATCCGAAAAGTTTGACTCTTACTAAGATAAAAAATCTAATTATTGTTTTAGCGAGCCAACGAAAACTGTTACGCTAGTTTACGTAAAATGTAAACACGTACTTATAATAATAATTTGTTTATTTGCGAAGCATCGGTAATGTCAAGGTTAGATAATATTGTACAGCCATGTTCCTGCTTAACAGCAAATATATAGTAAACAATAAAAGTAAAAAAATATATAAAAAAGTAAGCTGTCCCGTTCGAGACTACGTCCGAGCGCTTTTTAAAAAAAAAAGTTATCTAATGTAAATCTAAACCATTCTCGAATCCATTTGAACACACACAAAAACAATCATTCAAATCGGTCCAGCCGTTTACATAGACACGTACAGTAGAATCATTACATAGTATAAAACAAAGTCGCCTCCCGCTGTCTGTCTGTCCCGATGTATGGTTAGATCTTTAAAACTATGCAAAGGATTTTGATGCGGTTGTTTTTAATAGATAGAGTTATTCAGAGGAAGGTTTATAATGTATAAAACATGCATAATATAGTAGAGATACACTGATAATTTTAGAGGTTTCTAATGTGGTGTCGTAAATAAACACATTTTTTTGCGCTTACATTGCAAACGCTGTCTGAACCCTACGAGATAGATCAACATAATGTACTACAGTATTGTACACCTTAAAAAGGTCTACACAAAAGTCCGCAATCGTATATGTATATCTCTAAGTCTATGTTATTCTCTTAGATAACGTTGTATATAAAGACATTCTGTAGTATAATTAGTATCAGCTATAACTAGCGACCCGCCCCGGCTTCGCACGGGTGCAATGCTGATACTAAATATACTACAGAATGTCTAATGTGATTAGAAACCTCTAAAATTATCAGTGTTTTTCTACTATATTATGCATGTACATATACACTTTCCTCTCGAATCACTCTACCTATTCAAAAAACCACATTAATATACGTTGCGTAGTTTTATAGATTTAAGCAGACAGTGGGAAGCGACTTTGTTTTATATACTATGTAGTGAAGATAAGCACTAAAGTTAAAATGTATGTCGCCAATTCAATTAAGTAGATAATACAAAAATGCTAAGAAAAGTTTCAATATCCCGAAAATATTAACATTAAAACTACCAAAGAATGACAGTCATCCATATTTTTCACGCAAGTATTGTGGTTCTGATACACTATACTAGACGTACTGTTGTCCGTACCCAAGCTTGGCAGGGGGCCGCAAATCTCTCAGATCTCTCAAATCTGTCATCTCGGTATTGATAGGTTTAGTAATTATCATGTCACCTGCACCTCACTCAGCAAAGTTATACAGATGACATCCTTGTCGTGGATAACTCTCAGGAGGGCTATTCTGGTCACTCGATTAAATTGAACCACAACTGAACTACAAATTTTGACGTGTATTCGTGTTGTGCTACATTTGCGATGTCGCCAATGATAATTATAAGTAGCTGGATGACCGAGCTTTGTTCGGTATAAAACACGGATTAAACTACGTTTTCTAAAAATAAAACCTAGCTAGATCGAATTTCATGAAAATTGTTGAAGCCGTTTCCGAGATTCAGGTTATATGCATACATATATACAAAAATTGCCCATTTAAAAATATTAGTTCTTTTGTTTGGCTATGGAAATAACAGACAGAGAACCTAAACAAGATTTACTTTCTGTTGTCGTTCATGTCTACGGAAATATCAAATTGTATTGATATGACATAACTGTGTGATAATGATAAGTCATTTAACTGAAGTCTGCTTTGCTGTTTTTTCCATACTATTTCATCTTTAAAACGCCTTTTAAAGATCAAATAATATGGAAATAGCAAATATTATGGAAATATAAATATGAAAATAGTCAAATAGCGTTCTGAAAAACTAAGCGTATGGTATTTGTCTAAACCTATTTGTCTATTCTATTTGAATCGGAGGCGAAACTTCGACAGCCAGGAATAGGATGATAATCGTTGTTAATTAGAGAATAGTATAGAGCCTCCACAACCTCATCTGAGTGGATTTAAATGCCTTTTGAACTGCTGCTGGACCTTTTATAAAGTGGTTATAGCGGTTACAGAGTTTTCGTAATCTGTTTTTATTTTGGGGTTCCTTAGGCCCCTATTCGAACATTTTATATCAACAACTTCACTTGCAAAATTAATAATATGTCGTATTAAGTTTCTAGAGTGTGAAAGAGTGGGTAGAACGATTTGTCTGTCAATAGTCAATATTTTTACGATCTTGTAAAGATTTCAGTTTCTCCTGTGATCATGCAACTGTGTCGAAATAACTACACTACACTACACTAAAGCCGGCCGTCCACCGCCAGTCCACCGCCAGTCCACCGCCAGTCCACCGCCAGTCGACCGCCAGTCCACCGCCAGTCGACCGCCAGTCCACCGCCAGTCCACCTTAGTTTTACTAAACTAAGTGAAAACTAAGCTCAGTTAACTAAGCTAAGCTAAACTGGGAAATAATAATACGTCCACCAAAAAATAAGCTAAAACTACGTTAGTGATGGCCAGTTTGTGCTAGAACATTGAGTTAATCGGACGTGATGGAAGAAGAGACGAGTTATGATGAGAGTTCAGAGGAGGATTACAATCGTCATAGGAAAAGAAGATTGATTATTGCTCATTTCATAAAGAAAAAACGCAAACACTGATACTGGATAAGTAAACACATTCAATTCTGGAAAACAAGTAGAGAGTTCAACACTTTGTTTAACGAACTAGACAACGAAAATTAATTACAATGATTGCCAAGGACATCGCTAAGATTAATACTAACTATCGAAAAGTTATATCGCCAGAAAAAAGATTGGCTATTTGTTTGAGGTAAGTGTATAAACATTAAAATGAAATAGATCTATAATCTATAAACTGCATCAATGTCTTTCAGCATATCAATTAAAGATTTATCGTTAGTCTTTCTCTTTCTTTGCCTTTGTTGAGACAATAAGCTGTGTGGTGTAGATGGTATAGATTCACAGTGTTAGAAACATGTTCAGTAACTTCCAGCATCTCAGTATGTGAAACACCTTCTGTCGTGTTAGTCGTAATATCCTGGCTTTCATTTGCATTACCAGCTTCCATTGAACTGTTTGTTGTATAATTTTGGCTTTCATTTACGTTGCCACCTCTAGGGCGGTTTTTCATATAAGGCAATAAAAATTAAAGTAGACTGGCATATTTCCAAACGTTTGTTAGTGTTGCAGCTTGGCCAGTTTTATAGGTTTTCATTCTTTTTATTGATTCTCGATGCCCATCCCGTAATTTTTTCCATTCGTTTTTTGCCGTTTTAACTGAATCAGTAAAAAAAGGTTAGGGTTCACTTTCTTAACTTAAAGTAATAGTCATTATGAATGCAAAAGTTTGTGACGTTGTATGTTTGTTTATTACTCTTCCATGCAAATACTAACTGAACAGATTAAGATGAAACTACAGTAAAATAGTTTATACATCAGAAACACACGGGCTACTTCTTATCTCGGGAAAATCATGAAATTGTACCTATCCGTATTTACTGTAAACTGTTTTGTGTTTTATGTGCAATAAAGTATATTTATTCATTTAAAAATTCTAAATTTCCAATTTCCAATTTCCTTTGCAGGTTTTTAGCAACAAGGGACTCCTACAGAACAATTGGATATAATTATAGTGGGAGACAGAACAGTTTCTAGGATTGTAGAAAATGTCTGCCACGCAATTTGGAATCGTTAGCACCAATTTATATCTGTGTGCCGACTGAAAGAGAATGGAAAGAAATTGCAGAACATTTTATGCATAAATGGCAATTCCCCGACTGTATGGCAATGGCAAGCTGGCAAGTCGATGGCAAGCATATTTCAATAAAATGCCCACCAAATGGTATAAAATGCATTTGGTATTTTGTCAATGCGATTTCGGATATTTCGTCGGCCTTTGGAGTGTAAAGTAGAATCAGTTGATACGATTACAAAAGCTGCTTGTGTGTTACATAATTATCTTAACCAAGCAAACAATAACAGCTTTTGATGACGCAAGTGCTGTAGTAGAACCAGTTTTACGATCGGTGGGATAACTACATGACAACTTACGAGCAACAACAAAAGCATTCCGTGTAAGAGAATCCTTTTGTAATTATTTTAACAATAACAATGTTAGTTAAACTTACCATCTGATATTTCCGGGTTTTTCATTTCATCCACTATCCTCTTCCATATAGTATTTTTTATTTGCGTCGCGGTAGTCTTTTACATTGACAATGTATTCAATAAATACCTCCATGCTGCTAAATACGTATTTTACTGCCTGCGCACGATCGCTCGCTGTAGAAGCAGTAACACGCGAACAACACAACACTAGCGACAGGCGCCAGAGGGGTAAGTCAAGGGAGTGAGGGGCGCTTAGTTTAGCTCACATAGCATAGTAACGGATCGGATACACAACTAAGTTATTTCAACTTAGCTGTTCTATTTTACGTAGCTTAGCTGGCATAGTTTGCCGTGGACGCACATGTATGAAAAACTGGCTCAACTATGGGAATCAAGCTAAACTAACTTAGTTTAGTTGGCGGTGGACAATCGGCTTAATACTTATCATGGTAAATATCTCATGTATAGTGTAAATTACATAAATCAAAAATGCGTGTGTATCGTAGAACACTCAAACTGTTATTGGAGCCGAAATGTAGATGGATTGGAATAGAACGATAACCGTTGTAAATCAACAGAATTATAAATAAATAAATATTGGTGGACAGCGCACACAACACCATCTAGCCCCAAACTAAGCTTAGCTTGTATTATGGTGATCAGATGACTGATAGAATACATATAATATTTTTAAATACATATTTACGACACTTTATGACACCCAGACACAGAACAAACACATATGTTCATCACACAAAATGTTTATCCTGGGAGGGAATCGAACCCTCAAACTAAAGCGCAGAAGCGCTACTACCAATTGAGGCCCTTGTCGGCCGTTTGATGACTCAATTGTATAAAACAAGTTCAATATATTAAAATTCATCTGTTCTATTACAAATAAGTTTTTTTATTGTCTGACATTTGTGATTTGCGGAAATATCAAAATGTCAACAAGATAGCTGAAATACCTTGAACGCGGCAAAGAGAGCGGTCGGAAGCGGATGCCCTCGAGAAATACTGTCATTCAGTCTCAAAAGCATAGCAATGTTACGGTCGCTTCTGTTTTGTGTGAGCTTAAACAGAGATCGTTATAATGACGGCCGTTAATGTCACGACACAGGTTTCTTCTTCTTTTTCGTTAATGGCATTGTCATAATGTCTGCTGCAGTCATCTTCATACTATTTGATGTTGCCGCAAAGGCGTTAGCGTTAAGGAAAACTCAGCGTAAGGTTTTTGTCTACATTCCCTGGTTCTTTAACGGAAAAGTAGTAATGCCTAGTCTCACACAAGAATAATCAGTTAATGGATTCATGAATTAATGAATCATGGTCATTAATTGATTTAACAATCCCTACTATTATAAATGCGAAAGTCTGTCTGTTTGTTACATTTTCGCGCCTAAAAAGCTGAACCGATTTTGATGAATTTTGGTATAGAGATAGATGGGACCTTAAAGAAGGACATAGGGTACTTTTTTTGTATGTACCACGCGTGCAAAGCCGCGGGCAGCAGCTAATATTAAATAAAAGTAATGCTAACCCAGGTTATAATATTCAATGATTTACTTAGCATTTTCAATATAATGTCTAAATAAAATAAAATTACTCAGTTTGCAAATAAAGTCTTCGACTTTATAGAACGCCTTGTGGACGAACCATGATTTAAGTTTACTGTTGAGAGATCTCCATAGATTTGTTTTTCCAAATAAATACTAAAATTAAAATACATATCTACTAAAATTTTAAAAAAACAATAATGTCTGTTTGTTTGTTACGTTTGTGCGGCCAAACGGCTGAACGGATCTTAATATAATTCGGTAAGAAGATAAATTGATTCATGGGGAAGGACATAGGCTACTTTGTACGTAGGTGCCACGCGTGCGAACCCGCGGGCAGAAGCTAGTTTCATCCAATTTTTATTTGCAAATTTCAACTCATGTTGAATATTCATAACTCTTTGTTTATAACATAATGTTATGTAATGTTAATAACAGGTCAATGGCGGCGATGGATTACGGCCGCCGGTTCTTAAAGCTAGGGTTTTAACCGCGAACTTTCCTCACTGAATACAAAATAGGTACATAAAAGTGGGAAAAGCAATATTACTCAGTAAAGTAGAAAATATTTTTTCCAACGACACAAAAAAGCGAGGAAGTAAAACAAAACTATATTGACAGGTTTGCGATATATTTGACAAACGAGACTATTAAAATCTACCTCTTATATAACCTGTTTCAATAAAGAAACGGATTTTAAATGGCGGTTTTAGTCACGTTCTCTCATTCCTCAGTACAATAAAAAATATTTATTCGTGACACAAATTGTCAAATATATATTTATTTGACAAACGAGACTAGGTATATTGAAATGCACCTGATAAATAACCTTGTTCATTAAAGAAACGAATATTTAATGGCGTCTATAGACATCTCACTAGTACAGTTTATCACACTAAAGCATGCGCTACACAGTTTAAAACCACAGTTTCTACCAGAGTAAGAACCGCCAATCTAAAGACCTTATAAAGCATGCGCTACACAGTTTGAAACCACAGTTTCTACCAGAGTAAGAACCGCCAATCTAAAGACCTTATAAAGCATGCGCTACACAGTTTGAAACCACAGTTTCTACCAGAGTAAGAACCGCCAATCTAAAGACCTTATAAAGCATGCGCTACACAGTTTGAAACCACAGTTTCTACCAGAGTAAGAACCGCCAATCTAAAGACCTTATAAAAAAATTAAATAAACATTGACATGTAGCTAGACGCATCTACTCAGATTTCGATTGAAAGGTGCGGAATGAGGCAAGGGGGACGCAGTCGATGACACATGTTTATGGTTGCCATCCGTCCGTGTTTCCCCGGATTTGTCCGGGTTTAAAAAATTCAAATCTTGAACCGCCGCGCCGCCGCACAGAGGTTTTATTCCATACAAGGGTACCAAAATTTTGGAAGTCTTTACTAGATAATTTTGAGTATGCCATTCGATTTCTACATTATAATAAAACTAAGCAAATGTTATATTTAGTGGCTAGACCTATAGTTCAGGAATAAATGGCATAAAACTGATTTTAATATACCTATTGGAATCAGCTTTTGAAGAATTTTAAGACTCAATACTAAAATGGTCTCAGTACTTTTAAGATATTTTGTGAAAAAAATAATTTAGATTGGTTGGAAGTGGGTTAATATTTTAATAAGGTTTTGTTTTCATACAATCTAGTATGAAATAAATATCTATAATAAAAACTGATAATTAAAACAATTTTGCAACAAACTGTAAGATTCTGTTTTGTTACATTTAAAATGATGATAATTAATGATTAAATTTTATTTTATTGTCTTTGAAAATAAATTTAAGCTGATGTATTGTGGGGGTAAGTTTACAATTTTTTAACTTTTTTGCTTATATAAAATCAATATATTACATATTTTATAACAGAGTTACTACATCACAAATTAAATAAAACGTGCATTTTATCCATTTATAATTTGGCGAGACAAAGTATAATTAAAGAAATCTACGGTTGTCAAAGTACCTTTCTAATTTTGTCATGATTCTTCTACATGTGATATTTATTCTTTTTTCTACGGAATTGTATGTTGGAGTAATAATATTTCGAATTTTTTGTACGATGAATGACATTAAGGTGTTAAAACATTTTTAATAACCTTTCTTTTGTTTGTTTACAATTTGTCTTCTGGTCAAGTAAACACAGTATACGTAGATAGGTATCTTGCCTTAGTAAATTTATATTTATGTCATGTTGTATCATATTATATGTACATATCTCAAAAACTATATTTTCTTTTATTTTAAACTCAAATTCTTCTTCGTCTTATCGTGTCACTACTTATTTCTAACCAGTGTGGTGGAAGGATTAAAGTGCGCCTCAGAGGCTCCTTTCGTGCACTCAAATAGTATTGTCTCATAGGTACATAATAAATAGGTACCTACGTACATTAAAACTTTTTTGTAGAGGACTGTACACGAATACGTCAGATATTCACGATCACGCGAGTTGACGACATAAAAATTAAGTAAAATCGGAAGGTGCCAACTCGCGGGTTCACGCGACTTTCAGATCCGCGAGTTAGAATAAGTCAAAAAGGGTTACATAAACGTAAATCAAATAAATAGTGGGATCAAATTGAGGGCGCCGCATACCGTCAAAGGGTTATGTAGCTCGTTTGATCGAATAACCTTTCGCAAGCCTACCAAAAAGGTACCCATTATTTTTCACGGATCATTAATCTTTTAGAATTCAGCGTTTACGTATTTGTTAAATAATGATCCGTCAGTCACTTGGTAGAATTTTGCTCTTTGTGATAAAAGTAGTACAGGAATCATAGTCTAAACGAACGCCTCTAGTCTATAAACGAACAAAATAATTACCAGTGGTCAAGTCTCAATTCAACATTATCTAGTTAATAAAACAAAAAAGAGTATGGGCGTGATATATCTTTTTTAGAGTTTACAAATCGGGCTGTTACTCATTATTTTGTATAATGTTAATATGTATGATGTGTGTGTGCATAAATAAATAAATAAATAATCTAGTAAAGCCTTACTGACATTAGTTAACCTTATTTTTCTTCTTATCATGTCACTACAAAAACCTCTCTGACAACCTCTGTGGTTCAGTGGGCTAAGGTCTGGCTGAGACGCAGAAGGTTGCGGGTTCAATTTCCGCCGCGGGACAAATGTTTGTATGATCTGCAAGTATTTGTCTCGGGTCTGGGTGTTTCTATGTATAATATAATATATTCACAAAATAAGGTATTTGTAGTATATCAATCACAAGTTGACCCGGCAACGCGTTGCTGTAGCTATAATAAGTATGTATTTACAAAAAAAAACGGTATATAAGTAGTATATCAGTCATGTGATACCCTAACACAAGCTCTGCTTACTTTGGGGCCAAATGACGTTGTGTGAAATGTCCGGGATTATTTATTTATTTATTTATTCATAATTTACTAGTTATTTAGAACCAGTGTGATGAAAGGATTAAAGCGCTGTACCTAGCTGCATTTTTCTGCTGAATTTATCCCATTTGCCCTGTGAATTAGTTTAAGTTTATATAATTAAGTAATGTTAAATTTTATTTTTTGTTGTTTTTTAGGCAATAAAGGAATTTTTATTTGTATTTTTTTAATTTATTAAAGTGCGCCTCAGAGGCTCTTTTCATGCACATTGAACTTTTTAAGTTAGTTACCCTTATAAACAAACAAACAGGCAGAACAGAATAAACACCAGGCTTGGTCTATATCTCTGTGGCGTCTTGGGTGAAGACATCGCCTTAGATGCCTAAGGTTGCTGGTTATATTCTCGCTACTAGCCAAATGTTTGTATGATCTGCAATTGTTTTTAATGTGTATTATGTATGTATTTACCAAAAAGTATATAAGTAGTGAATCAGTCTTGTGGTTCCCAGTAGTTTCTATAACACAAGCTCTGATTATTTTGGGGCTAGATGATGCTGTGTTAGATGTCCAGCATTACTTATTACACTTATCACACTCTAATTTTGAAGTGTTTTAGTTAAGATGTATTCATTTTTGTGTGTGCCAAATAAACGTTTCATTCATTCATTCATATTATCTGTTCAGATCTCTGGTTATTCAGATGTCTAGGTATCCATGCACGTCCAAAGTTCCAATCATTATATTTGGCATATGCCAAAATACTTGCAAAATACGTGACAAGCAAGTATACTTACTGACCGATGAAACAGTGTTTTGTACAGCGATCTAATAATATCCCACGGAACCCTGCGTTGTATGCTTCACCCTTGACGAGTTACCTACTCAAGTTTTCTTTGACATATTTTTAATAAATCAAGTTTATTTCCACGAAATAATGGTCTCCATTCTACCCTTCAATTTAACGTTTGCGAAATACTTCAATAAAATATTCTTTTCGACATTTTGTGCCACAATTTTTCAAAATTTTAGTATTTCAATTTCGATTTTTTTCGGGCACCGTATTCGGTTATATCCATTGAAATCCTACTAATATTATAAATAATGTCGGACATTTCACAAAGCATCAGCATCATCCAGCACCAAAGTAATCAGGACCTTGTGTTACCACATGATGTTAATACATGATTTACCGACTTTGATCGCGTTTTGAATGAGAAAGTATGCTAGGTATTCCAATTAGTTGAACGAACTCTATTTTATGTAAGGATTTCTGATTTCACCAAATTTGCTGAAATTTCACAGCGCGTAGCATACGAGTATATCTGAAACGCTATCGATCATGCGAGAGTCATTTGTTGAATATTCCGGCCCGCACGTGTTCCCCTGGAGCCGGATTTCGATAAAATATTAAAGTATAAGCTTTTTTTTAGCTGGCAACACATAAAATAAAGTTTTATTGTTCGCATACGTGAATAATGGTTAGGGTTCGGCTCAGGGTTACCATATTTGCCTAATACGTTATTGTTTGGACCAATCGTTGAGACCAGCCGAGTTTATTGCCAGATTTTTCTTTAACTGGGATTAGGAGGAACCGGAACCTACATTTACCTAGTATATAAAGTCACCTAGTATATAGTCGTCTGTCTTTCCGGAAAACTACAATCTGGGTCTCATCAGGACGCGATTGGATATGCCTGCGGGAAGACACGAGAATGAAATATCTGCTGCTATAAAGGGCCGGTGTGAGTCTTTATTTTTGCAAATTAAATGTTAAATGTGTTAAATTCAATAAGTTTCTTAAGTTTCTATCAGATGGCAGTGTAAGTTAACTTCAGTGGGGCGATTATGTTGATACAATCAATGTCTCAGTTTCGATTAGCAACCGGCATCAATAGAATAGAATATAATTTTATTGTACTTACACCTTATGAAATATAAATACAAAATTACAATTAAAACAAAATAAGATGACTTAAGTGGTACAATGGGCGACCATATCGCTTGAGAGCGATCTCTTCCTGGCAACCTTTGGATGGAAAGGAATGCATGAAATAGAATGGACGGCGCGGCATACATTAAACAAATGTGATTACTAAATAAATAGGCATCAATGTCTATCAATTTCGATTAGCAATAGGCATTATTTCAATCAATCATATACGATGTATTTAAATGCTTAGTACGCTAAACACGGTTCCTACCACAATCGTACTTTGTAAATTGGTCGAGTTATAGTTTGACACCAACTTCACATTGTAACTAGCGATAGAAGCCGATAGAAATCGCAGCGATCCGTAATACCAATTCATCAATAGTAACTGAAAGCTATTAGTATCAATGTTTTGATAGTAGGTATCAAAGTTCCATAATCGTCCCACAGAACAAACAGAACACGTGGACAGGGCAGATAGTGTTTTATATAATATACGTTGTTATAGTACTAGAATCATTTGAACAATCTATCAAGAATCTTTCCATTTAGAAAACAGCACAAAGTTCCAACAACTCAGTAAGTCAAAGAAAACCAAGTCAAAAACCACTTCAACTTGTCGTAACAGGCTGACCCTAATAAAAGGCACTTTACCAGAGTTTGACGTCTCCTGTCAAACTAAAAGCCACAGAATATGTTGTAGTAGGCGCTATCACTTCGGTACCAGTCTTGTTTATGAATATTTAGTGATAATTCGATGCTCGATCCTACTGACACCCCTAACCTTGGAAGCTTACCGAACTTAATCTGACCTTATGTACTGGAATAAAAGGCTCTTTTTTGTTGGAGCGTTTATCGTCGTAACGATTTTAAGAGAAACTTTTGATTGGTAGGATTTGTACGATCCTGTCCGAGTAGATAAAATACAGTGTGTAAAAACATCATTTATTTAAGGCTATGGTCGTGCATGTCATTCCTTTAGAGCTCGTGACATTGTAGGAGATTACCACTTAACCATGCTTATCCGCTTAACTAACGAACCTTCATCCTCCTGAAGATAAGACGACCTCTGTGGCGCACAAATGTTTGTATGATCTGCAAGTATTTGTTTTGAGTCTGGGTGTTTCTATGTATAATATGTATGACAAAAAAAAGTATGTACTTAAGTAGTATATCAGTCATGTGGTACCCATAAGACCCATATATTATTCAATACAATCACGAGGATCACATTGAAACGTCTTACATACTAGGTGAATTTAGATGCGGATTTCTCCTAACCAAAGCCCGAAAAGAACTGGCAAAAAACTCGTCCTGGTCCAAAATTCAAAGTCAAAGTCATAACATATTTTATTCAATACTAGCTGACCCGGCAAACTTCGTACCGCCTCAGAATCAATAAATAAAAAAGCAAGCATTTTTTTCATATTTACTCATCCTTTAAACCTTCCCTGGACTTCCACAAATAATTCAAAACCAAAATTAGCCAAATCAGACCAGCCGTTCTCGAGTTTTAGCCAGACTAACGAACATCAATTTTTATTATATAGACAATCACAAGGATCACTTTGAAACGTCTTACATACTAGGTGAATTTACGTGCCAATTCCTCCTAACCCAAGCTCGAGAAGAACTGGCAAGAAACCCGCCCCTTCTAGCGTTTTTTGTATAAACCATCTCGTAACTAACTTATCTTATCTATACATTGCAAATCTATCAGTTAGCTGTCTGAGGGCAGAGCAACATGAGGCCACGCATTTTATCAATAACATACTCATTCATATTAAAATACGCTTTCTTCAAAGACTCTATGTCACTCTATGCCACGTATGCTCCAAGCATAACTTACATTGATATTTAGATTATTTTCTGCTTAGTGTAAAACACCATTTAACAAAACGAGTGTGCCATTTCACCGTAAGTATATTTTTTAGCATGCTCACCGGAAACTCATATAAATTTATGTTCTACGATTAATACAACCACAGCTACACATGCTACTGTCATCTTTATCTCGTTGACATAAGGCTGAGAATATCGCTATTGATAAAGTTCGTTGATCTGCGCAGAGCAATGTTTAGTTCATTCACGCACCTGCTGTTCGACTAGTTTAATTTTCGGTACCTAAGTACTGTTATGGAGAAAATGTTTTGATGGAATTCTTGGATGTTTATGACGATCATTGTCCAATGTTATAAAAAATTAATCTTTGAAGAATTTAAACTTTGCGATCTGATTTCATATTGACACACAGACCCTTAATGCAATAATCATAATTAGGTAGCGTGGCGCTCAAGTATCTTCCGTCCTTGTCAATCTAATGTCAAAGAATAGAGACGGCAATAGATTTGAACAACCCATTAGCTTGTGTTTATTTATAACATACTAGCGACCCGCCCCGGCTTCGCACGGGTGCAATGCTGATACTAATTATACTACAGAATGGTTATCCCTAAGAGATAGCCATATACCATCGCGGACTTTTTTGTAGACCTTTTGAGGGTGTACAATACTGAAGAACATTATTTTGATCTATCTCGTAGGGTTTAGACAGAGCGTTTGGAATGTAAGCACAAAAATATGAGTTTATTTAAGACATCACATTGGAAACCTCTAAAACTATCAGTGTTTATTTACTATATTATGCATGTATTATACATATAAACCTTCCTCTTGAATCACTCAATCTATTAAAAAAAAATCGGGTTGCACTCCGGGAGTGCCGACAGAAGTGAAAACTTATTTTGGCGCGTTAGAGTTTTGTAATAAATCACTTCAAAATAAGTAATTATGGCGACTGCCAACCAAATACTGAACGAACACAGATGATGCAATATTTTTGGTTCAGAATGTAGGTAATATATCAAAGAACCAAACTCAGTAAACTTCTCCATACAAAGGTAGACTGTAAACATGTGAATTAAGGTTTATAATCAAATGGGGCGAGCGCGGCAGCCGGCTGCGTCTCGCCCCTGACGGTAACGGTGTCGAGAATCCAGAGGTTTTACCTCATCTAAAAATATGTGTACCGCGCTAAAAGAAGTTTTCACTTCAAAAACCGCATTAAAATCAGTTGCGTAGTTTTAAAGATCTAAATCATACATCGGGACAGACAGACAGCGGAAAGCGATTTTGTTTTATACTATGTAATGCTGCTGCCCGCGGCTTTCGCACGCGTGGTACTTTCATAAAAAGTAGCCTATGCCCTTCTCCAAGGTCCCAACTACCTCTGTACTAAAATTCATCAAAATCGGTTTAGCGGTTTAGGCGTGAAAACGTAACAGACAGACAGACAGAGTTACTTTCGAATTTATAATATTAGTAAGTTTACCCTTAGTAGTGAACGGGTGTTCATCGCTTACCTACGTATACTATACCTTTTATTTTATTCCCGAAACGTAGGGATTTTCGGTTATGTTGCAATAAACATGTTCGCGGAAAATATGCCCTCTATTTTGATGAAAACTGTGGCGCAGTGGGAGAAAGCCCGCCTAAGACTCAGAAGGTTGCAGGATCGATTCCCGCTGCGGAACAAACGGGACAAATCTATGATCTGCAAATACTTATCAAGGTTCTGGGGTTTTTCTATGTAGGTACAATATATACGTATTTAAAAAAAAAGTATATAAGTAATTAGTATGTCAGTTCGTGTTCCGATAACTCTGCTTATATTTGGGCTTGATGATACCTACTGTGGGAAAATTTTAGTTTTATTATCTTCCAGTCATTAGTTATTTCGAACAAGTGTGGTGAAAAGATTAAAGTGTGCCTCCGAGGCCATCGATTCGATCATTACCAAAAAATTATTTCAAACGGGAGCTAAATTAAATACTTTTGAGAAAAGCGTACTATAATGTTAATGAATTTTTGAATGATCGCAATATTATTTGGAATTTACTGACCGTTTTTAGTATGTAACTTTGTGATAATATTTGTATAGTTTGGACTGTGACATGTAATATTTTTATTTTTGTTTAAATGATTTTGATAATGTTTTAGCTACCTACCTACCTACTAAATGTTTGTATGCTGTATGCAGGATTCAGAGATTCCTAATTTTAAGAAACACCTGTCTTTTGTAACATCTGAATTCACAAACAATAAATGAATACGAATATGAATAAAATATGAAATAATCCGAGGCTCTTTTCGTGCACTGGTGTTTAGCAAACAGAAATTAGGTTCAGGTAGATATCTAAGTAAGTACAAACCTACTTTTTTGCGTCATGTCATTGTTTACTGTTATGGTCACCTTTAAGTCAATGACCAGCTGATCGTGTCAATGTTCTTAAAACTGATTAGATTAGTATTTATGGTTATAAGTATAATTTTAAACAATGCTGGAAGTAAGGATTAATTTTTATTTATTTATTTTATTATTATCAGCCCACACTGTCACACTGCTGGGCATAAGCTTCTCCCCATTCATTCCATTCATCCCGTTCCATTCATCATTAATGAGCTCGTCCCTCCACCTGGTTCGCGGTCTGGCTAACTGACCACTCCGTGGTCAATTTGGCCCACAGATATCTCGACATGCGGCAGAAGGACTAAAGTGCACCTTAATCACCTACTTTCTTAAGCTATCTATAGATCGTTTTAAACGGTCCTTAGATAGCTCAACTGTTTCACGTGTATTTTATATTATTTTGTACATTAAAAAAAAAAAAAAGTTTATGATCTATACAAGAAATTTCATCAAAATCAGATCAGCTATTAAGACGCAAATGAATAACAAACATGAAAACTTTCTTAACTAATAAGACTCGTATATTACTACAACTTATGACTTACTTCTGTTATTTCTTATAAATATGTCTTAACCATACAATAGTTATCAGTATGTGTATCATATATATAATATTTATATCTTATAATTAAACTAATATAACTAACTAGCTTCTGCTGCGGCTTCGCACGCATAGTACATTACTACATACATAAAAAGTAGCCTATGTCCGTTCCTAAGATACAACCTACCTTAATTACCTTGTTATGATTATGATGATAATGACTGATTTTACTCAGAGGTGCTCGATAATTTGTCTGCCCTCGTAACCTTGCAGTCACCAAGGGTTACACATTGGTCAAGGGCTCATTCAATATTCATCTTGCGCTGGACTGCACGATTAATGGATATAAATAACTTGTTAAATCAATGATTGAATCCGGGAATGCGGGTGTCAGTGGATACACAACGGCAGGGACAGTATTGAGGGTACAACCACACCCCCGAGATACAGTTTCCAACTAGTTCGGGGGCTGGCAAATACCCAACACGCTGAACCTTGTAGTTGGTTTATCGACACCTGAATTTCCTTCTAGAATAAGTTTTGCATAGTTAAAGGTTGTCTTTAAGATATCGCCATATGCGATAAGACCACCGTTTGCAAGACATATTACTTTGTAGCTGTAGCATTAATTTAGTTTGTACATCATTAAATGTTATGTTCTCAATAAAGTTCATTATTATTATTATTATAATGATGACCTCTGTGGCGCAGTGGGCAAAGGCCCGCCTGAGACGCTATGTGGGTTCGATACCCACGTCGGAAAATTACACACTCTAAATAACTTTAAAAGGAAAATAAAAATATTTTTGAGTCACCCATTCTACCATTTTTGCGAATACATGAGCTGTTCATTTTCTGATTTGCATTTACATGCCTACTACCAATGGCCTGTAAAATATAAATGTAGCAACTACCTTAACTTCTTTTTTTTTGACGAGGAGAAATTGCTACCAAATTTCCAATGCACTGAGGGGTGCAAATGGAATATGTGAGGTTGGCTGTCTAAAAACCGACACAACATTCACTAAAACTCCCCGGTGACCAGCCTCATTGCATGTCAAGGGGCTTCGGGATATCCATAGGAATTTTATGTGACATAGTTATTTTTTTATTTCGACTTGCCAATGTTATGCAATTTAACGATTATGGTGAAATAAATATCTGATGAAATAACATCTATGTCTATAACACAAATCATTATCTTGGCTGGGCAACGAGCCCACATCCTACAAGCTAAGCTATCTAAGGGCCGTCCAAGACACTGGCATTTCCATGTTTAATGGCAATACTAATACGCTGAGCCGAATAGGAGTCAGCTCTTGTGTCGATGTTTTTACCAAACGCCATGTAATCATTTTGACAACGCGATGGGCTCCTGTTCCCCACAGGCCCTAATCTCGGCCCCAAATTCTATTACTAGTTATTGAGCTTTTGCAATAATAAAAGTTGAAAGCCGTCCTCGTAAAGTTTCCCTTCCTCTAATGATGTCCTAAAATGCCCTAATTTCCATTTCAAAAGGCAATCCGAAACCACAAGTTAATTTCGGTCCCTCGCGGAAGTCAATTACATTCTTCCAGCATTTAAAGCCATGTTCTTTATAATAGACAACTTTCTAAAGAAAAAAAGAATGAATGAAAAATGAAAAAGATATTTATTTCAGCATTCATAGCATATACAATGTTTAAATGCACTTTGATGTTGCTCGAATTTTAAATAGGTAGACCTTTCAGCGGACAGTAACCTCGGGTAGCTAGCAATTTACAGAAATTATCTATCATACAATTTCAAAATGGAATGGAAATGATGTTTATTTGAACCATCATCTAGTGCACATAGGCGAGTTTATCCCGTGATCATGGGAGTTTATCCGCATGCAATTGTGCCGATATATAACAAAGCAGAAAAATTCACATATCATGGTAAATATCCCGTTTTTAGTGAAAATCACTGGCGGATATAAAAACGATATAAAAACGTTTTTTAAAAATTAAACCTAGCTAGATCGATTTATCGCCCCCGAAACTCCCTGCGACCTGTAGAGAAGAACATCCGGACAGACGCCGGCCGGACAGATATACGAAAGCATTTTTGCTTCAGCTGAAATGGAGACACTCGTTTAAAGGTATTAGATAGATAGATATAATGGTAGAAGAACCAAGGTCACCGACATAGCACTCAACATTTGCAAGTTGAAGTGGCAATGGGCAGGCCATATAGCTCGCAGAACTGATAACCGTTGGGGAATAAAAGTTCTCGAATGGCGACCATGGACAGGAAAACGAAGCGTAGGACGACCCCCCACCCGATGGACTGACGACATTGTAAAGATCGCAGGAAGTCGGTGGATGGAGAGGGCTCAAAATCGTTCTTCCTGGAAATCTATTGGGGAGGCCTATGTTCAGCAGTGGACTTCTCAAAGGCTGATATGATGATGATGAGATAGATAGATTAGATTTAAATTTCGTGAGTACTATATTATCGTATATAATAAATAATATAGTAAGTCCATGCATGTATCATTTATTATGTATTTACCTTAGGCTAAGGATGTGTTTTTTAAAAAGAACAATGGTGAGTTTTGTCTTTACAGCTTCAATTTACACTCGCGGTCATAAAAATTTATAATTAAAGAGCCTGCTTCGGTATTCACGGGTTTTATAGATTTGTTACGGTTACGGCCGCGGTTTTACGACGTCTGCGAGTGTTCTTCTCGGTACACCTGTACCTCATTTGTCTTTGTATTTTCTATAAGTTTTATAGTCTGACTGTACTTTCAATATCATCAGTAAGTTACAGCTGTACAAAGCGCTTTACGAGTCTGGTAAAAGATAAATTATTGCTAGACATTTCACAGCATCATCTAGCCCCTAAGTAAGCAGAGCTTGTATTACGACTAGGTACCACAGCTATGTACTACGTATATTTTATTTTGATGTGTAACATCTTTCTTCTTCGTGATAAGGGACGGAAGTGTGTATCAGGAAGCCGGGGAAGTGCGCGCTATTTGATTTGTTTGACCAATGAGCGTGTGGTGTTGCTTATTACCAAGGTGATAATATATATCAGATGTTACAAATCTGATGTGACTTCTGTATGGATCGCTTGTCTTTGTAGATTTATAATTACTTATTGATATTATACATTTTCGGTAAACACGGATTTTACTCACGTTTTATTTATCAGTGCGAACCGTGAACTGGAGCGGTGAGGGACCGCGGATCAAACTCACCCTGAAGATTCTCTAGATTAGTCTAGATAAATCGAAACACTGTCGATGCGATAAAATAATACGTGATTAAAACCCGTGTTATTAATTTATCAAAATTTTTAGTACAACTCACGAAAGTTTTGAAAACTTATTGATGTTATCATTCATCATCGTCTCCTTAATCGCTTCAACGTCTCGAATTACGCATTGCGCAGATTCCCTCAAACGGTGCGGGAAAACATTAGTAAATTCCTCTACTGTAGGTACTTACTTCTCGTTGTTTTAAACATAATCGAACTCAAACAAACCGTTCATTGTTTGTTTCCTTGTTTGTTTCTCACGTGTCCAAGACGAGTTTCGGCTCTTTGGTGTTGCCACCTACCACCCACGGGTTATTTTATTTACTCTGTGTTTGAGATTTTTTCTGAAAAAGTGACCGTCATTTCATAACGGTCTCTGGTCAACCATTATTTATTTATTTATTTATTTTAAGTGTCGGAAGATTTAAGATAAAACTTACAATTTGGTTCATTTAATGTAATTGAAGTTTTGAAGTGAAAACTTCTTTTAGCGCGGTACGCATATTTTTAGATGAGGTAAAACCTCTGGACTCGTGACACCGTTACCGAGACGCAGGGCTGCCGCGCTCGCTCCATTTGATTATAAACCTTAATTGATATGTTTTCAGTCTACTTTTGTAAGGAGAAGTTTACTGAATTAGGTTCTTTTATATATTATGTACATTCTGAACAAAAACATAAAAGAATATTAAATGTATTTTAAAGTTTCTAATAACTAATAAAATACAATTCATAAATAAAATGCAATTAATAACCCAATAACCCAATAACCCTAGTACCCATCTAAAAAATGTCTAACGCGCCAAAATAAGTTTTCACTTCTGTCGGCACTCCCAGAGTGCAACCCGTAATTTTTTTTTTTATATTAAGGCTCAACTCACACAAAATGAATTGAGCCTTAGTGACAGAGCTTTATGAGCAAGCAAATATCAATATAACACATTTAGAATGCGACTAACATGACTAAAAATGTTTTTGACTTTGTTGACCATTTTAAGGTTACTTGCCAAAATATAGTACAGTTTTAAAAAAAACAATGACACTAAACGTACAAATTAGTACATATTCGTATTCATTATTCATTACATAGTATAAAACAAAGTCGCCTCCCGCTGTCTGTCTGTCCTGATGTATGCTTAGATCTTTAAAACTATGCAACGGATTTTGATGCGGTTTTTTTGATAGAGTAATTCAAGAGGAAGGTTTATATGTATAAAACATGCATAATATAGTAGCGAAACACAGATAATTTCAGAGGTTTCTAATGTGGTGTCGTAAATAAACTCATTTTTTGCGCTTACATTGCAAACGCTGGCTGAACTCTACGAGATAGATCAAAATAATGTACTAAAGTATTGTACACCTTAAAAGGTCCACACAAAAGTCCGCAATAGTATATGTCTTTCTCATAGGTTATATTATTCTCATAGATAACGTTGTATATAAAGACATTCTGTAGTATATTTAGTATCAGCATTGCACCCGTGCGAAGCCGGGGCGGGTCGCTAGTATAATATAAAAAAAAGTTTTTATATATTATTCTCGAGTATTTTCCGGTTTTATTATTAACTTTGGTGTATTAATTTAAATAAAGCTAGAGTTATTGACTCGGGTGTGAATAATTAGAACAAAAGCTACGTGTTTCATTGTGATTCTAGCAAAAATAATCCTTTGTTATTTTATATGAAAGGCACTATTTAAATAAAATAACAAATGAAGAACGACAAGATACAACTTTGTGACATACCATAAACAATATAAGCATTTGACACTGGCATAATTAACATAATTATGACACATGCCATTAACGAAGAAGTCTTCTTCCCGTAACTCTATCTGTCTAAACGCGATAAACTCAAAAAGTACCGAACGGATTTCATAAAGCTTCCACCAATGGACGGAGGGATTTCTGAGGAAAGTTTAGATATTTAATTAATCCGTGCGAAGCCGGAGCGGGTTGATAGTTTATAATAAAACTTTCATTTTGATGCATTTTTTTTTTTATATATTTATTTATGCTCCCTCACCTCATCCGGGAATACTGTTTCTAATAACAATAGCATTGTTGTTATATGACGGTGAGAACTTTTTGGGAATCTCCAGCTTAATGAATGCACCGAGCGCGGTTCTGAGGGTCAACATCGTAGATGAGTTTTAAATAATGTAGTAATGGGCGTGTAAAACGTTTTGTTTAACTTGTGGCAACCCGACAATCTTTGAAGAATGTTAGATTCATCTCAGACTTTTATACAATAAAAGGATCACTTTGAAACGTCTGACAATATAAGGTGAATTTAGGTGCCAATTCCTCTTAACACAAGTCCGCAAAGAAACTCTTCCTGGCCAGACAGACGGACACTTTCGGATTTATATCATAAGTATGGAATAATATGGATTAAGTATTAAGTATATTACTTTACCTTTGTTCTAAATCGCTTCAACAATAAAAAACACCTACAGAATAAAGTTCCAACTTATCCGCGATCTCTCGACCGCTGCGCAAGCGCACCATTGTGATTTCCCACGATTAATGACATCGTTAACGAACCCTAATCTATTTGTTAAATTGTATTGTTACTAAATAGAGCGTGTGGGCTTGTATTTGTTTCAAACAGTATCGGAGATCAGGCTTACACCTACACAGATTAATGTGCGATTACAAAAATCTGTTGCAATTGATTGCAACATACTCAAACGGCATAGAACACTCCTCAGTAGTTACTGGATATGTATCACGTATCACGGGTCTGGGTGTTTCTATGTAATTCATAATTCATAATTCATTTATTGTGGAACATAGGTATATTACAGGTTTTATTATTTGGTAAGTTTGCTATGCTACCATTTGATAAATGGTGTACAATATTTTCTAACAATGTAAGACATTTATAAAAAAAAAAAAAAAACTAGGTAACATAATAATAATTCAATATAAACGTCACTTAGGAATATTACATAATTAAATTTATGTCATTTTATTAATTCAGATACGTTATAAAAACATTTAGCTTGTAACCAGGTCTTGAGTTCCTTAATAAATTTATTTAATGGTAATTTTTTTATATAGTCAGGTATGGAATTATATACATTTCCGCATATTGCATAGCTACTATTTATATACATACTCGTCTTTGGAACTTGAATAATATTTGTATAATATTGTATAATATGTATGCATTTACAAAAAAAAGTATATCAGTCATCTGGTACCCATAACACAAGCTCTGCTTACTTTGGGACCAGGGGACCAAAGCTAAACCAAAGTCAAAACGTTATTTTTGATATATTTCGTACCGCGCTAATCGCTATAACGGAAACGATTTAGCTCTGATTAGGATTTTACATTGATCAAACGTTGCGGGATGGCGTTGTTTTTGACAATGCTTTCAAACGAACGTTTTTGATTTAGTACATCCTAGTAGACTGTGCAAAGAGTAATACGTAATTATAAAATTGTACGATTGGTAAAATTAACGATTAAATCGTTCCGCAAGATGCGTGGTACCACTTTGACATTCAGATAAGCCGTATCCAAACCATTGCCAAAACCAATCCGTTCCATGGCAATTACGTTGACAGATAGTGTGATCGCCATACTGATGACGTTGTGTGCAATGTCCGGAGTTATTTATTTATTTATTACCTCTTGATATATTACCGACGTTTCTGTTATTGCTTCTAATAACATACTACAACAATTTGAATCCTGATGGCGACTGTTTAAAAAATAAAAATGATCTTTACTAATAACTAGGTTTAGTTAGAATCCTAATAAAATTGTTTTTAGGGTTCCAAAGTCCACAAGGAACCTTTTTAGTTTTGCCATATCCGTCTGTCTGTCTGTTGGAGCTCTTGCTTGCAGTTTTAGTTGAATCGTGATATTTTTCTGTAATGTTTGGATTTATGTTTGCAGCTGAGTCACGCTATGATGTCTGAACGGACTTGGGTGAAACTTAGTATAAATGTAATCTGTTAGTGATATAGGCTTCGATCACATATACCCCGAAGGATATAGGCTACTTTTATGTAGAAACCACGCATGTGAAACCGCGGTCTGCAGTAGCTAACAATTCATATGACATGTGACTGTGCAGTAGTAGTAGTAGGTGAATGCCTGTCTGAGACGCGGAAGGTTGCGGGGGTCGATTCCGCCGGATAAATTTGTATTTGTCTAGGATATGGTTTGTTTTCTATTTATAATATTAACAAAAAAAGAAGTATATAAGTATTACAAAAATATTTAAATCATACAAGTAACTTAGATCTAAATAGTTACACACAAGGAAGTAATCAGTCATTTGGTACTCATGTGGTAGGTACTTCAGCTATGTTTACTTTGAGGCTAGTAGATAATACCTACAAAAGTACCTAATAAATATACAGTAATTAAATAAATAGCTTTAATTAAATAGCTTTTACATAAGTAACCCACACATACATTATAGACGACGTGATATAAACACGAAGCTTCTGATCTTTTGAATCACTTACGTACAATGATGCTGTGTGAAATGTCTGACATTATTATATCTATACCTATTAAAGAGCTTAACCTGACTGACTGACTGACTGACTGATTCACTGACTGATTCATTGATTCATCATCGCCGAGCCGTAACCACTTAATCTAGAAAACTGAAATTTTGAAGGTAGCTTTCATTCATAGCAAAACCACCCACTAAGGCGGGATTTTTTGAAATTCAACCCCTAAGAGGGTGAAAAGGGGTTAAAACTAATGTATGAAACTTTTTATCGCGTCGTACGCTTTACTTGGATGGACATTTGTTTCAGGATTTTCAAAATAACTCTCAAAAAGGAGTAAAATGAGGTGTGATTGGTTTGAAATTTATAGTTTGGCAAGGAGATAAATTGCATCCTGGGGAAAGATTAAACTACAATTCTTTAAAAAAAATGCGGACGAAGTCGTAGGCAACAGCTAGTTTATTATATACTAATACTACATACCGAGCCATCCGGTCCCTCCCAAAAACGAGAAAAATAACTAATTTATGATCTATAAGTACTAGGTAGATGTTCATATAAAGCAACGCGACGCCAAAGATATACAACATGCAACTAGGTAAATAAAGAAGTACCCGTAACTGCTATAACCATCTCTAAAGCGAAATGTCGGTAAATAACAATAAATCGAAGCCCTTCAGGTGGCCCGTTTCCGCCGGGAATAGAACCCACTACCCACGGATCCGTGACCGATACCGGGACCAGTCACGATGACGAGTTTGTCAGTTGGCACAAGTCAGAAGATTTAAGATATTTAATAAGATAGGTACCTACCTACCTACTTTCAGGTCAAATTAACACAATAGGTAGGTAGACGTTAAGCGACATAGTGCGAGGACAGTTTAGGGTGGCCGCAGTAATGCTTCGGAGAGCGCTTCGCTTCGTTAAAATGTCGGTTCTAGCTTTTTAAAAGTTCGCAAGACAATGATGTGGACATTAGAGCAAACTCCGTTACGAAAATGTCAAAAAAAAACAAAAACAACAAAAATGAGGAAAGAAGTGAGATAGATGGTATACCAAACAATAGAGTACTAAATTTTATAATAAATAAAAAATAATAAAAAAAATATGTTGACCATTTTACACGGCATCATCTGGCCCCAAACTAAGCAGAGCTTGTGTTATGGGAACCACATCACACAAATGTTTACCCTAGGCAAGAATCGAACCCACAACCTACAGCGGAAAAGGCAGATCTACTACCAAGAACCAATAGAGCTGCGTGGCCAGTCAATATTATGTCCAGTAGACGTTCTTACGGCTATAGATAAATAATCCCGGACATTTCACACAGCATCATCTGGCCCCAAAGAAAGCAGAGCTTGTGTTATGGGTACCACATGACTGTTATACTACTTATATGCTTTTTTTTTGTAAATCCATACATATTATAGAATAGAATAGAACCCGCACGAGACGAAGAAAGTTTTCTTCATCTCAGCCGGAAACAAATCCTCAACAATTACACAAAGATAGCATAGAAGTCGCCGGCTCTTTTAACTTGAACCACACGCGAACCTAAGCATTCATTGTCAGGCACCGGTGCAACGCGAACGGTAACTAACGGTCAAACAAAGGTTACTTCGTAAATCTGATATTTATGCTGAATGGCAGCTTGGCAGATGATATACGGTGAAAAGACCCGTTAGCGATGTAATCTAGCTATTGTGGCTGTATAGCTCTGACTCTGAGTAGCATTGGATTCCTACTGATTTAAGTAATCCAGATCACAATTCTTTGAAGATCATTTAAGAAATTTATAGCTCACATAAGGAAGTCGAATAAAAAGCACATTATTGAGCGAGCGAAGCGAGTGTCTCTGTTTCAGCTTAGGCGAAAATAATAATAATAGTAATAATGCCGGATATTTCACACAATATCATCTGTCCCCTAAGTAAGCAGATCTTGTGTTATGGGTACCACACGACTGATATACTACTTATATACTTTTTTTTGTAAATACATACATATTGTACATAGAAACACCCAGACCCGAGACAAATACTTGCAGATCATACAAACATTTGTCTCGCGGCGGGAATCGAACCCGCAACCTTTTGCGTCTCAGCCGGCCTTTAGCCCACTGCGTCACAGAGGTCGTCAAAATGCTTTCGTATGTCTGTCCGGATGTTCTCCTCTACAGGTAACATTTCTCAACCGATTCTCTTGAAATTTTGTGAGCAGGTTCTATAACTATATAGTAAATTTTTGTCAATTCCGTTTTTGGAAATTAAAAAAAAAAAAAGTGAACGTAAACGTAAAAAATGTTGTATTTCAGTCAATTCAAAAATTTTTTGCGAGTTCTACAGCTCAGAGAGCCACTAGTAATATAAATGACCATATTATTGATATGCATGACCTAATGTTGCTCGGAAATCAGACAGTTAACTGACAGATTTGCAATATATAAACCACTATTTACCTTACAAGCTAAAACAAAGCTCTATTCAAATTAACAGAAATCAATCCTCTCCCAGTGACAATACGAAAAACAATGAATGCGCGATCTTCTCTCTATGATGACAGGCAGCCAAGTCGCAGCAAAAAGTATGGTGATATACTGGCCTTCATACACTTCGCAGTACCGAAGAGTATGAATGGAAGGTAGCTCCTTGTTCCAAACACTAGTTATAAGAAGAATCATACAAAAAAGCGCTAGGATCAGGACGAGTTTCTTGTCAATCCGTCTCGTTTGAGTTAGGAGGAATTGGCCAATTCCAAAACATTATTATACATTATAATATCAATAAAATAGCCGATTTTCTTTCCGTACAAACATCAATGAATGATCACTCCAATATCTGATGTTGAAACACCAAAACTAAGAGTGGTGTCAATTAGTCGTGTCACATGTGCTTGCATTGCAACAGAATCGTAAAAACACCAATTTTAGCGCAATTTTGGGCTTGAATAAATAACATAAGGTGTTCGCAAACTCTAAAATTAATCCTGCATAAGCGTTATTTGTTTATTCAAGAGCTTAAATAATTTTATTTTGCATAGTTACATTAAGTAGTTTTTTCGTCGGGACCCTTGAGCCCGACGAAAAAACAAAGTCTGTGAACAAAGTCAAAGTGAAAAGTCTGTTCATTATTTTTACGCGGTCGTTTGTTGATATGATTATAAATCATAATCATGCTATATCCTTACTAATT
This sequence comes from Lampropteryx suffumata, assembly GCA_948098915.1. NCBI lineage: Eukaryota > Metazoa > Arthropoda > Insecta > Lepidoptera > Geometridae > Lampropteryx > Lampropteryx suffumata. The sequence goes on from OX402545.1 coordinate 3,389,639, forward strand.
ATCGCTATCCTTCGTGCACGTCTACTAGGACCTTAACTAGGACGATAGTGACCTTAACTAAAAGTATCTATAGTACTACCTCCATGACAGCTTTGCTTAGTTTGCGGCTAGATGGCTGTGTCTTCATTCAAAATCAAACAAAAACAAAACAAAATCGGACGGAAGACCAGCGCGGATTGTTGGCAATGCAACTCGCATACTCGTATGCTGTGCTGACTAAGGCGCTGCGCAAACGAAGACACTTTTTGTTGGCGACACAGCACACCATCACAGGGAACCGTAGTTGCTGTGTCTTGTGGCGGTGATTGGACACAGTTGCTCGTTGCTACTACTGGCCACTGGTACAATTTGTTGCTTGTTTTCCGTCAGTCTCACGATGGACGTCGATGAAGAAACTCAGTACAATTGTAAGGAAATTTGTTAATGTTGCTTGTGTCTTCAACTGACGACTTTTAGTTTCCAGTAACCGACACCGAACACTTTTCAATCGTCAATGAGTAAGTGTTAAGTGGGAGAAACTAGACACAAAAAATGTTTATCTATGCGCAGGGAGTGGATGATTTCATACTGGTTCTGTAGAAATCAAATATTCATCGGTAGCTTGTATCCGACACAAACACAAGACACAAAAGTGTCCACGTTTGCGCCCTGCCTGGGCCAATTTTGTGGCAATTATGTGGTTTATTGTAATGTGTTGTTGCAAATAGAAACGTATTCTTCTATTCTAAAAATGGTCCCTTAATTTGTTTGATAAATATTAAGTTTTTGAACCAAACAAATATCTGTTTCACTTTTAAAACTTTCTAGAGTACATTACCACGAAAGTACAATTCATTTTGATAGACACGGGCTTTACTCAAGTATTATTTTGTTGATGGAGGCACCGACACTGTTTCGATTCATCTAGAGAATCTTCATCAGGGTAAGTTTGATCCGCGGTCCGCTCGTTGCCGCTCGAGTTCACGGTTCGCACTGCGGGTAAGGTATCTCGCGGCGCGATTCGTGCGTGCAGGTAGAGGGGGAAACATTGTCACGGCAGGCGGTAACAAATTTGGTGCTAGTACTGGCCCTTCGACTTCGCCACTCGTGCCCTCAACATTGGGAACCGTCAAACATACAGCACTGACACTATCACTAACCGGCTCCAAATCGTTGAAGATCTACCCTCTAGAAGAATCGAAACAATGTCAGTGCCTCCATCGACAAAATAATATGTGAGTAAAGCCCGTGTTTATCAAAACAAATATCTGTATCGAAAAACATTTCATTAATACTAGTTGACATAATAGATTCACCTAGTATGTAAGACGTTTCAGAGAGATACCTGTGATTGTATTGAATATAAACATATTTGAATATGAATTTGGATTGATGGTGTTCCTGCCAATTTGTTAACTTGACAGTTCTGGGTCAGAAAGAATAGGCTTCTTTGTCTTTGGATTCAAGTGGATTTGGATGTAAGTGGATTCTTTGTCTGACATTTTATGAAGGAATAGAGCTCTAATAAATTAATTAGTTTTTCTCGTTTTATTTCGTGGTTTATTGTGTAATCTCAGCGGATAAATTGTGATTTCTTAGCACAATTGTTGACTATTGAAAAAGCGTATATTGCTTTGTGATTTGTACGAGGAATCCAAGAAAATTGTAAGTGGTCACTGACGATGACGTTTCGAATCTAAAAATGACGATTGATTGCGATTTTGAACTATATAACAAAATAATCACTTGGTATGATAAATAATTAACAAATCATAAATAATTCTGTTCTTATCACACATCATCATCTAGCCCCAAAGTAATCTAAGCTTGTGTTATGACAGATATACTACTCATCTACTATTTTTTCTTGTAAATTTATACATACAAAGAAAAACACCCAAACACGAGACAAATATATGCAGGTCATATAAACATTTGTCCCGCAGCGGGATTCGAATACGCAAACTTTTTGGCAAAATTGTCATCAGGACAAGAGAAGAAGGCTTCAAGTGTCAAAAATTAAGCCAAAGTTCATTGCCATCGGCATCGCCACTATAGAAATGTGAACAACACTGATTTGCAAGTCATTTTAGAACATTTACTTCCAAGAGATGGATTTATCATTTTATTATGTTTGTCCGTCATGCGAAGCAAACATTGTACTCTTATATCATTTAATTTTCTCCGGTTTCAGTAATTTTGGTGTTTTTATTTAAATAGATCTAGAGTTATTTGACTCGGGTGTGAACAGTTCGATTGAAAGCTTTGTGTTTCTTTGTGATTCGAGCAAAAATAATGCGTAAAATAATTTTTATACCACATGACCCGACAGACGTTGATGAATATTGAATTCGAATTGGTATCATCTATTACTGTTAACGACTGACAGTTATGTTAAAAGCCATAATGTGACTTAGAAATGTTATTATCGTCGTTAGTTTTCTTAAATTTTCAAATTTTTCACTCAACTTTCTTAATTTTTTTTTATGAGCAACTTCTGACGATATCAAACACAAAAAAAGAATTAAGCGAAATCGGTCTAGCCGTTCACGCGTGATGCCGTGACCAAGGGAAAAAGGGATTAATTTATTTATACATATATATATATGTATATTAATATATATATATATATATATATATTAATAGATTAAAGACACCATTTTATATAAAATAACAAATGACGAATGACAAAATACAAGATACGACATCATACTATAAACACTTGACACTGGCAAAATTTACATTATTATGACACAATTATTATTTTTAACGAAGAAGAAGAAGAGATGAATGACGTTAGCAATAGATTTTGTTTGAAATGGTTTTCAACTGGCCTACGAATCAGTTTTGTTGAATACCTTATTAGACCCCAGCTCAAGATCAATGAAAATCACAGAGGTTATTTTTAATCGTGTTATGCTCAAGCTGAATTTACGCCAGTTCCTCGTCTCTCGGGAATCCCAGCAACGAGTTCATTACTGCGATGTGAATTTGCAGCACGATTGCGACCGAGACACGTTACCAATTCTACGTGCTCAGTTCCCACAACACTGGCGGTTTAGCATTCATTTAAATGAATAATATAGAGCGAAATGATTAGATTTTAGTATGTTTGTTTATTTGTAATGGATAAACTTGAAACACCTTCGAAAATTGCAAGGATCAGTTTATCTCGTGATCATGGCGCATGCAACTGTGCCGAAATATCGAGAAGCAGAAAAACTCATATATCATGGTAAATATCCCGTTTTGAGTGAAAATATAAATTACAACTCTAAATTGCCCGTGCGAAGCCGGAGGTTCGTTAGTTTGAAATAGGTATACAAACAAATATTGACGTTTAGTAAACTAGGTAAATAGAGAACTTTTTAGTACTTAGGTACTGTACCTACTTTTACCAAATTTTTCGAAATTCATAACTGGAAATTCACAGGAATGAAAAATATTTAAATTTCGTTTTAAATTAGCTATTTTGATTAAAAAACCAAACTATAAACCGGTTTTGATGAAATTTCTATGGGAAGTATATACTTTCAAATGAAAAAAAATTTTTTCATATTGGTTTATAAATAACGGAGTTCTGAGGTAACAAACATAAAAAAGAAATACAACAGAGTTGAGAACCTTATCCTTTTTTTAAAGTCGGTTAAAAAAGAAACATGGTCACGACTGTGAATACTGTGATGTGATGTGATAATTACTCCGACACCTCAATTTGTGATTTCTAAAGATGCTAGTCAGAGGCATAACAAAGTCAAAGTCAAAGGATACTTTATTCAATACAATCACAAGGATCACTTTGAAACGTCTTACATACTAGGTGAATTTAGGTTCCAATTCATCCTAACCCAAGCCCGAGAAGAACTGGCAAGAAACTCGTCTTGGTCCTAGCGCTTAAAAAAGCGCTAGGACCAAGACGAGTTTCTTGCCAGTTATGTAAAAATACATGATCTATCTTATCTACCACCACCACCACCACCACCACCATCGCATCATCTCATCCACCTTAACTACGAAATACCAATACAAGAGAGCTTATACATTTCAAGTGTGTCGGTTAACTGTCTGACGGCAGAGCGACATGAGGTCATGCATTCTTATCAATAATATTACAGTCATTCATATTTTAATAAGCTTTCTTCAAAAGACTACCTTTTATGTAAGCTCTTAATTTCTTAATATGTAAGTTTAGTAGCATTTTCAGGAAGCTTATTATAGAAGCGCACCGTGATCCCCATAAAGGACTTATTTACTTTTTCTAGTCGAAACCTAGGGATGTTTTGTTTGTTTCTATTGATTCTATAAAGGTCACTATTTTGCTGAAACCCATCTCTATTTTTATGTGTGTATAGCAAATTTTCATATATATATATATTGTGAAGCTATTGTGAGAATATTAATTTCTTAGAATATTTCTCTCAAAGATTCTCGTGGTTTCATTTTATAAATGGCACGTATTGCCCCTTTTTGAACAACAAACCAAACATTATATTTGGCACATATCCACGCTTTACACAGTATTAATTATTCCATACGTGATAAGTTGCAAACCCATCGCCGTTCATAGGAAAACAAACCAATGACATACATCTTCGATTTTTTTGGTTTCTAAAAGACCGGTTTCCAAACGATATTTTTCTTCAACCTTTGAAAATGTTCACAATAAAAGTCAAATTAAAAAAAAAACACTTTCAAAACATTCGTAAGTAAGTATATACTATACTATACATTTAGTATAGTACATTTAGAATATAGGAGTGCGAATCACGAGCGCGAACGTGAGCAAGCTAACAAGCAAGCAAGCTAGCAAGCTAAACTCACAGATAATGATAAAGACTTCTGTGGCAGTGGTGGTGCAGTGGGCCGAAGTCCGGCTGAGACATAGAAGGTTGCGGGTTCGATTCCTGCCGCGGGACAAATGTTTGTATGAGCTGCAAGTATTTGTCTCGGGTCTGGGCGTTTCTATGTATAATATGTATATATTTACAAAACAAAAAGTATATTAGTAGTATACCAGTCATGTGGTACCTATAACACAAGCTCTGCTTACTTTGAGGCCAGATGATGCCGTGTGAAATGTCCGGCATTATTTATTTATTTATTAATAATGTACAAATAATGACACCGTGCAGTAGTTGTCTTACTGTTTCGCGGTGTTATTGCGCACATACGTTTTTCGTTTATCTAAATCCTTGCGGCACCGACTAGGTTCGAACCTACTGCTTATGATCGGCAGGCAATGGCGCTACTTTAACACCAGCATTGCTCTTTTTAATATAAGTTCCGCTTTTGGAAACTCGAGACGAAGTTAGGTACAATGAACCGTTATAGTTCGTTAATTGGCACTAATGAACAATGAACCAGCAACATTTGTGAGTAGTTATTGGTTAACCAAATTCAGTTTAATTTGTTATGAAACTGAAGAGCGGGTATTTAAACAACTCGTTTGCGGTGAGCATTGAACCTCCAACAAACACTAGCAACGTTGGATTTCCTGAAAAATGTAAAACTAGCTGTACGCGCGCAGCTTCGCCCGCGTTGAAGATTTTACCCATGACAAACCATTTTTTCCCGAGATAAAAAGTAGCCTTCACCCGGGGATAGTGTAGCTTTCCAACGGTAAAAGGTTTTTTCAAATCGGTCCAGTAGTTTTTTATGTTTATTCGTTACATACAAATATACAAAACTATTTTCTCTTTAAAATATTATTATTAGTATAGATAACAAATAATAATATGAGTTTTTCTGCTTCCCAATATTTCGGCACAGTTGCAAGTTAAGTCAAGTAGAAAGATACTTTATTCAATACAATCACAAGGATCACTTTGAAACGTCTTACATACTAGGTGTATTTATCAGCCAAATTATCCTAACCCAAGCCCGAGAAGAACTGGCAAGAAACTCGTCTTGGTCCTAGCGCTTCTTTACATGATCTTTCTTATCGTTACCTTAACTACGAAATACTAACTAATTAACTGTCTGAGGGCAGAGCGACATGAGGCCATGCATTCTTATCAATAATATAGTCATTTATATTATAATAAGCTTTCGTCCAAAAACTACCTTTTATGTATGCTTTAAATTTCTTAATAGGTAGTTTAGTAGCATTTTCAGGAAGCTTATTATAGAAGCGCACCGTGTTCCCCATAAATGACTTATTTACTTTTTCTAGTCGAAACCTAGGGATGTCTAATGCATGTGCGATGATCACGAAATCAAATGTTTATCTCTAAACAGTGATATGAAAATTATGCTTATAGCAACTCTCTTCAATTTGATGCTTTGATATTTAGAGTACTCAAATAACTGTTCGCAATGATTATATTCTGAAGACACCACACACAAATAAACAGCTAACAAACATCTCTCAAACACGAGTCTCAAAGTGGGTAATATCCACTTTGAGACTCGGGTTTAACTCACTCCGATTATTAATTAAACGCATTAGTAGAGGGGTATTCCAATATCCATATTCATTCAGATTATTAATGTCATAATTACGTTTTAAAAACTAAAACGACAACCGACTTCATATATAAAAAAGCATAATATCAGAATTTCGTTTCATCCAAGTGGATGACATATTTTTTCAGTTTTTTGAATTAATAACCTAACTACTAAACCGATTTTAATGAAATGTATATGGGACCAATCCGTATATCCTTTCACATGAAATCATATTTTTTCAAATCATAAACTTAAAAAAATAAAAACAGTCGAATTGAGAACCTCCTCTCTTTTTAAAGTCGGTTGAAAAGTGTCTCTGTTTGTTTGTAACGTTTAAACGGCTGAACGGATAATTATGAAATTTAAGATTTATAAGGAGATAGATTTCATCGTAGGGAAGATTCAAAGTGATCCTTGTGATTTTATTGAATAAATAAATATTGAATTGAATTGAGATATAGATTACTTTTCGTCCGCAAGCAATTGGTTATAAAATTAATATATAGACCTTTCAGCTCAGTTGATAGTAGCTCTGCATTCTGCGCTGTTGGTTAGGGTTCGATTCCCTCCCAGGACTAACCTTTATGTGATGTACACAGGTGTTTTTCTATGTCTGTGATAAAATAAGAAAAATAAATAATCCCGGACATTTCACACAGCATCATCTGGCCCCAAAGCAAGCAGAGTTTGTGTTTAGGTACCACATGACTGATAACTTTTTTTTTTTATATACGTAGACACCCAGACCTACGACAAATACTTGCAGATCATACAAATATTTGTCTCGCGGCTGGAATCGAACCCGTAACCTTCTGCGTCTTAGCCTTGGCCCGCTGCGCCATAGAGGTACTGCCCACTGCGTCATAAAGGTACTGCCCACTGCGTCATAAAGTAGATATCTTACGTATGTATTTTAAAAAATATAATATAATAAAAATAAGTATTATTTTTATTATATTATTTATTATACTATCAGTCACCTGGTCACAATAATTCAAGCTATGCTTAGTTTGGGGCTAGATTGTCTTGTGAGCATTGTTCGTTAATATTTATTTATTTATTTATTTATCAGTATAAAATACCAGTAAATCTCCCTAGGTATTGTAAAACAGTGAGTTGATTAGGTAATTCTGTTGCAAATTTGCAAAAAATTTCAATCAATTCTTTTCCGGTAAGAAATCAGAAAATTTTGTGGCGCTATGATTACTTATCAATCAATGGACGTCTTTTGATTTGTAGTCTTCCCGCATATACTTTCTAAAGGAAGTTTCTTTCTCCAGACCCCATATTGATTATTATAAATACTGATTTTTATGAAATTTCAGATGGTGCATTTCTAGATCACAAATAAATATATAATATTTATTCAAAAATATCTTAAACAACAAAAACAAATATATTTTTAGTTGATGGTATATATAGTCCAAAGTCCAAAGTCCAAACCAGCAAAACTGGGACAAGTTTTCCTCGCTCTTACATAAATACCACTTATGTAGACACGAGGGATCACTGCTTCAGCTAGTGCCAAAAGGTAGTATTTGAATACACATTTAGCTTACACCCCACTTAGTAAAGTTGAGTAAGTACAGAGAACAACAAGCGAAAATACGCTATTAAAATGAAAAACAAGGTCTGTGTCAATGTGTGATGAATCGAAACAGTGTCGGTGCCTCCATCGACAAAATAATACGTGAGTAAAACCTGTGTCAAAACGTACAAAATGCGATCGTTCGTATATCACTAAATGTTAGCTAGTGTAGGAACCTCTAAGACGCACTTAATCCCTCTCACCACATTGGTTGCAAACAGAGATACGATACGAAGAAATATAACGTAACGTAACAGTTACATTGAGAGGAAACTGGGGCGCTTTCGTCACAAATTCACATCCCGAGGTGAAATCGACTTTTTTCTTGAGATACGAATTGCACCTAATTGTACCAATCCATAAAAACCTACACAATAGCTTCTCATATCATTTAGCAGCTGAGGCTGTGGCGTTGAAGCCGATTTGAATCATGAGAGACATATAAACCAAGCTGTACAATGTAGGTATGATGTAAGCACGGGTATGAACATGGAAATGATGCTCGCAGATGTGTCATAAACTAGAAAGAAAGAAAGAAAATGTTAGTTTGTGTCTTATGATATCATATAAGTACTTATGAACAAGTAAGTAAATTGAGAGCAAAATTGGTCGTCACTCAGCATGTGTTATAAATAACATTTAGAACGCTTTTATAACGCTGGTCTGGTATAACGCTTTTATAACGTGACGCCGCGTTCGGCGTTCGCATTTGGCGTTGATAGTTTCGGACTCTATTTTCGATGAAGGTGATATGTGTAATATGTATTATGTAATATATATGTGTATTAGTGTTATATATATGTAGTATTATTATGTGGGTTGCTATTCCGGGTATGGGTACTGAACTGAGCAGTGTCAGTTTCGGATTACCAAAAAGAAATACGCTCGAGAGGTTACACTCAAGCGATTGGTTTTGGAGATCCTTGTGATTAAATTGAATTTGTGAATTAAATTGAATTTGATAATATATAAGACTCTTTATACCACTATCCTCTACGAATCTTATCCACTAGCAGTAGTTATGCCAGCTATTCTGCTGAAATCCATTGTCAAGAACAAAGACTTTTAAAATTTGTCAAGAGTAGCCACTGGTGGTAATCCTCCATATATGGCATATACGTCGGCTGATACGAATTAGGAGTGTCACTAGTAGCCTCTGGGTCGAACTGCTCCAGCTTCCTTCATCCAATAAAACACTATGGAGTTTCTTATTTTAATAGGACTTTTACTGGACTATAACACAACCATAATGGCCGTGACACAACAGTAGAGACATAGCATTTGGACACAGGCTCTTTTCCATTATTCCAAGATAATTCAGTTCAATGACAGTTGATGATATCATAATATACTGGTTAAATCCTTGCTCTGATCATTGATGTTTATGGATATCTTCCACAATCGACATATATAATTGCCACCCTAGTGTACATGTACTCTTAGATATGTATTGAATTACTAGTCTGCGGCATTTGCCCTATTTCTCATGGGGCACGATTGTCAACCTATTGTTGCTAACACCATATTGAAGAGACCGTTTTATGACTCTATAACGAACAGTGGGAAATAAAAAACAGTAATTAGACCATAATCAAACTGTCGCTATTGAACCGTGATTTATTGACTGTTGTCTCGACGACTTAGACCCCTTTTCCACTGGGCAGCTACGGCGCACGATAATCGTATTCTAAGCTAAGTTCAGGGTGACCGTAGTTGAATTATCATCAGCGCTTCCGTACAGCATGTAAAGCAGCATTAAGCTGAGTTCAGGACCTCTTTGGCTGCACATGCCTTCCCTAAGTAGTAAGGGATAGGTAATCAGTTCTGTTTGTTTGTTTTAGATGATAAAATTAAGCCCTCAACCCTCGACCCTATCAGTGTCTAACACTTTAAATGACACTTCTTCTTCCTATAATGGCAACTGCCTTGATGACAATTTGCCAATGTCAAGTGTATTTCGTTTTTAGGGTTCCGTAGCCAAATGGCAAAAAACGGAACCCTTATAGATTCGTCATGTCTGTCTGTCTGTCTGTCTGTCCGTCCGTATGTCACAGCCACTTTTTTCCGAAACTATAAGAACTATACTGTTGAAATTTGGTAAGTAGATGTATTCTGTGAACCGCATTAAGATTTTCACACAAAAATAGAAAAAAAAACAATACATTTTTGGGGTTCCCCATACTTAGAACTGAAATAAAAAAATTTTTTTTCATCAAATGTGTGTACGTGTGTGGTATCTATGGATAGGTCTTCAAAAATGATATTGAGGTTTCTAATATTTTTTTTCTAAACTGAATAGTTTGTGCGAGAGACACTCCCCCCCCCTGTAACTTCTAAAATAAGAGAATGATATAACTACAAAATATATATGATGTACATTACCATGCAAACTGCCACCGAAAATTGGTTTGAACGAGATCTAGTAAATAATTTTTTTTTAATAGGTACCTCAAATCGTAAATATCAATAACTATTATAAAAACAACAATCAAAGTTAATCAGCAAGTTACAACAACTACAAGAACTTTTATATTGTGTTACTTGCTGCTACGGAACCCTTCATGGGCGAGTCCGACTCGCACTTGGCCGCTTTTTATATTATCGTTACAAGGCTGCAAACGATCGTCGTCGTCATCGTTTCCACGTCATCGTGGAGTGAATGTCTAGATTTTTTTTGGATTCCTCATCATAAAACCCTTTATATGTTATAAAGGTTATATATGTAATAACACGAGAAAATAAAATTCATTTATAAGAGCTATGTTAATTCATAGAATGTCTAATGAAGAATTTGAATAATATTCCTTACTAAATTAACGTGTATCAACTCATTTTAGACGAAATTTAATTAGGTGGTGAATGAACTGCCTGGAACCCCCTAGGAAATGCAATAACGTAATAAAGTTACGATTTTAACTTATTTTAAAAGCGTTATTTAAAACTGTTACCACAATTTGGACTTTATTTTAAGCATATCGATGGTCGATGGTCAATTGTTAATTGTCTAAACGTCATCGCGGAGTGGCCGTCTAGAGTTTTCTTGGGATTCTTCGTCGTTCAAATCACATTGCACCACAATACACATATAATTCAATTTCCCGTACCCGTCCTATGTAGTCACAATTTATTTATTAAAATTCCGCAAAGATTACTGAATAAAACATGCAATAAAACGAATAAAAGTTATTAAATTAGCAGAGCTATGTAACTTCATGAAATGACACACAAGAATGATTCGTGATATACAGCTCTTGTTATGCTAGTCCGCAGAACAACAGAGTGTCAGTGATACTCGCTGACATATGTCCTGTGTGCTGCTCTGCTGTGAAATGAGAAATACCAGCACAAGCGACTGTGTTCAGTGCACAGTTTTAATTATTTTCGTCTGACTTAATAACCCCTTGGAGGCAAAGTCTGATTTACCTTATTCCAAAAGTTTAGGGTTTTCGAGAATAAATTGTCCCAATCCCAACTAATTTGCAGGAGGTTGACATTTTGAACGGTCGGGGACTGAATTTGTGGTTTTGATAATGACTTGTGAAATCCTTTTTGAAATGCTAGAGCAAGGTCGCGACTTTAGGCTACCATGTAGTGACAAAGCAAGAGCGGGTAAATTTTTAATGTGTGGGACTATATAGATAATTTATATACAGGGTTATTGGTAATTCGACGTATATCCGTTAGGAGGTGATAGGGGTGACTATTTGCGATAATTTTAACCCCTATATGAATTATACAAAAGTGAACCATTTTTGAGTTATCATGTTGTTTAGCTTTTTTCTAAATAAGTCAAAAATGCAACATTAAAAATGTATTTAAAAAAAAAGATCAACCAAAATCTTTTTTTTAATTCTGATTTATAAAAACGATTAAACACTGGTTATTTATCATTATTAAAACAACAATTATCAATCCAAATTATAACATGCCAGACGAAAAACGATATTATTATTTTTTTACTAAAATGCCATAAACCAAAAAAAAACTTATGAAACTTGGCTTACAGATTAAAAAACATAACCGTTTTCTTAGCTCTCCAACAATGCATAACAACTAGGCACTTATTCCAAAGAAACTGAAAAAAAATATCACATAGCAGGCGGAAATTCGTATTTGAAGTTAAGGTCGCTTTTTAAAATTTCCATAAAATTTATCAAAAACAATACCCGATGTAAATAAAACAAAAAATACAAATTTAAAATAAAATTTAGAACCAGTAACAGTTTAGTAATAATAACAATTAAAATTTGTGATTTAACTACTGAAATAATTCGCGTAATTCTGCGTTTATAATTCTTGTTTTGATCTCTTCCGCGGGTGACACAGGCGAGACGTCCGAAACTACGGATTTCAAGTGACCCCAGATATAGAAGTCAACCGGCGCTAAGTCTGGACTCCTCGCAGGCCACGGAATGGGTCCTCCTCGCCCTAGGAAAATCGAGCCATCGCCTAACATTGACACCAAAATGTGCAGGACATCCGTCTTGCTGGTACATCATGTTTTGTGTCGTAAAAAATGTGGTCTGATTAAATTGTCGTCAATTATTCCCATCCACACATTGACCGAAAAACGACGTTGCGACCATTCTGGCCTCATATTATTAGGATTTTTTGTACATGTTGTAGTTAGTAATCCCATCTTGATCGAATTTAGATTCGTCGGTCCATTGGATTTTTTTCAAGTCTTTTAAAGTCTATGCTGTTCATTTTGATTAAGCTCTTCCATATTTCAATTCAAATTAAAAAAAAAACTATAATCGTGAGTGTATTAACTTAAAAAAACACGACGCCTATTTGTAAAACAAAAATAATGCGTGAAAAGTTTTAGAAAAATTAACTCTGAAAAAAAAAAATTTTTTTTCTTAACCGGCCAGTTTGCTTCCTGCATTGGTTTAGGTCCTTACACTAAAAGTTTCGTGTTTTTTTGTTATTCGACCAAAAATAATCCTTAAAACATTTAATATGAAAAACCATTAATTTATATAAACAATTGACGAATATAATAAGCAATAGACAATAGACTTACCATAAAATCTAATCATATTCCTATAGAAGAAGAAGAAGAAATAGTCCTCAGGTAGCCATGTTAAAGAGGAGGCCTTCGGTAGGATAGCCTAGAATGATCAGAGTTTCCAACTAGCTCGTTAATACTTATCTATCAAACTTTCTACTCGCCCGCGCTTGCTTGCGCGAGATACTCTAAAGCCTGAGGTTAATTCCAAAAACGACATTACCTGCTGTAGGTACCTACCTACCAGTCGTACCTCATGTTACCAACGAATAACGAATACTTTTCAAGGCCCAAGCCGAGTGGATTGTGTTTAATCAAATAATAAAGCCGAGTGTATTGAAATGTTTTTATCGCATGTTTTAAAAATATATGCTTATGACTGTTATCCCCAGGCTTTGTAGACACCTACTCTCTGTAGTTAGAGTTTTAAGGATTATAACGGGTACCCGTTGAGGCATGTACATCATCATCATCATATCAGCCTCTAGAAGTCCACTGCTGGACATAGGCCTTCCCAATAGATTTACAGGAAGAACGATTTTGAGCCCTCTCCATTTACCGATTTCCCGCGATCTTTACAATGTCATCAATCCATCGGGTGGAGGGTCGTCCTACGCTTCATTTACCTGTCCTTGGTCGCCATTCGAGAACTTTTATTCCCCAACGGTTATCAGTTCTGCGTGCTATATGGCCTGCCCATTGCCACTTCAACTTGCATATTTTGAGTGTATGTCGGTGACTTTGGTTCTTCTAGGGATTTCCTCGTTGCGGATTTTATCACGTAGTGAAACACCCAACATAGCTCTCTCCATAGCACGTTAGCGCAACTCTGAGACGTGACGAGAAGATGTGCCGTAATTTCCCGAACGCTCTCCATCCGAGTTGGATTCGTCGGCTGACCTCTTTGTCGAATTTGGACTTGCCTAGTTGAATCGTCTGACCCAAATAGACATAGGTAATTGTCTACAACATGTACATATATGTATGTATATATTTCATTTCATTTCATTTATTCGGTAACAATTATTTTACAAATCGTATTTGAATGTACATACTATCAATTAATTATAATTAATAATCACAAAAAAAATAATTAGGAAATATTAATTAAAAAATATATATCAACAAAAATAATAATAACACTAACATTTGATAATTTTTGATGTCAAATCCTATTTTATATCATAAATCCATCAACAGAGTAGAAACACTTCTCCAACAGAATGTTTTTTAATATTCGTTTATATTACAAGTGTATTTGATGCCTGCCCACATTTTGCACAGAAAATTTAAAAACAAGCCACGAACGCCATTTATTTAAAGTAATCCGAAGTGGCAATTCCCATACAAAATTACCGATTTTGATTTGTCGGCTGTTCTTGTAGGGTTTTTTCTTAACCACGCAAGAATTGCAAACATAATTACGATAAGACTTCAAGTTTTTATTTTATGCTTAGTCGAAACTAAAATAACGTAAAAAATGCGCTCAAATAAAAGCATTTTAACAACGAAACTAACAAAAAAACCAAAAATCCGGCCCGCATTCGGTCCACTACCTCTTTTCTGATTGGCACTCTGTTTGCTTTTAATTATCAGAAAAATCCGTATTTTTCTGATTTCTTTTGGGGTATCAATATATTTGCTTTTGCCTGCGGTTTCACACACGCGTTGAACCTTTATAAAGTAGTCTAGGTACCCCAAGATACACCCAAGATCAAGTCAAATTAAAATATCCTTTGTTTAATAAAATCCCAAGAAGCAGTTTTGAATCGTCTTATTGAATACTAGGTGGTGCCCGCGACTTCGTCGCCGCGGGATTAGTATTTCGAGTTATTTTAACGGTTTTTGCAGCGTACGCCAGAATAGCTTGCAGATGGCAGATTTTTTTCCTACTTTCTTGACACTTATCGTTATATTTTGGACAATTCACATTATATCTTTATAAATTATAGCCTATGAGTTATTCTGATGTATAAGCTATGTTATTGTAAAGTTTCATTAAAATCCATTCAGTAGATTTTTGCGTGAATGAGTAACAAACATACATACAAACATTCGCGTTAATAATATTAGTAAGGATAGGTGTCGATTCCTCCTGGGGAACGGGGGTTATAGTTCTAGAAGAATTCGTCGAGAAACTCGTCTAGTTTTAGCGCTTTTTGTATGATCCTTGCTAATTTTGTTACGGATGCCCAATTGACATGGAGCAGATTCATTATAAACTTTTTAGCCATCTAAACATTCTGTTATTAAAAGCTTTATGATACAGTTTCTGAAATATCATGGTAAATATCGCGTCTTGAGTTTTAATTATGTTCAACACCATCATACTTTTAAAAGTAATACACTCGTAGGTTTAATAACTTTAAAGAGTCACTATGAGCAGAACGCTTACAGTTTATATTTCTGTTCCAGATCCGAGGGAAACCGGTCAAAGCTGGAGTCCAGATAAATAACCATGGATTCTGAGAGGTAAGATCTATCATCCAGTGACGTATGTACAAAGCTCTAGTCTAGTCGTTCTAAGATGAAACTAAACGTTGGCTTACGCTTCTGTTTTTCAAAATTCGGTTAACTTTGACGTACGGAAACTTGAGCTAAACGTTACTGAAATCTGAGACCAAGAGATCAACGAGGTCTAACATTACATGGCTACAAAAATAGTGGAATGTATGAATTATTAATTAAAAAGTAGCATAGTAGTAGTAAGTACTACGTCAATGGCCTAAATTCTGTTGGCACCAACCTAACTAAATTTAGCTAAAATTAGGTTTTGAACTGTCAAATTAACCTTTGGTATTCTGCTGCTACCAACTTATCCTAATTTAATTTTATCAAACTAAATTAAGCGTTCCTAATTTAGTTAGATGGTACCAACCGAATAGCTTTTACAAATGCTATGACTAACTATATAATTAAATTTTAGACAATTCCTGATTTTAGAAATGAACCCACCGAATTGCCACCATTGTCTTTTGAGAATGCAAAAAGTATTTTTGATAGAATATATTTGGTATAGAAATATATTTAAATCACATTTTTATGTATGTGTTATTTTCTCTTGATAATATTCATTACTAGCGACCCGCAGGATTATTACGCCAGCAATGTCTGCAAAAACAGCCTCAAGTCGTTTTTTTGGGGTTTTTTTAAATTTAATTACGCAAACTCCTCGCTGCTAGCTTGTCACCCATCCACGGGCATAAATACGTATACAGCAGAGATATTAGCGAACAAGAAGTGTCTTTGTCAGCAGCGGTCGCGCAATTATTAGACTGACAAGGTATGGTACAAGGTAAAAGGTTTATTTTTATTTTTTTATTTGGTGTGACAAGGTATACTGAGCCGTACATCTCTGAAAAGAAGATGGTAGAATTAGATCATGCAATTCCTGGGTACTTTCTCTGAAATGTATTCTATAAAAGTTAGAAAAGCAAGCACCAGTTGAAATAGTACCAGTGTTTATAATATTAGTTTAGTCATATATTTCTTTTTCATTGTTATGGATATAATCTAGAAAACGTTCTTTGAGTGATTGGCCTTTAAAGTATATTCTCCTGAAGTACGGAACTAGAAAGCATCACTTTGTAGCGTTCCCTGCCGTATTAAAGATACACAGCGTACAGAGATTGGCTTTTACCAAAGCCTTTGACGACGATCTCAATTTGTTTACGTACTCGTACGAGGCTTCCGCTTTGCCATGCTAATAAAGACTGTATGGGGACGAGATAGAATATAATACTGATTATTTAAAGATAATACAGCCTTCGCTTGCAAGACCGTCAATATACGATCATCGATTTCGTTATCAGTGAGTATAATACACATCATAATAGTTGAAATATCACCTCGCATCAATTAATTCTGTATTTAAATAAATTATTTGTAGTTCCACCACAACAAAACTTAATAAAACAAGTACAGAAGGCGGGCTCCACGAAAACATTTATATAAATTGCGACTCTAGCTTCGACGCAACAAAGTACAATTCAGCTCGCACAAGCGCTTAGCCCCTAACATTATATTTACTTACATAGTGCCTCTCTTTCTATCGCGTAACTCTATCTCGTCTGGCGCGGCACTTCTCTACGAATTTGCCCAACAGGTTGGGTATGCCAATGCTGGCAATTCTGTTGTTTCTCCGGACTAGCTAAAATTTGCTAAAATATGGACGACCTTATTTTGCTACAGATAAAGTTGAAATTAGAGTACCCAAGTGTTACATAATTACACAGTTTTAAAATAAGTTAAAATTATTTTTGTTTTATTGCTATAATTTTTATTCCAATTAATTCCTTTATTGAAAATAATGTATTAATAATAATGTCTCCTTACATGATGACTAAATTGAGCTAAAACACGTCAGTTATACGTTAATTTAGAAAGTGTCACTAAATTTTTTTATTCTAATTCAGACCTTAAATGCAAACAAAATTAGGTCGTTTTTGTTTTAGGAAATTTTAGTTACTCTAGCGAAACAACTGAATTGAGGCCAATGTACTTGTAACTTCTTACCTAAAGTGTGGAGTACGCCTGGCCTGGTACTGCTAACTTCGTATGTGTTAGTGGCCAAATCTGGTAACGGAGTTTATAGGCCACCCAAGGCCTCCGTCGTGCTCCAACCACTTGTTAAAAGGTGATACAGACTTCTTAATGGGCGTTCCGAAAAACAGAAATTTGCATTTACATTTAACCCAAGCAGAGATGACGAGATGGTCTATATAAACCATTGAGAGAGCTTGGGTTTTAAACCCATTTTTTTCAAAATAAATAAATAGATATTGCTGGACAATGCACACAACACCATCTAGTCCCAAACTAAGCATAGCTTGTATTATGGAGACTAGATGACTGATAGAATACTTATATATTTTTGAATACATACTTATGATACTTTATAACACCCAGACACAGAACAAACACTTATGTTTTTCACACAAATGTTTATCCTGGGAGGGAATCGACCCTCAACCAACAGCGCAGAAGGCAGAGCTACTACCAACTGAGCTGACAGGCTAGTCAATTGAACCCAAGTTATGTTAAAGTTGTAAAATCTGTCAAAATCTAGAAGAAGATGACTGAAGAGATCAATGGGAGGCCTTTGCCCAGTCATCCCTTAGACTTATTCGGCTTTGTTATATTTTGCACAATGCATCGCATCTTGAAATCAGTGACTAACTAAGTTTTGCAAGTGGGGCTTATTCGGTCAGAAATATCAGCTAGTCCTTGTTTGACATTTGATCGATCGTACCGATCGCAAGGTTGGTACGACCTTATGCCGCACGAACTGGCGGTTTTCGTCTACTCTCATTATAATTCTAAACGTTTATTATAAAATAACGAAATGCCTCAAAGCGTGCATAATTTTATGATATAACGTTGTTTGAACGGGATTATTAATTTGCGTTTTAAATAAATACTGAAACAATTAAATGGATTAATTAATTTGATACCGTTGTATTAAATTTTGTTTCTATAATACATGTTTTGAAAAGACAAAATAACAATGGTGGTTTCTTTTATAATTAATTTAAAAAAAAATGGTAGCAAACAATCTAACTTGCTGGGCGAGTTAGCTGTATGTACAAGTACATTAACTTGAGGACACTAACTTCTGGTGATCTAGATCAGTTAAGTTATCTATAGATCGATTTAAACGGTCCTTAGACATCTCAACTGTTTTTTTTATTTGTGTTTTGTTTTGACAATGATTGCTAGGCTGTATTATTGACCCAATTATTTTGACTATATGTTTGACATATAATCTATTTATATTTCAAACTAGCGGACCCGGCAAACTTCGTACCGCCTCAGAATCAATAAATAAAAAAGCAAGCATTTTTTCATATTTACTCACTTTTTAAACCTTCCCTGGACTTCCACAAATAATTCAAAACCAAAATCAGCTAAATCAGTCCAGCCGTTCTCGAGTTTTAGCGAGACTAACGAACAGCAATTGATTTTTATTATAATAATTGTTTAAATTGACATAAATTAATGTACTTAATTGGTTTACTCGTGTTAATTAAGGTATAACAAATCAATAAATTTATATTATTCTGTACATTTCTGTAATTATTAAAATGGAATGCCTAGAGTTAAGTGAAGTAGGTATCAGATTATTGATAAATCAGGCATTATTTAATTCAGCTTTCAATAGATACCTTGATAAAATCATAAATGTTTATTTTTCCTAAGCCTCTAAAAAACAAATAACTTCTCAATATAAAGCACATTATTGTTTTGTTCCACAAACTCACGAACCGGTTCAATCTCACCTTGAACTTTCAATTCCGTTTAAACTTTAATGTGACTTTTACGTCGGATGTTCCATTCTAAATTATTTGTACGATAGTTGGCAACACAAAATTTCGTTTTCCAAAGCAGTAGCGAACGTTGTATGACGACCGCCACGCAAGAAGATATTTTTCAAAATAGCGGTGATATGGGGATTGAAAATGTAAAAAAAGTTATATTTCAGTAATTTCGAAAAATGTTTGTGAGGTCTAAAACTCACAGAGCCACTAGTAGGTAATATTTATTATAGTTTTACTGCTTCCCGATATTTCGCCACAGTTGCATGCACCATGATCACGAGATAAACTTATAACTTGAGTCAAAATTATTTTCAAAACCGTGATTTCAAAAGTAGCATTATTATTATCACTAAACCACAAAAATATAGCAATTTATCATATCAATATTATCCTTGAATGCTCCTAGCATGGCAGTTTGACTTCCGGTTCCGAATAGCCAAGCGCTTTTAGTGCCTTTAAACACGAACACGGTTGCCGACTAAAAACCATGCGTTAGGTAATAGAATCGTAAAACCCACCTTTTATATTTTGCTAAGATTCATATTGTAAAGATTAATTTAGTGCATGCTGAGGTAAACCTCCACATGGGTTCCTTAACCTTATTGTTATTTATGTTAACCTTTTTTTTTGTTAGAATATAAAACTGTATAAGCGTTCGTTCGTTTATTGTAAGTACCTTCCGAAAAATGCGACGCTTCAACAATGCTTCTGGTGTGGCAGATGTCTATAGGCGACGACTGCACCATCAGGCGAACCATAAGTCTGTTTGCCTCCGCATTGTATAGTCAAGTGAAGTCAAGTCGAAAGATACGTTTTTCAATACAATCACAAGGATCACTTTCTAACGTCTTACATACTAGGTGAATTTTGGTGCTAATTCCTCCTAACCCAAGCCCGAGAAGAACTGGCATGAAACTCGTCCTGGTCCTAGCGTTTTTTTGCATGATCCATCTTATAATTACCTTTACTACGAAAAACGAATACAAGAGAGTTTATACATTTCAAATGTGTCAGTTGACTGCCTGAGGGCATGCCATGCATTCTTATCAATAATATAATCATTTATTATAATACGCTTTCTTCAAAAGACTACCCTTTGTGTATAATATATATATAGTTTGCCTGCTTATTATACATATTTACAAAATAAGTATATAAGTAGTATTTAAGCATATAAGCTCTGCTTACTTTGGGGTTAGATGATACTGTGTGAAATTTCCAGCATTATTTATTTATTTCTTGTATAAAAATCGGTCAAGTACAAAAGTTGCGCCTGCGAAGGCTACCGTATCTAGCTAGCTACCTATTTTTTTCACCACCATGGTAATTTTGCTATCGATCAAATTCAGGGCAACTTCACAGTAACAATCTATTAAAGCAACGAGCATTGCTCTAAACACAAGAAAATTTTATTGAGGGACAATTAACTTGCGTATTTAAGCTGTATTTTTTGAAACCTCCACGCGTTTTGAGAAAAAGATTTTGACATACAAACAGAGAGACAACAACAATGTGATCCTGTAAGGATTCCCTTTTTCCCTTTGAGTTACGGAACCCTAAATAAAACGAAGTTCATTCATCGGCCGTCTACATGTAGAACAATAAGTATGCCATAGCCCACAAAGATGCTTCGTAAACAGTTATTGTTTGGCTTGGAAGTTTGCCCAGTAAAGTTTTCCTAGACCTTGACTCATGTGTAATTTATTTGTCTTTCGGTTATTCTTCTTCTTCTTCTTCTTCGTTAATGGCATATGTCATATTGACAGTTTTGCCAGTGTCAAGTGTTTATTTTGTTTATGGTATGTCACAAAGTCGTCGTTCGTCATTTCTTATTTATATATAAAATGTATTATTATATAAAATAATTATACGGATTATATTTGCTCGAATCACAACGAAACATTCTTTATTTATTCCAATTCTTCACACCCGAGTTAATAACTCTAGCTTTATTCTAATAAATTAACTAAAATTACATATAAAACCCGAAATAACTCGGGGGAAAAAAAAATGTCAACAAAAACATCAAGTCTCGCGCAACTCCACTGGTTATTCTACAACCAGGGCAGTCGCGACAAAAGATATATACACGGAGAAACGTCAAAATTGGCATTGAAGTGTGACCATAATTAATTAATAATTAATGTATTTTTTATGCATAATTTAAAAAATTTTAGCATTCTGCACTCCTTCTCTATATAAACTACTAGCTGCTGCCCGGGGCTTCGCGCGCGTGGTACCTACATAAAAAGTAGCCTATGTCCTTCTCCCCATCTATCTCTATACCAAAATTCATCAAAATCGGTTCGGCGGTCTAGCCGTGAAAACGTAACAAACAGACAGAGTTACCTTCTCATTTATAATAGTAGGGATAAGTGTGCGAAGTTTCATACTCTTCTGTCCGCGCAATTTTTGTAAAAAGGGGTACAAAGTTTTTGCTTCACATATTAGTATATAGATTCCGCTAGTCTATTCCCAATGAGTTAGACACGTTGCAGACGTATGCTCCCTCCCTTGAAAAGCCATGCAAAGTGTTAGTAAAAGGTTAGCCCACACCATCCACACATGCAACCTTAGATAATCTATCTATCTAACCTAACCTAAGGGGGAACGGATCTCCCTCTGTTACGCCTAACTAAAATGGTGCAACGAGGGGTTGATATTTGATACGAAATGGCGGGGATTTCTACCAGTAGGTACCTATGTATAATCTGCATGTATTTGTATCGGGTCTGGGTGTTTTTATGTATAATAATTATGTATGTATTTAAAAAAAAAACTAATATAGGTATAAGTAGTATATTAGTCATGTGGTTCCCAACATTATTTATTTATTTATTTATTTATCTAACCTTTATGAATTGTATAGTGTGGAAATAAACGTGTCCAAATCAGGTAAAGTTATTTGCTAACTAAAACGCTCAGATAGGTCACGTTTTGCTTCAATCAATTAATAATTTTAATAATATAAATTAAATGTTTAAGAATGCAAAGAAGATAAGGCATATTGGTACATAGATTTGTGTATTAGTATTTGAACAGTCAGTTTACTTAAGGCGAAACCCTGACCAAATAATATTGACACGTATTCTGGCTCTGAAATTGCGATTTTTTTTAACTTTATAATAAGAAATTCTGATAAAAGACGTCGTGGCACAAAAAAAACGCGTTGTAAATGATATACTTCAGAATAGCGCGGGTTAATTCGTTAATGATAGTGTTGTCACACTTGGCGTGTTTCAGATCGACTTCTTCTTTTTTTGGTGTCACTAGATTTGAATCAAAGTGTTAACAGGATTAAATGGATAAAGTGCGCCTCACACGCTCCTTTCGTGCACTTGGAACATGTCTTCAAACTTTTAATTTATTTCCTTACGAATGTTTCAGGTTTCAAATCGACACTTAACTTCACACGTACAGTAGAATTCGCCTATTACGACTTCGTTTATAACGGCTAACCGATTTTAGCGACGGATATGCAAACACAAGTTAGGTTCTACACAGACGTACTATGAAAACATTTCCGTTTAGTACGACTCCTGTTTAAGCGACCAACTGCTTAGAAAGACCTATTTTGACAATAAATCGGCCGGTTAGAAGGACGCGCAGTGTTTTTTTACGATACCAATGCACCCCGCCAGCCCACATCCCTGCTTTTTTCCTCGCTTAGTATGGTGATTAGCGCGCGTAAATTACAGTCAGTATTTTTCATCTGTTTTGTCGATTTCAAGGACTCGTTACGAGCGTTAAAATGAGTTCCGTGAAGTGAAGGTGTTTCTCAATTGCAGAAAAAAGAGAAAATATTACATCGTATAGAAAGCTTGTGATTCAAATGTAACCTTTGCAAAGGAATTAGGCGTGTTTTACTCTAAAATTGCTTAAATTGTACTGTCGTTTTGTGCGTCGTCCTGTTAGTGCGTCTAAATGTCGCCGGTCCCTTAAAGGTCGGTATATCTGGATTCTACTGTGTATATATAATAGTATAAAACAAAGTCGCTTCCCGCTGTCTGTCTGTCCCTATGTATGCTTAGATCTTCAAAACTACGCAACGGATTTTGATGCGGTTTTTTAATAGATAGAGTGATTCAAGAGGAATTTATATGTATAATACATCCATAATATAGTAGAGAAACACTGATAATTTTAGAGGTTAGCGTATATGGGTTCAACGTATTAGAACTACTGAGCTACAGCAACGCGTGGCCAGGTCAACTAGTATATTGTATAGTATATATATAGTAAAAAACAAAGTCGCTTCCCGCTCTGTCTGTCTATCCCTATGTATGCTTAGATCTTTAAAATTACTTAACAGATAATGATGCGGATTTTTATATTAGATAGAGTGATTTAAGAGGAAGGTTTATATGTATAATACGTGCATAATAATTGGTAGAGGAACACTGGTAGTTTTAGTGGTTTCTAATCACATTAGACATTCTGTAGTATATTTAGTATAAGCGGGTCGCTAGTTTATTATAATAACAAATTAACTATGTACATATGCATAAAATCTCAACGCCATCGAATTAATAATAATAATTATCATCTAGACCCAAACTAAGCATAGCTTGTACTATAGAACCACGTGACTGAAAGAAAACTTTTACACTAAAAATTAATATACAAAAAACCATCGAGATAATGTATCTGTCCAAGTCTAACGATTATCGAGTTCTCCCTCTTCTAAACTTTACAAGCTGAAACGAACTACATTTGCATGCATAAGTCACACTCACATAACTGCCACGTCTAATTAGGCCCAGTCTACTTTTCTAACAACAATTCTCACTGAATTGACTCGTCCAATTTGCCCCTGTCCACCTGTCAAACCACAATACCGACAAGAGAATTGATAAGTGATTGCATAATGCTTTGGAATGATAATCACTTTCGCTGCGTCTGCGCATGCGTGCGCGTTTGACGTGCCGCCATTGCTACCGGTTGACGCCATTACGGTGACCATGATACAATTATATTCTTTTTTATTTTGAGACTTTAGGACTGAATTATTTTTGCAGAAATGCAATTCTGTTGGGATAATATAGAGTACCTGGATGACCGGTATAAACCGATTTATCCCTCAACAGGTTATATATATTATACATATATACATACAATAATTGCTCGTTTATAGGTATTAGATAAGTATAAACGAAACGTATGGTATTCGTTTCCTAACTTAATATTAACGTGTACAGTGACAACGTAGAGCCTGAACTTCTGGTCGTAGAGACTTAAAATTTTGGATGTCAGATTCACTAGCGTGTAGAAGCGCACTAAAACTCGCCGAGAATATGAAAATAACATCACGGGAACGAAGTTACAAAGCGCTTCCACATGATATCCAACTCGACTCTGCATCTGTTACAAAAGTAGCAAGGATCATGAAAAAAACGTAAATACTAGAAAAGTTTGAGTCTCCTTTCATTCACTTTGCTCATGTCTTCGAACTATTTCGGTTCTACGACATGTTGGTTTCCTCAAGACGATTTTTTCACGTATGGCGCACATACATTTTACGAACAGAAAAATCCATTAGTCCACGACCGGATTCAAACCCACTATTTTAGGAATGGAAGGTAGGGCCACTACCACCAGACCTCTAGTGCTCTTTTGGTCCGCCCGCGGCTTCGTACGCATGCTACCTACATAAAAAGTAGCCTATGTCCTTCTCCAAGATCTCAGTTATCTCTATACCAAAATTCATCAAAATCGGTTCGGCGGTGTAGGCGTGAAAACATAACAAACTGACAAATAGACAAAGTTACTTTTGCATTTATAATATTAGTAGGGATTTTTGATGTGTAACACCTTTCTTTTCGCTGCTGCAATCTATGGGAGTGATTTCGTGTAAAAGGACGGAATTGTGTAACGGGAAGTCGAGGAACAAGCATGTTGATTTTTGACCAATGAGCACGCACAGTCGGCCGTCAGATTGTACATATACCTACCAACTCAGTTCCCTGAAATTTCAGATGTTACTCGCTCGCTCGTATTTTTTTGTACCTTGTTTATAAAGTTAATGAAAGTATGGTCACAATACAATACAGTGAAGTAAGAAGGCGGACGCGTGGACGGTCGACGCGGGCGCCGCACAAGAAAGTATGCGATGCAGTTGAACTTAGGTTTCTTAAAAACGAAAACGTTATATAACGGTCATAAATTCGTAATATAATTATGTAAAACATGTATGTTTTTACAAAAAAAAAGTATAAAATTAGCATATTAGTCATGTGATACCTACCCATAACACAAGCTCTGCTTACTTTGGCGCCAGATGATGCTGTGTGAAATGTCCGGCATTGTTATTATTATTGAAGTGGTAAATTTTCATTCATACGTTCATTCATTCATTAAGACAAAAGCAAATCAGATTTTGACATATACTGCCGCTAAATGGATGACGCCGCTGTCTTATGAACACGCAGTTAATGTTGTGTCATCAATGTTATGTTTACGCCTGAATGTTGTTTAACCTGATATTATGATATTGATAGCCTTTTTTGAATTGATAATGCTTTAGTACCTTATTGGCCTACAAAGGCGAGTCCGGTCACAAAAAAATCCTTTTATATGGTTTTAATCTCGGTCTTGCTTGATACATTCTAACAGTTATTCACTTAGACTGTTTTTAGTACAAATATAACATACTAGCTGTTACTCGCGACTTCGTCGGCATGTTTTTTGAAAGGAGTGATAACTTAAATCCTTTCCCAGGATGCCTTTTATCTCCTTGCCAAATGTTATTGACAAGTTTCAAACCAGTCACACCACCCATTAAAAAGTTTCCTTACAAACATTCACACCACGTTTTACTCCTTTATGGAGGTTATTTTGAAAAATCCCGAAACACGTGTCCATTTATTTCCTATTTTATGTATCCAAACCAAGTTTCTAAGAAATCACACCACCCGTTAAAGAGTTCCCATACAAACTTTGACACCCCATTTTACCCTTTTGCTAGGGCTATTTTGAAAAATCCTGAAACACGTGTCCATTATTTTGCATTTTTTTATTCAAATCAAGTTTCAAGCAAAAAGTTTCATACATTCGTTTTAACCCTTTTTCACCCTCTTAGGGGTTGAATTTCGAAAAATCCCGCCTTAGTGGGTGGTGTTGCTGTAAAAGAAAGCTACCTTCCAAATTTGGTCTTTATTTTTTAAAGTTGATAGAGGTAAAACCAGTATATGCGATAACGTAAATGAATCCTTATCGTTAGTTCTTAACTGGTTCACTGTAAATAATGTTTTGCTTAATTCAAAAAAAACGAAATGTATCAAATTCACTTTGCCAAATGTTATTCATAGCCCGTCCAACTTTGAAATAAATGGAGAGGCAATGAATCTTGTAAATTCCACGATCTTCCTAGGTCTTAATATTGATGCAAAACTACAGTGGGGACCACAAATTGAAACGCTTGCTGGTAGGCTTAGTTCCGCTGCATATGCAGTTCGTGCGATACGGTGGCTTACTGATGAAGCTACAGCTAGACTAGTTTATTTCAGTTACTTCCATAGTGTTATGTCATACGGCATCATTCTCTCATCGGGAAAGCAGCTGATATTGGTAAAATATTTGTAATTCAAAAAAGGGCAATACGTGCCATTTATAAAATGAAACCACGAGAATCTTTGAGAGAAATATTCAAAGAAATTAATATTCTCACGATAGCTTCACAATATATATATGAAAATTTGTTAAATACACATAAAAATAGAGATGGGATTCAGCAAAATAGTGACCTTCATAAAATCAACACTAGGAATCAACATAAATTATACATCCCTAGGTTTCGACTAGAAAAAGTTAATAAGTAATTTATGGGGAACACGGTGCGCTTCTATAATAAGCTTCCTGAAAATGCTACTAAACTACCTATTAGAAAATTTAAAGCATACATTAAAGGTAGTCTTTTGAAGAAAGCTTGTTATATAGATGACTATATTATTGATAAGAATGCATGGCCTCATGTCGCTCTGCCGTCAGACAGTTAACCGACACACTTGAAATGTATAAATTCTCTTGTATTAGTATTCGTAGTTAAGGTAGTTATAAGATGGATCATATAAAAAAGCGCTAGGACCAAGAAGAGTTTCTTGCCAATTCTTCTCGAGCTTGGGTTAGGATGAATTGGCACCTAAATTCACCTAGTATGTAAGACGTTTCAAAGTGATCGATGATGAATCAGTCAGTCAGTCAGTCAGTCTGGTTAAGCTCTTTTATAGGTAAATACTTATAGATTTGTAAAATAACAAGGTAACATTAAATATTTACATACTAATTTTGGAAGAGTAATGCACACTATTGTTATTGTAGATATTAATATTCGACGTGTTACATAAAATATTCAATAGTAACAAACTATTGAATATTTTATTTACAAGAAATAATTTAATAATGCCGGACATTTCACTCAGCATCATCTGGCCCCAAAGTAAGCAGAGCTTGTGTTCTGGGTACCAGATGACTGATATACTACATATATATCATTTTTTCTTGTAATATATATACATACAATATTAGTTTTTGCATCTCAGCCGGACCTTAGTCGACTGCGCCACAGAGGTAGATTTTTTTATTGTTTCTTTTATTTACAGAAATAATAACAAAAATGTACTTACAGCATAATATAAAATATATGTGAAACATTTGAGCTATCTAAGGACCATTTTAAACGATCTATAGATAGCTCAACCGATCCAGATCACTGACAGAGGGCAGCGTTCCTAAGACACTGGCATTGCACTGGCCAGCTCATTTTAAATTAAATGTATATTTCAACTAGTTATTTCTACGTTATTGAGATATTTCCTGCTCGTCGAAACACAATGATAAGAATTGAACTTCGTGTCTGCAGGATAATATTTTCGCTGTTGTCTTGTTTGGTTGAGCGGGTCGGATCCAATCTGATATCTATTTGAAATGTATTTGTAGCAAATCGTTCCATTGTTGAGCACCGCTGAGGGGCTTGTACCTATCAAAAGCTAGGGCGGGTTGCGAAATTACCTTCGATTCTATTTTGTTCGAAAAATATTTTGTTTATTTCCGAGGACCTATCTAATACCTATTTATTCATATTAGATGGAGACGGCATTTCGAATCGAAGAGATTTATATAATATAATAGATGTCTTTGTTGTGTAGGTAGTCTTGTGGAGAAAGCGTATACCTATAAAAGAGCTTAACCTGACTGACTGATTCATCATCGCCGAGCCGAAACCGCTGAAACTAGTAAGCTGAAATTTGGAAGGTAGCTTCCTTATACAGCAAAACCACCCACTAAGGTGGGATTTTTTGAGATTCAAACCCTAAGAGGGTGAAAAGAGGTAAAGACTAATGTATGAAACTTTTTAACACGTGGTGCGATTTGCATGAAACTTGATATGAATAAATTAATTGCAAAATAAATGGACAAGTCTTCCAAGATTTTTCAAAATAACCCAAAAGGGTGTAAAATGGGGTGTCAAAGTTTGTATGGGAACTTTTTAACGGGTGGTGTGATTTCTTAGAAACTTGGTTTAGATACATAAAATGCAAAATAAATGAGCACGTGTTTCAGGATTTTTCTCATAAAGGAGTAAAATATTTTGTTGTTAAAAAATGTTGCACACGACTTCGTCCGCATTTTTTTTGTAATTGTAGCCTTAATCCTTTCCCCGGATGCAATTTATCTCCTTGCCAAATTTATTCATAAGTTTCAGACCAATCACACCAACCACCATTTATTAAAAAGTTTCCATACAAACATTCACACCCCATTTTACTGCTTTATGAAGGTTAGGTATTTAGAAAAATCAAAACATGTGCCCATTAATTTTGCATTTTAAGTATCCAAACCAAGTTTCTAAGAAATCACACCACCCGTTAAAAGTTCCCATACAAACTTTGACACCTCATTTTACCCCTTTGTTCAAGTAATTTTGAAAAATTCTGAAACACGTGTCCATTTATTTTGCATTTTATTTATTATAGTTTCAAGCAAATCGCACCATGCGTTAAAAGTTTCATACATTCGTTTTCACCCCTTTTCACCTGCTTAGGGGTTGAATTTCAAAAAATCCCGCCTTAGTGGATGGTTTTGCTGTAAAAGGAAGCTACCTTCCAAATTTCAGCTTTCTAGCTTCAGCGGTTTCGGCTCGGCGATGATGAATCAGTCAGTCAGTTAAGATCTTTTATAGGTATAGATTTAGTTAGTATTCTATCGATCATCTGGTTCCCATAGTGCGAGCTATGCCTAGTTTACTTAAACACTCAGTCATCTATATATGTATCTATATAAAAGAAAGTCGTGTTAGTTACACTACTTATAACTCGAGAACCGCTGGACCGATTTGGATTAAGATATAGGCAATTTTTTATCATGGAAAAACAACGGGAATGGGGCGGGCGAAGCCGCAGATGGCTGCTAGCGCCATCTATCGATATTTATCCTTAAGTTTGTTAATCTCTGTAATTATTACAATAATTTGAATAGCTATATTTTTTTTAATAGCTCTATTATACTGTAATGTTTTTTTGTGAATTTGTAACCTCACAAGGAAGTGGGCATGGGTCAGCTAGTATTTGATAAAGAAAATCTATACTAAAGACCGACTTAAGTACCTAACAACTAATGAGTTGATCGGTACTTAATTTGAGGCAGAGATGGCTAAGATTACTCAGCGTGAAATAGCCACCAGCGTTTGTTTGGATGTATCTTGATAGATCTGAATAGTAGTACCTAACCTACCAAGGTCTTATTTAGGCAGGTCTCTATTGAATCCACCTACTCCTACTTACGTTTACTAGCCCGTTTTTACCGCCCACTTGATTACTATTCCGGTCCTTTTGATCGTGATCACCATCACGGTTAGTTCTGGTGACGTATTTAGATCATCCAAAGGTCTCGGCCGTGTTTTCCGGAGCACGGAAATCAAGCTTAGCCTTGAACGCTGAATACTGCTTCTGAAAATTAGGGTTATCGACTTAACCTGATGAGAAATAACCAGAGACACAGCGAGCTGATTCAAGGCTACATTAAATATTCAAGGAACAAGGTAAACCTGGAGTGTTGCTTGTGTTTTTCCTGTGGAAGATACCAATAGGGCTGTCAATAATGTATCCTCACTTATATCCTTCTTTAAGTATGTTTCAAGGACAATACTTGTATAATCGTACTGTTACTATATATTACTAGCTGCTGCCAGCGGCTTCGCACGCGTGGTACCTCTTAACATACAGACAGACAAACAGAGTTACTTTCGCATTTATAATATTAGTATAGATATCAGGTGAAAAGGGACGGGTCCCTTGTGACTATACAATACAACAATACAATGTTTCACTATCACATTTCCCAATTTCAGTCTAAATATCCATTGAAATAAACAGACAATTTCCCATAAAATACATTGTTATTTTTTAAGTGTCAAAAACTAAGTGAATTTACGTCTGTTAATTGCCAAAGGTGAACCACATTGAAACCTCATTGCGATAAATTCCCGTGAATTATAATAATACTAGCTGTTGCCCGTGGCTTCGTACGCGTGGTACCTACCTTAATAGTACCTATATCCTTCTCCAAGGTCCCATCTATCTCTATACCAAAATTCATCAAAATCGGCTCAGTGGTTTAGGCGTGAAAACGTGACAGACAGACAGAGTTACTTTCGCATTTATAATATTAGTATAGATTAACTTTATTAAAGACAACAAAATGTTGACTTTAAATAACATAAGCTCATGGAAAATAAAAACCTTATCGACACATATCTAAGTTCTTAAAAACTTAAATAACACAATCAGTCAGGGCCCTTTCTTCATGGGTGGTTCCCTATAAAGTTATCGACAACTGGTGACTAGGAATACGTCCTTGTTCTTGGCAGCTAATTGGAGCATGTAGTAAAATACTTTCCTATTTGCCAAGATCTGCCTACACTAAGATTATTCGCGTGTAATTCCCCTGCATTTCCGCAGCAGTGGAATTACCGACAGCCCTACCTCGGAGGCTGTTCAGCATACATAATTTAGCGGCGAAAGCGCCACCTGGGCTCTACACGCAATGAATGCCGTACCTGCTTAGTGTTTAGTGTTTTGGATGACATCAGCTCTTTGCAGCTCTACATAGCTCTCTACATAGCTGCAGTGCAGTTCTACAGTGGTTCTTTATATACTGACTGGCCTCTCAGCTGTCTTGGTAGCTCTGCCTTCTTCTCTCTGTGGGTTGCGGGTTCAATACTCACTAGTGTACCCGCACAATAAATATTGGACAATGCACACAATACAATCTAGCCCCAAACTAAGCATAGCTTGTATTATGGTGACCAGTTGACTGATAGAATAGGTACTAATATATTTTAAATACATACATAAGATACTTTATAACATCCAGACACAGAACAAACAACTGTATTCATGTCAAAAAGCGCAGAAGGTAGAGTTACTACGAAATGAGCTGACAGGCCAGTTCAATTCAATTCAATTTATTTAATTGAATAGGCACAAAAGTACACTTTTGAATGTCGATACAATACAATATCAATACAATAAAAAATAAAATAAAATGTCAATACAATAGAATACAAAGCTAATATACTATGTCAATACAATCAAAATAAGTGAAATATATAACTTTGACTTATCAAAGTAAGTATTACAATTTCAAATAAATTACATGTCAACTTAGTACCAAACATGTCAACTTAGTACCAAACACAAAGTTGGTCTGGCTTGAACCACAGATCTGCCACTCCATAATTATCGTAACCTGCTATCCATCTAATATTATAACTCACTGAGTTGTCAGTTCATTTGCAAGTAGTTCAGCCTTCTGAGCTGTAGGTTCTGTAGGTTCTGTAGGTTTCTGAATTCTGGGTATATTCTGCATTTTGGAGCTTCATTACATTATAAAACTATAAGTAGAACTAGTGTAGCGCTACAATACTTTACGATAGCTCTTATCTCCGGAACTATAGACAGTAGGTATTTAACTAGCCTTGCTTATTACGAAATTTTGTTTGTTTAAAATCATTATAGTGTAAGTGCTAAGTGCTAATAAGTTATAGTATTATACCAACATATTTTGGCACGAAACCGAACTAATTGATAGACATTTTTTTTATACCTTACATTATTACATTTTTCGTAGGGATCTCTATATATTTTTTGTAAATAAAATACAGATAATGTAGCTTTTTTTTTAGTGAAATTATTTATAAGTTCGGTTGAGTAGTTTTTGAGTTTATTCATTACAAATTACATACAATTTTTTTTATCTGTTCTCTTTGTAATATTAGATTAGGCTTCTGCCCGCGGATTCGTGTAAAGTATGCTATTCCAGGGCGTCTACTCTGCGAACCGAATTCGATATATCGGAACGATAAAGTCGTTGAAATGTTCGTCGTTTTCTGTCAAATTGACATTTGTTTTGTTGTATAATACAAATTATCGTATCGCCAGCTATGGAGGATTACGACATCGATTGTGATCGAATGTATTTCAGTCGTTCCATCGCTCAAAATGAGTCGAAACGATGTAGTTAAAGTACGGTTTTGCACGATTCTTGACCCGATATATCGTTTATCGATTTCAAGGCCTCCAGGCCATAGATTACAGCCGGTTCCGTCGTTATGGCATAATTGGACAAACAAACATTACTCGAATAAGCATACACATCAAGATTTGAATTATATTATTAAGAATATACTTACTAGTTAGCGGCACAAACTCCTCAGTGATAGCAGCTAAAATACATGCTGTTTCACCTAGTATAGTGCGAGACAAGGATAGACGTGCACGAAGGATAGTGATGAGCAGTAAGGAGATAGTATGAAGATGATTTCTAATCATATGATCAGATTAGACTATGATTTTTACATAAAACGATCGCGTAAAAATCATAAACAGACTTTTGGCACAAGGGTTCTCATCTAAAAACTACTGAATGTATAATTCGAAATAAAGTTATTTGAGCTCTTGGATAAATAAACTTTGCTTGCATCGGAATCTATTTTGTATTTGCATACTCCGCCGGTTATTTATTTACGCCCTAAAGTTGTGCTAAAATCTGTGTTAAAATATGATTTTTTAAAGGCTTGTTTATGTTAAGCCCATATTTTTTATACGATTCTGTTGCCATACAAGCTTAGATTATGACGAGACATTGATATCACACTTAGTTTAGATTGTTCAACATCGGACGATGGAGTGATCGTCCTTCGACGTTTGTATTGAAAGATAATCGACTAGTTCAGTCTTATTCAGCCCACACTGTTCCACTGCTGGGCAAAGGCCTCTCCCCATTCTCTCCGTTCATCCTTCTCCCGCGCAATTATGGTGCAGACAGCATGGAATTCGGTGACCTCGTCCCTCCACCTGGTTCGCGGTCTGCCGCGACGTGGTCGTATCGTATCAGGGCACCACTCCGTGGTCAGTTTGGCCCACTGGTCTCCCGACATGTGGCAGACATTACCAGCCCAGTCCGGCTTTTGTAGGTATATCGGCGATCTGTGTTCGATTCGAATTATATAAATATATATTTTTTTTAATTGAATAAATATTGGTAGATAGTCAACACAACAATATATTAATGTATATATTAGAATATATAATGATATAGCCGGACATATCACACTTCTAGCCCCAAAGTAAGCAGAGCTTGTATTATACCATATGGCTGATATAGTAGTTATATACTTTTATATAGTAGTTTTTATTTTTCTGTTCTAAATAAATACATATTATGTATATGCAATACAAATATACAAAAACTTTACCTAAAAAGGTAGTTAGAAAACCCCCTATCGACGAAAGCGCTTTCGATGGGAAACCGCACATGGATTACGCGTTATTAGAACTTCCTTTGAATAACACGCAATGTCGCGTCTGGGAATATAATTACTACTACTTAGCACTTACTACAGATTGGTAGTTCGGGGTTGTCAAAGTACGCTGTACTACTAATCAATGTCAAAGTCAAAATATTTTTTATTCAATAAAGGACCACTTTGAATCGACTTCTTGCATGCTAGTGAATCTAGGTGCCGGTTCCTCCTAACCCCAGTTCAAAAAGAATCCGGCAAGAAACTCGTTTGGTCTTTACACATTTTTGTATGATCCTTTAAATAAATTAGCCGCTACTCAGCGGGTGTTGGACCAAGTAAAGTGCAGGATTCCGATATCAGTAAGGTCACAAATTAATTTAACACCACCTAGTTAGCAAAAAAAAGAATTTAGTATGGAGCTTCTATGACTACTTCAAAGCATAATATTAATGAAACGAATACCTTTATCGGAAAACTGTTTAAGAAACCTCGACATATATTTGAAAGACCTATCCAACGATATAACAGACAAACAGATGAACATACCGAAACTATATGTCCTTAAGCAACCTTCCTTGAGGACCTTTCCTTACATAAATAACTTAGTGCTCTCGTTTGTGTAAGAACAAGTACTAGGAACTCAGATCCACGAAAAGGTCACATAAAGCTTTGATCGACTGAATCTACTTTGTTTGGTGCATGATTCACTTGAATTTGAGGATTAACAGAAAGAAGTAGCAGTGAGTCGGTCATTATATGCCGAAGAATCGACAACCGCTTGGGTAAATGTGTTGTAGAGAGAAGACCGCGTCTAGGCAAGCGTAGTGTAGGACGCCCTCCGGCTAAATGGAGTGACGCTTTGCGCAATGTAGCTGGCAGGATGTATAAGAAGACCCTCAGGGTTATTACGTAAATATA
The DNA here is from genome assembly GCA_948098915.1 of Lampropteryx suffumata. Lineage (NCBI taxonomy): Eukaryota > Metazoa > Arthropoda > Insecta > Lepidoptera > Geometridae > Lampropteryx > Lampropteryx suffumata. Next base: position 3,424,699 of record OX402545.1, read on the forward strand.
GCAGTAGTTACAGCGAGAGCAATATCTGCGAATAAGTAGGAAGCTATTATGGATAAAAACTTTTATGACAGAAGCTAGCCGCTGCCTATGACAGGTACCAGTCACCCAAATATAAAAATACGCTTGTTGCGGAGATGTTAGTGGTGATTCTGTTGATTCCAATTTAAAATTTCGTAAAATACGATAAAATATATCTAATTTTGTTTTCTCTAAAGTCGAAATTAGAGTAAAATTTCTGAATAAAAATTATCATTTTGTTCCGTTTTGAATTGATTTTCCTAGGATTCTCCGCAGTTTCATTCATCACATATTTACGTGGCGGTTTGAATAATCTAAACCATTCGTCAAATAAATTTAAGTGGCATTTAAAATTGTTACCGTAATTCAGACTTTGGTGCGAAGAAAATAAAGCGTTATATTAGTTAATACTAATAATTACTTTTTAAAACCTAAAAAGACAACCGACTTTAGATTTTAGATATAAATTTTTAGATTTTTGTTGATTTTTTAAAAACTGACCGATTTCGATAAAAAATTTAATGGGACCACCTGGGAAGTATACCCTTTGAAACAAAAAAAAAACCAAATCGGATCAGGCGTCGTCGAGTAAACGGTGAAAATACAATAAAAAAATATATTAAAAGTAAAAGTAAAAAAAAGAGATTCTAACGCATTGAGATTCATTTTTTGAAGTCTGTTAAAAATAGGATCACCACGTATAAAACATGCGTTTGATAACAATGATCGTGCAGTTACGCCTGCTAGTTATCGCGAATTACGTGATAAGGGGTCTGAAGATCGGTTTCGGTTGCGCGCTTTGGATAAACTTCCGTCCAGCAGCACTACAATAGGTCGATGATGATGTTGATATATCGACCTACACTTCTAAGTAAGTTTGAACTACTTTGAACTAAAGTTAACTTAATCTAAGTGTCGCTCGAACTTCACTTTTTATGAGCCCCCTCTTAAACCCTCCACATTTCTAAGAACATCAAAGATGTGTTCTAACTTCTTAATTCAGTTGGAGTCCAATTTCCCCGGAAAGTTGTGGAAGCTCGTCAGATTTTATGTTGATTAAATATCTCTGTGATATGATTGAATGATTTAGTAGAATAATATATTAGAAAACACGAGTATTTGAAAGATAAATAGGGAAAAGGAAAATAGGTATTTTCTTTCGTAATCTTCTTTATATGTGAATCTCGTCAAAATTTTAGTCCGGGGTGAACATTTAACCATTTTATGAAATTTGGCTTACTGTGTGTAGTTTTAGTTAGATAGACCAACTTGAAAGATAGACCTTGATTATTGACCTCAATCTTTAATGAATATTATAAAAGTGAAAGTAGCTCTGTCTGTCTGTCTGTTTGTTACGTTTTCACACCTAAACCGCTGAACCGATTTTGATAAATTTTGGTATAGAGATAGATGGGACCTTGGAAAGACCTTGGACATAGGCTACTTTTTATGTAGGTACCACGCGTGCACAGCTGCGGGCAGCAGCTAGTATTTTATAACTTTGAAAATAATATTGAATTAAAACGGGATATATACCATGATATGTGACGAGACAAGCTGATTATCTCGTGATCATGGCGCACGCAACTGCGCCGAAATTTCGGGAAGTAGAAAATATAACTTAGAGGATATAACTTTCCGATGGGCCCATTAAATTACATCAAAGTTGGTACCAAATCAGTTTGAGCTGGAAAAAATATGTCATTCAAGTAAACGAAATTGCGTTATTTTGCTTTTGTCTGTGTCTTGTCTTGTGTCTTTCCAGTGGTGTTTACGAATTTCGAAAAATTATAAAGTATTAAAAAGCGTAAAAAAATCATTTTTTACCGACTTTGGTTGCATTTTTATGGACTCGATTAAGTTTTCTTTTCTTTTTAGTTTTTAAAACGTAATTATTGCTATTAGTGTATGTAACAATCAAAAGTTTGAAAAGGCCCAACATATAACATTATCCAGTCTTTAAATCGATTCGTGACTGTTTTACGTCCGGTGTCCCCTTATCCACCATGTCCGTTACCGCAACAGCTGTGAAAGTCAGCGGATGTAACCGTAAGCCACCTGCTGCGTCCTTCGGAAGAAATAATACGATGCTCGTGGAACCATGTCCGCTCCTTCCCTTTCTATTCCTTGGGAGTGAGGGGTGCAGAGGATCGTGTAAAGGAAAAACGATGTTGACGTATAATTAAAGAAAAAAACACATTTATTTGGCACACACAATACAAAAGAGCAGATACAGGACAAAGGAGAAAGGACTAAAAATGACCAAAAAGAGAAAGATAAACAAATTACAGCGCATATTTAGATGAAAATATAAATGGATCTATAACAAGGCCCTCATTTAGTCCTTAACGCGAACTAATCAACATTGTGGTGTGGTCATTTTGATTAAAACAATGCCTCTGATTCGGTAGTTTCGCCAAACACTCTAAAATTTCCAAAAATACGACCTTATTTTTATACGACCGTATGTTCACCGATTACTGAAAGACGCCTGAACCGATTTAGTAAACTATTTTTTTGTTACAAAAGGGTATACTTCTCAGTTGGTCCATTTAAATAATATCGAAATCGGTCCTTCGGTTTTAAAAAAATCTACAAAAATCTAAAAATTGTATACATCGATGATATTTTTTATATACATGCAGTCTGTTATCTTTTTAGTTTTTAAAACGTAATTATACTCTAACCAAAGTCTAAATTAGAGTTATAATCAAAGTTCTAAAATAAGTTAATATTGATATTTAATTCCGGTATTGAATTGATTTCGAATCGACACTTTACATTATGACTAAAATGAGCTAAAACACGTCTATTTAGTAAATTTGAGAAGTATCATTTCAAAATATTACTTTAACATAGACTTTGGTTCAAACAAAACTTGATAGTGTTTTAAGAAATATTAGTTAATCCGTTAAAACTACTAGACTACTAGAATCAGGGTCGATATCATAAAATGCACGATGTCACAGCGACGTATACTGGAAGAACACTGTCTGAGGCTGCCTAACTGACAACGTTTTATGGTGGCGTATATTTATCTGAATCCAGAAGCTATCATTACATAGTATAAAACAAAGTCGCTTTCCGCTGTCTGTCTGTCGTGTTGTATGCTTAGATCTTTAAAACTACGCAACGGATTTTGATGCGGTTTTTTTGAATACTACAGTATTGTACATCTTAAAAAGGTTTACAAAAAAGTCCGCGATGGTATATGTCTATCTCTTAGGGATAACCATTCTGTAATATAATTAGTATCAGCATTGCACCCGTGCGAAGCCGGGGCGGGTCGCTAGTAACCCTATATTTTTCTCAACACTTGCTTTTTTGATTTCAATTTCAACATACACCAGTATGTCAAAGTCATTATTTATTTAATACTAGCTTACCCGTTCGCAACTTCGTCAGCGCGTTTAAAAAAAATAAGAAAAATCAAATTGTAAATCTAAACCAAAAGTAAGATCAGACAAGTTTCTTGCCGGATTCTTCTTGAACTGGGGTTAGAAGGAACCGGCACAAAGATTCACTAGCATGTGAGAAGACGATTTATAGTGGTCCTTGTGATTGTCTTTATATCATCATCATCATCATCATCATATAAGCCTTTATGAAGTCCATTGCTGGACATAGGCCTCCCCAATAGATTTCCAGAATAGATAGACTTTGACTTAAGTCAATCACTCAATAATTGCTGAACAGATTTAAATGAAATTTGCTATGTAAATTAACCTGGATTTATATACCTACAAGATACTTTGTAGGTACCACTGATAAAAATAGAGATGGGTTTCAGCAAAATAGTGACCTTCACAGAATCAATACTAGGAATAGAAATAATTTATACATCCCTAAGTTTCGACTAGAAAAAGTAAATATGTTCTTTATCACGGGGATCACGGTGCGCTTCTATAATAAGCTTCCTGAAAATGCTACTAAACTACCTATTAAGAAATTCAAAGCATACATAAAGAGGTAGTAAGAAAGCGTATATTATAATATAAATGACTATATTATTGATAAGAATGCATGGCCTCACATGTCGCTCTGCCAAAAATGCGCTAGGACCAGGACGAGTTACTGGCAAGAAACTCGTCTTCTTGGGCTTGGGTTAGGAGGAATTGGAACCTAAATTCACCTAGTATGTAAGACGTTTCAAAGTGATCCTTGTGATTGTATTGAATTAAGTATCTTTTGACTTTGACTTTGACTTTGACCACGCGTGCGAAGCCGCGGGCAGAAATATTATGATTAATAATTATACGGAGTCTGATTGTATAATTTAACCTTATGTGCATGTATGTTAATCGACTAGTTCGCGTAATCCCAAAGGGCTAGTAAAAGCAATCTCACCTCGCAAACATTTTAAATCATCCCCTAGATATGCCGGGTGGTTTAGGGTTTACCTGCAGAGTTATTACGTAAAAGTAGCAGTATCGACAATAGCTAACAATATCTGAGAAATAAACTGCACGTCGTAAAAAAAACTCTTATTACGGAAGCCAGATGCTGCCTAAACTCGCCGGTTGCGCACCTGCATTCGAAAAGACACTGCTTCTTATCGTGTCACTAGTTATTTCGAACCAGTTTGGTGAAAGGATAAAAGTCGAAAACAATTTGTTTGAATATATAAGCATACAAAAAAGTGTGTTTGACAGTAGTAATTGCGCACCTACTTCACGCTTATTGCTAGTGGTGGCCGCGAGTTACGTAATCAGCGCAGATAACGTGATTGATAATGGCCCTGATTTTGTAGGTTCGCCAGACTGACTAAAATTTCACAAAATACAATACAATTCATAAAATTCCTTATTTTGTTTGCACTGAGGTCCAAATTAAAGTAACACTTATAAATGACACTTAAATTTACATAGTGTTGATAAATCCTATGAAAATCAATTCATTAATGAAACCAAATGCCAAAATTTAACTAAAATAATATTTAACTTACTATAGAACTGTAATTTAAAAGTTTTATTCTAATTTGGACTTTGGCTTAAGCAGAATAAGATCGTTCGTATTTTAGGAAATTTATGCTTGTCTGGCGAATCTTCAGAACCTTTTCTCTCTCTTTATAATAGAATCAGGGCCATTCTATTATTTCATTTTCTAAAACGAACTAAATTACACTCACCTTTCGTTTATGTGTAAAAAGAAAAGGGTAGCAACAAATTTGTTGGAATTAGAGAAATAATAACTCAAAATTGACTGAGACAGACGTGATTTGAGTCTAACCACTCAGCATATAATAAATAAATAAATAATGCCGGACATTTCACACAGCATCATCTAGCCCCAAAGTAAACAGAGCTTGTGTTATGGGTACCACATGACTGATATACTACTTATATACTTTTTTAATACATACATATTATACACAGAAACACCCAGACCAGAGTCAAATACTTGCAGATCATACAAACATTAGTACTGAGGCGGAATCGAACCAGAAACCTTTTGTGTCTCAGCCGGGCCTTCGGCCACTGCGTCATCAATATACACTATACATATTCGTCAGTCCTCCTAGGTTAAGCTACGCTTCAATAGGTTTGGGTAATAAATAATGTACGGAGCACTGGCGCTTTTTTTATAAAACGACGTGTGATCACTTTATGATATCTTTGTTTTCTAAGCACAACCAGTGTCCTACCACGGTAATTTCAATGCAAATTGTCAAAGCCAAAATTAATTGATTAATTGAATTAATTGAAAATGTCCATAAATGCACATTTCATTGGTTCGTCTTAATGATAAAGATTGTTGTAATATATTTGTACCGGAGGATTTTAAGTGTTTAAACTTGTTTCATCTATAGCTGAAAACCCTTAAAAACGACGTCACTATTACCAAATCTTTGAGTAAGTGAAGACGAAGCTCAGGACTGTAGGATAGACTGTAGACAGTAATCTAGCACACAGTAATCTAGCACGTAACTACTAGCCTCACAAAGTCTTGAAACCCTCTTCAACGTACGTGTAATTACTTAATTTGGAGGTGTCGGCTCACACAGGCACCCCTGTCTAACTACATCGACAGAGGTTGTTCTCTAGCAAAATCGTTCGAGTAATTTAGTCTTTAATAATAGACTAGAATAAGTTTTTATTTGCAATAACATATTACAATAGATGAATAGACAAAATCCTATAAACCTATACATACTAACATAATTAATGGTTGCCGCAAAATGGACTCAGCATATGCGGATTGCAGTGTCAACCATCCGCGCTGGTCTTCCGTTAGGACCAATTTTGTTTAGCGACTGTTGTTATGCAACTAACTGGGTACATACAATGCATGGCCTCATGTTGCTCTGCCCTCAGACAGTTAACTGACAGATTTGAAATATATATACTACTGTAATCTTGTATTCGTTTTTCGTAGCTAAGCTAGTTATAAGATGGATCATAAAAGGACCAGGACGAGTTTCTTGCCAGTTCTTCTCAGACTTAGGTTGGAATTGGCACCTAAATTCACCTAGTATGTAAGACGTTTCTATTGTATTGAATAAAAATATTTGACTTTGACTTTGTACCTATTGTTGCAAAATGATGGCATGGCGTGTGCCAAAATTTTTTTTTTCGGTTTGCTCACCGAAATATAAACTTAATAATTAAAGTCTTGTGTACATGTTTATGCAATTAATAATCTCAAATTTTCTTGAAAATGTTTGGAAGTACCTCTGACGACTTCCTTTAAACACGCTCAAAGATATAAGTAACTAGAGATATGAGCCTCGTCTACCGAGTCTACCGAGCCCGAATATTATAAAGTCGTGAGCAAGGCCACTAATATGTAATAATATATTATATGTCTACTAAAATGTTTTGTGTAATATTAATGTTTGTTTAATCGACTAAAAAAAAATGATAAATGAATATTGAAGTGTATACCTTCTTATGGGAGGGTAAACCACTTCGTTACGTAATGCGTTACGGCACCAGTATGTCTGGCTTCCCTTTCTCTCACGCATACGGCAGCAGTAGGCAGGCTCCTCCTCTCTCACTCTAACCCACAGCGCTAGTTAGATTATTTTAAGTTATCACTTCTGTAGGGCGTCCCGAGGCGCACACGTTTTTTTTTATTAATATCTGGACGCAAAATATTACGATTCACCGAACAATAGAATGAAAGTGTTTGTTACGGATATCCTAGTTCTAGTTGCTGCTGTATTAGATTAGATGTGTTTTTTTAATATAATAATAATATAATAATTTACAGAAATAATTACAGATATGTTCTAAACAATATACATCAATATAAAATACATGTGAAACAGTTGAGCTGTCTAAGGACTGTTTAAAGCGGTCTATAGATAGCTCAACTGATCCAGATCACTGCCAGAGGGCAGCTTTCCCAAGACACTGGGCAATGCTAATACGCTGAACCAGCTCTTGGATCACGTAATGTTTCCACCAGACGCCGTGAAATACTTTTGAAAACGCGGTGGGCTTCTGTTCCTCACGGGCCCAGAGTCTGGACTCCAAAAGGCTCAAATATATATTTTTTATGTATTATTGAAAAAATGCAAAGTAAAAACACCACCATTTTTTGACGTTGATTGTTGATGCTCTTTGTGGAACTGTGTGTCAATCTTTCCATGTATAGTAAAGTTCTTCCCCTTCCACCCACATATCACACACACCACATCATTCCTTACTACATAAATCATAAAATGATTAATGCAATGTCACGAGATTTGCATACACAAAGCAACATATATTTGTATTTCATTTAATTCCCCGTTAAATTCATTTCGCCCGTTTTAGATTCAATTAAGATACGAATTTTATTTTTATATGAAAGCTGAACCTTTCAATCTTTTACGTTGCCATTTCTAAAGTAATTCCGTTGGAATTTAGGCGCTAACATTTTTTTCTATTGACGTAAAAGTATTATCTAGATTTTACGTAACTGTGGCACATATTTTCTCGTCGTGATACGGCGGAATTTATGATCCGTTTATACATTATTCGTACCTACCAACATCGCTATGGCTGTATTATAGTCGTGTAACCAAATTCAACGCTCAGTATTAGCTGTTTCTGTGTAAAATAATGTATGTATTTACAAAAAAAAAGTATATAAGTAGTATACCAGTCATGTGGTACCCATAATAACACAAGCTCTGCTTACTTTGGGGCTAGATGATGCTGTGTGGAATGACCGGTATTCTTATTATTAATTGTTAATTGTACTTATATGATACGTTATTATTGTCACGAATATTTGTATGATCTGGAAATATTTGTCTCGGGTCTGGGTGTTTTCTGATCTATGTTTTCTATGTATAATTTGTATGTATTTACAAAACATAGTATATACGAGTAAGTATCAGTCATGCATGACGTTCCCATAACACAAGCTCTGCTGACTTTGGGGCTAGATAACGCTGTAACAATTAATAATTGTTATTTGCTAGAATTATCTACTATTTTAGGGAACTTAAATTATACCACAGCCTGGCTATTCTGTTATATTAGTACTGACTAACAAACGGGTGAATTATGCACTTAAATTTGCACCTTTCTCATGAGTCTCACCTTCCATTGTTGAAAACCTAATGAAAATCGGTTCGGTAGTTTTGAAGTTTATCGTGTCCAGACAGACAGACAGATAGACACGGCGAGGGGAGACTTTGTTTTATAAAATGAACTGATTATAATTATTACGACATTGTTCTAATTCTTTCATGCGGGCGATAATGAGAGGGAGATAATTATGATGATGAAGATTATTCCATCCAACTGTTAAACAAATATTCTTATACCTTCAGATATCGCATCTATCAAATTTATTAGCTTCATCTGTACTAGTTGGGTACTTGGCTTCGATTCACCTGTGTCCTGGTTATTGATGCAGTTATTATATTCAGAATATTTTTCTCTTTACAGTCGGAGCGAGTCGGCTCTGAACAGCCCCACCGAGCCAGATGTGTCTCTAGCGGCCTCGCTCACCGACCCCTTGGAAGCCACTACTTTGGACGATGCTCGAAGGACCATCAGGTATTGTGGAATGTTAGTTCATATCTGTATACTTTGACTAACTTACTGGTGATGGTGGTATATAATTTGATGAGTAAGCTGATGTAATATCTCAATTGATATTTGATGTGCCGAAACGCGGATCCCGTCGAGACAATAGTTTGTTTATTATGTCTGAAATCAATAGAATTTTATTGTGCCGTTGAAATCTAGACAAGCAACCGTTTAACTATGCGTTGAATCGGCATGTCTTCTGTATTATTTCACTTGACTAGAAAGTATTAAATATTATAATATTTTATAACTGCAATGTTCAATTTTTCCTTCTTTTTACAGAGATCTACGAATGAAGTACCGTGCACAAGCACATCAGTTGTTGACATGGCGCCGCGCGCACCGCTCTCAAGAGGAACTGGTCTCCCGTCTTCAGCGCGAGAAGGCAGAGCAACTCAAGTCCCTCTCCAGTCAACTTCTTCTGTTCGAGTCCCGGCTCGTCCGCAAACAGAAGGAGATCTCCACCATGCTTGCGGTACGAGAAACTATCATCATGAAACAGCAAAAGGTAATCGAATCTCTGCAAGCGAAGTTACTTGATCATGGAGTTGAAATGTGCCCGAGCATTCCCGACTTCAGAGACATGCTGCAAGATTCACATATCTTAGGCGATTTTGATTCGCTCAATGATTCAGACTCCGCTGTAATCATGGAAGACGCGGACTACGATTCGCACACACCACTTATTCCTAAATTCAGGGGCAATCCTGACAGCGTGACCATAGTCAGGTCCATCTCCGACGCAATAGACACAAACGTTAAATACAGTGTCGTGCGACGATCAAATGGTTTCCTTCGACGACCGGAGATATTAGAAACAGTCTATAGCGTAGAAGAAGAAGCAGATGGAGATTCTACCAAAGGCCTTAGCGCACAGAACAGCACCGAGAAAGAAATCAAAGAAGCAAACAAAACCGATGAAGAAAAGACATTGCTGTCCCAACGGCGAGACAATTTCCGCATGAGAAGTGTAGTCCTAACCGCCGAAGTGAAAAGTATAGACAGCGACAAAGAAGCTAAAGCCGGTAAAGATGTCTGGTCGTATAGTTATGTACCCAAACTAGCTGCTCATGAATCAGATGATGAGGCAACATCAAACCCTGAGAGTGAAGAGGACCCAGAGCCTCGATCTAACCATGTTGTTACATACAACAGAGTGATGTCGAACCATAGGAACGTGACAAAGCCTAAAGACGTAAAGTACAAGAGAATCAACAAAGCGAAATCGAAGAGTTTGGAGGAGCTGCGAGGAAGGTTAAAGAATTGGGTGGACAAAGGCAATAAGCTATCGAACATACCGTTAGAACATGCGCAAAGTTACGCCTGAACGATGATAAAGTTCCTTGAATCGCTCCCAAAGACGGGAAAAGTCAAAATTTTACTAGTAGATTAGTAATAAGTTGAGTTTACGTACCTTTTTGGGTTGACAGACCCTTTTAGAATATGGTTGTACTTGAGTAGCTTTACTGAGGCAGAATATATTCTTGATACACGAACTATTGTAAATAGTAATTTCTATAACGTTTTGTGCAAAATAAACATAACTTGAATTACTTGAGCTATAACTGTCTGCAAATTGTTGAACGCTTGAATCTATCTTGTTATTGTAGCTGAAAAAATAAACTTGAATATTTAATCAAAAAAAGGTATTTTATATTGCTAAAGTTCAAAATATCTATTTTCCAATGAAGAATGAAGAATATTTTCATAACGGTATGACACTAAAAGTTGATTGAACGAAATATTTAAGTGCGACTGATTTTATGTAATATGTATTTTGTTTTGAATGTCGTATATATAATATAATAATATAATAGTAAAATAATATATTATGTATTATGATAAAGTATATTATATATTTGTATATCTTTGAATATAGTTGGATTCGATGTAGTTTCCTAATCTAGTTGAAAACTGTTACGAATTCGTTTTGTTGTGAAAATGTATCTCTAAAGTAAAAAACCTGTGTCTCAAAGGTAAAGAGGGCAACACAAAAATCAAAATATCAGTTTTTTTACCAAATAATATTGGTAGGTATTTATTTATCTCTTTAAATATAACATTGGTTAAAGTATTTTGTAAAATAAGATACATTGAAAATGATTGTTCCACATTTACTTAGGCGAGTGCGAAATATTAACTATATGTTAGGGACTAATATCTATATATTATTATAATTATATATATATATGTATATGATTATATTATGTATCTATATCTCTGGTGCCAATTATTATAATAAATAATAGTGTAACACTGTTTAAACAAAACTTTTGCACGATCACATTAGTGAATATTTCACAAATTTAAAATACAGAATTTAAAATGTTTTAATTAAGAGTACTTATTACAAAAAGTAGTAAAATTAACAGTTAAAGTAGACGTTCAAATATTTCACACCTTTTACTGTAAATACAGGGTGTTCTCTTAATAGATCTTAATCTCTTAATCTCGTAGAAATAAAATGGTTTCTTGTTTAAAAATTTTATTTATACATTGGGCTTTTTCATTTCATAATGTATTTCATAGTTCTGAAATATCATGTGAAATCAAAGAAACTGTTCATAAGTTCGTAATATAACATATTGTTTATTATGATGTATTGTTATACTCCATATCCAAATTATAAAAGAACACCCTGTATGTGTTTGCATATCATTCGGCTGTAAAGATAGCTTGTCAATGTTAAATTTTACTAACCAGTATGTTCATTCTTTTTCTTATAGACAAATAATGATTTTAAATCGAAATAAAAGAGATAATAAACTATAAGTTTTTTTTTAAACCTAAAAACCATAGTTACCATGCCACAGTATAGAAAAGCCAGTGATGTATTCAGTCAAAGTCATTCAACTCAGAAAAGTCGTTAACTTCATCCAAATGTAATCAATCTTTAAAATAGTGCCATCACTGTTTTTAAGATAGCGACAGGATTATTTTATGAAGCAAACATTGCGCTCTCACATTATTTATTTTTGTCGAGTCATTTCCAGTTTTTTTAGTAATTTTTGTGTTGTTATTTAATAGATCTAGAGTTATTGACTCGGGTGAGAATAATTGGAATAACAGCTTTGTGTTTCTTTGTGATTCGAGCAAAAGTAAGTTATTTTATAGGAAAGGCACCATTTTATGAAGTAACAAACGACGAACGACAAGATACGACTGTGTGACATACCATAAACAATATAAACACTTAACACTGGCAACCATTAACGAAGATAATAAATTGAAGAAGATAATGACAAATAGTGACAGGGCGAATCATGAACATTGCTTGTTTAGGCTGTGTTTAAGTTGAGAGGTGTTTTAAGTAAGGCGTATAATGTAAAAAAAACAACTTCTAAACTGGGTTATTTTAGGCCGTCTTCGGTCGCCGCCGAGGCTCGAAGCACACAACTGCATTCTTATTTTTTGAAATTCGACCATAATTCATTAATAATTAATGTATTTATTATGCATAATTAAAAAAAATAGCATTCTGCACTTCTCTATATAAACTATAAGTGTGCGAAATTTCATACTCCTCCGTCCGCGCAATTTTCGTAAAAAGGGGTTCAAAGTTTTTGCTTCACGTATTAATATTTTATTCAAATAAAGCTAGACTTGGGTGTGAATATTTCGAATAAATTCCAGCAAAGTAACCCGTATCATTATTTTATACTAACCGCTGCCCACGGCTTCGCACGCGATGTACCTATATAAAAAATAGCCTATGTCGCAATTTACTTAATTTATTTCGTAAGAACCTTCTCAAAGTATTAGAAAACATAAGAAAAAGGTGAATGCAATAGGTTAGGTCGTTCTCAAGTTTTGACGTGACCAATGGAAATAGGGATTCATTCATATATTATTACATAATATAAAACAATGTCGCCTCCCGCTGTCTGTCTGTCCCGATGTATGCTTTGATCTTTAAAACTTTTTGTATAGATAGAGTAATTCAAGAGGAAGGTTTATTTATATGTATAAAACATGCATAATATAGTAGGTAACACTGATAATTTTAGCGGTTTCTAATGTGATGTCGTAAATAAACACATTTTTTTGCGCTTACATTGCAAACGCTAGAACCCTACGAGATAGATCAAAATAATGTAGGTACTACAGTATTGTACACCTTAAAAAGGTCTACACAAAAGTCCGCAATGGTATGTCTATCTCTTAGTCTATGTTATTCTCTAAGATAACGTTGTATATAAAGACATTCTGTAGTATATTTAGTATCGGCATTGCACCCGTGCGAAGCCGGGGCGGGTCGCTAGTATAAGATAAATAGAAGATAGATAGATGAAGTCACCATTTTATGTAAAATAAGATTGTCAACATACAACTTGGTGAAAAGGCAAAATTTTCATTAATATGATATAAACGAAGAACTTCTAAAAAATAATCCGTAGAGGTAATTAATTTATTGTACGTGGATGACCGAGATTTGCTCGGTATAAAACACGGATAAAACGATGTTTTTAAGGTTTAATTCTTGAATGAATAATAAATTTCAACTAAAAATGGCAACATCATCAATAATATTTAGGTTATCAATGAAAAACTCAGTGGAAACCATACGTGCTTTTCATCCTTCCTTTCTATCAAAATATCCTATTGACCTTCTTGCGAAAGAATGTGCACATTCAGATAAACAATTATGAAATACTATGCTACAGAACATATATAAGGAATAATGTTTAATGCTTGCTTATACTGCTAACACGTAGCTGAAGTAAATATACAGTTATCAAAATGCATAGGGTCTTCGCTTTATTATTGACTTTGAGTCTATTTAAGGTAAGTTGTAGTAATTTTACTTTTTATTTTTAAAATATAACACTAATACTAATTTATTTACAGAAATAATTACAGAAATGTATAGTTCATATAGAGGAGTGCAGAATACTTATATTTTTTTAAATTATGCATAAAAACAATACATTTAATTTAATTATGGTCACTTAGCACTTGTAAATATAAATATGCAATAATATAAAATACATGTGAAACAGTTGAGCTATCTAAGGATCGTTTAAAACGATCTATAGATAGCTCAATTGATCCAGATCACTGTCAGGGGGCAGCGTTCCCAAGACACTAAAGGCATTTCCACCAAATATAATATTCAAAATGCTTTTCATGCACCTAGCATTTTCCTCGTTGTAGAGAGGTGAAAAGTTGTTTCGCTACGCAGTAGGTTTTTATTTTTACTATCTTTATTTATATATTATTATATCAGATTTTACAAACTTAACACCAGTTCTTAAAAATATATATATGTACTTAGGTTCCATACCAAGGTACATTTTCATGTGGTACGATTGTAATAATAATAAAAATGAATATTCGTGAACAATGCACACATCATCTAGCCCTATGCTAGATGATGTGTGCATTGTGCTAGAAGCATCTATGCTTAGTTTGTAAGCATAGCATCTACTACGGTGACCAGATACTGATAGAATACTTATATATTTTTAAATACATACTTATGATACTTTATAACACCCAGACACAGAACAAACACAATGTTTATCCTTTTTATTTTTTTATCATTGATAAACCTACGTTTGACCACGATCTCGCCTGATGTTAAGCGACGATGTGGCCGACGATCGGCACGCAGGTCTAGAAGACACCAATTTACTCGAGACTTGAAGAGACCTAGATTGTAGTTTTCAGTAAAGACAGACGACGGCAAAGCATTCCAATCCTTGGCTGTACGCATTATAAATGTGGAAGCAAATCGCTTTGTTCGTAAGGGTGGTAGGTTGACATGGTATGGATGGTATTGAGCGGTAGGTCTGCTTATCCTGTTATGAAAAGGAGATGGTAAAATCAGATCATGTAATTCCTGGGCACATTCTCCGAAATGTATCCTATAAAAGATCGAAAGGCAAGCAACTCTACGACGGTGCTCGAGACTCTGGAACTTAGTCTCAGCGTTAAGCTGTTCACCCATCATCCTCAATGCTCTACGCTCGATCGAGTCCAAGGCAGCCAGCTGGTATTTGGCTGAACCATCCCATAGATGACAGCGATACTCCGTACCCGACCGGACTTGATCTTTATATAAAGTGGAAAGCTGTCCAGGTGTGAAGTACCGCCTCACCTTGCTGAGGATGCCAATCTTCATGGCAGCAGTCTTGGACTCGATATAGGAACCAAAATTGAGAGTCGGTGTAAGTGAAACTCCCAAGGGTTCGAGATGATATTTTACAGTTACCGGTACATTTCGGAAAACGAGGACTTGGAAACTTACTTTTTTTCGCCATATAGAAACAAGCTTGCGTTTTGGATGCGTTAAACTTAATCAACTTCTGGTCAAACTTGACAAACTTCTTTCCTGGGAGGACATCGAACCCTCAACCTCCAACGCAGAAGGCAGAGATACTACCATCTGAGCTGACAGCCGTTGAATAGTCAAGTAACTACCCTCCGTAATTAATGACGGCAGGGTGTAGTTGCTACCGGAGTTGTTCATGTTTACGTGTAACTAGTTGTTTCCCGCGGCATTGGACGCGTGGTACGCAGACAAAAAGCCTATTATGTTACCCAGGTACACATCTAAATCTGTATCGAGTTTAATTAAAATTGATTCAGATGAATAATATTAATAATAATGCTGGACGTTTCACACAGCAACATCTAACCCCAGCGTAAGCAGAGATTGTGTGTTACCACCATGACTGATAAGCTATCTACTTATATATAATTTTTTTACATTATTGTGTGTTTGAGTAACAAACTAACATCCAAACATTTACATATCTACTATTAGCAGGATAATGCACAAAAGGAGCCTCTGAGGCGCATTTTAATCCTTTCACCACTGGTTAGAAATAACTAGTGACACGATAAGAAGAAGAAGCAGTGTAGGAGTCTAATGTTGATATTCGAGTATGATGATTATTAGTTTGGGTAAACATGCTATTTGTTAAGCAAAATCATATTCAATGTAATAATAATATGTCATGGTTTTATACATATATGCGTCTGAGCACCAAGCTTAAAAGAATGCTATTTAAAACCTGAAGGCTCGAATATTGGGTACGTATAAGTACATTTATATAATAAATAAACTAGCTGCTGACCGGGGCTACGCACGCGTGGTACCTACATAAAAAAGTTTGTCCAAAGTCCCATCTATCTCCATATCAAAATTCATCAAAATCGGTTCAGCGGTTTAGGCGTGAAAACGTAACAAACAGACAGAAAGACAGAGTTACTTTCGGAATTAAATATTAGTAAGATACTATTGGTAATAAAATGTACAACTCACGCAAGTTTCAAAAGTGAAAAAATATTCTTAACTAATGAATATAAGGAAATTTGGATGTAGCTGAACTAATTTAGATGAAATTTGGAATATTGATAAAGTAGTTATATTTATTTAGCCGTTATACTGGATTGAAGCATATTAGACACTTAATCCCGAAAAACTATTTGTAAGGAAAATTAATTGGGACCTCAAAATTAGAAGACGTCAAACACGAACAAAGTCGCAGGGCATTCACTTGTTGGTATAATTATTAAATTCCTATCACACCCACCACTGTAATTAATTTTCAATCAACCAGTACGAACGGCAATGTAAATTGTTGCCAAATTTTTGGAATTTCTTCAAAATTTAATCAGATCGAGTTGAATGTATTCGTTGAACCGGAGCTTAAATATACCTGAAGACTTTTTGGGGTACTCAGTAAAACGATGAATGATCTATCGAGAAAATAATGGTGCAACACCTACTCTAAGATACAATCTATTGAACGATAGAATGATCGACTTTACTTTTGGCAATCAATCGGTAGTCGAATTTTACTTTTTGAATTTGACAACAACAACCGTCCTTTGAATTTGACTAACATTTACACGGTCGTTAACATATAATTAAAATCCGACTCTCTAGACATCCAGAATCAAAGCGATGTGCTTCTAAAATGTAACTAAGATTTAAAACCCTCTGTATCCTAGGACACCATCGCTTACTGCTGCTTCCGCGACCCGTGGATGCAGCCATCGTGCGGATGTCCTGACATCGAGACTTGCGGCATCATCACTTGCAACAGTTGCAACGCTTGCAACAGTCCAGTATGCAATTGCGGTGTACCAATCTCTCCTTGTTTCCGAGACACGTCCAACATCTGCTATGAAAATCCGTCTCCAGTATGTTCGTGTCTGAAGAGTATTGATGGAAAGTGTGGAGGAACTTGTGGCTCGAATATAGGTTGCGGGTGTAATGAAAAGTCATTTATATACTTCCCAGAAGTGGAATACCCGGCGATTGCGTTGGATATGAAGCCGTTTTACTATGGCTCTTGTTATAATGTTTAAGTATATATTGGATTAGTAAACTTACTTAATATAAATGTTTTAACTTATGCATAAATCTTTTCATTTATTATTTATGAAAACAAACACAACACAAGCATGTTCACGACCCACAAATCTCCAGGCTTGGTAGACACCTTCTCATATACTTATGCTGATCGTAGATGAGGATGTCTACGATAGTCAGAAGTACGTCCAAACATCATATTTGATTTATTATATATATTGTTATTCCCGATTTCGTTAGGTTGCCGTTTGGACTTGCAACTGCTCCTTATTTTTTATATTGTATCATTATAAATAGCATTTATCTTAAGTTTGGGAATGTAGACAATAATAATAGGTATGTAGGTAAGTAAGTAATTCAAGCACTTAATTAGAAACAACCAAAAAATACTGAAGGCATTAGATAAAATAGTAGGTAAACCACGGAAAGGCCAAGCTAAAATACCAGACGGTTACACGATTTCTGCGCACTAAATTTAGGTGAAATCGTAAAACTCAATCAGCCCTTGACATGCCCTAGAGACCAGCGTTATTTACAAACTTTTTGAACTGAACCGGCAGACCACTTGCTGTCTCAAAATAGTATCAATCGATATCAATCGTGTGCGATGTTTGTGTTACTACTGGCTGGTGGTCATCTAACCAGTACAGACTACAAAAAAGATTCTGTACTAGGAGATACTAAAACTGCGAGAATATTAAATTTATTTTCCTTTCCAATTTGGAACTGTTGTTAAACATAAAAAACACAGAGAAACAGAAGAGCTATCTCTGACCGTTTCGAACGATCTAAAGCAATCTCAACCGAACAAGACGAAAGCGTCCTCAAGACAATCAATCTTGAAGGTGAAGTTCACGAGTTTGAAGTCCAACCCTGTAGAATACAATGGTATCCCCATTGTTTGTAAAACATAAAACACTTTATTGGTAAAATTTTATGTCGGGAAGAAAATGTATTGTACTGCTTTTAGACCGAGCGAAGCGAGTGTCTCCGTTTCAGCTTAAGCGAAAATGCTTTCGTATGCCCGCCGTCTGTCCGGATGTTCTCCTCTACAGGTCGCATTTCTCAACTGATTCTAGTGAAATTTTGTAAGCCGGTTTTATAACTATATATAAATTTTTTCGACGATTGGAATTGTTTCAAAATGGCGGAGATATAAGGGTTGAAAACATAAAAAAGTTATATTTCAGTCATTTCGAAAAATGTTCGCGAGGTCTACAGCTCACAGAGTCACTAGTACTTAGTAGTTTACGAGTAGGTACTTACTGAACTACAAAAAACAATCTTAGTAGCTCAAGTCAAGGTGATTAATCTCGTCGCGGGAATCAAACCCCCGAAAATCCAACTAAGTAGATAAGTACTAAATAACTAATCTTCTTCTTATGGTGCCACTAGTTTTTTTTTAATCAGTGTGGTGTAAGTGCGTCTCAGACTCCTTTCTTGCATTTGGCACATGTCTCGAACTTTTTAGGTTCTACAACATGCCAACATCCTCACAATGTTTTCCTACACCGATTGCCACAAATTATTAGTTGTTATTATAGAGAGAACCATAGGGCGTTCGCGCTATTTGTCTACATAATTGCCATTGAACGAATTAGTTTTGGCAAAGGTTTGGATATGGCTGATCTGAATGTCAAAATGGTACCGCGCTATTCTTTCTGAGCGATTTAATCGTTGATTTTACCAATCGAACAAATTTATATATAGACCTACCTAGTATAACTTGTAACGGAACAGAAGGTCATTCCGTTATAATTCACAATTATTATGGTATGCTTGGGTACAAACCTTATTAATATCACGTAGGCATACATGGGTCATTCTTATCAGAACAGATTTACCAGCAATTTTATCTCAGATCTTTAATTATTGAATAAAATAGTGCGTAATTCATTACTTTTTTTTTTTTTTTTTTTTTCTTTCTTCGCTCGTATGAGCAGGCTAAAGTCTAGAGACCATACTGCCTTGTCTTGCGTTAAATAATTTCATCCGTTTCAAGGGTAAATTTTATGTCTTTCGTAAGTTTCATAAACAATGTTTATGTATTCATCAAAATACTTTGATACGTCTGAACGATTTTTTTTTTTTTTTAACTTGAACAAGTATTTTATTTTGCTAATAATATTATAAAATAGTTATGTACTTACATATTTATTATTGTAAATAAAAAAAAATATTTTTTTTTTGGTTTCCCATTTTTTGTTATTTTTTTTTAATAGTTAATTACTATAATATTCTTTTACATTTATAATTATATTATCTATGTACATTTTGCACATTTTTATATATCTATTAAAATACTAAATAAAAACTTATACAACTCTATATAGGTTGACTCATTCTTAAGTAGCTCCAGAATACAACGCGGGACCAAATCAGGCTCACCATAAATCTGGAGGAGTCCATCTATCAGTACAAGGCGCTGAATACTGAATGATGGACAATCAAAAAATATATGATTTAATGATTGAACTTCTCGTGACTGACAATGCTCACAATCAGAAGAGTCAACCAGCTTTAAGCGATAGAGATGATAGTTCAAACGACAGTGACCAAAGCGCATTCGACAGATTGTAGAATAAAATTTTCTATTTAAGAAAATCTTACTCTTACAAAACCACGGTATAGAATCAATCTGGACATCGAGAGTTGCATACCAGGAACCTTTATTTTCGACTTGCGTATAGTGATACGAATGTCTTCCCCATGCATGACACATCCGTTGTTTTAGGAGACTTACAACGTCTGTGTATGGTAACAAGACATCTGCATCACCACCGCTTTCAATATTAGATGATATGGTATTTGAAAACTTAACTATCGTATTAGCTAAATAATCTGCTTTTTCATTTCCTTCAACACCTTTATGTGAAGGCACCCACACGAAGCTAACATTAATATTTAAATCAAACAACTCCACCCATAGCTGTTTTATTAAGTAAATGATGTAATTAGTGTCAGCATGCAATTTGTTATTTGCCAGGTTTTTTAGAACACTCATGCTGTCACTAACAACAACCCATTTATTGTGTCCCAAGTTACGACTTTTAATATGTTTTAAAGCGCTCAAGATTGCAACAGCTTCAGCTGTGAAAATACTAGCGAATTTATCCATTTTATGACCAACACCAATATTCAAAGACGATTCAAATATGGCAAAAGACACAGCGTTATCGTTTTTGGCTCCATCCGTATAGACAAACTTGTGATCTGTCCATTCAGACAGCATTGTGCACACTTCTTCTTTACTTGACAAAGCATTATCAATTACTACATTAATTTCTGGGAATTTACTATTAAAAGATCCTTCATAGCAAGGTAAGGTATGATTTGCCTGATATATATTTAAATTTTGAAGAAATTGTTTAAAACTCTGAAAGCCCTGAAGCATAAAAAAAGATTTAAAAACCCCTTGGGCTCCGGACAGATTAGTCAAAAGACTATTGCCAGAAACACAATGAAGTTTTAATATAAACCTTTCTTTTAGGTAATTCAAACGAATATTAATTGGTGGAAGCCTGCATTCAATCTGCATAGCATTGATAGGAGTACTCCTAAATGCCCCTGTGATTAAACGCAAACATTTATTTTGAAATGTATTCATTCTATTTACAATTTTTACATCGGCAGCATAACAAACGAAGCCATATTCAAAATGACTACGAACTAAAGATTTGTACAATGTTAATAAAATCTTTGGATCTGCTCCCCAATAAGAGCCTGACAAAGACTTTATTACATTGTGAGCTTTTTGAGCTTTGCAAATGATTTGTTTAGAGTAATTATTCCAGGATAAATTATGGGAGAATAATACTCCCAAGAACTTAACTTCAAGAGACACTGGCAAAGGTGCATTTTTATAATAAATCGCTGGCAAGTTATTAGATTTTTTCCCAAAAACCACTACCTTAGACTTCGACGAATTAACATCAAGATCTAAATAAGAAAAGTATTTTTCAAGTTTTGTCAATGCGTCATTGACAATTTCAGCTACAGGAGCTAAATCTGCTCCCGACGCATAAACAACCAAATCATCTGCAAATTGAAGATTTTTAACATGTGAACCTAATATTAAATTTAAACGAAATATATACAAAATGAAAATTAAGGGTGACAGAATGCCACCCTGAGATACACCTACAGAAGAATATCTTGGACCATAGAGATGTTTATTGTATTTTACAAAAACTTCTCGATCTGAGAAAAAACATTGGATCCAATTTATAATTTTTTCAGGAATGCCTAGTAATAGCAGTTCTTGACAAAGAATTTCAATATTGACGCTATTAAAAGCGCCTGAAATGTCAAAGAAAACAGCGACAAGATGATTGTTTGCAGCCAAGGAATGACATATATCAAGTTGTAATTGACAAATACTCTCCCGAGCAGAACGATTTCTACGAAAACCGAACTGATTGGAAGGTAAAAGTTTGTGATGTTCTACATAAAATTCCAAACGTTGCTTTAGCAATTGCTCAAAAATTTTACCGACACATGAAGTGAGCGCAATAGGACGATAAGATTCAGGGCATAATTTGGGTTTATTGGGTTTCAAAATTGGTACTAAACAGTCAGTTTTCCAATTGTGAGGTACTATATTATTTTGCCAAAGTAAATTTAAAATTTGGAGAAAAATTGTCAAACAGTTTCTATTCATTTTCTTAAAGATTATAAATGGAACTCCATCAAGACCAAAAGCAGTATCCCTCCTAGAGAAAATGGCAGAAGTTAATTCACTATATGAAAAAGAGTCTACAAGAAAGCTATTATTAGAATTTAAATTATTTGATTTAAGTGTTTTCGATTTAGGTAGTACAAAATCAGGAGTATATTTGGATAAAAAATCACAAATCCATGAGTCGTCTTCATATTGAATAGGTTTATAGTAAGATTTATTAAATTTACGCATGAACTTCCATACAACGGTTAATGGAGTGCATCGATTGAAAGTTTCACAAAGAGAGACCCAGCTTTTTTGTCGTTCTATTTTTATTGTAAGTTTCTTATGAGCTCGCAGTCTCTTGAACTCCAAATAGCTTTCTTCTGTTGGATTGAATTTAAAATTTAAATATGCTTCTTTGGATTTCAAAACAGCTGCTGAACATTTTTCATTCCACCAAGGCAGATAAGGTTTTTTACCAGGTTTATTAACACATGACTGTTGACTGTCAGTGTCAGTGACATCGACAACAGAAGAATTTCTGCTTACAATAGACCTATCAACGGCCGTACGCAATACTTTACAAAAATCTAAATAGGAATCTTGCGGACATTCAGTATCCACTATAAAATCAACCAACATTTTATCCATGCAACTACTAAACATTTTCCAATCTGTAAGTTTGTAATTTGGATAGATTGGTAAATGTCTCAAATTATGACAACTAGGATCCGAACCAGTGATATTGTTATTCAATAAAACTTTAACTATTACAGGAAGATGATAGCTTGTGCCGACTGGGCTATCATAAACAGACCAGTCACAATGTAGCGCCAATGATGGCGAAACCAACGACAAATCTAATGCGTTCGGACGCCAGGACAACGAACCAATCGTCGTTGGCAGACCATCATTTAACAAAACTAAGTTATTGTCGTCAATCACTTCCAAAACATCTCTACCACGAGGAGTGTCAGAACTGCAACCCCAGGAGGTATGATGTGCATTGAAGTCTCCTGCAAATATGAATGGACCAGGAATAGACTTGATTAGTGCGTCAAATTTGCTTTTACTAAAGGCTGGACTACAGTTTGTTGGGCTATAAAAACTGACTATGCTCATAACTTTCTTATTAATTGTTACTTTAATACAAATATTTTGTAGTGAGTCATCAAAAAACGTGTTGACTTTAGAATATGCGATACTATTGTGAATTAGAATAGCTACACCATTATGATTGTTTCCACAATCATTACGTTCAATGTTATAATGTTTTATTTTGAATGTTTGGTATGGTTTAAACCATGTTTCAGAAATAATTGCAATATGAATGTTATTTGAATAAAGGAAGTTTGTAAATATATGTTTGTTACTGTTTAGACTTTGTGCATTCCATTGAATAATATTTAAAAAATCCATTATGATGTTGGAGGTAACTTGTTACTTAGGGTTTTTTTTAGGGTATCTCTAATAGACCCTGAATTTATGGGGACATCTTTGTTTGTTATAATTTTAGTGATTGTTTCTATTAAAATATTAATAAAAACTTCAGACTTCATGAGATTATTAACCTGTACATCAAGTGTCCTAGCTGACAATGCTGGGAAAGACTTAGAGTCGAAAAGTTCTGAGTATGTGGCAGATCGAGATTTTATTTTATTTTCTTCTACCTTCTGCTTTTTAATAGGGCAAGCAGCAGATATTGCGATGTGATTGCCACCGCAGTTTGAGCATTTTGCATCTTTAGTTTCAATACTACAGCTTTTGAAGTTATGCGTGCCGGAGCAGATGCTGCAGACCTCTGTGTTGCGACAAAACTTAGCAATGTGGCCGTACCGCATGCACTTTAAGCACTGTTTTACAGGGGGTATGTATGATTTCACTTCATGTCGCCAAGAGTCCAAGTATACATATTCGGGGAGCTGAGTCGACGCGAATGTAACAGCAACCGCTTGGGTTGGCTGGAACGAGACACTACCCTCACCTCGCACCCTACGCATAAATCTTCTGACCTGTATTATATTTTTGGAGCTGCCAATAAGCGAAAAAATTTGCTGATTTGACATCTCAGTAGGAACAGATGTCAGAACACCTGTTACCTCCGTGTCGCCTGCTGGGATGGTGGCTTTTAGCGATAGCTGTTCCAGTAGTTTTTTATTTTGTATAAAAACATTGGCGTTGTTAGATAGGTCAAATGTTATTCCTATCTTGTACCTATTTATTGATCTCAGATGTAAAACTCCAGAGACGCAATGTTCACGCAATGCTTTGGAAAGTTTTAAGCGGTCACGGTCATTAAAAGCAACACCGTCATCAGTGTGCGTCAGGAATACGATGAATCCGTCCGACTTGTTGGAATTATCCGGGTATTTTCGTATGTATCCTTGAACTTTATAAATCTCATACCTGTCCTTTTCCTTACTGTTTTTTTTGACCCCTTGTGGAGATTCGACCGAGTCGGAGTCTGAGGTCGACCCTTCCGACCGGTCTTCATCCGGAGGTGGAGGCTGCTCACACCTCTTCCTCTTTTTCCCCATGGCTTACCGGTACCAGTACTAGCTTTGTATTTTATTTACAACGAAAAAGATTATATATTTACAGAATTACAATTAAATTACAAAAAGATTTCGAGAGTTCGCGCCTTTCCACTTTCGAGGTTCCCGCCTTTTTTTTCGTAATTCATTACGATGTAAATAAACAAAGCATCTGTCATAACAAACTATACCATAGACGGAATATGGCAGATGTATGTAATTGTCAAGGTCCGTGAAAGAAAGCTAGCAAAAAGTAATTAATACTAAGTTTATAGACTATGGTTTAGAAATATCTTACGACTCATAGAGTATAAAATAAATAATAAATAATACTGGATTTGAATTAGTAAGATTAAATAGAATTTGATTCTATAAGATAGAATAATCTATCCTTCTATTAATATATTATTGATAGAATGATTTGGGACGGGAAGATCTCTAAGGTTGAATTCGGAAGGGTAAACAATTAAATAGCTATATAAAAACAATATTAAAACTAGAATAGATAAATTAAAATGTATTTATGTTAACGATATAATATAACCTAACCTAATACTATTTATTTTAAATTTTATATGTTTATTAACATTAATTATTAACGTTATGTTTCGCGCCCGTGAAGTCACGGCGCCGGTTAAGGTCTAGTCTGAAAACCAGCGCTACTTTTTTAGGAGAGTAGCATCAACGCTGAGACTGGACCTGTTTGGACATACCACACACAGGGAAGGTACTTAATGTTTTCGAACCACAGTTAGTATAGGTACCTACTATTGGTGTAGTTACAATTGTACCTTATTTTTTATTGAATTTTTGTACTCTGTATTTCCTTTTATTTTCTGTTATTTTTTTTTGTTTTGTTTATTTTTTAGTTACCTTCTTACCTCATTGTTCATAGATACTTTCCTAACTGCCTGTTTCTATTGTATTTTCAATTTCCGTGTGTGTATATGTACCAAATAAATATTTATTCTATTCTATTCTATTCTATATAAATCATGAAATAACTACATAAAGATGGGAATAAATTGAAATTTTAATTAATTTAGGGCTTGATTTAGTAAAGAGGTTATTTAGCTATACCACGGAGGTTGGGACGTAAATTGAAATAGAATCGAAATTTCGAATGTGTTTGAAAATGGAAAGAAAAGAAAAAAAAAAGAAAAAAAGGAAGATGGCGGATTTTGGCATTTTGAATTTGGAGGGGCGTAAGGCTGGTCGAGCTGAACGTTTGCGGTAGATTTGCTCTGATGGTTTCCTACAATTACATGGTGTCTTGTCGTGCGTTGTTTTCTGTGATAATTTTATTGTGTGAGTTAAGTACGTAATAGTTTATCCGGTCAGTAAGTCGGAAAGAAGACAAGATTTGCCAAAGTGATTGTATGAGGCTCTTACACGGCATGGTCTGTGGGTCAGATGGAAACCTAGCGGTGTTATACTTAAGTCTGGCTTTCCCACCCTGTTAGGAGTTCCCCCAGGACCTCTCGGAACGAGCCTGGAGCCAGATTTTACCTCTCCTGAGGATCGGCATAATGGTTCCCTATGATTGGTTGCATTCTGTGTAAGGAAGGTAGAACCGGACTTAACAGAAGCAATCGATATAGTCTATCTTTATTTATTTATATATTTGCACATTATATTGCCTTTAATCTACGGATGACATCCCAGGACTTCGGTCTGTCGGAAGTAGATTGTAGGGACGTACTAGGGGTTAGGTACAAAGTCGAGGTTTACAACTCGCTGTCCCCCAATTAGCAGCTAGGTAGCTCATCATTGCACCCTGATGAGTGACATACACAATTAAATGTACGAAGCTTGCTTCCAGAATTGCGGATTCACACACCAGATTAGGTTAGGTAGGACATCAGGTACACAACACGTTTCGACAAGTTTGAACAGGTTGTCGAATTACTATTATCCATACCTATACAGTAGTATAAATCTACTTATGGATTTCGTAGAATTAGGTACGTAGTTTATCTGACAACACGTTTCGACAAGTTTGCTTAGGTTGTCGAATTACTTTTGACGACCTCTGTGGCGCAATGGGCTAAGGTCTGACTGAGCCGCAGAAGGTTGCAAGTTCGATTCTCGCCGCGGGACAAATATTTGTATGATCTGCAAGTATTTGTCTCGGGTCTGGGTGTTTCTATGTATAATATGTATGTAATTACAAAAAAGAAAAAAGTATTTAAGTAGTTATCAGTCATGTGGTACCCACAACACAAGCTCTGCTTACTTTGGGGCCAGATGATGCTGTGTGAAATGTCCGGGATTATTTATTTATTTATTTATTTATTTATTACTGTTATCCATACCTATACAGTAGTATAAATCTACTTATGGTTTTCGTAGGATTACGTAGTTTATCTGTATACTAAATCGGTGCGCAAATCAGTGGGGAAACTATCATTGACTGAAGATTTAGCTGAAACATTGCACTAGATAATAAATGTTTAGTTGAGGGTAATTATAAATTCTTATGAAATGGAATAATGATTACCTACACCTTAAATTCAAATGTTCATTATTTGTACATTGTAGTACATATTTAATGGAGATCTTATGGATGAGTCCTACTATTGATTTATTAATAATCATATTAGATAAGTTCTATCAAACTCTTGAGGCGAAAGTCCTTCTAGCTTGCTTGAATCTATGGAAAGACTAAAGCTGCTATCGACGAAGAGTCAGTATGAATATTACTGTTGATATAATTTTATCTAATTCAGACTTTTACCTAGTAATAGTATAGAGAAATATCTCTCAAGGCTCAGAATTAAGCTATCCAAATTTGATATTATTCATGAAATTAAAGTTAAACTATTCATATAATTAGTATATCTATCACACATTATCAATCTTCTTTACTCTACGAACCTAACAAATAAAATCACAACATATTGTATTAGATAATAATCTGTATTAGGGTCGAGTAGGGTAAAATTCTTGTTTTGTAGGATTAGGGAACTTCGCCAAGTAGATAGGAGTTAGGCAGGGCTCTTCTATGCATCCAGTTGCATTCTAAGATGCGATACTAGAAGGTTAACCAGTGGATGGATGGTATGTGAGTTGCTTGCAGACAAAAGTAAAGTAAATGCCCTTGAATGTGTTGGACCGACCTACTACATTGGACGTTTTGATAAAAGATTAAGCCCTCTGATACTCCTTTACTGAACTATGACAGACATACTAATTACTGAAGTAACTGTTTTGTTTGTTGTCGAAATTAAAATTAGAGTTCTCTTGGGACATGAAATTGTCCATTGCGGAGGAAGGCTGTCCAGGTCACATGGAAAGAAACCTACTATCGCTAGCGAGGAGGGGCTGGTGATCTAAGCCGCAATAAAAATATGTCAATGTAGGACCAGAATGACATAAGCTGCTATTAGGAAGTATTAATATAGAACAAGAATGATTACCTTGCTTAACTATTGAAACTACCAAAACTATTATATTAACGAGAAAGTGACTGTGTCTGTCTGTTACGTTTCTCGGCTAAACTGATTTTGATGGGTTTTGATAAAAAGAGAGATCGACTTTGGGGAATGATTTAGGCTGCTGTTTGTGTGGATATCACGCGTGCGGAGCTTAATATTATACAAAGTAAAAATTCATGACAAGAACTAATATCGTATTAAAATATTGAAATAACTTAAACTTAACTTATAATAAGGTTTCACAGTAATACTAGATTAGATATAATACTTATTTACTTTATGCAGTTTATAATATCACTAAAGGACAATAATTAATATAATTATAAAATTAAATATTGAACCACAGCGTAGGCAAATCAAAGATATTCTTCATTATAGATGATGATTACTTCTAATAATAAAGTTTATAATATTCTAAATACATATCTCAACATAATTCTCTTAAAGAATCAGAGTTACTATATTCGAAACACAACGTAGGATTTTAATCACGACCACTAGACGAATCATTGGCCAAATTAATAATAGATCAAAGTATGTTTAGGGATTTCAATTATATTATATAATACCATTTAGTTATTTGGGGTTAATTAGGTACTTTTAATTAGTAGAGAAGGCGAAAAAAAAAGTTAGGTGCATCGAGTACTAGTAGTAGGGAGGGGGGCGTTACAAACTCTATGCACAGACTACTAGGATGTACTGAATCAAAAACGTTCGTTTGAAAGCACTGTCAAAAATAACGCGATCCCGCAACGTTTGATCTACGTATAATTAAAATTAGAGCTATATCGTTTCCGTTATAGTCATTAGCGCGGTACGAAATATGTCAAAATAACGTTTGACTTTGGCTTAGCTATGGTTCAGACGTTCAAAATTACCGCGGTCGGCCCCCTGGTGGTCTCTATAACTAATGATTT
The DNA here is from genome assembly GCA_948098915.1 of Lampropteryx suffumata. Lineage (NCBI taxonomy): Eukaryota > Metazoa > Arthropoda > Insecta > Lepidoptera > Geometridae > Lampropteryx > Lampropteryx suffumata. The sequence continues at coordinate 3,453,623 of OX402545.1, forward strand.
TGATAGATAAGTTATTAACTTATGAAGTTACTTAAGGAATCTTTCATTTAACTTTCGGAATTAATAAGATCTGTCTCCCGAGCCGTCCAACAAAAATAAAATCTAAACGTTAACGGCAGAGTCTGGAAGTCTGGAACATTAATTATTAAGGGTGGTTGGAGACAGGTGCCACCCTGTACCATCTCTCATTAGAAGAACCACTTTTGATATTACTAAATACTTAGCTATTGTAGCTTGAGTTTTGTTCTGAAATACGGCTTAAATACCGTAGAACTGTAAATACAAGCAGTATTACAAACGTTTTAACAGCGTCGGAACATTCTGGTCAGGTTCAAACGAACTTTTCGAGCTTGTTCAGGCTTCAATTGGCTAAGCACTCTAAAATTGCAAGTAATTGGAGTTCGGCGCTGAATGAAAAATCGCCAAAAGTGTGCTGAAATATTTTTGTACAGTTGAATCACATATATTCTAAGCACACACAATACGCACAGATGAAGCGATTTCGTTGCGAAATTAGGTATCTATTCTATATTTATAAAAGGCGATGTGTATGTATGTATGTTCCCTATAGACTCCTAAACGGCTGGACCGCTTTCGATGACATTTTTAGGAAATCTTCAGATTTGCCTAGCTGTGAAGTAGCGATCGGAACAGATTTTTTTTTTTGCATCAATCAAATTTGGTATGGATATAGATTTGTATGTGATTGTATGTTAGGAACGGACATAGATTACTTTTTATGTATGTGTTAAGCGTACATTGCGTGCAAAGCTGCGAGCAGAATCTAGTCTTATATAGATAGTATGATAGTATGACTGGAATAGGATACAAATCTATTTGGTACACAGATAGTCTAAAGCCTGAGAAAGGACATAGGCTACTTTTTAATTGGAATAAATGTTACAAAGGGTTGAAAAGGGAGATGAAAGGTTTTATGAAAGTATTGTCATTTTCAGAACTAGAAGCATACAATTTTAGGCTGTTGATCTATACTAATAATATAAATGTGAAAGTATTTATGTCTGTCTGTCTGTCTGTCTATTACGTTTGCACGCCTAAACCGCTAAACCGATGTTGATGTTTTTTTTTGTAGGTACATCGCGTGCTAAGCCACGGGCAGCAGCTAGTACTTTATAACTTATCAAGGGATCCCTACGAAAGTTGTTTTGGCAAAAGCCAGTTTTCTTTATTTATTAGGTAAGTCCCAAACAATATCGAATCACACACCTTTTAGTCTTTATGTACCTACTAGTATCCAATGTCTATGTACCCATGGCTCTACAGCTATTCTTTGCCCGCGCTCCTTCTAGTGATGTCCCATTATCATTATTATTTGTATTATTATATCTATCTGTTTTTCGTATAGTTCCTTCGTATAGTTTCGACTGTATAACGCAACATAATGCTGAGTCGGACACCAATTTGTAACAGCACACTTGGACGATTGCGAGACACTCAACCTTTAGTTTATTTTAGTTTAAGTTGTCTTTTCTGTTTTACTTTGTTTTAGAGATTAACTTTTTAAAGCGTTTTTAGTTTTAATTTTTTTTGTTTTTTGTTATAATTTTTTTTGTTTCACTTTGTATTTATTTTGAGTGTACCTTCATATTGTTTTTTTTTATGTGTATGTTGTTACAAATAAATGTATTTTCTTTCTTTCTTTCAAACTGTCTCGGGCTAAAAGAGAATGGTTCACTAAGTAGTACTTACCTAAATATCTACTTACCATAAAGTTCAAGACTATAAAACGGTCGGAAGACGAGGCAGTTTTTCATATTGTCTCACTCGCAGAATAATAACGAGTACGAGAGAGAAGATATGTTGAAAACCTCAATTTTAAACCAACAGAACGTTAAAAAAACCGGCCAAGTGGGAGTCAGACTCGCGCACCGAGGGTTCCGTGCTAACCTGTACGTATATAAGTAAAAGTACCCTGCAGGTTTTGATTCCCTTGCGAGTGTCGAAAATTTGCGGAAATTTGCGGCATAAACGGCTGTATTTTGATTGCGTTGGCTTAGAAGTTAGATTTTTTTCACACCTTTAAGGGACAGTATACTTGAGTATTTGATATAAATTTCAGCTTGATACCTCTACGCGTTCCTGAGAAAAGGGTCTTGATAGACGGACGGACGGACGGACAACAAAGTGATCCAAAACAAACAAAGACAAAGAGGTTCTGAATTCGGTTGAGTTTTTTTTATGTTTGTTACCTCATAAATCCATCATTTATGAACCGATTTTAAAAAATATTTGATATGTGAAAGGATATACTTTTCGGTAGTTTGATTTTCAAATCAAGCAGCTTGAAAAAATATGTCATCCAAATCCAGGTAAACTAGGACTACTAAGACTACTAACTAGTTGCTTTCCTTGGACTTTCCAGCGGTGTTTATGAATCGAAAAATGAAAAGGAACTAAAAAGCGTAAAATAAAAACTTTTCCAAGGAGACTTCAATAAAGGAGGTTCCCAATTCGATTGTACTTTTTTTATATTCAAAGAAGTTGGTTCTCTTTTTAGTTTTTAAAACGTAATTATAAATTGTTTCTCTATTGATACAGAATTTGCTAGCTACCTGGCCGTTTTACAAAAGTCCTCATAGTAGTCGATACCTAGTCGATGTACCTACTAATAAGAATTAGAACGGAAAATCTGATGAAACTATTGAGGTTTCTTTATACTATTTCTCAAAATGAAATGCTGTATACGCGCTCTGGGGTCCCAATTTATTTTAATAAAGTTTATGTCAACCATATCTCAAACATGCGCTCCAAAACAAACAGCAATTTCCCAGGAATATTCCAATTTACCCGTTTGCTCAAATTACGCGCGATATGTGGTACCTTTGTAAGCTGATTTAACGCGGGTTTCCTAAGTAACGGCTAACGTCTTATGACGGCTATAATATACCGGAGACCAGGCAAACGTCAGACCTTTGAAATCTTTCGTGAGCAGTAGTATAAATTTTTAACCGACTTCAAAAAAGAGGAGGTTCTCAATTCAGTTGTATTTTTTTATGTTGTTACCTCATAACTCAGTAATTTATGAATCGATTTGAAAAAATATTTTTTCATGTGAAAATATACTTCCCGATTGGTTCCATTGAAATTTCATCAAAATCAGTACACTAGTTTGGGTTTTAAATCAAAATAACTGGAAAACACATATCATACAGGTAAACGAAATTTTGAAACTGATAAAGTACCTACTCAAAAGCTTAAAAAACATGCTTTAACCGACTTCAAATAAAGGAGGATGTTCTCAATTCGATTCTATTTTTATGGGCTCAAATTTCATTTTTAGTTATAAAACGTAATTATGATAAACACTATTTGTTGTGTAGTATACGTGAGTTAAATAACTCACGTATTATTTTTACAGTGTCGGTACCTCCATACGTGGGTTATACCCTTGTAGGGACACCCTTGTTTATCAAAATGATAGTCACTCTTTGATCTAGGAATGAAATGTACCGGCAAAGGATAGCGATGACATTAGTGAAGTCTTCAGTCTGCTTGCTTACACCCAGAGTTGGTATGTTGCTCTATGAACTTCCTCAGGCAATCAGAGAAGCTAAGTCGACTCAATCCATATGAGTAGTATAAAACAAAGTCGCTTCCCGCTGTCTGTCTGTCCCTATGTATGCTTAGATCTTTAAAACTACGCAACGGATTCTGATGCGGGTCTTAATAGATAGGAGTGTTTCAAGAGGAAGGTTTATATGTATAATACATGCATAGTATAGTAGAGAAACACTGATAATTTTAGAGGTTTCTAATCACATTAGACATATTTAGTATCAGCATTGTACCCGTGCGAAGCCGGGGCTAGTATAAAATAAAAGCCAAATGTTACATAGGTACACCTTAGTTACTATATTAGTTCTTATAGTGTAATAGGTACATAAAGTATAGCAAGTCATTAAAATATTTTTTAATTAAAATGTCTTGCAGTCTGCGGTAATAAAAATATAAGTGGCAAGTCCAAAGGCAATGCAATTATTCTTTGTTACCGCTCAATGAAACGTTTTTGCTTAATAGAAAATTTTGTAGCGTTAATTTAGAAAGCAAACGTTAAAATAAATTTCAACTTTTATTAACTTAGGGCACAGGTTAATGAATGTTACTTTACTGAAGGTAATTTACCGATGACATTCAATACGGAAAACAATTTCATGCAGTACTAGTAACGCCATGCAGTTGTATCATGGATGATAAAAGTAAAATGTAGAATGAAACGTATTACCACACACGCTGAACCGCACGGATCCGCGTGCCGCGTTGTGCGTTTGGTGTGTGGGTGCTAGAACTAGAAGGTGACGTCTGCCTACATTTAAAATATTTATTTCTCCGGATCAACAGTGATCTCTAAAAACACTCTCACTTCATTAACCAATTTAGTAACCAATTCAACTGATTCTAGAGACAGAGTGTTGGCTATATCTCTCATGACCTGTCGGATCGGAGAACTGAAACGAGCATCAGAACTTGTCCAATCGTAGAACTTCTCCATAAACCTATGAAAGGGGTCGACACCACGATGGCTGTAAAAGTGGTCCATATCTGATAGTATCACGTGGGCGAGTTTGACATCCCTCCCAGTGCTGTTGTCTGTTTTAGTTGCAATTGAATTTAATCTAGCGTCTACTGTATTTTGCACGGCTAGTAAAACGCTTTTCGTGTGAATGGTTTCCGCATACGCCATGTCGTTCAAAATAGCCTGAAATTCAGATGACGTCACATCGCTTATCCTGTAGTAGAAACTCGTGTCAGGTAGAGTTTCGTAGAAGTATTTAATGAACAGCTTTGTTTTAGCATCGGGGATTTTCTGAAGCTGTTTGAGTAGGTTACTCAGAGTTTGTGTAATCTCAAAGCTTTTGATGCAAATATTTTCTTCAGTGCAAAGCTTGAATTCGTACTCTAGCTCGACTCTATTCGTATCAATTATTATTTTTTGCGTCAGTTTTTGCTTCACTTCGCTGATTTCTTGTGCGTTGCCTTGTAGCCTATCAGATGCGAATGTTATCGATTTATCTTGAAACTTTCCATTGATCTTCTTTATCAAATCTATCCAAATGAACGTTTCATCATTATCTTCCAATTTCTTATTAGCGTGGACCAGAATCTTTCTGACGCTTTGTAAAACAAGCTTCAATTCGTCTTCAAATACAACCGCTTTGGGAATTTTAGATTCTGTGTTATCCTTATTACTCGCTTGGAGTAGCCCTTCGAATATTTTCTCGACGGTTTTCGTAAGCGCTATAACGTAGCCATTTACGAATTCTACTTGTGATTCTTTCCAAAAGTTTAGATCGTGACATAAAAACGCAGAATTCACTAATTGGGTTATGGTGTCGGTGGTTTTATCCTTCAGAGTAAAAACTCTTCTTCCACTGAGGCTGAACTCATTGGTCCTCAGGTACTGCGTCAGTGTGTCCATCACATCACTGCCAAGGCTGAGGGAACCTTGAATGTTGACTTTGACCGCATAGGGTGCTAGGGGAAAACCTAGAAACAAATAATTTTAACTTGGTAAGAGAACCATGGTCTTTTTACCTTTATAAGGATAAATAGATAGATAGATAGATAAAAGCTTTATTTGACATAACATTACACATACACACAATAAAGTACAAAAATAAAAGTACATAAAAATAAAAAAACACGTGTTACAAAGTACCATAGCTACGTAAGGTTTCTGAACATCCGATGGATACCCTGTGACAATAGGAATCTTAATGTAATATCTCGGGTATGTGACTGGTTATTGTTAAAATAAAAAAATCTTACCTGAAACAAAAAACAAGAATGTATAAAAATACATTTCTTACAACGTAGTTTGTTGTTCATACCTACATTAAGTAGGTAGTACTTTAAAATTGTTACACTTTATGGGCAATGAAATATAAATATTTATTTTTCTATTTCCTTGAGAAATATTGTTTCCAACATGGCCGCGGTGATTTAGAGCGACAATAAATTATGTGGCGGTCTGTGTAAGAGGTTGTTGTATAAAGCGTTTTTAAAGCAATATTAGTGAATGTTGTTTTTTGGTACCTACCGTAATGCTTTGACATGACAGAAACAATTCTAGAATATACTGAAATACACGGTTAAGCTAAGTCCGCTTAAAACGATCTATAGATAACTCAACTGATCCAAATCAGATCAGATTGCCACGATGAATGGCGCTCAACTCAATTCAACGTGACGAAACTCATATACCTATCATGGTAAAAATCCAGTTTTGAGTGAAAATTATTTTCAAAACCATGATAGTTTTAGAAGTCATATTGAATGGCATTGCTAATACGCTGGGCCAGATAGGAGCCCGCTTTTGGGTTATGCGATGTTTTCACCAGACGATCCGTAATTATTATGAAAAACGATAGGCTCCTGTTCTCCCTGCCCCAGGGTCTCGAATCAAATATGTAAGCCCTATCGAGACCGACATAGGACCTCGTCATAATCAGCCGCCGCACAGATATTGCAATTTGAATGTCGTAGATCTAATAAAGTGGCAATGTTCGATTATGGTAGTGCTTGAGACAAATGATCTGACTCAAATTTTGAAACGGCTAGGTTACAGGCAAGAGCTACGTAGCGTGAACATGTTTCTAACAGTTGATTTCATGTAAGCTCACATAGAGGCCCGTCCTATTTATTGCCTTTGGACAGAATTGAATAATTATTCAGAATAAAATGAAAAAAGGAAGGATTAGAATGACGAGTGACCAGATACCAAAACAATTCAACATCATTCAGGTAGGTAAGGTGCGTTGGGGTAAGATCGGCGCTGGGTTAAGATCGTATGAATAAAATTTCAGTCAAATTTGGCCATATTATTGTATGCTGATAACATTGCCCATGACGCCATTTTGTCTGCCCCAATCTCTGGTGTCTTTCAATGGCTCCGGGAAGGCAGACATGTGCTACGCGCCATTAGAAAAAAAAAAAAATGGTCGTTCCGTTCTTTCCCCTTTTACTTTTAATAGTGTTTATTGGCGAGAATATAGCTTGTATAATTACTATTTTGTCAGAATACAAAGTTTTATGGTGTGATAGTTGGATGGAACTGGTCCAAACAGGCCTAGGGACGCTTTAGGCCCAGATCCGGTGTTCCCCCTTGCAGGTGAAGATCGGATAGAGTTATTCCAACTTAACCGTTTAAGCGATCGCAAAAAAGGAAGTGTTTGTCAAACTTTGATTTATTTTTGTCATGAGTGTTTTTTGGATTAAGAATTTTATTTTATTCGTTTTTTTTATATTTTTTATAGATCTTTTAGTAAGAAAATTCATAAAGTATTAATTTGAACACCTAAAGGTTTATTGTACATTGATTACTATTAGAAGTAAGTAAAGTACTTATTATATTAGTGAACTAGGTTAAAGAGGTATTAAAATTTCAAAAAAACGTTATATTTATTACATTTTCAAAGACTTATTATTTCTTGAATTTGACAGTTGTCTGTCTTTTCCTAAATCCTTCTTAACTTGCTTAGCGAAAAGCAAATCCATCCGATGTTAGGTTATTCCTTCTTGTGACATGACAAAGTTTGAGAAACACAAAATCAGCAATTTTTTGCATCAGGGGTAAGATCGGATGCCATGTATACAAAAAAAATAAAATCGATTGGAATAACTTTGTTCCTAAGAATTTTAAAATCATTTTTATATGATGTTATAGAATGGGAAAGATTGGATGTATTCCTTCTAAGGACCTTGTTCTCCAGAAGCGACTTTTAATTGAAGTCCGGACTTACCCCTTGATGACAAATTTTTCATCATGCTCATAAAAAAGTATGTTTTGTCTTTGCACAAGTAAAAAGAAAAAACAGTTGAGTTTACAAAAACAAACGAAATTTAGAGCTTAGCTACGTTTATCCATTAATATTTTGCGCCATATTTCAGTAATCTGACGTATTTAGATCTCAAGAAAATCTTTCTTCGCCGGATGCTTTCAACTGGTCGAAAATCCATCCGGTATTACCCCAACGCACCTTAGGTACCTGTACCTATGACCTAGGTAGGTATGTACCTGGATGCAATACAGAGAGTTAAACCCTCAGGCCCCTTGAAGATATAACATTGGATAGATCAATGGATACTAGGTAACTATATAAGTAATTGACCGAGCGAAGCGAGTGTCAGCTTAGGCGAAAATGCTTTCGTATGTCTGTCTGTCCGGATGTCCTCCTCTACAGGTCGCATTTCTCAACCGATTCTCGTCAAATTTTGTGAGCAGGTTCTATATATAGATTTTTTTGTCGAATCAGTTTTTGAATTTTTTTCAAAATGGCGGAGATATGGGAGTTGAAACCGTAAAAAAAGTTATATTTCAGTAATTTCGAAAAATGTTTTCGAGGTATACCTACAGCTCACAAAGCCTTTCGTTTATTGTAGGTAGGTAGGTACTTATAAGAATCCGGGAACATTTTTGAAGTGAAAACTTCTTTTAGCGCGGTACGCATATTTTTAGATGAGGTAAAACCTCTGGATTCGCGACACCGTTACCGAGACACAGCCGGCTGCCGCGCTCGCGCAATTTGACAGCCGGCTGCCGCGCTCGCTCGCTCGTCTACTTTTGTATGGAGAAGTTTACTGAGTGGTCTTTGATATATTATTATCTACATTCTGAACAAAAAATATTGCACGGCACTCCCAGAGTGCAACCAGTATTTTTTTTATTACCATTTTTAATATCAGTGAGTGTGTAACTTCATAAAGGTTCCATACATACAGCGGCACCGTATTCATCTTTTGTATTCAGATAAGATAAGATAAAGTGCAAGCTATGTGCCTATAGGTATTAGTAAAGCTTTTACAGTTACGTGAAACAAAACTTAATCTTAAAACTTAAAACTTGTGACGCTAAACGAGAGGATATAATTTGTTGAAGTTTAGCTCCATCTCAAATTCTATATCTTATATTATTTCTTGCTTGTCCTTTGTCCATTTCGAACATGCACTAGACCAAACAATGCATTTCGTTTAGCCACGTTTTTCACGAATTTTCAAAAGTAAGCGACATCTGTAATTTCTTAGTAAAACAAAATTATTTTAGAAGTTTTGAAATCCCAAGAGATGGCGCTAACATGACCACTTGCTCAGTTGCTTGATGCCATGAAGAAAATATTACCATCATTATAAATATTTACGGGTATTTATCGCGTTTATTTTACCTATTTTTCCCGACATTCCGACAGGTTTACACTCTGTCGTGGTCAAGGGATGACAAAAAAAAAAAACTAGGAAAAATAGGTAAAATAAACGCGATAAATACCCGTAAATATTTATAATAATGTGTTCTGATCGCGTAAGTTTAAAAAACTTTATATTACCGTCAGTCAGGTGAGTCAGACAAGGCAAGAAGGAAGAGGTTTGTCGATGGTTTCAATCAAGTCATTTGTGTCGGTCGGTCCAAAGATAATAAAATAATTCTATGTTCGTTCAGTCATCTGTCAATTCTTTTTACTTTGGCCATTTGTGCCGAATGTTTGGTGTTCCTTTTGGGTCGCGTATCTATTCGTGGCCAGTAGATCACTGAGTTAAAAACCATACAAGATGGTGCAGAAGAAGGTAAAAACCATGTGCGTTTAGATTATTACTGTATTTTAATTGCGAAAAGTGATAAAAGAGTGGTGCATCGAAGGTAACATGTCATACCAGTCGTTGATGTTTTGGCATATATTATGTTGTTATTACGCAGTTTGAGTGATATGCGGCAGTTATATTGCATTGTTTTACCTTGTCAGCATAATTTCGCATACCTTCCACCTGGTTTTTGCGATTTTTGTTTAATGTTTACCTCATAACCTCGAATAACATACGACATGCCATGATGATATTTTGTGGCGTTCCCTCTTCAATTATTACCAATATTGCTTCAGTAAGTGTATATTCCGATTCGTAAAGGTTTGGAGACTTTATTGGAACTTATTTCTCTTTCAGCCTAAGAGGAAGGTAGGAAAAAGAGTAGCGGCCGCTCCCCTGGTCGTGAAGAAAGTTGAGGTCAAAAAGATTGTCAACCCTCTTTTCGAGAAGAGGCAAAAGAACTTTGCTATTGGTAAGTTTTTTTTCCCCCCATTGTCTCGGTGGACGTTGAAATTCATTTGACTTTTGTATATAAAGAGTTGTACCAACCTAAGTACTTCATTTGGTAACGTAAAGTTTACCTACATACTATCAGTTTCTACTGTTCTGGAGTTGATCTCCTGTCAAATGATTTTCAGTGTTCACTTTGTAAAAATGTTGCATATTTTCATGGACCAAACATGATGTAAATCTTATTATCCGAAAAACCATGTGGTTACAAAATATCGAGCTTTTTAACACTGATATTGGTCCAATCATTTACATTCATATCCATCGCCCCACCCCATTCAATGTTACTTTTAAATGTAATCTTATAAAAATTATTGCATAAAAAATTATGTAGGTTTTTAGACAAACATGTATCAAAACATAACCTCATTTCGATTGACAGTAAATAGTTGTTGTAACATAAATAAAACGAGTTATAACTGCATACACTAATGTATACAAACATAAAGTGGGATAAGGATAGGATGATAATGAAAAATCTTCACGATTATTATATCAAATTTATTTTTATAACAAGATTATTTCAAATCGGTAATCAACATTTAATTGACTAGGTCAGGATATCCAGCCGGTCCGTGATCTGTCTCGCTTTGTGAAATGGCCCAAGTACATCCGCATCCAGCGTCAGAAGGCAGTGCTTCAGCGACGGTTAAAGGTTCCCCCACCAATCAACCAGTTCACCCAGACTCTTGACAAGACCACAGGTATGAACCTCTGATAATAAAAAGGATTTAAACTAATAGATATTTGTGGCATTCTAAGTTGCCGGTTTCTGCCTAGCTTAGATTCTGCAATAGGATGCGTAAATTTAAGCTTGTTAGATCTGTTAAGAACAACTAGGTTATCTTAAAAGTGCTTATTACTTCTAAGGTTATTTTATGATGATCACCAAATGCAACGATGAATCACTATGATTATCAAAACAATATACGAGCTTTTTAACTCTGATGTTTGTACTCGCTTTAAATACATCTAACTTTTTTGAATTTGAAATAATGTGTGACATTTTTAATTTCAGCAAAGGGTCTGTTCAAGATCTTGGAGAAATACCGCCCAGAGACTGAAGCTGCCAGGAAAGACCGCCTGAAAAAGGCGGCTGAAGCCAAGGTCTAGTTTTTACCATAATGATCTTCAAAATATGTAGTGTAATAAAAGAACTTGAAATAATTGGAATGCTATTGAAAACCGATATGTTTTTCTAAAACATTTGTGATAGAAAATACTTACCTACTTTTCTATAAAGCCATAATTATCTAGTGTGGTATTTAAGTATGTTCCATTCTTGTCATATAATGACAATGAATATAGATAGCAACATATTTAGAGAAATGATTAGCTATAGTGTGTTTATAAGCTGGTTTTTTATTCTTGAGAATAACTTAAATGCCACACTCTCTAATTACGTGATTATATGATAGACGGTTAGATTAAGTTGTTGGATCCATAGTCAAGATAATTGTTAAAACCCTGCCTTGATTATGGATCAGAAAACTAATGCAAAAAAAATTTAATGTTTAGCATTAGCTTTTATTTAATCATAAGTAAGTTCATGATGCATAACACTTATAACTGAACGCCATGCGGACACTTCCACCAAGATCTCTGATGATAATCTTCCAACATCTCCATATCTTCATCCTCTACACCATAATTTAACAGGACTAAACTTTCAGGTAGCCAAGAAAGACGAGCCTCCAGCGAAGAGGCCTCTGACAATCCGTTCTGGCACCAACACTGTCACTAAACTGGTTGAAAAGAAGAAGGCACAACTTGTGGTCATCGCTCATGATGTTGACCCGATTGAGGTTAGTTTTGTACAGGATCATTTTTTATGCACAAAGGCATCTGTCTGTTACCAAAGACATCAACGCCATGAGGATATTTAGTCTAAAACTGACAATACTTTGTACAGAATGACCTAAATTCTGTTGGCACCAACCTAACTAATTTAAGCTTAACTTAGGTTTAGACTGTCAAATAAAACTTTGGTATTCTGCTGTTACCAACTTATCCTAATTTAATTAAGCATACCTTATTTAGTTAGATGGTACCAACCAAATAGGTTTTAGAAATGCTATGACTAACTAAAATATATTTTAGACAATCCTAATTTTAGAAGTGAACCAACCGAATTGCCACCATTAAGCACACAAAATTAGATACAAGTGTGGTAAGATCTTTATGCCTTTCTGTATGCGGTGTAAAACTAAAATATTCTGACTCAATACTAAACTTATGCTTGTTTTCTCATGTGAACAGACAAGAGCATAAATCCGTATAATTAATTATCTCAAGATCAAATGATTTGTGATAGGTATTAATTGCATGTTCAAGATTCTTTACTGGCATTCCATGCAGTTTCAAACACAAATTTCTATCTGGGCTTTCATTCCTTGCCAGTATGTCGTTTCGTTGGATAGTTCTCTATATGCCGTAATATCCAGTTGTTACTTATAAAGTAATTCTAATAATGTCAGTAATATTTGCAAATAATGCAAAAAAATTTGCTTCATTGTTAAAATCGCATGGTGCTATAAATGTCCTATGGCCTGGAACTGTAGAAGACTAGTCCTTGCAAGTGTTAATAATTTATAAATTTCTAACAAACTGTATAAAAGGGAGGAAATTTCTAACAAACAGTAATAGAGAAGTAAGAATGGCGGTGATGTAAGAATTTCTTCACCTGAGGCTTCTGAATTCATGATATTATCATGACTGTTTCTTTAGCTGCATGAAGATGATTGACTCTGAGCCACAGTACTGAAACTTCTCAAAACATTGCATATTAGATGCTAAATTACTAGCTATGTTTTCCCATCAAGACAGATATCACAATGTTATTTATGTATGTAAATCAAAACTGAATTTGTTATATTTCAGCTTGTGCTATTCCTGCCCGCCCTTTGCCGTAAGATGGGCGTGCCATACTGCATCGTGAAGGGCAAGTCCCGTCTGGGAGCCCTAGTTCATCGCAAGACTTGCACATGCTTGACGCTCACACATGTAAGTTGGCGTAGCATCATCGTAGTCTATTTTTATACAACCACGTCGTAAATTGTATTGGAGTACCAGAAACGCAATCGCGTAAACTACATAGTGCAACTATGAATTAAGAAGTAATTTTGTGTCAAATGGTTTTAATCTTTCAATCCTAAAAGCTGCATTGTTCTCTTGCATTCATAGTTTAGCTAGGTATCTAATTGACTACAGACTCCCAAGTCTCATATACACCAGTCCCAGATTTTGAGAAATAATATATAAATATGTTGAAATTGAAGTCATAGAGAGTGGTATGTAATGATGATTTATTTGCTATCAGAATGCCATGGTGAAAATCCATCTACCACCAAAAAAGATGTTCTGAGCATACCATCCTACTACACAAACTGCTTTCAATGATTGATCTAACTGAATCTTTTTAATGAAATCATTGTTCTCTCCCAGGTTGAACAAGGCGACCGTGCTGCCTTCTCAAAGGTGGTGGAAGCCATTAAGACCAACTTCAACGAGCGTTACGAAGAGCTCAGAAGGCACTGGGGTGGTGGCGTGCTCGGAAACAAGTCGAATGCTCGCATCGCTAAGCTAGAGAAGGCAAAGGCGCGCGAGATTGCACAGAAACAGGGCTAGGCCAATAAATTATAAGCTTTATTATGTGGTTTCATTTTCATCACCTTAAAGAAAGCTCTATCTGTTATTTGCATACTTGGTTACACCTTTAAATTGTTTTTTAAATAATCCCAGACATTTCACACATCATTTGGCCCCAAAGTAAGCAGAGCTTGTGTTATGGGGTACCACATGACTGATATACTACTTATATGCTTTTTTTGTAAATACATACATATTATACATAGAAACTCCCAGACCCGAGACAAATACTTGCAGATCATACAAACATTTGCCCCGCGGCGGGAATCTAATCCGCAACCTTCTGCGTCTCAGCCAGACCTTAGCCCACTGCACCACAGAGGTTGTCAACCTTAGGAAGTTATTATTGTCCCTACGGGCTTTTTTTTTTTTTAATTGTCATTCCGATCTTTCGATAATTCTTAATATTTTTAGTAAGTTAACATCGCTGGAGAATTTCTTCCCACTAATTTTTTTTTTTGTGAACAATTTGTTATATCAAACATCTGCATGAGCGTGATGATGCTGATTATTCTATTATATACGTTATTGATGATTTCTTTACAAATTCTTAAGACTCTTTCACCATTGATTGTTTTTCAAATACCTACACTAACCAATAATAATGAATTGTGATCATTAATACATACATATAGCAATCAAAGCATAATTAGGTAACTCTTAAGCTAGAGTATGGTTTTATTACTTGTGATAGATAATCGATGGAAAAATAAGGTTTAAATGTATACCTCCGGTATGTAGGTACCTATATTCTTATTTTTCTTAGGCCGCTTGAACCTGAATGCTGAATGTTCAATTGTTAATTAACAATTGAACATTCAGCATTCAAGTAGGTACTTTAAATCTTCTGTTTCGTGGTTTCATTTGTTATTTCATTAACCCATTGCAATCATTTTGATGGCGTGTGCATTCATTTTGTTGAATTCCCGTTGTTTTTTTTTCTGTTTCTTACTAAAATGTATTCTGGTTGTGTTGCTCACACATTGAAAAACAAAATATGATTATAATAATAATCTGGATAATAAATAATGCCGGATATTTCACATATCATCGAAGTAAGCAGAGCTTGCGTTATGGGTACCTCATAGCTGATAATAACAACATTATATACTTCTTTTTTTACAAAATAATGCCAGGTCTCTGAAGCCGACATTAACTTAAACGAAAAAGATAAGTTTCAATGAAGTTCCAAGTCTGTCAACTATCACAATGTTAGACGATACCGGCAGACTATGAGACGAGACGTGCAGGGCAAGGTCGCAGTAGAGTCACATCAGTGAGAAACAATAGATTAATGGTGAGCAATGTCTTTAGAAATCGTACCTACTTTGACTTCTGAGATCAGAACTATGCTCCAGGAAGTTTGGCAAGTGACAGCTAAAACCGTAAGAAGCAGATTCAGAGGCTGGGATGGAGACGTACTTGCCGGTTAGTTCATCTTGTGCTCCTAGAATATTTCTCCCAGGCCAGACCAAGTGCCATATGTTATATTTGGAAACTATCAAATTTTAATAGGTATGTACCTTTTTGCTACTATTTGATAAATAAGAATGAAATTATCTAGTACCCCAATGAATAGTCAAAAACCATGAAAAGAAAGTGGTCAGACATTCTAATATATTATATTATATAATAAAATATGGCACTTGGTCTAGGGATTCTGACGTTACTCATTACCGCAGGTCAAGTAGATCGGGCCAACATAGCTCGCTCATACGGGAACTGGGATGGTGATGCTTGGGGAAAAGTTTCTATTTAAGTCACGGTTTTGGTTTTGACCCGGTGTAAGATACGCTTAATGCAACAATGATGGAGAGTCATCGTTGAGAGTCCGTAATGGTATAGGGTGGTATTTGGATAGGGGCACATACTCTCCGTATTTACATATCGTAGAAAATGGGTCTATGACTGCGGCATAGTACTTAAATGACATTTTAGAACCCTTTGTGATGCCGTTTGCCCCGTATATTGGTAGATCCGGTTCCTATAAGCATATTAAGCAATTGCCTAGGGCATCACGTCTCTGTGGGCACCATTAAAGCACTGAAAAAATATTTGCGGTTTGAAATCCCGCTAATTTCAATTTACTAGATCATCTCTTTCCTCTTTTTCATTCAGTGTTCCAAAGTCCGCAAGGAACCCTTATAGTTTTGCTATGTCCGTCTGTTTGTCTGTGTGTCCGTTCCCTAATCTTGATCTTGCTCGCAGGCTGTGAGGGCACGTATTTTGTAGGGGTCACTAATGACCCCTATAAAGAAGACAAAAACAATTTCAAAGTTAAAAACAGGTCATATCATGGTCATAAATGTAATGTAGGTAGGTACCCACAGCTTCAATTAGTACTTCGTCGCTTCATTCTTCATATATGCACGTAGGTATATCTTTCGTCTTTCGTACGTATTGATCTACCTCGTTGTAACAAATACGTAAATTTCTTTTTTAAGATCGATACTAGTACATAGGGGGGCCTAGTGTGGTCACCACACCCAATCCACCACACCAGTGGCGTAACTATAGCCTATACGCCACTGGTGTGGTGGATTCCTTAGAGCGTCAAGTAGTCTTAGTCTGGCACTGTATATTGGAGATGGTTATCGTTGAATTCAAGATAATCCTCTGGCCCACACTGCAACGATAGCTTTGGGTTATCTTCGGGATGTCGAAATCGATGTTTTGAAGTGGCCAGCACGCTTGCCGGACTTAAACTCGATTGAATATGTTTAGGATAAGCTTGAAAGACAAACTAAACAGCGAATTCCAACACCAGCAAACATAAGAGATTTTAAAACTCGAAGAATAGTTGAATGAAATGCCACCAAAATTTATTGATGACTTGATAAAATGTACCTATTTCAAGAAGAATGTAGGCAGGCATAATTACTTTGTGTACTTTAGCTTTAACAGCTAAAGTACACAAAGTAATTATGCCCAAACATGAGGTAAAAAACCCCGTACTACCTCTATCAACTTTAAAAATTAAAGACGTATCGTCTGCAAATAAAACTAATAACACAAATATTTTTTTACAAAAAAAGGTAGGTAAATCGTTAACGTACACTAGGAAATAAAACAGGGCCTAGTATCGAACCAAGAGATACCCTACTATATCAATAATTGATCCTGAAGACTTCTCACCACCCACGTCTACTCTCTGAACTCTTTTGGATAGTGTCAGAAAACTTTTATTGTTAAGATAAAATTAAGGGTTAAATTATTCTATACATCATTATTGAGATTTATGTTCATTTAGTGTTTTTCCTGAAGTTTTGTTTAAAATAGCGAAAATATTAATAAAAAGGCAATAAACAAAAATACAATAGTTTTCCTGATTTGCCGCTGCCATTAGTAGATTTTAGAGCATATATAATGCTATAACGTGAAGTAGCTAACATCAAAATCCAAAATAGTCAGCCACACTGTAGAGTTGTGTAGAGTGTTTTGGTTAAAACCGACCTGATGATTATTGTTTCACATTATATATACCTCATACTTGAATAGGCAGTAGTAGCTCTACCTTCTGCGCTGTAGGTTGAGGGTTCGATCCCAGGATAAACATTTGTGTGATGAGCAGAGGTGTTTGTTCTGTGTCTGGGTGTTATAAAGTATCTTATGTACCTATGTATTTAAAAAATATATATTTAAGTAGGTATTCTATCAGTCATCTGGTCACCATAATACAAGTACTAGCTATGCTTAGTTTGGGGCTTAGATGGTGTTGTGTGCATTGTCCTTCAATTTTTTTTTTTAATATATGAATTTTTTTATTTATTACTTAGGTACTTAAATAATAGTTAGGTAGGTTACAGATATTGATGAAATTGGTACAAGATCGGAGCCCTGCAGTACACCGGCTAAGCTAGGCTCTCGATAGCCTGCAGCATTACCGTGAATAGCATAATAATTATTCTAACTTAATAATGAATGCCGCTCGTAGGTATATCCCTTTTACGCAAGCGCCAAAAAACGTAACAGGTACGGGAATAAGGACTCTATGGACCGATTCCGCTCAGTCTCGCTCTACCGCCGCGCAAGCGTGTTGTATAAAAGCTGCATGCTTTGCCAAAAAAAATATTAAAAAGTTGCATCAAATAAACCTGAATGGAAAAGTAAAAATGGATTTTAGCTGTATAAAAATATGGTCTAATTTAATGTGATTTTGTGTAGTGTATGTGCTTTCGGTAATGCCAAGATATGTGTGTGATAATGTTAATTGTGTCTGGAATTGGATTGGTTGGTGCATCGGTGTTTATGGTGAGATTCATTTTGTAATATTATTGGTGTAAAGAATCTCTATTTCATGTGTAAGTAGAATCATGGCTCTACTGCGTGCGACTCTACGTGATCGTAGAAACGTTGACACGCTGTAGTCGCGTAGTATTTTGGTTAAGGTATAAAAATGGATGGAATGGAATGGAAAAACTATGGAATAATAGTCTTAAATTAACATTAAATTATTACAATAAAAGTGGAAACCGTGTGTATCCTGTGTACAACGTAACAATATTATGTGGACGAATGAAAGACATTAGGTTAGGCATTGTTTCGAGTTCCTCTCTCTAACTAAGCATAGGCTTGTAAGAGCGAGGGCTCCTGCTCTGGCTAGCTCATAGCATCTTAGTTCTCGGGTGTTTTAATACAAAAAAAATATATAATAATAAAAAAACAATATACGACACTAATTACTACGCAAATAGATGTATACTATACTATATATATATTGTACTTATTTATAGCTTAAACTGAGCTTCCACATAATTACTTACTTGATATAAGTATCTAAGATCAATGATTAAGGATGAGACAAGGATCTAAGATGCTATCTGCTATGCTGTGTACTTACCTGATACAAGTATCAGTTATGAAATATTGAGAAATAATAAGATTAAGCTCATTTTTAAAGCTATAGTTAAGTACAGTAAATCTATGCCTATAAAAGAGCTTGACCTGACTGACTGATTCATCATCGCCGAGCCGAAACCGCTGAAGCTAGAAAGCTGAAATTTGGTAGCTTCCTTATACAGCAAAACCACCCACTATGGCGGGACTTTTTGAAATTCAACTCCTAAGAGGGTGAAAACAAATGTATGAAACTTTTTAATTTAATCTTTTGAATTAATGCATGGTGCGATTTGCTTGAAACTTGATATGAATAAATAAAATGTAAATAAATGGACACGTGTTTCAGGATTTTTCAAAATAACTCTAACAAAGGGGTAAAATGGGGTGTCATCGTTTGTATGGGAACTTTTTAAAGGGTCGTGTGATTTCTTAGAAACTTGGTTTGGATACTTAAAATGCAAAATAAATGGACACGTCTTTCAGGATTTTCAAAATAACTCTCATAAAGGAGCAAAATGGGATGTGATTATTTGTATGGAATCTTTTTAATGGGTGGTGGGTATGATTGGTTATTAAAACTTATTATTAAAATTTGGCAAGGAGATAAATTGCATCCTGGGGAAGGATTTAAACTACAATACCTTTAAAAAAAATGCGTACGAATTCGCGAGCAACAGCTAGTATATATATACAGTATAGTATACTACTTTTTGCGTAGTATTTGCGTAGCATAGACAGGTAGTACCTATAGTTAAACAACGCCAACCTCTAATAACTTACCATTGAATTTTTAGAAATATATTAATACAACAACGATCTTACTTCATCCTTAAAACCTTATTCCTAGTACTACTTCATTAAAAGGTGCAGGTACTTAATTATCAACTGTTTAGTTATAAGTACCTCAAAAAATCTACATATCAAAACACAATAGACCTGAGAACAAAGACATAAAGACAGAAAATGTAAAATGTACCCGAACCATGTAGGAGAGTTTAATTCTTAATAATAATAATAACGTTTATTTCAGGCTACACTGATGTTAAATACTTACAAACTAGGGCCCATATTAAATATATACCTTAAAGTCTAACATACATAAGTAATATTATAAACCTAATTACTAGCACGTAGAGTCGGCGACGTGTGACACGCGATATGTGCTGTTTTAAGATACCTATTTCAACTTAGTATCTCGTCTTCGCATTCTTCAGAAGCTACTGAAATAATGGTCTTGAAAACGCTTTAGTAGAAGTTTTAATTAGCTGTTTCCATGCTACTCTGTCTTTGGCTTGTCTCAGGGTTAGAGGAAGTCTAGTTAAGGTCTTGGTTTGGTCAGACCAGCGCAACGGCGAGGTGATCAACCGCGTGGTCTCTTCCCATTAATCTTCCAGTGTGTAACAACCAACTCTACGTACCATTTTATCTAGACGGGATGGGATAGATGGAGATGAGATGCTTGTAACAAATCCTGAGCTCCTTGAGGCCTGCGGATTTCTTGAATTACATAAAATATCAGAGAAATCCCCCTCTACGGTTTCCCAGAATATCTAGAAATTGCACAAAGAATAGGTAAATAGTCGTTTTTCAGGGTAAACTGCAGATTTGTATACAAAGAGGGATTACCACCCTCAAAGGGAATACCTAGTGAGCAGGGAATTGCCTAAGACGTTTGTATGTTTGCAATAGTAGGTGTTGTGTATTTTATTGTAGGTATTGTGTGACAATCGTGTCACTACTTCGGTAATCTTATGTATTGTATTCTAGGTAGTGTATGACAATCGTGTCACTACTTCGGTAATCTTATGTATTGTATTGTAGGTAGTGTATGACAATTGCGGTAGTTGTACTTCTTCTTAACGTGTCGTACTTCTGTCGAACCAGTGTGGTCATAGGATTAAAGTGCGCCTCGAAGGCTCTTTGTATTTAATTGACCAAGCGAGTGTCTCCGTTTCAGCTTAGACGAAAATGCTTTCGTATGTCCGCCGTCTGTCCGGATTTTCTCCTCTAGGTACAGGTCACATTTCTCAACTGATTCTCGTGAAATTTTGTGAGCAGGTTCTATATATGATTTTTTTGTCGATTCAGTTTTTGGAAATATTTCAAAATGGCGGAGATATGGGGGATGAAAACGTAAAAAAAGTTGTTTCAGTCATTTCGAAAAATGTTCGCGAGGTCTACAGCTCACAGAGCCACTGTTTTATTGTACTAGATCTCATTGGTATGTAATAATAATTTTACAGTAATAAAATGAATATAATAGCAGGTCTTTACCCAGCAGTGGGTGCAATCGGGCTAAATGCTATTAATATATTTTATTTTCTCTACATTGCAGGTTGGGGTGTAGAACATGCTACTAGCATTAAACCCGCCTATTATACATATTGTACATTGACATGACTACGTCTAATAAATCGATGAACGCCGGCTGCACGCATGAAAAAGAATGTCTTATTGTCTCGTTACGCTCATTGTCCCGTTACGCTCATTGTAACGTTACGATCGGAGCAAGAGCGCTATCTATCTGTTTTGTTATGACGTTGTCACGTTAAACTATCGTCCGTTAACCGACTTTACAGACAACCAATTTATTTTTGTGCAATAAAGTAGTAAATAATAATAATTTTAATGATGTTGATGAAAATAAATTGAATGTAATCGAATCAATATATTTTTTATTTATAGTAACACAGTGTAAACTAACACAGAAACCAATGCATCACCAACTCTGTTACTTACAAAAAATATTTGAAATAAAACATTTTGTATTTATATTTGTTATTACCATGATATTTACGTCTACTTTACATTCTGTTTTTAATAACTCCTACAACAATAGATACACCTAAATATTATTAATCCTTGAGAATGTTAGTTAGTGAAGTTTACGGTCTTGGAATAGTACCCATAAACATCTTTTTATGACGCTAATACCTAGTTAAACTCATTCAGATGCCTGGTTTCAGGTTTAAAAATAAAAAAAGAAAGAGTCTAATGAAATTTGGTGGGACTATTTTTGTTCGTCTTGCGAATGTAATCTTATTACATTGCGCTATACAGGGGAGACCAGGGCAAAATGGGAATAGTTAAGAGAAAAAAAACATATGAAGAAAATGAAACTCTTTATTAGAGTAACTATTACTCAGATAACAACGTTTATAAATCAACTATATATATATAAATAATAAAATAAAAAAATAATAAAAAGCCTTTTATTTCGTGCAAATTTTACAGTTTTCGATAAGTACTAGAGTAAATAGTATTTATGTCTACCTATTTTTTTATTTTATTATTATTTTGTAAAATGATCGATTGTGTAATTGTTTTTTCTTTTTGTATAACAGTGATTTATTTTAAATTTTGTGGTTAAGTAGCTACTAATAATCTCTTTATTCTGTTATTGCGCGAACCCCTGTGCAGGTGAAGGCCTCCTCCAAAGATAGCCAATGATCTCGGTTTTGAGCTATATGAAGCCAGTTTAAGCCTGCTGTCTTCCTTATATCATCTTCCCAGCGTGCGTAGGGTCTTCCTCGGCAACGCTTGCCTTGCGGTCCCTGCCATGACGTCACCCTTTTGGTCCATCTTTGGTCTTGGAGTCTCGCAACATGTCCAGCCCATTTCCACTTTAATTTTTGAGCGTATTGCAAAGCATTCTTTGCCTTTGTAACATGCCTTATCTTTGTATGCCTTATCCTATGTATTTTCTTTATGTTCAGCATACTACGTTCCATCCCTCTTTGGCAAATGTTGATTTTATTTTTTATTTGGCTGGTAAATTTCCATGTCTGGCTGGCGTACGTTAGGCAAGGCAAAAGGCATGTCATCATCACTTTTGTTTTCACAGATACTGGCATGTTGCTCTTAAATATGTCTTTTAAGCCCCAGTATTTGTTCCAGGTTAGTTGTGTCCTTCTTTCTATTTCTAATTCATTGCTTGTTCGGTCGAAGCCGATCTGTTTGCCAAGGTAGACATATTGTTCTGTATATTTTAATGGTAAATTTCCAACAAATATTGTCATTTTGGTTGTATTTGTCATTGCCATAGTTTTCGTTAAATTCATTTCGAGGCCAACTTGTTTGCTTGCTACGTGTAATGATTCAATCATAAGCTGTAGTTGAGTACTCGATTCCGATAATAACACCAAGTCATCAGCGAATCGTAAGTGGCTCAACCAGTTGCCCCGTATGTATAGTCCGTATCTTTCCCAGTCCAGCTTACTAATAACAGATTCTAATATCGCGATAAATATTATTGGGGAAAGAGGATCGCCTTGCCGTACACCTCTTTCAATGGGAAAACTTGGGCCTATTGTTTCTATTTTTATTCTGCTTGTACTGTTGTGATATATACTCTTGATTGTTTGTATGTACTCATACTCTACATCATGGGTTTCTAGAGTTTCCCATATGCTTGAATGTGATATTGTATCGAAGGCTTTCTGATAATCTATGAAGGCAATATATAGAGGTCTCTGCTGTCCTTGATATTTTTCGATAAGTAATTCTAATGTGTGTATGTGGTCGATCGTTGAAAAACTTCTTCTAAAGCCCGCTTGTTCCATAGGTTGCTTTTTGTCTAGTGTTGTTTTAATTCTCTGATTGATGATGGAAGAGAAGAGTTTATATATACTTGGAAGTAAGCTTATTGGCCTGTAGTTTCCTATATCATTCGGGTCGCCTTTCTTGTAGATCAGGATTATATTCAATTCTGACCATTGTGCGGGTGTTTCGGCGTTTGCCAGTATTCGATTAAAAAGATTTGTTAGAGGCTGCGCTAGTATGATTTTGGCCGTTTTAATTACTTCATTGGTAATATTATCAGAGCCTGGGCTTTTGTCAGTTTTTAGTCTCATTATAGATTCAAAAACTTCATTTTCATCAATAGCTTTGACCTTCTTTGAGCTTTCGCATTTATTTTCCCCTTTGTCTCCGCATTGGTATGTATTATTCGAGTGTGCTTCTGCGCTGTACAAGCTTCTGTAGAATTCAGTTGCAATATTAATTATGTCGTTACGTTTGTGTAGTGTATTTCCTTGTCGATTTAGGCCTTCTATCCATAATTTGTTTGTTCGTAGTTCTCTGTATGCTTTTTTTGAGCTACCTGCGTGAATCAGATGCTTTTCTATAGTTTGAGTTCTATATATTGCGTAATCAGTTTTTATATATTTGCTTATTAGTTTGTACAGAGCAGAAAGTTCGTTTTTCATGGCACGAGATTTGTTCTTAGTTTTTTGCAGTATTTGTCTCCTTTGAATGAGTGTTAGGGTCCGTTCTTGCAATATTTTATGGGTTTTAGGAGCAGCGTTCCTATCTCGAGCTTGCCGTAGACTTTGTTGTATAGCGTTAATTAGTTTGTCGTGGTAGTTTTGTACCGACATCGTTTCTCTTTCAAAGACGGGTAGAAGCGTCATAAGATTTTTTTTGTATTCATGTTCTTCTTCTACGTTTTTCAGTAAGCTTGTTTGGTGGGTAGTATAGCCAGTACTGTTCTTTTTAAATTTTGTTGTGGGTATTATTGTAGCTCGTACTGGTCTGTGGTCTGTGGTTATATATATATAACTATATATATTTGTTTTGACGACCTCTGTGACGCAGTGGGCCAGGGTCCGGCTGTGACGCAGAAGGTTGCGGGTTCGATTCCCGCCGCGGGACAAATGTTTGTATGATCTGCAAGTATTTATCTCGGGTCTGGGTGTTTCTATGTATAATATGTATGTATTTACAAAAAAAAGTATATAAGTAGTATATCAGTCATGTGGTACCCATAACACAAGCTCTGCTTACTTTGGGGCCAGATGATGTTGTGTGAAATGTCCGGCATTATTACTATAATATTATTATTATATTCAAATAGTTTTAAATGGCAAATTACAATTTTTTTGATAAATAGCAATAATAAAAATTAAATAAATTTTCAAATGGCATGGCATGCTCGTTTTACAGCACATTTTTGACTAGGCAGTCAAAAATGTGCTTGTTTTACCCCATTCCATTACCCCATGGCAACGTTAACCAACATGCGCTTCATCATCCTCTTCGTCAACTCCAGCGCAAGAGTTGTGAACCCAAACATGGCATACGTTACAAATAACCCTTCCTTCGGATGACTGAGAATTAGATACCCACAATTCTTCTTCATCTTCTGATGCGTCTCACTTTCTGTCCACGGAATTGTATTATTTCCAGGTATCTTCTGTGCTGCATTCTGTTGTTTCCTTTTTTTAAACTTATTACAACTTTTTTCTTTTCCGGCTTACGTTTATCAGTCGCCCTTTTCTGAATTAAATCTTGAATAAATCTCGTTTTCTAGTCCATCTTTTTTGAGTCCTAATTTCCTTTGGTATATGTGTGAGCCAGACTAACCAGAAATGAAGTATTTGACTTTCGGAATTTGGTTTTCTACGGTCATTGTCAAATATCCAAAGATAAAATACGTCAAGAACTTTAAACTAAGATCGATTTGACGGGGCAAAACGGGATAGCGTCCCATTATGCCCCGATTGTTTTGCCCCGTAACCAAGATTTAATAATACAATCAATAATTTCCTACCTAAACCAGTTAAGGTTTTAAACGGTATCTTATATGAAAATCTAATACTCTCACTCATGCCTTTGATTAAAAATACATTAAAAACATGTACACCACATTAGATGATTGCAATAAAAAAAAGAAACAAATTCAGTTTTTTGGCTTAAAGTTCTGGTAAAGGAAGTAAGTAAGAACAATTTCAGGCGTAAGTCGACTGAAGTTCGTACGAATAGCGCTGTCGGCGATTCATTCGCGTTTGCGAGACACGCAAACTAGCACATATCCCATCTTGCCCCGAAAATTGTTTTGCCCCGGTCTCTCATACTATTTATAGTATAAATTATTTCCGGTTTTATTAACAATTTTAACACAAATTGCGAACGTTAATCTCTTCAGACTCAAATTAAAACAAACTATTTTATATACTCAAATTCACCGACCCTTTCTGGCATAGTTGAAACTGAATTCTACAAATTTTTCGTACCCTATTTTTATACTGTTTATTATTGACGACCTCTGTGGCGCAGTGGGCTTTAGGTCCGGCTGAGGCGCAAAAGGTTGCAGGTTCGATTCCCGCCGCGGGACAAATGTTTGTATGATCAGTAAGTATTTGTCTCGGGTCTGGGTGTTTCTATGTATATTATGTATATATATACAGAAAAAAAGTAATAAGTATGTAAGTAGTATTTCTACATATATTAGTCATGTGGTACCCATAACACAAGCTCTGCTTACTTTGGGGCCAGATGATGCTGTGTGGAATGTCCGTTATTATTATTATTATTATTGTGTAACATTTGTTTCATTTTCAGTGATAAAGCATATGCTTATAAGTTAGTGTATGTTAGTTATATGGAGGTGTAGTTTAATAACTTCAGGTTTAGGTATGTCTTTTGTAAATTACTATAATATTAGGTATATTGGGCAAACTATGTTCTGGATATCCGTGATGTCAATATTGGCCTCAGCGGAAGACTAGCGCTGGCATGGCAACATGCAGCAGCATTATGCTGAGCTGTGTGCCATTTCACCACCTCTCAGTCCTCAAGTCCTCACTCATTTGATTTTCTTCTTTGTTTTAGTTTTAGTCATTAGTGATTAAAAGTGGTTTTACATGTTTATATTCATATTGTATAGATGATCATATTGAATAAATGTTTTTTCTCTCCTTCTTTCTTTATTAGTTTTGGTGTTTTTAATGAATAGAGCAAGAGTTAATGACTCGGTGTGATTAATTGGAGTAAAAGTGGAGTGGAGCTTTGTGTTTCTTTGTGATTCGATCTAAAATAATCCGTAGGTATTTCATATGAAAGGCACTATTTAATATGAAATAACAAACGACGAACGACAAGATACGACTTTGTGACATACTATAAACACTTGACACTGGCATAATTGACATTATTATGACGAAGAAGAAGAAGACTTTTGGTAGTGGCGTTTAATAATTTAACTACCTATTTAGTAACGTTCCCGAGTAAAACCAACGACACTTAGTAGGTACATACCTAGTGTTTCACGTGTCGGCAGACCTATCTATCAGTAGGTATACCTATTACCTATTTATTTGTACCTTTAAGTACCTATATGTAAATTAGGGTCACGGAAATAATTTTCTTGATACGCAGATTATTGAATGAGATATACATACTAACCTACCTATCAACTTACACAAAATTGACATCGGTCGTACCGTAAGTGGGTGACGGATAGATTTTTAACAAGATAAGGGTCTTGTTAAAAATCTGTCTGTTTGCCCTCCAAATTATATCATAGGTCAATGTGTAGTGTGCCTGCCTACGCGTACCTATAATACTTATATGTATGTTGGTACTTAGTGACCCAGATTGAGGTTACCCAAATGCCTATTAGAAGGCCATTAGCTACGGATTTGTATCTACTTGTGGTGCCTTTAGATAGGTCTAAGTCATATTTTCACGACATCTGTGGTGCAGTGGGCCAAGGGCCGGCTGATACGCAGAATGTTGAGGGTTCCATTCCCGCCGCGGGATTAATGTTTGTATAATCTGCAAATATTTGTCTCGGGTCTGGGTTTTTCTATTTATTATAGGTATGTATGTATTTTCAAAAAAAGGAAATATATAAGTAGTATATTAGTCATGTGGTACTCATAACACAAGCTCTGCTTACTTTGGCCAGGTGATGTTGTGTGAAATGTCCGGCATTATTTGTTTATTTATGAAATGTATCAGCAATTTTTTTCGCGCTTTTTTGTAGAGATGGAATCAGATGTACTTGTAGGTACACGCACTAGCGGAAAAAACCGCGTTGAAAACGATATACTTCAAAACTTAGAATGGCTCAGTTTTCACCGTGCAGATTCACTAGTGCGTACTAGGCCTTACGTGTTCTGGAAAGAAAATGTTATCCTGAAAGATTTACGGGTCTTTACTTTCTGATCATGCGGAACGTCGCGTATGATAACGTAACCAAACCAAGCGAACGAGATTTCAAAAAATATATATATCAGTCCCGACACGACACTCATTTCATGTCACGTATTAGAGTAAGTACTCGTATATCACGTATTATTGCGTATTGTCACTATGCTATTACTTCTACTAATAAGTATTCTGTGTAGAGTAAAATTTGACAAAGTAAACATTTTAGAAGAATTGTAACAGAAAATTCTGTGCTCACCGGATTTCAACAATAAGAAATATATTCGAATTATAATAAATATCGAAATTATAAATTATCGAAATCAGTCACAAATCAATTTATCTAAAAATAATGTTTGGAGTTATAGCGATGTAAACATCGTGTAAGTGTAAGTACGTGAAGAATGACCCAAAGAGATAGAGAGATCCTCGAAGACGTTTTTTTTGTTTAATCTCGCCTGATATTAAGCGACGATGTGGGGCACGCAGGTCTAGGAGACACCTATTTACTCGAGACTTAAAGAGACCTAGATTGTAGTTTTTAGGAAAGACAGACGACGGCAAAGCATTCCAATCACACATTCCAATCCTTGGCTGTACGCATTATAAATGTAGAAGCAAAGCGCTTTGTTCGTAAGGGTGGTAGGTTGACAAGGTTTGGATGTTATTGAGCGGTACGTATGCTTGTCCTATTGTGGAAAGGAGATGGTGGTTTAGCTGCTCACCTATCATCCTCAATGCTCTACGCTCGATCGAGTCCAAAGCAGCCAGCTGGTGTTTGGAGAATGATGGAAAGGTTAGCTGGACCGAAAAAGTGACAAATATGGAAGTTCTATGTCAATCTATAGAGAAAATGGTCCTATTGAAAATGAACATTTGACCGAAAAAAATAATTATGTAGGATTTAAAAAAAGGTTCACAAAACAATATTTTAATTTATGTTTCCTTTTAATCTTTTTATTCGTTTAAGTTTGTTTAAAGAGATATTAACTTTAGGTCTGATGATTATTAAGTATTTTAAACCTTATTTCATTAATTACAGAATAAACATATTCATATTCATATTCGTTTATTGTTTGTGAATTCAGGTGTTACAAAAAACAAACAATAACTTCAAATAATTTTAAACGTGGAAAGTGGAGGTAAAATGTTAAATATACATGCCATATTTTTCTTATAAGTATTATTCCTTTAATTGACGAGCAGATAGCCACTAAAGAAACTCGTAGTTCTCCACGAACTGAGATCTAGTTATGTCCCTATTGTGTCGTCATTCGAATCAAATGTAGTAAGCACTTAGATAGGTAGGTACTACATAAAAGACGAAAAAGTATTGATAATATATGAAAGTAATGAAAGCTTTCATATATGAATACTATTCAAAACCCAAGTATGTACCTATTTCTGACTCCATCGTCAGATCAGCTCGCAGTCTCCTGACAACATTAAAGACCTAAATGCCATTTTATATTTTGTAAAATTGAAAAAGTGGCTTGTGTCAAATGTTTTTATACACTTCGTGAATATTTTAGTAATACGTAATCTATAAATAACATCATTGTTATTAGGAGCGAGATATTTCGATTGCCCAACTTGCCCCTATGCTCAACTAGCCCCGCGCTACCCTACCTATAAACAATCATTAAGTAATTAATATAAAATGACATTGTTTATTACGACCTCATTTATTTTGATAATAATATATCTCCGAAGAAAATAAACTTAAGTTAAAAACTAGGTTAGGAGAACTTTGGATAAAAATTGCCAAAGAATATGGTAGCACATACAATGGACATACCATAAGACCAAAATTTATCACATTATGTTCAATAAATAATAATTCATTTCATTAATATAACATAGTCTGTTCGGGTTTATCGCGAACACAGCACTTATGCATTTTTGCCTTACAAGCAAATATACACAACTAGCTGACCCGTGCCCACTTCTTGGGCGGTTACAATTTCACAAAAAATATTAAAGTGGGTACTAATATCACTATTAAAAAAAAGATAGCTATTCAAATTATTGTAATAATAACAGAGATTAACAAAGTTACGGATAAATATTGATAGATGTTGCTAGTAGCCAACCGCGGCTTCATTCACCCCGTTCTCGTTCCCGTTCCCGTTGTTTTTCCGGGATACAAAATAGCCTATATCCCAATCCAAGTTACTAACTATATTCATTTTAAGTTTCATCTAAATAGGTCCAGCGGGTGGTGTAACTAACACGACTTTCTTTTAAATATATAGAAGAAGCAAACCAGTGTAACGCGGTGGCCGGCGGTGGCCGTCGGCCCGGCGGCACCGCGTTACTCATAACCATCTCACCATACATACCATTTTATACCATTTATATTATTGCCAATTAAGTCTTTAAACGCCTTAGTCTTTAAACCAGTTTATTATATTCAATAACCATTTGTGTACCGGTATGTATCTGAATATATAAAACCATCTATAGTCAACTTTGGACTTCTCATTTTGTCTCCACACCAAATACCAACCACCAATAATTAAGAGGCCTAGGACTTCCTCCATACAGGGTCCTAGCCTTTTACACTGTCATTCTTGAAAGGTCTACCTACTCTCAGATCAATCGGGGGTTATTGAGATATTGAGGGGTTGCGTTGAAATGCACCCTGGCTCCATCATCAGGTTTAAGTATGTAGGTATATAACTATGGTGGCAACTAGCTGCCACCCTAGTTATGACAGTGTAAAAGGCTAGGACCCTGTATGGAGGAAGTCCTAGGCCTCTTAATTATTGGTGGTTGTATTTGGTGTGGAGACAAAATGAGAAGTCCAAAGTTGACTATAGATGGTTTTATGTATTACAAATTACATACCTACATACTTTGTTTACAATATTTTAAACAAGAAACTAATGAACACGGGTTTTACTCACGTATTTTTTGTCGTTGGAGGCACCGGCACTGTTTCGATTCATGTGAAGAATCTTCATCAGGGTGAGTTTGATCGGCGGTCCGTGAATTGCCGCTCGAGTTCACGGCTCAAACTAAAAACTGAAAAACATAACTGAAATATTCAAATTAAATGAAAAACCGACTAGTCTTAAATCAACAAAACCGTGGCGAATGGTGGTTAAGTTAAAATGAATTTGTTTTTACATTGTATCTTAAAAACTATACACCCTACAATAAAAATAAAATCCGTTTTAATGTACAAACAAAGCATTTTCATATGACACTGTACTTAATACAACTGTACCTTTAACTTTTTTACGCCCACTTTGGAACCCCGTAACATAACAACTCCTTGTCCAGTTTTGTTCAAAAAGCTTCCAGTTAATTTCTCAATTGTGGTCCCTTGCAGAAATCCACTAACCAGGAATTTAATATGAAATGATTTTATGATTAAATTTTGAAATTTTGATTGAAATTATGAAATTACAGAATAGGAACTTTTTCGAAGTGAAAACTTCTTTAGCTTCGTTGTGATTTGAAAGTCAATGGAACGAAAAAGCGACAGTAAAAAGAGACAGACACATAAATTCATAAGATTTAACGTGGGAGAAAATGAGATAGGAAGCATTATAAATTATATTTTTCAAAAATATAATTAGAAAATAAAATAAATAATCCCGGACATTTCACGCAGCATCATCTGGCCCCAATGTAAGCAGAGCTTGTGTTATAGGTACCACATGACTGATATACTACTTAAATTTTTTTTTTTTTTTTGTAAATTCATAGATAGATTGATAGATAGATAGATAACTCTTTATTGTTATACCACACAGAAAAATACACAAACAATTATTTAACAATAAAAGGCAATAAAATGGGCAGCCTTATCGCTAACAGGGATCTCTGCCAGGCAACCTTTGGATGGATTGCACTATAAATACATATACGTATAAACATCCAGACCCGAGAAAAATACTTGCAGATCATACAAACATTTGTCCCGCGACGGGAATCGAGCCCGCAACCTTCTGCGTAAAAATAGAATATATGGTTTCACTTCTACCACGTGTAAATTGCACACCATGTTTTTTTTTATGAACAGTGTCATTGACATATTCATAGATATTAGTTAATACATAAATAAGATAAAAAGCAAAAATACGCATTTTTCTCATAAAAATGTTATTTTCTGAGATCAGCTACTGGGTTATCAGCTACTTAATGATTTAAGATTATAAATCCAGCAATCCATCGATCTTCTGGAAATAGAATCTTACCTATTCCGTTATATATTTCTAGCTGTTGCTGTTTTAAAGGAATTGTAGCTTAAATCCTTCCCCAATTGCAATTTATCTCCATGCCAAATTTTATTGATAAGTTTCAAACCAATCACACTCGCCACCCATTAAAAAGTTTCCATACAAACATTCACACCCTATTTTACTCCTTTAAGAGAGTTATTTTGAAAAATCCGGAAACACGTGTCCATTTATTTTGCATTTTATTTATTCATATCAAGTTTCAAGCAAATCGTACTACGCGTTAAAATGTTTCATTCGTTTTCACCCTTTTTCACCCTCTTAAGGGGTTAAATTTAAAAAAATCCTGCCTTATTGGGTGGTTTTGCTGGAAAAAGAAGCTACCTCCCAAATTTCAGCTTTCTAGCTTCAGCGGTTTTGGCTCGGCGATGATGAATCAGTCAGTCAGTCAGGTTAAGCTCTTTTATAGGTATAGATTATTAGATACCTACCTTTATATTACAGCTATCAGGATCGTGTTACCAACTATAAAAACAAACTTTATTATCGCGAAGCCGAGGGTAGCAGCCTAATCCAAAATCCCATTAGCGTATTAGACGGTAGGTACAAATTTAACCTTTTCCTTTTGTTGTTGAGGTCAAGGTTTAAGTAAAATATTTAAGTTATTACTTAGATGTAAAAAGGAAAAAAATATTTATTCTTTTAAAAATGACCGACTTCCGAAGCACGTTTAAACTCAGTTATAGGTACAGATGTACGTTCGATTAACCATTATGTTATTTTTCTAAGTGACTGGCAAGCATGGCTTTTGTTAATAAGCTAGATGAGTTTATCTCTAATTATAATTAAGATTTTTAGACTATGACTGTAACATTGAGTGATAAGAGAGCGTTGTCGACTGAAAGAAGACTTACGTGGGACACTCAGAAAGTTTCGGGAAACTGAAAACCTTCTTATGTGGATAAAACATTTTTATTGAATTTTTCAAAGTACTCTCCACCAGCCTCTATACAAAGTTTCGTGCGTCTGAACCGCATGAGTGATTCAAAATTCGAAACACTTTTTCAGTCTGCAGCGGGCACCTCTACGGCCTTGTCGAACGCATCTTCCGGCGATGAAAACTATATCCCTTTCAGTTGATTTTTTATTTTAGGGATTAAAAAAAAAAGTTTTTTTTTTTTTACCTATTTACTGTTTATTACTGATCTGTCTTGTCGACAATTTACAAAAAAAAGTGCTATGTTACTTCATGAAATGACAAACGAAGAATCTAAAAAAAGTCACAATGTGGAGGGGAATTCAAAATTTGAACGATGGTATTTTTACTTTTAAATAATCTTCTTTTAAATAATTATAATCAGCCAGGACTTCATACATAAAAAGTGTAGATAAGAGAAGCTGGAAAGCCTCGGCGTACTTAAACCAAATTGGGGATGTGTTAGAAAAAGGCCAGGACATAAACACTCCATGCTCGATGACAGTAAAGAAACCAAACCAAGAATCGTAGAAGAATTGTCAGGATCATCGCAAATGGCAACCCATAGTCTCTGCGTGATTTTACGTATGTAACGATGACACCCATTTAAATTCAAATATCGATAAGTACATGTATGATTCAGCAGCCGTGAGTACCGGCTTTTATGATGCATCGTGTATTGTAGTTTGACCCTAATTGAAAGCCTTTACAAACGATATCAATGAAAAGGTTGACTTAAAAATGCTTTGTGAGTGCTTTTCAAGAAATCTTTTGTGCTTTTGTATAGACACGTGTATATAACATCAAGGTGAGTAATTATTACTAGTGTATGGAGCTGAATAGGCTTAGTTTACTCTGTATGTTGTCTGATATAATTCATTTTGAGGAACATGGGGATTACTCACGTATTATTTTGTCGATGAAAGCACAGACTGTTTCGATTCATCTTTGACGACCTCTGTGGCGCAGTAGGCCAAGGTCCAGCTTAGACGCGGAATGTTGCGGTTTCGGTTTGCGCCGCGGGACAAATGTTTTTATGATCTGCAAGTATTTGTCTCGGGTCTGGCTGTTTCTATGTATAATATGTATGTACAAAAAATTTTAGTATATCAGTCATGTGGTACCCATAATACAAGCTCTACTTATACTACTTTAGGGCCAGATGATGCTGTGTGAAATGCCCGGACATTTCACATTTATTTAATTATTTTATATATATATCTAAAGAATCTCCATCAGAATGAGGTAAACCCGTGTTTTCTAAATGAATATAGTGGCTACTCATGAATGTTTTAAAAGTGAAACATGTTTAAAGTTAGGAGTAAGCTGGTGTCTGTATTGTGTGTTACGGAAAATGATGTGCATGTCTGTAATTGGTGTACATTATATACAATCCTATTGTAATATTGTTAGATACATAAGGTGAGTGGCTTACATAAAGGATAATCTCTAAAGTGTATTATAATATAAATAGCTATATTGTTGATAAGAATGGATGGCCTCATTTTGCTCTGCCCTCAGACAGTTAACTGACAGATTTGCGAGGTCTATTCTACTGTTACCTTGTATTAGTTTTAAATTAGTTATAAGAAGAATATAAAGTGCTTATATACTTAATCACTAAATAGCTGGTGACTTACATGTCGTAGGTAAGAAGTTACAATATAAAACCACGAGTTTCTTGACAATTCTTCTCGCTCTTGGGTTAGGAGGATTGGCACCTAATCACCTGTAGGGCGATTATGGAACTCTAATTACAATCAATGTCTATCAGTTTTCGGCGTAATTTCAATCATTCGTTTTAAAAACTGATAAACATTGATTGTAATTGATTGTAATTAGAGTTCTATAATCGCCCTACTGGTATATTAGACGTTTAAAAATAATATTGACTAATAATGTTGACTACAATAACCATAACTTAACTTATTTAAGGAAATACAATGGGCGGCCTTATCGCTAATAGCGATCTCTACCAGGCAACCGTTGGATGGACTGGACTGTAAATAGAATAGAATAGAATAGAAAATATTTATTTACCGTCACATAACAAAAAATATAGTGCGAATATAACATTAAGTAGTCCATGTACCGTGACGGAAAAAAGACCACCACTCAGCATATGATACAGCAGTGTGAGGGCTGCTGTATCGCTGGTATTTACCTAGTGGTGCCATCGTGAGTAGCGCAGGGCAAATAAACAAAGAAGGGGCCATGTAGGTATGGTGTATTTATATAATTACATACTTATATATTATGTGTAAACTAAACAAATACTGATATAAATATATACATACGTATGTACTCAATAGATAATAAAGATAAACAGTCTAAAAATCAACAATACAGAAATAACTACGTATAACTGCACGACAAATAATAATAATAATAATAATAATACCGGACATTCCACACAGCATCATCTGGCCCCAAAGTAAGCAGAGCTTGTGTTATGGGTACCACATGACTTATATACCTACTACTTATATACTTTTTTTGTAAATACATACATACATTTTATACATAGAAACACCCAGACCTGAGACAACTACTTGCAGATCTGAAAAACATGGTCAGAAATTTTTCATGACCATGTTTTTGAAGATGGAAAGAGTCTTGGCCTTTCTGTTATCTACAGGCAACGCCTTCCACAAGCCATAAATGATCCATTTTATTGAATCAAAATATGTTGGGCATTGACTTAAACTTTGAAAGTCATGACTCATGAGTATCGTGGAACACTCGATTGGAACGAAGTTCCTTTTGTATTATTATTATTGATAAACGTTAGTATTATATTATTGATTTACAAAAACAAATGAATTAATTACTAGCGTCTGAGAGCAATTCAATTAAACGCAGATAAATAACTAATGAATTGAAGGAATGGTAGGCAATTATGTAATTAATATATTTATTCCAGTTGTGAAAATAATATTTTTTTTGTACATCATTCAATTCATCTAACTCATTCGTTCATCTAATTAATTCATTCATGTCTCCCTATGGATAACCGTCTACACTAAAGAAAGAAGAATTTTTTTACACTTTTTTTCGCCTATGGGGGATGGGGGATTGGGGATCCAGCAAGTCCGTACCGTGCGATAAGGAACTTCGTTCCATTAAATAAATAAACATGCCATGAGACTACAGTATATTTTTTTATATTCGCATCTGATAATGTCATCAGTGGGGCGATTATGGAACTATGATACTATCAAAACATTGATACTAATAGCTTTCAGTTACTATTGATGAATTGGAATTACGGATCGCTGCGATTTCTATCGACTTCTATCGCTAGTTACAATATGAAGTTGGTGTCAAACTATAACTCGACTAATTTACAAAGTACGATTGTGGTAGGAACCGTGTTTAGCGTACTAAGCATTTAAATACATCGTATATACGATCATATGATACAATCATATGATTGATTGAAATAATGCCTATTGCTAATCGAAATTGATAGACATTGATGCCGATTGCTAATCGAAACTGATAGACATTGATTGTATCAAGAATTCCATAATCGCCCTATTTATCGTTAATCGTTATCGGTACCTTGTTATGCGATTCATAATGATGAACGTAAACTAGCCATCCTTCCGTTTCAATCTTCACGTAATGAATCTCACACTAAACATATAAATTTTAAACTGTTAGGAAAATATTTGATTTTTTTGTAACGAATAGGTGGGCTGTAAATATTATTACAAGATTTGAGGCTGCTTATGATTTACGAGTTTATTTCGGTAGATTTGTATTGTACACATTGTTATACACATATTTTACACTCATTTTCACTCATGACTGGCTTGTCAGCTCAGTTGGTAGTAGCTCTGCCTTCCGTGATTTAGGGTTCGATTCCCTTCAAGACTAAACATTTGTGTGACAAACATAGGTGTTTGCTCTGTGTCTGGGTGTTATACAGTATCATACGTATGTATTTCAAAATATATAAGTATTCTATTAGCCATCTGGTCACCATAATACAAGCTATGCTTAGTTTGGGGCTATATTGTGTTGTGTGCCCACCAATATTTTTTATTCATTTATTACATTATAATTCATATAATTGAAATTCAAGCACTTAAACTAAAAAGTACAGAAGTAAAGTAGAAAAGCATATCATAGTAAAAGTAGAGTCATGTTTATGTAGAGTACAGGTAACAGAATAGCTTCGATTCAGCATAATATACCTCGCCACTGAACGGTAGGTAGGCACTGGTATACTGAAACCTAAGATCAAAAGACCCTGTGAGATTATTGTGTGGAGTGTTTTGTTATAATAATAAAAAAAAATAAAAAAATTTACCGACTTAAAAGCAGGAGGAGGTTCTCAAATCGGATGTTTTTTTTGTGTTTGTTACACCGTCCTTTAGGAACCGATTTCAAAGAATATTTTTTTATGTGAATGGAAATACTTTCTAATTGGATCTATAGAAATTTCATCTAAATGGGTTCAGTAGTTTGGTTTTTTAATCAAAATAGCTGGAAAAAAGATGTCATCCGAGAAAACGAAATTTTGTATATAATGTATAAATTAAGTCAGTTTACGATTTAGCTTTTAAAACGTAATTATAATTAAAAATGATGTTAA
Organism: Lampropteryx suffumata; assembly: GCA_948098915.1. Taxonomy (NCBI): domain Eukaryota; kingdom Metazoa; phylum Arthropoda; class Insecta; order Lepidoptera; family Geometridae; genus Lampropteryx; species Lampropteryx suffumata. The sequence goes on from OX402545.1 coordinate 3,490,911, forward strand.
ATTAAATGAATTAAAATTAATTATCATGCCGGTATTATATACATTAACAATAAAACACCTACTAGTCCGGTAAATCTAGTCGAAAAAATGAGAGTGAAGGTGCATACAATCACAAAAAGCTGAAAATCAGTACAATTGTTCAAAACATATTTATAAATAAAAAAATTAAGTTACCCATCATTCCCGTGTATGGAAAAAAAATACTCGAGGTCAAAGGTAATGAGTTTTTCGCGATTTTCAGCAAAACGGTAAGTTTTATCATAAAAGTACTCCAGACAAAAATTGTAGATCATAAATTTATCTATAAATATGTATTAATACTTTTTTCTACGAGCCACCGTTTCTGGGATATAACGATTCGAAGTTGTAAATTTTGTAAAGTTGTAATAGTTTGTAGATTGACCGGTCTATACTAATTCAACTATCAAATTTCGGTAATATATTTGTTTGACTTAACAGAGGTAGATTTAGGATTAGGCGTTAAGATACAGAAAAATAAACATAATATACATAAATAAATACTCACGACTGTATTTGTAATCCCCTGGCCCGGTAGACATCTCCTTAGATCTTTTGTGATGATGTCTAAATGGGGTCAGAGGCATGTCTAAACATTACGAGTATATTTTGCACAGAACTTGTACCGTAGTTAGTACAACATACGCTTTTATGACAGGCCACTTAACTCAGTTGGGAGCTCTGCCATCTGCGTTGTGAGTTGTGGGTTAGTTATTCTCCCAGGACAAATATTGATTGTCTGTGAACATGTTGAACTTAGATGATGAACTTAGATGTTTGTTTGTCTGTGTGTTATAAAGTATAAATAAATAATCCCTACTGATATTATAAATTTGAAAGTAACTCTGTCTGTTTGTCTGTTTGTTACGCCTAAACCGCTGGACCGAATTTTATGAATTTTGGTATAGTGATAGATGAGACCTTGGAGAAGGACATAGGCTTTTTATGTAGGTAATACGCGCGCGAAGCCGTGGGCAGCTAGTAATAAATAAATATTGCTGGACAGTGCACACAACACCATCTAGCCCCAAACTAAGCATAGCTTGTATTATGGTGACCAGATTACTGATAGAATACTTATATATTTTTAAATACATACATGATACTTTATTACACCCAGACACAAAATAAACACCTATGTTCTTCACACAAATGTTTATCTAGGGAGGGAATCGAACCCTCAACCTACAGCGCAGAAGGCAGAGCTATTTCCAACTGAGCTAACAGGCCAGTCATGAGTAATAATAATAATAAATAAATAAATAATGCCGGACATTTCACACAGCATCATCTGGCCCCAAAGTAAGCAGAGCTTGTGTTATGGGTACCAACATGACTGATATACTACTTATATACTTTTTTTTGTAAATACATACATACGGTGGTCCACTGCGCCACAGAGGTCGTCAAGTATCTTAAGTATGTATATAAAAATATAGTTATAAGTATTATAATTATTCAGTCATCTGGTCACCATAATACAAGCTATGCTTAGTTTGGAGCTAGGTAGTGTTGTGTGGATTGTCCAGCAATAATTATTTCTTTTTCACGTGTACCATCTTCCCTCTCGCTTGCTTGCAATATGTGTGACTGATTTCGTAAGAAGGGCGGAAGTGTGTAACAGGAAGCCGGGAAAGCGCGCGCTATTTGATTTGACCAATGAGCGCGCGCGGTATTTGATTTGTACATCAATTTTGAAGACCACTGTAGCGCAGTGGGCTAAAGTTCGGCTGAGACGCAGAAGGTTGCGGGTTCGATTCCCGCCGCGAGACAAATGTCTGTATGATCTGCAAGTATATGTCTCGCGTCTAGGTGTTTCTACATATATATAATATGTAAAAGTATTTACAAAAAAAGTACTTATGTAAGTAATATATCAGTCATGTAGTACCCATAACACAAGCTCTGCTTACTTTTGGGCCAGATGATCCTGGGTGAAATGTCCGGGATTATTTATTTATTATTTATTTATATAAACGAACTCAGGGTATAATGCTCAGGATTTACACATCATATGCGACTACTGTAAGGCTCGCTCGTTTTTGATATGTAACATCTTTCCTTTAACTAATTTTGTGAAAAGGGAAGGAAGTGTGTAACAGGAAGCCGGGGAAGCGCGCGCTATTTGATTTGACCGATTAGTGCGCGCGGTAACTAAATGTTGCTTATCACCAAAGTGAGATTACAGATGTTACACTGATGTGTAACATCTGTAATCTCACTTTGGTGATAAGCAACATTTAGTTACCGCGTATCAGTCGCAGTCGTACCGCGTATAATCTTGTACAGTCATCAAGTATTAGTCTCGGGTCTGGTGTTTCTGTGTTTAAAAAAAAAAGTATATAAGTAGTTTATCAGTTATGTGGTAAGTACCCATAACACAAGCTCTGCTTACTTTGGGGCCAGATGATGCTGTGTGAAATGTCCGGGATTATTTATTTTATATGCGACTACTATAAACCCGGAATTACATAATTATGTTGTGGTGTGTTGTGGTGCTCTCTGACGTGACGGCGATTGTGCAGACGTGCAAGGTTCGCCTGTTTTTTTATGTTTAGTAGAGCCAAGTAAAGTTAGTACGAAACAGTGGTGAACTCTAAGCTGCAGAAAAATCTCCACCATACTGGAACGAGACAGTTTTTCCAACTTAAAATACAGGGTTTCGTCAGCCCTTTGCAGCGTAGCTTTTACGGGCTTTGCCATTTTTAATTGTATTGGCATTTCGTTTCCAACACTGCTTTTAGCAAAATTGGATAACGAGTGTCCAAGTTGATTAATGTAGTTTGGTCAATATGGTAGAGCCGTGATTTATTGCAATTTGTATCCTATGGCATTGACTTAGAGGCACCCCAGCCACATAAAACACTTAGAAAAACTGCCCATTTGAAAATATTGTTTTCAAATAAAAATATGGTAGTAGGTAGTAGTTACTCTCCAATGGCGAAGAAACATAATTTTTAACAAAAATTACACCACCGAAAAAACTGAAAAGCAAATTTTTATTTAAAGTTCTTAGTTCTAAGTTTATAACTAAGTTCTCAAACTATTGTAAGTAAGTAATTTTGATTCGCCAAGCAAGCCTAACAATTACAAATTCCAAGTCACCAATATTTTTTTTAAATATATTTTTTTAATTATACGCATCGACTTGAGTACCCTCCCATCTTCTATTTTTTCGTCGGTAAAAAGGAAACAACGCGCGCCCTGAATTCCAAAATTCTTTAGGTGCTAAAGAAACATAAAAACATTTCAGAACTGTATACCTATTATGAATGTTTTGATACAATCAATGCCTATCAGTTTCGATTAGCAGTAGGCATTATTTCAACCATTCGTTTGACTGTACTGGGGCCAGTCTTGACAAAATGCATAAGTATTACGTATTCTTCTTTTTAACCGACTTCAAAAAAGTAGGAGGTTCTCAATTCAGTGCATTTTTTTATGTTTGTTACCTCAGAACTTTCGACTGGGTGAACCGACTTTGATGATTCTTTTTTTATTTAAAAGCTGGTGCTTCCCTGTGTGGTCCTAATTTGATCCAGTACTGACAATGGCATCTATGGGAAAACCAAATAAGTCTAAAATTTGCACTAAGTATGTGCGCGACAAATGGACGAATAACTAAATGTCACGCCAACTGATTTCGATGATTCTTTTTTTTGATAAACATTTATTTACAATCAACATCAACCTTCCGAAATACCTTTCATCAATAGTAACTGGAAGTTGTTAGTATCAATATTTAGATAGTATCAGAATTATATAATCACCCAGCTTGTACATACAGTTCTTCTTCTTCTTCTTCTTTTATGGCATGTGACATAATAATGTCAAAGTCAAAGTCAAAAGATACTTTATGCAATACAATCACAAGGATCACTTTGAAACGTCTGACGGCAGAGCGACATGAGGCCATGCATTCTTATCAATAATATAGTCATTTATATTATAATAAGCTTTCTTCAAAAGACTGCCTTTTATGTATGCTTTAAATTTCTTAATAGGTAGTTTAGTAGCATTTTCAGGAAGCTTATTATAGAAGCGCACCGTGTTCCCCGTAAATGACTTATTTACTTTTTCTAGTCGAAACCTAGGGATGTATAATTTGTGTCTATTCCCGGTATTGATTCTATGAAGGTCATTATTTTGCTGAAACCCATCTCTATTTTTGTGTGTATAACAAATTTTCATATTATATTGTGAAGCTATTGTGAGAATATTAATTTTTTGAATCAATTTTGCCAGTGTCAAGTGCTTATGTTTGTTTATAGTCAATTTGTTTGTTTAAGTCTTAGTCGATGGTCAATTGCCAATTCTAGACGTCACGCGGAATGGCTGTCTATAATTTTCTTGCGATTCCTCGTCGTTCAAATCACATTGCACCATAATACACAGTTAATTTAATTGTTCACACTGGTCCCATGTAGTCACAACTTATTCATTAAAATTCCGCTAAGATTCAAACATGAATCAAACATGCAATAAAACGAGTAAGAAATATTAAATGAACAGAGCTATGTTACTTAATGAAATGACAATCGAAGAATCCCCGTACATCCAGTTAATAGTACAAAATTTATGTCAAAATTGATTATGTCATGATTCTTCGTTTGTCATTTCATGAAGTAGCATGGCTCTGCTAATTTAATATTGTTTTATTCGTTTTATTGCATGTTTCATGAATAAATTTAATGAATAAATTGTGACTACAGGACGGGTATGGAGAATTGAATTAAATGTGTGTTGTGATGCAATGTGATGTGAACGACGAGGAATCCCAAGAAAATTTTAGACGCCATTCCGCGTGACGTCTAAAATTGACAATTGACCATCGACTAAGACTTTATTAAACAAATTGACCATAAACAAACATAAACACTTGACACTGGCAAAATTGGCATTATTATGTCACATGCCATAAACATAGAAGAAGAATGATCATGTCATCTTTCTTCTTCTTCATTAATGGCATGTGTCATAATAATGTCAATTTTGCCAGTGTCAAGTGTTTATATTGGTTATAGTATGATGTCACGAAGTCGTATCCTGTCTTTCGTAATTTTTTATTTAATGTAAAATGGCGTCTTTCATATAAAATAATTATACGGATTAGTTTTGCTTGAATCACATAGAAACACAAAGCTTTGTGCAGCACCCTAGTCAATAAATCTAGCCTTATTTAAATAAAAACAAAATAACTAATAAAACCGGATATAACCGGAAAAATATATAATATGAGAGCGCAATGTTTGCTTCGCAAGACAGCCAAAAATAATAAAAGATTTCACATCAACTTTTCTCGGTGGCAGAGTGTCGGGGTGACATTTAACTCCATGACATAATACACAAAATGGAATGTTTCATAACTCTTCTTATATTTAACAACATTGAACTCACCCATTGCTCATTTCTATTCGTGTAAAAATGAGGGAAGAGTTTTTCGAACGACTGTGCAGTTTATTTGACACCTGCGTTAAAGGATTGCAAATCGAGCTGTAAATGAAAGCTACGCACAAAGTGTTACCAGTGGCCCCTACCGTTTCATGTTAAAACTAGGTTTAAACTGTAGTACGCGACTTTTAGTCGCTTGCATAGCGTGGTGTAGCAAAACATGTAGACAGAAAAACTGTATTTGTGGCTCAACGAGAAAAAGTAATAATTATTTATGTTATGTTTATCATGTTGATGTTTGCATTTTGATCAATATATATATAAGAAGAAGAATGTATATTCTTCTAGAATAGAATATATATTCCATTTAAAAAAATATTAAAAAGAGCATTACACGAAGACACGAGATGGTGCTTTAGTTAGTAATATTACATATGCTGGGGGATTGTGTAAATGTAGCAGTGGCAACAGCAATAGCAATGCGACAGCAATATCTGCAGAATCAGTCTCAAGTCTAAATAAAAACGATTGTTTCGGAAGCTACGCACTGTCTCCTACTACTTGCCTGTCTCTCATCTAGTTCATAGTTCATAGTCATTTATTCATAACAGTAAAGTTACAGGTCAAACAAATCGAAAAACATTATTATAAATATTTATAATTTTATCGCGGGTATTTATCGCGTTTATTTACCTATTTTTCCCGACGTTTCGACAGGTTTACACTCTGTCGTGGTCACGGGATGATATTTATAATAATGTGTTCTGATCGCGTAAGTTTAAAAAACTTTAAACAAATCGAGACAATACGTAATTATATAATATAATAATAATTAACATATTAAAATATGATTATAGACAATTAAATGGGAAAATTATTGTAATATATATAATAAACAATACACGCGATAATACGATTATAGTAAAGATATTAGCGTACAATGAGATCTGGGGTATGATCTTTTTAATGGTTCTGTACTTCAAACTAAAAAAAAGGTACTTACTTCGTTTTTCTTTATCGGATTACTTAGTTTTTCGTTACTTCATGTTTTAAGAAGAATCTAACGTCATTGACATGAATGAACTTATGTGACTCTTAGCAACCATCACGACTAAAAGTCGCACTTGGTCGCGTCCGGTAAAATAGTCCTAAGCTTAATATATAAATTGAAAAGACCACTTCTGCGTAATGGCTGCCGGGTTATGCTGTGACTGGGACCAGTTGTATTTTAATTAATGTTTAGTGAGTCGTTTTGATGGGTTAGAAGGTTTTTGCTGTAACTAAAACTATAACTGCATACTCTTTTTATTGTGTCAGTAGTTATTTTGAACCAGTGTGGTAACAGGGTTAAGGTGCGTCTCAGAGACTCCTTTCGTGCATTTGGCATATTTATTCGAACTTGTAGCGCATTTGTAGAATAGGTGTCTGACAGCCAATTACTGTTTATACTAAGAATGGCGGAGCTCATAAGTGAAAAGTTTAAAAATAATAAATAAATAAATTCGAAAGTATCTCTGTCTGTCTTTATATCTTTTCACGGCTAAATAGCAGAAAGTTCCCCTGATTATGTATCTCTTGATAACTAGCAATAGGTGTGAATTACAAAATCACTGTTGTCAAACACACTTTGTGTAGGTACGCTAATATCTATACCTAAAGACTGGCCTGTCAGCTCTGTTGGTAGTAGCTCTGCCTTCTGCGCTGTAGGTTGAGGGTTCGATTCGTGTTTGTTCTGTGTCTCGGTATTATAAAGTATCATAACATACTTATGATACTTTATAACACCGAGAATACTTATATTTAAAATATATAAGTATTCTATCAGTCATATAATCACTAATAATAGTAATAGACATCGGGTAGCTTCTGTAACAATCGTTTTTTTAAACGAAAAGAGTTAAAAGAAGCCGAGGAAGGGCACGCTATTTAGTTTGACCAATGAGCGCGCGGTGTGTTGTAGTTGGCCGTCAGATGGTACCAACCCATTTACCTAAGATGTGTAGGTGTTACACATGATATAGAACAGCTGTAAGGCTTGTTTTTTTACGACTTAAGACGACTTGAAATATCGTATTTTTATATGAATTATGTCAGTTTTCTTTTTAACCGACTTCTAAAAATGGAGAAACTTTTTTTGATGATTATTTTTTGTTGGAAAGGAGATATCCCAAGGGTACCATGATAAGAAAACCAGGATCTGGTGATGGCATCCCAGAGAAATCGAGGGGAACCGTCGAAAATCGTAGTGGCGATTAGTGCGTTTATTAATTATTTTTAATATTAGGGGTCTGATGATGAAGATGAAGGATAGTCAAGGGATTTTTTACTTTTTAGTTTCCTATTTGAAGTCGGTTTTTTTGTTAATAATTAACGTTTTCAAAACGTAAATATTTAGATGCCTGATGGTGTGATTCTTGTCTGTTGGCCATTGGTATGGGATGCTACTTGCGTAGACACCCTGGCCGCATATCATCTGTCGGGGACTTCCGTTAAGCAGGTGCGGCGGCCGAATGTGCTGAGGACTTCAATAAGCGCAAATATTCCGATCTTGATAGGACCTACATATATGAGCCTTTTGTAGTCGAGACTCTGGGCCTGTGGGGAACAGGAGCAAATCGCGATTACAAAATTATTTCACGGCGTCTGATGAAACATAGCATGATCCAAAAGCTGGCTCCTATCTGGCTCAGCGTATTTGAATTGCCATTCAACATGTCAATGCCGCCAGTTGCCTGATGATCTGATGAGCTATATAGATCGTTTTAAACAATCCTTAGATAGCTCAACTGTATTACACGTATTTTATAAATATTATTCTGTACATCTCTGTAATTATTTAAAAGTAAATTTTGAACGCTTGTTTAGATAAATCCAATTACCATAAATTTAACTTGCAAACTCAACCTATTTCAATCTAATCAACTCTAACTAAACTGTAAACGAAGTTGTAGAGAAAACTTGAAGTGGACACTAACAAATATATAGGTAAAGTACCTACCTGATAAATACTATTGCTATATATATACGACTGGCCTGCCAGCTGAGTTGGCAGGTAATAGCTCTGCCTTTTGCGCTTTAGGGGGTTCAATTCTCTCCACGGACAAAAACGTCTGTGCCTGAGTGTTATCAAGTATCATAAGTATGTATTTAAAAAAAATCACGTATGTAAATAACCTGTTGAGGTGCAGATGGTTGCAGGTTCAAATGTTTGTATGATCTGCAAGTATTTGTCTCAGGTGTGGGTGTTTTTTATGTATAATATGTATGTATTTACAAAAAGAAAAAATAGTACATGAGTAGTATATCAGACATGTGGTTCCCATAACACAAGCTTTGCATAGTTTTTGCTGTGTGAAATGTCAGGCATTATTTATTTATTATTTTATTTATTTATAGATACAAACCTCAAACTCAACAATCAATTTTATATTTTGACTATACTAATTAATGTTTTGGTTTGACGTAATACAAACGAAATACAAAGTCGACATCAATACATCCCTCAATACAAGGACGACTTTGAATCGTCTTACATACCAGCCAAGTCCGGGAAATGATTCATCTAATATTGCCAATTCACCACCTACCAACAGGTGGGCCGAATACTTATTAACAAATGTAGTAGGTGGCATAAAAAGAGAATTAAACTGCTAAAACCTATTTAACGGTTATTTTTCCTGATTTTCCCAGGAGGGTTGGAGGGTAGTTTCGAGAAAGAGAACAATTTCTCGTTAGTCATCAACAATGTACGTATTGTTGTTGAAAATAAGGTCAAGCACTTTCCACGATACAAAAGTTAATTTTCTCCTAACAACGTAGCCAGACCATTACGAGCACTCGTCGGTTCATTTGGTTTTTAAGAAGCGGTGGGCATCATACGACGGCCGTAATGACTTCGCAAAAACTGAACATTTAAAGTCCGTATCTTTAAACAAACCTCAAACTCAATATTAAATAAGTAAGTATAGTTAGACAATGCACACAACACCATGTAGCACCAAACTAAGCATAGCTTGTATTATGGTGACTAGATGACTGATAGAATACTTATATTTTTAAATACATACCTATGATATTTAATAACACCCAGACACAGAACAAACACCTATGTTCTTCACACAAATGTTTATCCTGGGAGGGAATCGAACCCTCAACTTACAGCGCAGAAGACATAGCTACTACCACCTGAGCTGACAGGCCAGTCAGGTCACGAACTAAGCACATATTTTTTTTAACATTATTTGATTCAGAACTGTCAGAAAATCTACTATCAGAAAGTACACTAAGCACTTTGAGTTTAGGTCTAAAATATACCCATGTTTTGGACCAGGTCAGACGTACGCAATTTGGGTAAGAAGTTACAAGTACATTTGCGCACCCAGCCTGTTGGGCAAATTCGTAGAGAATTCCGAGCCAGATGAGATGGAGTTACGCGATTGAAAGAGGTTAACTGTAGGTAAGTATAATGTTTGGTACCTAAGCGCTCTGCCCGCGGCTTCGCACGCATAGTACATAAAAAGTAGCCCGTGTCCGTTCCTAAGATACAATCTATATCCATACCAAAATTGATTGATGCAAAAAAAAAACAAAGTTCTGTTGATCTAATTGCTACCAAACTTCACAATATCACCCGCTAAAAGAACTTCTCTCTAATAAAATGTATGACTTTATACACAAATGTAATTTTTAATCTATTCTCGCGTCTAAAGGAGTGACGTGAATGTTTGCTCGATGTTAGTATCTTACATGTTGAATATCTCGCTGCTAGTAAAGCGAGGCGAGCAGCTCGATAGCGAACGTCGAGCGCCTGACCTCGCTCTATCTGGCTTTCGGATTTTTAGCGAATCCCTATAAATGGTACAATACAAGTCAATCCCTAGTAGAAAAATGCAACGGAGGAATGGTTGGAGCCAAGCATTTGAGACACTAACACGAACACGAGATGTGAGCATTTGCTCACTACGAACAGCTACTCGATGCGAGTATTAACGTTGAGCAAATGCTCATGTCGGTCCCGACCCCGTTTATAAGTATGGTCTTTCTATAAAACTGTAATTTTTGCCTTATTTCTCGGAAAAGAATTCCTTATCTACAGAGTCATACTACGCAGACTGAAGAGATAGTTGGCATATTGCTATTGCTTTGCCACGACATATGACGGTCACCGTCTTATTAAGAAACCGTAAATTTAATTTGAGAATTTTGAAATTGGCAACAAATAATATTATTGTTTGCTCTCAAATTGTAATTCGGAATTCTGAAACCCATTTCCTAAGTTCATTTCAATTAACTTAGCGGCCAGGGGTCCTACATAAATCATAAGTTTCTGTAATACCCTTACGTTACGACTTGTAATACTTACAGAGCCATTACCACAGAACGTTTGATGCATGTGGCTTCGAAGTCAATGATTTTGATTGGAATCCGAGAATACTACAGTGCGCCACTAGTGTAGTGGGCCAGGGTCCGGCTGAGAAAGTTGCGGGTTCGATTCCCGCCGAGAGAGTTCTTTGTATGATCTGCAACTATCTCGGGTTGGGTATTTCTATGTATAATATGTATGTATTAAACAAAAAAAAATTGTAGTATATTAGTCATGTGGTACCCATAACACAAGCTCTACTTTCTTTGGGGCCAGATGATGCTGTTTGAAATGTCCGGCATTATTTATATATTTAATTCTTACCTTCCGATCATACGGGTTCGAAACTGAACACCGATGGATTTTTCCTTTCGAAATAATTATGTTCGAATGCCAGTACTTTGTCAAATGATGAAGAAAAACATCGTAAGGAAACCGGCACATCTCGTATGATGTCACGAGACATTTCAAACAGCATCATCTGGCCCCAAAGTAAGCAGTGCTTGTGTTATGGGTACCACAAGACTGATATACTACTAAATTTGTTAGTTTAATACATACATATTATACGTAGAAACACCCAGACTCGAGACAAATACTTGTAGATCAAACAAACAAGTGTCTCTGGGCAGGAATCGAAGTCGCAACCTTCTGTGTCTCAGCCGGACCCTGGCCCACTGGTGTAGTGGCGAACTGTAGTTTTCTCGGATTCCGATCAAAAACATTGATCGTAAGTAGAACTTAAAAAGTTCGATGGTGTGTGTCATTGTTTAGTATTCCTATAACGGGCCATGCGCTTGCAACCTGTCACGTACAAAATACTAACTACCTATGCAAAGCGTAATGGCAAATATAATGTTTGGACGTGATTACAGTCGTGAGAATGTTGTTTTGGCTTCAGTTGTTAATTGAACAAAGACGCGTATTCATATCATTGCATTTTGATTCTTATAACAATACCATAGAGGTCACCGAACGTGTCTTTTTCACGGGAAATGTAAACTTAGTTGGCACTTTGTTCTTTAACCCCCAAAACAAAGAGAGAGGTGTATCTGTGAATTCGAGTCTTAAGGTGACTTAATGGACTTAAAAGTGTTCTTAGATATGATTTAAGAAAATTTGTTCAGCCTTTTGAAGACCAGCAGCTGTTTTCTAGATAATGAAGAGATCTATGCAACAAGTATTATAATCCACTGAAAAGTGTATAAGTAGTAGGTATATCAGTCATGTGGTACCCATAACACAAGCTCTGATTACTTTGGGGCCAGATGATGCTGTTTGTATGTTATTATTATTAACTTGCACAGGTCTGATAGATTCAAAATTTAGTATTTTGTTTTTTTTTAATTCTATTCAATTCAATAAATCTTTATTCAATAAAATCACAAGGACCACTTTGAATCGTCGTCTTACATGCTAGTGAATCTAGGTGCCGATTCCTCCTAACCCCAGTTCAAGAAGAATCCGGCAAGAAACTTGTCTGGTCTTAACACTTTTTGTAAGATTCTTGTCAATTTTGTTACGGATGCCGAGCCGAGTAGATTCATCTTATGCTTTTTTTGTCAACTAAATAATAAGATATTTTATAATATGCTTTAATAGGCAGTTTCTGTTTAATTACGTTTTTAAATTTGCCAATCCACAAATCTAACACGTCGCCTGGGACCTTTTTATAGAAGCGTACACTTTGCCCTATAAAAGACTTATTAACTTAAGCAAGGCCTAACAATGGGAACAGCGAGTTCTAGTGTTAATACTATGATAATCGCAATTTTTTAAAAATAAATGAACATTTTTGTGCACATACATTAAATTTTCGTATATATATGTGGGCAAGGCACTGTCATAATATTAATTTCTTTAAACTTATTTCTAAGTGATTGTCTGGGGCCCATGTTAAAAATTGCACGAACAGCCCTCTTCTGCAACATAAATATGGTGTTAATATCAGCAGCACTCTCCCACAACAGAATGCCATAAGACATAATGCTATAAAAGTAGCTGAAGTAAACGAGTCTAGCGCTATCTACGTCGGTAAAATGAATCTTTTTAACAGCGTATGCCGCAGAGCTGAGTCTCTTCGACAATTTATCTATGTGCGGGCCCCATTGCAGCTTAATCAAATGCAGCTTATGCAGCTAAAGTAATGCAGAAGAACACTGTGGTGTCGACGAGATCTATATTTTCGGTTTTAATTTTTACATTAGCTTTCACCTGTTTAACATTGGGCAGTATAAAACGAATGCATTTCGGTTTTTTCTCGTTAAGTAATAAGTTGTTTACATTAAACTAGCTACCTAAGGTTCTTCGAATAACTCTTCACAAAAAGCACGGGACAAATCTTAACCGCTGTACGGCAATTTTACAATTTTAAGCCAATACCATCACTCACCGCTAGCACAATTAGAAATGCTATTTAGAACAATGTTTAGTACTGGCCATATGAATTTATCTATGGACATCTACATATGGTTAGCTAAAAATTCTAATTACAAATGAAATCAATTTTAAAAACATGGTATTCCATTTTTAAAACCCACTCATTTGTTCCTTGATCAGTGTTTTGTTTTCATATCATTTTCATGAATTTCGTCAACGTGGAAACTTAAAAATATCTGTAGATAGGGAATACGAGTACTGTTATTTATTTATTTCTTTATTCATACAATTTATAACATCAACCAAAGCGTTATAAATATCTAATCAAGAATATTTACAAAATTTCATCAATTGTACTTAAAAGTACTTAAAAGTTAATAATCCCTACTAATATTATAAATGCGAAAGTAACTCTGTATATCTGTCTGGCTGTCACGTTTTCACGCCTAAACAGATGAACCAATTTTGATGAATTTTGGTATAGAGATAGATGGGACCTTGGATAAGGACGTAGGCTACTTTTTATGTAGGTACAACGCGCGCAAAGCCGCGGGCAGCACCTAGTTATTTATAATTTTAAGATAATATAACGATATAAGATTATTAGGTAATGTCAAGGTTAGAAACTTATACTAGACTTCCTAGCCCACACTTCAAACATCCTCTTGCACTCGTGCTTGATGCAAATAGATCACAGCGTGGGGCCACAGTGAGGACGGATTAATGTAAGGCGGCGCAAACGGCACGTAACATAAACGAAGCATACGGAGCGAATACTACAAACGAACGCGCGGCCCGTTATTGATTTGAATACTTCCGTTCTGAAAAATGAAAAATGATGTTTGACAATGAAGAATTAAAGGCGATTGTGGAAGCTGATGAAACTTAATAAGCACCTTTCGAAATTAGCTTCAAAACAATATTTGTCCGCTATAGCTTGACAAACGGATGCACGGACTTGAGGCATGCCTTGCGTTGCTTAACAAACATATAAACGATAGGATTTTAGTCTGAATTGTCAAGTGACAATTCAGACTATAACAATTTATTATTTTTGACAATCGTAAGCGCTCATCATGTTGGCTGGACCTCGGTTCAGCTCCTAAAGTGATGCTCATCTGTTTGGTGGTCTAGTGAAGTGAAACGTATTTCATCACAGTTTCTTACCAAACGGTACGAGCACAATTGTGTTAAGGACTGATCACAATGATTGAGGAACTCACAAATCTCCAGCCAAATTTGGTCTTTGTTGCACGACAACGCGCAACCCCAATCTGCACAACATATACTTTCCGAACTACAAGAACTAGGATTGGAAGCTTTCCGCCGTCCACCGTTCTCACCAGACCTTGAGAAACTACTACTTTTTCCATTATATAATTTGGTATCAGAGGTTGTCATAAATAATTTAAAATATTGAGATTTTTTAAGCGTATCTTTGAATATAAATAATAATAATAATAATAGTAGGGAACAATGTTTTCAAAATCATTAAGTATTTCTTCTCTAAGAAACATTGTTGCCTCCTATCGATAAATTACTACTGTGCTGGTAAAGATACATCGATAGCATAAGCAAAAACTTCGTTTAATTCAAATAAAATATATATATAATGAATTAATTATTATTAGTCACTGCGATTGGGTAATTTTAATATTTCTGCTCGTCTCCGCTGAGTCCTCCCTATCTGTCTGTACAGACTGCATACCTACTGTTGTATAGTCTGCGACGAAGTTGGATCGGATCTAACAAAAGACAAAATTGATTTTTCCAACTACAAAAAGTGTATTTCTCGAGCGATCGCGGCCGACGTTACTTGATTGATGGCAGATAACTGGGTTTCCTCAGCTCTCGTTGAAAAGGGCAGTCGATTTATTGATATAAGACCCGGACGGATTCAAGAGAAGGAGAGGGGCAAAAATCATTTTTATTGGAAGAAAACCGTGCACGCTTTGTTTAGTGGTATTCGCCCACCTCTCGATCCTAAGATCCTTCTAATCCGATCGTGCACCAATGTATTTTATATAAAAAAAAACGTTATGTGCGCTGTACTATTTTTTTTAACATTCACGATCATAATTCATATTGTTTTAGTAGTTTATTTATCGCGTATTGCGTAACCGTATTTCTCTTTATGCATCCAGTCAGCCTGCGAGCACTATTATTGGAATATCACCAAAAAGTCGGTATTATATAAATAAGGGGTAAATACCATTAACAATTACAACAATACCCGTTAACAACTACAGCAATACCCGATAACAAATAGAACAATACCCGTTAATAACTTCAACAATATGCGTTATACCAGTTCTTTTAAACGGTGAAAACATTGGAAAACCGGCCTAGCATCAAAAAGTTCAAAGATATGTGCCAAATGTTCGAAACGAGACTCTTAGTACTTTAATCCTTCTCTTATCGTGTCACTAGATCTTTCAAAAAATTATGATGAAAGGAATAAAGTGCAAGCATTACTGTATTTAGGTTCAAAAGGCATTGAAGCAAGTGAAATCACTGGGCAAACAGACGAATGCTCCTATGTCGGTAACGTGCGTGTGATACCTCCAGGTGGGCTGTATGCTTGTTTGCTATCTAAATTGATAAAAAATATCTGCTTGCCATTGTCGATTATCCGTCCTTGGTCTAGATCTTGTTTTTTAGCGCTTTCAGACACTTCTCTCAAGAACGTCGTGTAAAGGTACCTCAACTTATATGGGTTGCTTTTTGAGCAATTAGTACGGATAAATAAGTTGTAACTAAAAGTAATATCATATAATCAATCATCAAAAAAATCATACAATCATTATCTAGCCTTACCAGCCGTGATCAGACCAGACCAGACCAGATCAGAGAATCAGACCGATTTGTAATCCTTGAAAAAATTATGAAAACTCTATATTACATTGTTTTGTTTTGCTAACAAGAAGGTATTTGGATTTTTTTGGGACCTAAACACTAGTAATTCATAAGCTTACTGACTTTGTAAATCTTCACTGTACGTGAAGAGCCTTTTTTATTATAAAAACTGCATTAACTTTTCAAATAGCGCCCAATATTGCTGAACTATTCCCCAATTCCGATCCTGAGTACGTTCACTTGACTCAGATTGTTCGAGAAATAAAGAGGAATTACCGAAGGTCGTTTTATCTTTTCGAAATCGGAAAAGACAATTTTCTGGAATACGTCCGATATCGATGCCTGATGATCTGTGTTACCAAGGGGACTAGTGCGGTTGGTATTACTGTTAGGAATTACGGTGAAGTGCCAATGATATTACTGTTAGGAATTGCCCTAAAAACATCGTGAGAAAATATATTCTACAAGAATGTATAAAAATGATTTATTTGCCTGAAATGTGGTACATAGAAAATTTAATTACCTAAATAGATCCACACATTTCGCTAGGAAACCCAGCATGCAAAAACTATACATATTATACAAAAAAAATACATATAATAACAAAAGACCACATTTTAAACATATTAAATAAACATTACAAGAATTATTACAATTTCAAATAATTTAATTTAGGTATGAATTAATAGTTTTTTTCGAAGCGAACGGAACATAATGTGGGTTTAATATACATATGTATAATATACCAATATATTCTCTTAACATGAAAACCATTGTCAGGAATAATACATAAATGCACAGAATAATTTACAATAATATAAAAGTAAACTTTTTGTAGTCTAATGGTGATGCTTTTGTTGTGTCGCCGGACTAGCAAAAATTTTGTGAAATACGAACGATTTTGTCATAAATATGACAAATTGTCATATTGATACCTTTATTGAATTGATTTTCTCAAGATCATTGCATGGTATATTGGTATCTAAAATGAGCTAAAACATTTAGAAAGTTACATATAAAAATATTACTCTATTTCAGATTTTGGTGCAAACAAAATAAGATCGTTCGTATTTTAGATATTTTAGTTAGTCCAGCAAAATAACAGAATCAAGGCCAATATCTCTATTAGCGTACATAATAAGCAGTGAATAAAATAAATATTGGTGGACAATGTACACAACACTATCTAAGCATAGCTTGTATTATGGTGACCAGTAGGGCAATCGCGCTATTTGTCATCGTAATTGCCATTGAACGGATTGGTTTTGGCAAAGGGTTGGATATGGCTGATCTGAATGTCAATGGTATCGCGCTATCCTTAACGATTTAATCGTTGATTTTACCAATCGTACAAATTTATACATAGAACTATTTAGTATTAATTTATGACTACTAGGATGTACTAAATCAAAAACATTTGTTTAAAACACTGTCAAAAATAACGCAATCCTTCAACGTTTGACTAACGTATAATTCAAATTACCGTTATAATGATTAGCGCGTTACGAAATATGTCAAAAATAACGTTTTAAGTTTGTTTAAGATTTGGTTTAGCTTTGGTTCCAACGTTCAAAATTACCGCAGCAGATGACTGATAGAATACAAATTCACGTCTATGGCTAGTTGTCGTGAGTTATAGGGGGGAGAGCTTCACCGCAAGTTTGTGTTCTTCTTACCCTGGTCCTTTGTTCTTTAGCTCCTTAATGGATGGAAGCTGTAACCGTAACCACAAACAAAAGTTTACATCTGCTTTAGTTTTGTGTACTTCCGAAATATTAACCCCAAGTATCCAATAGCAGAAGTGGGATTTAATAATATTGTTACAAGTAATGTGGTAGTCGTATTGATAAAACGCGGTAGGTATGTACAGAAACTTCTCATTTATTAACTTATCAGAAAATCTACTTCTCTTCAAGCCAAAACGCATCGATAGTGCGATCTAGGATACGGACAAATTTAAGGGCGACATCTAGTTATGAAATGAGTGAACTTTTTCCTATTGAACTTATGTGATAATCTAAACAAATGCAACCTTCTTCTTCGATAATGGCAAGTGTCATAATGATGTCAATTTTGCCAGTGTCAAGTGTTTGTATGATTATAAAGACGAATGTCGATCGTCATTTGTATATTCTAAACGTCATAATTCAGTTTTTCTCTTACCATGCATCGATGATCCAGATGATCTTTTCACCACATTGTCTAATTTAATAATTAAAGAACATGCTGATACATTTACAGTAAAAACATGCAAAGCAAAAAATTGTACTAGATTTGCCGACTTAGCCGCATGACAAACTTTTTTGAAGACTTTTGAGTAATTCTTAACATGTAAGATAAAAACTGGATCATCTAACATTGTCTCTCTTCTACTTCTATAGATACCCGGTGTGGGCTACACCGGGTATCTATAGAAGTAGGAATACATTGTACGAATTACATGCTTCCTTCCAGAGAGACATTGTTAGATGATCCAGTTTTTATCTTACATGTTAAGAATTACTCAAAAGTCTTCAAAAAAGTTTGTCATGCGGCTAAGTCACTGTTTTTGTGAAAAAATAAATTAAATTCGTCAAATAAAATAAAAGCAACTTGGAAATTAATTATTAATAAAACAGGTAAATCAAGGGCTCGCAATATACAGTTCAAATTAAATATAAATGGTACAATTTTGACAAAGAAACAGGATGTTGCGAATGCATTTGATAGTTTTTTCTCAGATATACCAAAAATTGTGACCAAATCGTTTAACTCCAGAGCTTCCATTCTATTAAAATCTAGTGTTGCAAAATGTAAGAATGAGTTTAGTTTTAGCTATATTAACGAGGCTAGTATTGTAAAAGCATTCAAGTTAAGTAATAAAAAAAGTACAGAAGATCTTTGGGGAATGTCTACAAAGGTGCTGGGTGTCAATATCTTAGATATTGCACCATGTTTAGCTTATATTTTGAATAGATGTATCGACGAGGGAGTTTTTCCCGATCTCATGAAACACAGTAAACTCATTCCTATGTTTAAGTCTGGAAGTGAAAGTGATCTCGCTTATTATAGACCGATATCGATATTACCTGCGTTAAGTAAAGTCTGAAAAAATAATTCTTAATCAGTTATTATACCACTTTAACGTTAACGGCCTGCTACATAGTAATCAATACGGATTTACTAAAAGTCGATCAACAGCTGATGCAGGTATAGCGCTCTTAAAGCATATATTTGAGGCCTGGAAGAAGTCACAGGATGCAGTTGGGGTATTCTGCGATCTATCTAAGGCCTTTGACTGTGTGAGTCATGCAACCCTAATCACAAAGTTAAAATATTATGGCATTAAAAACTGGGCGATTGACCTCATACAGTCTTATCTATCCAATAGAGTCCAGAAAGTAGACGTGGGTGGTGAGAGGTCTTCAGGATCAATTATTGATATAGGGGTACCTCAGGGATCGATAATAGGCCCTTTTTTATTCCTAGTATACCTTAACGATTTACTTTTTTTTGTAAAAATATTTGTCATATAGTTTTGTTTGCAGACGATACGTCTTTAATTTTTAAAGTTAATAGAGGTAAAACCAGTATTTGCGATAACGTAAATGAATCCTTATCGTTAGTTCTTAGCTGGTTCACT
The DNA here is from genome assembly GCA_948098915.1 of Lampropteryx suffumata. Classification (NCBI taxonomy): domain Eukaryota; kingdom Metazoa; phylum Arthropoda; class Insecta; order Lepidoptera; family Geometridae; genus Lampropteryx; species Lampropteryx suffumata. The sequence goes on from OX402545.1 coordinate 3,510,539, forward strand.
GTAAATAATCATTTGCTTAATTTTAAAAAAAGCTAAATGTATCAAATTCACTTTGCCAAATGTAATTCATAGCCCGACCAACATTGAAATAAATGGAGAGGCAATGAATCTTGTAAATTCCACGATCTTCCTAGGTCTTAATATTGATGCAAAACTACAGTGGGGAACACAAATTGAAACATTTGCTGGCAGGCTTAGTTCCGCTGCATATGCAGTTCGTGCGATACGGTGGCTTACTGATGAAGCTACAGCTAGACTTGTTTATTTCAGTTACTTCCATAGTGTTATGTCATACGGCATCATTCTCTGGGGGAAAGCAGCTGATATTGGTAAAATATTTGTAATTCAAAAAAGGGCAATACGTGCCATTTATAAAATGAAACCACGAGAATCTTAGAGATAAATATTCAAAGAAATTAATATTCTTACAATAGCTTCACAATATATATATGAAAATTTGTTATACACACATAAAAATTGAGATGGGATTCAACAAAATCGTGACCTTCATAGAATTAAAACTAGGAATACACATAAGTTATACATTCCTAGGTTTCGACTAGAAAAAGTAAATAAGTCCTTTATGGGGAACACGGTGCGCTTCTATAATAAGCTTCCTGAAAATGATACTAAACTACCTATTAAAACATTTAAAGCATACATAAAAGGTAGTCTTTTGAAGAAAGCTTATTATAATATAACTGTCTATATTATTGATAAGAATGCATGGCCTCATGTCGCTCTGACGTCAGACAGTTAACCGACACACTAGGAATGTATAAACTCTCTTGTATTGGTATTTCGTAGTTAAGGTAGTTATAAGATGGATCATATAAAAAAGCGCTAGAACCAAGACGAGTTTCTTGCCAATTCTTCTTGGGCTTGGGTTAGGATGAATTGGCACCGAAATTCACCTAGTATGTAAAACGTTTCAAAATGATCCTTGTGATTGTATTGAATAAAGTATCTTTTGACTTGACTTTGACATCACAGAATGGCCGTCTAGAACTTTCCAGGGATTCCTCGTCGTTCAAATCACATTGCGCCATAATACACTTGTAATTCAATCCATACTTGAGCCATGAAGTCACAATTTATAGATTAAAACTCCGCTAAGATTACTGAAAAAAAATATATAAGCACGAAAAAAAATAATTCATTCAGAAGTGCTATGTTACTTTAAAAATGACAAACGAATAATATAATGCAGCCTTTGTAGTCTAAATCCAACCTTGAGTTTAGGTAGCTTAACCATAATTCAATTTTCACTAATCCTTCAGTTTAAGTCTTTATCTTCTAAGATACTTTGACCTTTTTTTACCGTCCGTTAATGGTATAGGTATATGTGTAAAACTCTTCCGAATAGAAAAATGACACATATAATGAAATATATTATAATGCCGTGTATGGATCTATAGCTGAAGAGACAGACATGAGCAATGTCAACTGTCACATCAATTGGTTCTTCTTCTTTTTCGCTAATGGCATGTGTCATAATGATGTCAATTTTACGAATGTCATGATGTTATTGTTCAAAGTAAAATGTCACAAAGTAGTATGTTGTCGTTCGTCGTTTGTTATTTCATAAAAGAAAATTACCAAAAAATCACGTTGAAATTATTTTACGTTTACGTTTACAATTACTTGTTTGGCGACCCAAAATTAGTTACCAACATTAGTTTATGAACTTAGTTATTCAGGTTAAATAAAATAATAAAGGTTTATTATATTTTGCTTTTCCATTTTTTCGGCGGTGTATTTTTTTTTTATTTACATTTTTTTGTGATATAATCTACTAATTACTACATGCTTAATTTATGATAACGTTTAATATTGAATATTTTTATGCGTTTTATTTGGTTGGTTTTTTTCCAAATGAATATGGGATCAACTTCACTCTGTAAAAAGTTATGCGTGGTTATACATTAAAAAAAATCGCGTCGTCTAGAGTACCCTCTTCAGTTTTTTCATCGGTAATAAAAAATAGTGTCTTTTTGTAAAATAATTATACGCATTATTTTTGCACGACTCACACAGAAACACAAAACTTTTATTCGTAAAGTTTTGTGTTTCTTTGTGATTCGAGCATGTGATTATACACATCCGAGTCAATAACTCTAGCTTTATTTGAATAAAATCAGCAAAATTATGACTAAAACCCGAAATAACTCGGTAAAAATATATAATATAAGAGCAATGTTTACTTCGCAAAATGGCCAAAAATTTCTCATGTCAATTGGTGTTTGCGCGCAAAGGCAGATGTATTTTTTTAGAAAAGAGAGAAAGAAGAAGAAGAGAGTGAAGGAGGATGTAAAGAGAGGTTGAGAGATGCTGGATTATTTTCAAGGAGTAAAATTATCTTACGCGTTAGCATGGCATGGTGGTATGTTGTGTTTGAGTCAAATCCAGATGCATAAACATCTCGTCTCTGTGTTTCTGAATATCAGTTTTACTGACTCGTGCGTTGACAAAGTATCTCTCCGCAACTGTACCGTTGCATACCCAATGATTCCGGGCATATGCAGATCGTATATGTGCAGTAAAAACAGTGTGGCAGAGAGCACTTACCCTTGAGGTACCCCGTATTACCCCGTATTAATTGCCAATCGATCAGACGAGCAGCCGTCAACAACTACTCGAATAGATCTTTCCCTCAAGAAGTCAGCGAGCTATAAGCAGAACTGAACTGACAATGCGAAAGCTGGAAGCTTACCAGTATGACTGGCGTACCTGACCCTGTCAAATGCCTTTGAGATGTTGAGTGAAACAGCTAATGCTTGACCGTGTTTCTCTATGACCTCACTCCAAATGTGCGTGACATACGAAAGAAGATCCACAGTAGATGGCTTTCGGCGAAAACCGTATTGTCGATCACTGAGGAGGTCTACAAGGTATGTAAGGAGCTTTGTATTCAAAACACGTTCCATATATTTGCATAGTAGGGCGGTGACCGAAATAGGGCGGTAGTTTGATGGGTCAGCGCAACTATCTTTCTTGGGCACAGGTTACACATTAGCAATCTGCCAGGATTTAGAGACTGTTCCAGTTTTCAGAAACTGGCGAAAAAGTCATACATATTTTTTTAGTAAATATATTTTACTCGTAAATTTAGTTTTTAATAATGAGTTACGATTTTGAAAGTAGTGAAATATACTTATTCCACACTAGTAATTACAAGTATTTCTGGTTCGAGTAATACCTATTAAGCACATGAAACTTATCACCATAGACAAGCGCGGCGCACAGAACGTCTCGGCCAACCGATCTCGATATATCAGAACCTCAAGGTCGTTAAAATGTTCGTCGCATTCATTCTAATTGACAGTTGGTTCGTTGTCAAACTCAAATTATCGCACATCAATTGTTGAATTACGACATCGATTGTCAAATGAATGGTCAGTCGTTTCAACGTTCAAAACGAGTCGAGATATAACCTGTCAGCTCAGGATGGCTTGTCAGCTTGGTTGGTAGTAGCTCTGCCTTCTGCGCTATAGGTTGGGGGTTCGATTCGCTTCCAGGACAAACATTTATGTGATGAATGGGTGTTTTAAAGCATCATAATGTAAGTATTTAAAAATATATTAGTACTCTATTAGAAATCTGGTGACCATAATACAAGCTGTGTTTAGTTTGGGGTTGGGTGATGTTGTGTACATTTTCCACTAAAATTTATTTATTTATTTATAGCTACAAGTAGGGTTTTTTACGATTATTGTGCCAATATAACGTTTATCGGTTTCAAGAGTAGGCCCCGGATTGTGTTTTTATCCCCTTGGTACGACCGTTTTCTGACAGAAGCTGGTCTTTAGAAAAGGCGTTGAAGTTTATCCTCTGAGGCGCGATGAGGGCAAACAATGTTCCAGAATTTATGGAGAAACATAACTCCTTAGTTTAAACATTAATTACTTGCTCAATGTTAAGAAGATGATGGTTTGGTGGAGACTTAACCGTGTGGCTTCAACAACTTTATACACGTGGAGCAGCACTTTGAATTTACCACAATAACTTCTTTAGTTAGTATTTGGTAAGATTAAACTGTGAGGTGACTTCAATGACTTAAGATACAAATTGCAATGACTCTCGATTCTACTCATACTGAATAAACTATATATGGTTAAAATAACGCGTATAGGGACATTGGTATCGGGAATCAAGCGGGATTATTACGTAAAAGTAGCAGTAGCGACAGTAGGATCTACATATTTTGATAAACACGGGTCTACTTTGAGTTCGTAATTTGAGTTTAAGTGCGAACCGTTAACGCGAGTGGTAACGAGCGGACCGCGGATCAAACTCACCCTGATGAAGATTCTCTAGATGAATCGAAGCAGTGTCGGTGTTAGTATCTGTGAAATAAGTCGCAAGTCACCAAAAAAAACGGAAGCCAGCTACTGCCTATTACTTGCCTGTCTACAGGCGAAAATACTAACACTAAAAAGTGTGTTTGACAGTAGTGACCGCTCAATTCACATCTATTGCAAGTTGTCGCGAATTACGTAATAGAAGCTAATATTGAGCAAAATAAAAACTCAAGTCGAGATTTGAGATTTTTATTTTGAAATACGAGCCCAACTTTCTTTATCCTACTTTTTTGTTTTCAAAATAAAAGATTACATCAAAAAATATAACGCAGTTAAAACCTGAAGCATTTAAACAGAATTCACTTAAAAGATCATAATGAATTCGGAAGCTCTTTTGCTCAATCTTTTTGAGTTAACTTTGATGTTCGGGGATAAACAAATTCCTCAAGCAATCTATGAAATTTCAAAGGGCACTTTCACCAAAACATTAACAGCCCGTTAAACTGTTTAGTCTAATACCGGTTTTAATGGGGACAAAGTTTTAAGCCAGACTATCTTATGAAATCTTACATTAACTAATCTGTTGTTCGGATATGTAGCTATCTTAGCATATAGCTGTAGCTATAAGGTAGCAAGTAATATTATAAGCTAACATAACGTCGTAACAGGTCTACCTACAAATTACGATTTGGTATATAAATAAAATTATCACCTGGAATAGGACATATATAGAAAGCGAGAAAAGAAAAAATAAATTGACACCAAAAAAGGAAGTAAGTAAGTATATATAATCAAAAATAACAGTAACATTTAAATACATACTTACGATACTTTATAACACCCAGACATAGCACAAACATATAGGTACATATATGTTAATACCTTTTCATTGACGGTTCGATTCCCTCCCAGGATAAACATTAGTGTGATGAAAATAGGTGTTTGTTCTATGTCTGGACGTTATAAAGTATCATATTTATGTATTTAAAAATATATAAGTATTCTATCAATTATGTCACCATAGTACAAGCTATGCTTAGTTTGGGGCTAGATGGTGTTGGGTGCATTGATCATTAATTTATAAACATATTTTGTTAAACACAGCTTTTACACAGGTTTTTCGATGGAGGCACCGACACTGTTTCGATTCGTCTAGAGAATCTTCATCAGGGTGAGTTTGATCCGCGGTCCGCTCGTTGCCGCTCGAGTTCTTGATTGATTCGCACTGGTTTTGAAAGTGATCTACATATGTTTATCACAGAAATCGTTGGCCTCGGAGGGAATTGAGACTACAGGGCAGAAGGTAGAGCTACTACTAACTGAGATGAGAGGTCAAACAATATTTTAGCAAGATATTCAAGGTAATGGCTGCGTTATTGGCAGTAAATCGAACAACTTTGGACCCTTCAGGCCTGTTCGGATTACTTTGAGCTCTGAGAAGAAGTTTTGGTTATTTTAACATGAGTTGAAAAACACTGTTGGTTTTGCGGTTAAATTATTCAAATACCGTCTTGGTACTTGGTTGGCCACTTATTCTACTTAAATCGCAATCAACAGCTTCATTTCCTGTTTTTGGGTAGGTAGGATAAATTTTCTGAGGTAGAACTTGCTACATTTACTTTATTTAAGTGTTACCAAAGTGTAAACAAATCCCAAAGTTAATTTTAATAAACTCAATTTGTAATTGTGAATTTACACTTTATGGTTGGGTTAGACTTTATTGTTGGCACACTACACTTTATTGTAGTGTGCCATCGACTATTGTATTGTCAATGTCATCTATATATTAATACGTGAAGCAAAAACTATGTACCCCTTTTTACGATAATTGCGCGGACGGAGGAGTATGACATTTCGCACACTTATAGTTTATATAGAAGAGTGCAGAATGCTAATATTTTTTTTTATCTTCCTTTTTTGTATTCTTGTTTTAAGTTTTTTATGGATTGGGTATCAATTTGTTATTGTTTTGGACAATCTCTCATCGTTCAGTCTTTGGATGTGTCCTGCCCATTTCCATTTTAGGGATAAAACTTTTTGAGTAGCATCTGATGCTTTGGTTATTTTCCTAATTTCTATGTTTCTTACTTTATCTTTTAATTTATGGTTCAAAAAACTCCTTTCTATTCCTCTTTGACATATAAGTACGTCTAAGATTCTGCGCAGTATATAACTAGGTATGTCTGACATTTTTAGGTGAGGCATGGGAGTAGGCATGTTTCCATGGTTTTTGTTTTAATTTTGGTAGACAGTTTGCTTTTGAAGATTTCCTTCAGTGCCCAGTATTTAGCCCAGGTACTTTTAGTTCTACGTTCTATCTCCAGTTCTGTACAAGCTTCGAATGAAATTTGGTGTCCGAGGTACACATATTTATCGACATACTCTAGATCTGCAGTCGTAAGAATCATCGGTACCTTAGCCCTATTCGTAATGAGCTTAGTCTTTTCTTGATTGATTTTTAGTCACTTTTAAAACAAAGAGTTTCAATCATGTATTGTAGATCGATTGGATTCTCTGACAGTAAAACGAGGTCATCGGCAAATCGGAGATGGGACAGGTATCTGCCATGTATTTTCAGCCCCTTGTTATCCCAATTCAGGGATTAAAAAAATTGCTCTAGTACGGCTATAAATAGTTTCGCTGAAAGAGGGTCTCCCTGTTTTACTCTTCTCTCAATTTTAAAACTCTGACCTGGCTGTTCTAGCACGATTCTAGCTGTACTATAGCGGTATATTTCTTTTATGATATCGATAATTATATCGATAATTATATCGATATCATAAAAGAAATATACCGCTATAGTACAAGGTACAAGTACAAGGTGTAAACAAGGATTACCTCGTTTACACCTTGTTACTATAGAGCTTGCCATATAGCATCACGTAGTATGGAGTCAAATACAGCGCTTCGTCATATTCTTTATAGTTTTCTATGGCCATTTTTAAAGTGTGGATGTGATATACAGTAGAAAAAGCGCGCATAAACCCCGCTTGCTCCACAGGTTGGTTTTCGACTAAGATCTTGATAATACGTCTTAGTATGGTCGCAGAAAATACTTTGTATACACATGATATGAGATTTATAGGTCTATAATTTGAGATCAATTTAGGGTTTCCTTTTTTAAAGAGTAGCATTATGTTCAAACATACCCACTGTTCTGGGATTTCTTTCTTGTGTAAAATAATGTTAAATAGAGTCGTTAGTGAATCTGATAACAATCCTTTTCCGTTTTTTAGCATCTCATTTGTTATGCCGTCTGGCCCGGGACTTTTTTCCGGTTTTAGCTTGTCAATTGAGTGCTCTATCTCATTTACATTGAATGTAGGCGCTGAATCTTCGTTTGTAGCTTTTATTTCACGGCCAGATGTGGTAACAGAGTTTTTCATGTCTAGATTTGTGTAAAAACCAGTAGCTACCTGCATCAAGTCATCTCTGCTTGTGACTATAGTACTGGAATCATTTTGAAGTTGGCTCATTATCTGCTTTGATTTGTTTACGCTTTTGAAAGCCTTTTTAGCTGCTCATACCTTTTCTAAATATTTTTCCAGTAATGACATACGGAGCCGAAACGTGGCCACTCACCGTGCGACTTTTCCACCAGTTCAAGGTCGCTCAGCGAGCTATGGAGAGAGCTATGCTCGGAGTTTCTCTTAGGGATCGAATCCGAAATGAAGATATTCGTCAGAGAACTAAGGTCATCGACATGGCATAAGCAAGCTAAAGTGGCAGTGGGCAGGTCACATATTCCGCAGAACCGATGGCCGTTGGGGCAGACTGGTTCTTGAGTTGAGGCCACGTATCGGCAAACGTAGTGTAGGGCACCCTGTAGCAAGGTGGGGCGATGATATTCGTAAGGCAGGGAGGAGAGCTACAAAATCAAGCTAAGTGGCGTGCCATGGGAGAGGCCTATGTCCAGCAGTGGACTGACACGGACTGATGATGATGTTGTGTGTATGAATGTTCCCTATAGACTCCAAAACGGCTGGACCGACTTCGATGAAATTGTTAGGCTAGCAGTCTGAAGATTTAGACTGGCCTAGCTGGTGATCCTTGGTAGTTTAGTTTGATAGTGATCGGATAAACAGAACTTTTTTTTTCATTTTGCATACTACTTTGTGACATACTATAAACAATATAAACACTGGCAAAATTTTCATTATGCACACATGCCATTAACGAAGCAGAAGAAGAAGAAGAAGATTTAAACAACATTTACCTAATGTATTTATGAGATAAACCTGTCTATTAAATACCACACCACAGTATTTAATAGAGATTTTATTTAATAGACTTTTAACACCACATTATTTAATGGACCTGTCTATTAAATAATGTGGTGTTAAAAGTAAGCATCAGTTTTAACGTCATTCGCTATAATACGATGAGATAGACTGACAATATAACGCCTCGCTCGCGTTTTTGCAATAAAACAGTGACGGTAGGTACTTACATAAACCAACAGAGAAATCAGACGCGCTGTGTGCCGAGGGCGTGTATTTAAGTTAGTTTGCACCCCTACAGCCACCCCGGGTCGATACCGACCCTTGAGGGGACCTACTGCGAATATAACTTAGATTACAATAAGAATAAGAAATGCATAAAAAATCAAGGGGGTTGATTTTGAGCCTTGAGCCGAGGGGATCATAGTATTCGGGTCCAATGACTGACCAAATCCATACATCTATATTATTAGCTCAGTATTTATTTACCGAACCAGCATGAGGCGCGAGCGAGTGTTTCCGTTTCAGGGTATCATACGAAAATGATTTAGTATGGCCGGCCAGCTTCTGTCCGGATGTTCTCTACAGGTCGCATTTCTCAACCGATTCTCGTGAAATTTTGTGAACAGGTTCTATAACTATATAGAACTTTTTTGTCGATTCAGTTTTTGGAATATTTTCAAAATGGCGGAGATATGGGGGTTGAAAACGTGAAAAATGTTATATATCAGTCATTTCGAAAAATATTCGCGAGGTGTACCTACAGCTCACAGAGCCACTAGTATGTTTGTTTTATATATTTTCGGCTGAACGGCTGAACAGCAGGTTTATAAAAAAGTTGTAGTAAGGACAGCACTAACTGCGATAATAGTCACAAGTCTTAAAAAATACTCTTACTACTAAAGCCAGCCGCTGCCGTATCCTTACCTACTCGCCTGTCGCCCAACTGCAGGCGAAAATACCCTTATAGCAGAGGTATTAGCGTATAAAAAGTGTGTTTTTAGCAGTTGCATCGCATTTCACGCCTATTGCCTATGTATAAATATTGGTTGACAATGCACACAACACCGTCTAGCCCAAAACTAAGCATAGCTTGTATTAAAAATTAATGACTAGATGACATAAAATATTTGTATATACATATATATGATACTTATAACACTCAGAACAGAACCAACACCTATGTTCATCACACAAATGTTTGTCCAGGGAGGGAATCGAACCCTCAATCGAAGTCAGAGCTACTACCAACTGAGCTGACGGGCCAGTTAGGAAACTCAGTTGTAGTTACGTAATCTGGAAACGTATTTTGATGAAATTTGGTAAGATCAATTGTTACATAATCTTAATAAAATTTACTAAGGAAATAGATTGTATCTTGGAGAAGGACATTGGCTACTTTTTATGGACGTACCACACAAGCAAAACCACGGACAAAAGCTAGTAATTAAGTAAACACTACTTAGAGATCCCAAAGCATCTAAGACTAAAACTAAGACTAAAACTAAAACTAAGACTAAGAACCTAAGATGTCTACCGAGTTTTTTACACAATTATACCTAACCTAACCTATTTGTAATAAATTATTATTAATAAATTTTATAACCAAACAGTTAGCTCGTAATATTATAATAATATTAAATGAACCGAGGCTATTGTGACTATTAACTTTGAAGTTTTAACTTTAACTTTTGCTTTAATCGTCGGGTTAGATAAAATTGTCATTCTAATTAATCCACATGGTTAAGCATATATCTTCTATACCCATAAAAGAACTTAACCTGACTGACTGACTGCTCTTAGTCTATGTTTGCGCAGACATAGTGCTGAGTCTACTCCAATTGCTAAATAACTCCCTAACTGTATAAACTGTGTTAATGATTTTGTAAAATATTTTTTAGCAATAAACCTTTTTGTATTTGTATTTTGAATTTGATTTCTTAGAAACTTGGTTTGGATACTTAAAATGCAAAATAAATGGACACGTGTTTCAGGATTCTTCAAAATAACTCTCATGAAGGAGTAAAATGGGTGGTGGGTGTGATTTGTTTGAAACTTATCAATAAAATTTGGCAAGGAGATAAAAAGCATCCTGAGGAAGGATTTTAGCTACAATTCCTTTCAATAAAATGCGGACGAAGTCGCGAGCAACAGCTAGTTAGGCATATATATATGTATATTAAATAATAGTAAACATATAAATTTACGAAAAAATGAAAATGGAAAAAGATACATTGGGCTCACTTTGGGGTGAATGTGACTTTTTTGTATACCGTATTTGTGCCTATGGCTTTAAAGCTTATACTTACATAACACTAACATTGAACCAATATTGTCGCATAAATCATTTCAAACAATACAAAAACACAGTTCTATAACTCAAAAAAATTGGTTATAGTTTTTCTGGGACCATAGAGTTTCCACTCTGTTCCATAGAGTTAGTGTTGGAACTATATTCATCGATAACTTTCTTATGTGACTGATAAAAGGGCAACAACTGGTTCGAGAAATAAAACAGCAACATTTTTTTATGTTATTAATATTAAAAATAGCATTAAAGACCCGTATAAAATCAACAAAAAACTTTAAATTAACCAACTTTGGACTAAATCAATGTCTCTTCGAAACGAATATTTATTAAGATATCAAAACAAATTAGTTACTTTAAGAGCCTAATTTGTTTTGATATCTTAATAAAGACACTTCAATGCTAAAATAAAAAGATCAAATAAAATGTCGATGTTAGTTAGAGTTTTGTAGGTGTCCAAAATTATTGTAGATCTCGGAATCCTGAACTTTTCCGCAGCTTCGTAGCTAGTTCGTAGTAAGCTCTTATTTTCATAAACTTTTTTTTTCTACCGCATTATCAAGTTGATCTTTAGAATAAAACTTTTAATTTTTTTTGTAATTCCGCAATATCTTAAAAATACATTTAACAAACAATACATATGACACAAGTTTTCCAACACAAGCTTTCATTGGGTAACGATGAGCTCATTTAAATGAGCTCAAACACGGATATTTTACTTTTATTCACTCAGAAGTTCCATTGAACTGCTTCTGACTCCATTATCAGATATTAACCATATTAATACCATATTAATACATTATAGTCGAAACTTGATAGATATGCCGAGTTTCAACTCAATCATCAAAAAATCATAAAAAAAAAACATCAAAATACTTAAGTTTATTTACAAAACATCGAAATGCCATTCTATCGATACTGAACAAGGATACTAAACATCATTAGCGATTCATATTTTCTATACAAAAACAAAAGGGCTATTGCAACTGCCTCAAATTTATATAAATAGCTACAAACGCCTCGTACCACATAAAAATGGGGCGAAAGTAACTATTGGAATATCATACGAAATATAAGACACAGGATTACAAATAACATCGTAAAAGCTACTTATGATTAATATTTCTTATCTTCTCCTTTCAAAATTGACAAAAACCACTTCTACTATTTTTTTTTGCCTTGTGCAAACTTATGCGCAACATGCGCAAACAACCACAAACATTAATCCAAAGAGGCGACTTTCAGAAAAAACACTGTCGATCAAACAGTTTTATAGGTAGTAGCGTCACCTATTATTTTTTAAAAGAAGAACTAATTTCTCTGTTCATCAATAGATGGTGTAGTCATCAAAAACCGTTAGAATGAAAGAAAAAACGATTAGTCGCATTCACCACATAGTCTAACCGCCTCGGTTCACTTATTAAGTATTTTTTGTACCTGACTTTTTCAAGTGTACTGTACGTATCTTAGTAGAATAAATTAAAAAAAATAAGGATTACAGTCATGGCCACTTCATTTCATTTAATTACTGCCTTTTGTGGAATGCGGTCAGTTTGAAGCGAGCCTTACGTTTTCGCGTCAACGCCCACGTCGTCCGTCCATCGGTTGGTCGTGGAAGTTAATCTGATTCCAGAAGAGTGCTGCTTGGAGACTGATGATGGAGACGACTGCGATAGTCTTCAAATTATTGGGGGTTGGTCCCCCTGCTGACTAGCAGAAGAGCTAGCAATAGAGAAGGAAAACTTGAAACAAGCCCGGCTCGGTGCCAATGCACCTGCAACCGAACCGACACAGCATGTACTGATTCATCTTTCCTGCGAGTCCTGTCGGCAAGGTCGAAAGCATACATTATGGCTTACCTAAGTGCACGAAAGAAGCCTCTGAGGCGCACTTTAATCCTTTCACCACACTGGTTAGAAATAACTAGTGACATGATAAGAAGAAGATCGCGCGTACCATAAGAATCCTGAACTACATAGTGAAAGAAGTTCGCTCCGAATAGTGATAGAGATCTCGCAATGTCCGTATCGTATCGTGTCGTTGTATAGGTATCTATATATAAGAGATATATAGGTATATATATAAGAGATAAGGTACGAGTATTTATAAATGAAAGCTTTTCTTAGGTAAGCGCGTACTAGCTTACTTAGGTAGGTACAGATCACTGGTCGTCTTGTTCAAGTTGTTTATTTGCAAATTTTTGGAATTGGAATTCTCGAGATTAAGGTGTGAGAGCAATAGCTGTGAACTAAGCAATCATTGGTGTTAAACACTTAATGCTCGCTAATAAATAAATAAAATATAAATAAATACTATAAATTACTATAGTAAAATATACTATAAGTTTATTTTCGGGTAAGCGGCAGGCTAGGTTTAGATAGCGAGGAACTTCCGTAACAATAGTTTTTATACGCCTTGAGACTGATTTTTCAAATATGGCTGTCACCACTTTTACTTGTACATAATCCCCCAGCGGATCTACGGTTCAAAAGTAATCGAATAAACCACCATACAAAGCCAGCCACTGTGATCTCAGCTCGCTTTGCTCGCCCTTATTATCTCTTTCATCAGATTTGGACACTGGCTCTTTCGAAGTAGTAGCAGTAGTGTCTCATGAAGTACTGTATTGCGAGCCAGAAGCTATGTTCAAGACGTGCGCGTGAGTTGCTCGCTGACGTTCGATTTGCCTAAGCACGCACTGCGGTATAAATAAATAAATAATAAAAATGCGTGAGTGTCGTGGGACACTCGGTTGGAACGAAGTTCCTATCGTAGTATAATAATATCGATAAACGTAATATATTATTGCTTAGCAAATACATATGAATGAATTACTAGCGTCTGAAAGCAATTAAATGAAACGCAGATATAACTGATGAATTGAAGGAATGAACGACCGCCCGCAGGCATGAAACTTTTGACATAATAAACAAGGGAGTAAAGATTAAACTCACTGATAGCGTTTAATTTCTAGGAGACATATTGATCAGTTCCTAAACTGGAAAAAATAATTAGAATTAAGAAACTGAAAACGCTGTAAGTTCAGCCTGCTATGCCTTAAGAAGTCTAAGAGATTAAGTAAATCTGATCCAGCTCAAAACTATATATTACGCCTTGGTTGAGTCAAAATTAAGGTATAGCATTAAATTCTGGGGACACAGCCACGCCTATAACATGAATAGAGCGTTTGTTATCCAGAAACGAGCCATTCTCACCATGGTGCGGATTCCGCCATGGGAATCGTGTAAAAAGTATTTTAAGGAACCATACATTTTGACTCTTCCTAGCCTCTACATCTTAGTTAACTGGCATGGATATTATACGGCATCCCTCTAAATATGAATCAGGAGAACAAAGAGCACTAAGGTTAGAAACATGAAGAAAAGATTTAGAGAACCCTCAATGTCCGAGGTTGGAAGTTGTTAAGCATGGGTGTCAATTTCAAGCGGTTAGATTATACAACTCTCTGCCTGTTGAATTGAAAACTATTAATATCCCAAATATATTTAAAAATAAGCTTAAAAAGCTCTTGCTTTTAGGGTGCTTTTATACCGTGGACGAACTCCAACTGTAGTTTGTATTGAAATTGAATTATATAAAATTAATATTTATTTTTATTTGATGTTTGTTTTTTATTACCTATTGTTTTAATTATGTGTAATTTTAGGCTAATTTAATGTAATGTATTCAAATACAATGTATATTGTTAAATGAATATATAAATGAAATGAAATGGTAGGAATTTTCAAATTCATCTGACAGAAATGCTGAGGATAAAAGTGGTTTTGAGTTTTGACTAGAAAAGTGTGTTTTAAATCACCAGCTATAATTACGTTTTAAAAACTAAACAGAAATGCGACTTCATGTTGGTATATAAAAATACCATAAATATATACAATTTTTAGATTTTTGTTGATTTTTTAAAAAACACTCAACCGATTTCGATAAAATTTAAATATGACATAATGGGACCCTTTCAAACGAAAAATAATTTTCCAAATCGGATCAGGCGTTTTTGAGTAATCGGTGAACATACATAAAACAAAAGATTCCGACGTATTGAGAAACTCCTCCTTTTTTTGAAGTCGGTTAAAAATAAGTGGTAGTTTATGTAAATTATAGTTGTAACTGCTAAGCGTTTCAGATACACCTTTTGAATACTATAACAGTGCTCGATGAATGAATTCTTAAATATGGATTATTTCTGATTTGGTGAAACAGATGACCTATCTAACTATTTAATGCTAATTTTGTTATGTTCCATTGCCCTACACACACTCTACTGCTCATAATATCTGCAACATTTGTACATCCTATGCACAAGTCTCAAGTACATCCTATATTTTGTTCGGGGATAAAGAATCGTGTCACTATGGATAACCGTCTACACTAAAGAAAGGGTCGTGACGGGAATTCGTGACGGAAAAATCTTATACTTTTTTTCGCCTAGTCTTTCACCTTTCGGATGGGGATCCGCCAAGTCCGTACCGTGCGATACGGTAAGTACCTTCGTTCGTATAAATAATCCTGGACATATCACACAGCATCATCTAGCCCCAAAGTATTTTTTTTTCATGAACCGTTTAAGGCCTAACACGCACCAGCGAATTCACCGACGCGGTTTGAACCACCCTATTCTGAAATCTATTCTAAAGTATGTCGTTTTTAACGCGCTTGTTTTCCCTAGTGCGTCTACATCTGATTCCACGTTCCACAGAATAGAGGGATAAAAATCGCGGGTTAAACTGACATGCGCAATAAGCCTACAATTACGTCAACGAAGGAGGTGATTCGGGCTACACTATAAGGCTTAATTGTAGGCACAGTCATAATACAGAAACACGGTGAGATTGATAGGTAGGTTATATTGGGTTGTATGCATCGCTATTACTCGCGATTAAAGCATACATAAAAGGTAGTCTTTTGAAGAAAGCTTATTATAACTAAAATTACTATATTATTATAAGGTAGTTATAAGATAGATCATGCAAAAAAGCGCTAGGACCAGGACGAGTTTCTTGCCAGTTCTTCTTGGGCTTGTGTTAGGATGAATTGGCACCTAAATTCACCTAGTATGTAAGACGTTTCGAAGTGATACTTGTGATTGTGTTGAATAAAGTATCTTTTAACTTTTGATTTTGATACAAATTGTTAAAGAGATCGTACAATTTCAATAATAGCAGAAATTTGGTAAGGAGGAAGAATGTTTCTTGAAAAGGACGTAGTCTTATCTATATAAGATAAATAATGAATAAAGCCGGACATTTCACACAGCGTCATCTAGCCCAAAAGTAAGCAGAGCTTTTGTTATGGGTAGGTACCATATGACTGATATACTACATATACAAATATACGTTTTTTTAAATACATACATACACCGGATGAGACAATGTTTATTTACCAAAATACATTTCCCACATAATGTTACTATGTATATGTATTATGGGTACAGTAGCAGCTAGTTTCAACTATTGATACTGATTGATATGCTCTTAAAAGCAAGTTATTGCCTACCTTAATCTGAAAAGTACCGTGTTTCCCAGCGTACTTTTACATAATATTCAGATACTTACATCTTACACAAATTGTAGAGTTAACCTTTCACGACGCGCCGCAGGCGGTAGGATATAAGCGCTCATAAATCTAACCCACATGATCTTATCTCCAGGCCGTAGAGTTCAAAATAGCTTAGCAATCCGTGGCATAAGGTTCAAAATATAGATGTTTCTGTATTGCAATAAGAATGTCTGGAGCCGTGAAAAAATCGCAATTTGTTTTGATTTATGACATCATGCTATTAACTCGATCCTTTGACAGATTTTTAGATAAAATGTTATTGCATTTAAACGTAAAGTGGTATTCTCCGTTTGATATTTTATAAAGTAATTATATTTATTACATTTTATAGTATCTATTATTTATTGAATCAGTTTTCTTGTGTTATTTCATGTAGTTTTTTTCTGTAATCTGAGCTGAATTTTAATCAATAAATTCATCATCATCATTTCAGCCATTAAGAAGTCCACTGTTGAACATAGGCCTCCCCAATTGATTTCCAGGAAGAACGGTTTTGAGCTCTCTCCATCCACCGACTTCCTGCGATCTTTACAATGTCTTCAGTTCATCGGGTCATCGGGTCAGTCCATTCGTTTTCCTGTCCTTGGTAGCCATTCGAGAACTTTTATTCCCCTACGGTTATCAGTTTTGCGAGCTATATGGCCTGCCCATTGCCACCTCAATTTGCAAATTTTGAGTACTATGTCGGTGACTTTGGTTCTTCTACGGATTTCCTCGTTGCGGATTTTATCACGTAGTGAAACACCCAACATAGCTCTCTCCATAGCACATTGCGCAACTCTAAGCTTGTGTATAAGGCCAATAGTTAGCGACCAAGTCTCAGTTCCAGATGTCATCACTGGCAACATGCACTGATTGTAGACTTTCGTCTTAAGGCTCTGCGGTATCTGTGACGAGAAAATGTACTGTAATTTTGTAAATACACACATATTATACATAGAAAAACACCCAGACCCGAGACAAATATGTGCAGATCATACAAACATTTGTACCGCGGCGGGAATCGGACCCACAACCTCCTGCGTCCATGCAGGCCTACAGAGGTCATCTGTGGATCTCGAGGTCGATGGTCGTATTGACACACAGACAAAATTGATATCAAGACAGATGCTACTATAGGAAGAGATGAAGAAGTAGAACGTGAAGTGTTTAATAGTGCTGGCCTTGAATGCGCAGAAGTAGATATTTAGATCGTTAGTGATGGCCAAAGTACGGCCCGCGGGCCGGAGATGGCCCGCTCTGATCAGGCCCGTCCCGCCAACATCCGTATTCAATCCGAATTCGTAATACCTCTTGAATAGTCTCGAAAATAAATGTAAGTATATAGTTTCCGCGTTGAATCAAATCAATACACAAATTTGCGAAGCGCGCTCAGTAAAGGCTTTCAAAATCTGTTATGATAAGACTGGATATTACTGAAAATTACTTCTTCAAAGCTTAATATTTATCGAACGAATATCTGTATCGAAAAACTATTAAAGAACCCTCGTAATCTATACTAATATTATAAATGTGAAAGTAAGTCTGTCTGTCTGTCTGTCTGGCTGTTTGTCACGTTTTCACGCCTAAACCGCTGAACCGATTTAAATGAATTTTGGTATAGCGATAGATGGAACCTTGGAGAAAGACATATGCTACTTTTTATGTAGGTACCATGCGTGCGAAGCCGCGGGCAGCAGCTAGTATATTATAATGTAATAAAATTGTAGGGACTACTAATGTTACTTACTTGGCTATAATGACTTGGAAACAACAATTTAGAAGTGATATAAAAGTGATATAAAATATCTTTTATATCATTTTTAAATCTGATCTGATCTGGATCAGTTGAGCTATCTATAGATCGTTTTAAACGGTCCTTAGGTAGCTCAACTGCTTCACGTGTATTTTATATTATTGTATAGTATTCTGTACATTTCTGTACTTAATTATTTCCGTAAATAAAAATCTTTAAGTAAATCTATCATGGTTTTGATATGATATGTATAATATGTATGTATATACAACAAAAAAAGTATATAAGTAGTATATCAGTCATGTGGTACCCATAAAACAAGCTCTGCTTACTTTGGGGCCAAATGATGTTGTGTAAAAATGTCCGGGATTATTTATTATTTGAACATAATTTTCACTCAACACTGGATATGTACCATTTGTCATTACATTATATGAGTTTATCTCATTCATGCGTTTATCAGTTTATCTCGTGAGCATGGCGCATGCAATATAAATTGCACGAACAGTCCTTCTCTGCAACTCAAATATGGTTTTTACAAAGTAAGCAGAGCATCTGTTATTATACACTACACATATAAACTTTTTTGTATATACATACATATTATACATAGAAACATAATGAGAGCAAAACATAACGCACCCTAAGATCTCCAGCTATTATACGTTATAATTCAGTTCAGAGTCTGGGGAGCACATCTCTGGACTAATTATATTACAAAACGCAAGACAGTATTTTTTTAAACTAATTTATTGTGGGCCCAAGAGTCAAGACTGTGGTTTACCTGCTTCTTCTTTGATAATGGCCTGTGACATACAAATGTC
This sequence comes from Lampropteryx suffumata, assembly GCA_948098915.1. Lineage (NCBI taxonomy): Eukaryota > Metazoa > Arthropoda > Insecta > Lepidoptera > Geometridae > Lampropteryx > Lampropteryx suffumata. The sequence continues at coordinate 3,529,504 of OX402545.1, forward strand.
AATTTTGACAGTGTCAAGTGTTTATAGTTTGTAGTCAGTTTGTTTGTTATTAGTCTTAGTCGATGGTCAATTGTCAATTCTAGACGTCACGCGGAATGGCGTTTAGAATTTTCTTGGGATACCTCGTCGTTCAAATCACATTGCACCACAATACACATATAATTTAATGATCTATACCCGTCCTGTAGTCACAATTTATTCATTAAAATTCCGCCAAAATTACTGAATAAAACATGCAATAAAACGGGTAAAAAATATTAATTTAGCAGAGAAATCCATGAAATGACAGACGAAGAATCTATCGAATCGAAGGAATATTATGTCAATGTCAAAGGAAGATAAGTGTCAGATTTTACATAATTTTATTAGTGTACATAATTGTAAGCATTATTAGTACCATGTGTCTTTTTATATTCTTGTTTGTAAATGTAATAAATGTTTCCGTTTTTGCAATATTTTCCATTGATGCTTCGCTCCTATTCGCAACGTGATGTTATAAAACCTAAAGCCTTCCTCGATAAATGAACTATCCAACACAAAAATAATTTTACAATTCCTGAGAATTACCAGAAGTTCCTGAGATTAGCGCGTTCAACCAAATAAACAAACAAACTTTTCAGCTTTATGATATTAGTATAGATTATTATTTTATGAAACATTAGTAAGTCCGGCGAAACAACAGAATCAAAGGCATTGTTTACGTGTTTAATAATTTATTATTAATATTTACTACAATAAATTATCATTTAAACAGCACTAGTTGGGTTGTTTATTATACTATTATTTTTTTATTATTATTTTATACTACATTAGTATTATTAAATAGGGTACCTTTAATTCTTACCAGATTATGATGATAATGATGATGGAGACGACAGCAATAGTCTTCAAATTATTGGGGGTGAGTCCCCCTGCTGACTAACAAAAGAGCTAGCAATAGAGAAGGAAAACTTGAAACAAGCCCGGCTCGGTGCCAGCCGTTATGCACCTGCAACCGAACCGACACCGCATGTACTGATTCGTCTTTCCTGTGGGGTCTTGTTGGAAGGTTAGTGTGGGTACCTGGGAAGGCCTGCGCTATCAAACTTTACTCACCTCAGCTTGCTGGAGGGGATCCATGAACGAAAGTTTTCAATTACACTTAACTGTTTTGTATCTTTACTGACGCCAGCTAAATCATCTTAAACAGATGAACGAATGCCAATGATGATGACTTCTTACCCCGAAAGCGAAAAGAGATCCTTGAATAAGAATATGAATACACTCGCAAGCTTTAAACTGCAATCGCTTCATCGTGAGTTGATTAAGATATTTTTTACAATTTCTATGCAGTGAACAGTAAATTGTGGTATATCATTTGAAAGGTAATTTTGTTAGCTTTCAAGTGATATCAAGAAAATTTCAAATTAATTAAATTCCCTACCAAAATTTCGAGAATTATTGCCATAGGTCGAAATTGTCGTCTAAATGAATAGGCAGTAATATGAAAAACTAATTTTTTTTTATAATGTTTATGTTATACCCCCTTGATATTTTGTGTAACCCCCCTGGCTCTAATGACCGCATTCATTTGATGATTCTTCTATGGGAGTCCTTTGGGAGATGGGTAGCCCATTGGTGTGGGATGCTATTTGTGTAGACATCCTGGCCGCATCCCATTTGTCGGGGACTTCGAGCGTTAGAGCTCGTGCGGTGGTGCGGTGGCTGAATGTGCCGAGGACCTCAAAAGGCGCAAATGTGCCGGTCTTGATAAAACCTTCACATATGAGCATTTTAGAGTCAAGACCCGTGGGGAAAAGGCCCTCACGTTTTCAAAATTATTTCTCGCCGTTTGGTAGACATATTGCGTGACCCAAGAGCTGGCTTCTATCTGGCCCAGCGTATTGTCATTCAAGTGCCACCGGTTGGCAGTGCCACCAGTATCTTGGGGACGCTGCCCTCTGGCAGTGATCTGGATCAGATGATCTATAGATCGTTTTGAGCGGTCGGATAGCCGGATTTTTTAATAAACTTTGTACCTCGAGTTTTACTTCCCCTGTATTCTTCTGTTTGTATATGCTTTAGTAACAAATATATGAAGTGTCTATATGTCAATATATATATCTCCATGGCATGTCTATGTCCTATATGCTTTACTGTAAACGGAATAAAATGCAGATTGTGACCTGACTGTTCCTAGTTAATTACATATATTTTCCAAAGATGTATAGCTCTAGATATAATAATTATTTTCCCAGCAACAGTATTGCTGAGTATTGCTTCTATAAATACCCTCATAATTATAAGTGACGTCAGCCAATATCGCACGTTATGGAGCTTATAGCCGAAAAGGCTTTATCATGTTACGGATAATGATAATAGCGGCAATAATATGATTTACTAGTGAAACGAGACCGAAAGCGGAGACCGGGTTATGAGTTTTAAGTTTCTCAATCGAGGTGAGTCACTTCGATCGATCGAGATGACTCGGTCTAAATAAATAAAATATTTAGCCTCAAAGAAGTAGATTTGTGTTATGGGTACCACATGATGGATATAATACTTGTACACTTTTTTTTTTTCAATACTTATTGCTAAGCACAGAAGGTTGCAGATTTGATTCCCGCCGCGGTACAAATGTTTGTATAATCTCCAAGTATTTGTCTCGGGTCTGGGTGTTTATATGTATAGTATGAATTTATTTACAAAAAAAGTATATAAGTAGGAATATCAGTCATGTGGAACCCATAACACAAGATCTGCTTACTTTGAGGCCAGATGATGCTGTGTGAAATGGCCAGCTTTATTTATGTAAGTATTTAATTATACATAGAAAAACAAGTGACAAATATTTGCAGAGCATACAAACATTTGTCCCGTGGCGGGAATCAAACCCGCCACCTTCTGCATCTCAGGTAACTAAAGCATTTGTGCTTTGGATTGCCTGATGGCCTCTATTAATATTAGGTGAGTGGGGGGCTTGTTGTAACGGGGGCAAGTAGTAACAGCTTAATTACTCAGCTGGTATAGGATATATTGTGTAAGAATTTGCGTTAATAAACTCCTTATAAGGTGGCCTATGACGTGGTTACAGTCGGTATCGTTCGGGAGCGCGCAGTGAGTGGTTGTAAGCAGGTGCCCCATTTTTACCAGGTAACGTAAAAAACTTAAGTTCGTAAAGTTTGATTCTAGGTAACTGCATTGGCTTTTTGAAATGAGTTTCGATTGATTTATGTAGTCAAAATTTTAAGTTATCTTATGTTATTATTTTCTTTTGGCTAAATAACACCATTATATTTAAATAAACAAAAATGTCCTAAATATTGCCGTGAGGCAAGTGTAACGATATCTCGGGGCACGTTGTAACATGTTACAACTTGCCCTTTTATGTTTTTAAACGTAAGTGTGTACCTATGCATGACGTTATTTACATTTAAATAGTTTTATAACTAACTAATTACACAATATCCCACAGCTGGGAAAAATCCCTACATATTATAGAACAGATTTATATATTTTTTATATGTTTTTTAGGATGAGAAATCATAAGCGAATATCGGAAAGGGCTGCTAAGTCGCAAGAGATTTACGAACTAGCTGCAAGGGAAGTTTCTGAAAATTCAGAATCCATGCATTCCGGATGGATTCTGAATGGAACCAAAATTCGTCAAGCTGCGAAAATGTTTGACCTTTGTGTCATGTGTCACTTTATAGATACATTCAGAAAAAATAAAAGGGCGAGCCTCTTACTGTTGGATACACCAAACCAAGATTAGTATTTACGGCAGAGGAAGAGGAGAACATTTCCTCGTATCTTCTTATCGTTGATTGTAATGTTTAAAGTTTTCAAACTAATTAGTGACTATTTATACCAGCGTAAAGAAGTTGCTTAGCTTAGATACTTAGTTTAGTAACTACAACAGTAAATTTAGACCAAAAACTACGATTAACGTAGAAAATGATTATTCATACTAGATAAAAGTATTGTTATTTAAAAAAAACTAATAGAAACAGGGCAAAAACCAAGAACTCTTAATATTGATAAAGAATTACTTGCTACCTCATTAGTAAGAAATAATGTTATAATTAGTATGTATCAAACATTATATTCATGTGTGTTAAGGTGCATAATTAAAATTATGTTTAAGTCTGTTTACCAAACAATAAATACCTGAAATTCTATAACTATGTTGTTTTAATTATGTTGTTACTACATGCCCCACACCAGTTACAATTTGCCCCCAGAACGGGGTATGTTGTAACAAGCGACAATGTTTGCAAACAAATTTTTTGACTAGTTATTACTATGAAATCCAGCTCAATTATCATTCTTGTTGATAAATGGATATATTTCCTCTACTATAAAATAACTTAATTATTAGAATACTTGTTATGATGACTTCCCCATCAAGAAAACTAAAAATTGTTACAACTAGCCCCCCGCACCCCTACTTGGATGACGGAGCTTTGCTCGGTATAAAACACGGATAAAACGGCGTTTTCTAAAAAAACCAAGCTAGATCGATATATCGCCCCTGAAACCCCCTGCATACTAAATTTCACGAAAATCGTAGGAGCCGTTTCCGCAATTCAGATTATATATAAATATATACAAGAATTGCTCGTTAATAGGTATTAGATAGAATATATATTTATCAAACAGATAACTGTATATAAAAACTGTTCAAGAAATCTCGTTATATATGTATAAGATCTATCCAACCATCAAAATTCAAACCTACTTTACATCTAAGGGACCCATAAAAACCATTATTTCTAAGTTTTTATTTCATAACTTTATAGGAGCCATTAATATGTATTACCGTGAAAACTTTCACAACGACAAGAGCCTAATAGTCAGCGAGCTACGAGAGCGTTTTAGGGGCGGACAGATAGATAGATAGACAAACGCACGCGAAACTATAAGGGTTAATTATGGACTTGGGAATCCTAAATACCAAAGCACAGATGATTTTGAGCGAGTCACCTCGTTGGATCGAAGTGACTTATCCCGATTGAGAAACAATCAGACCTCAGAATCAAAAGTAGCAATCATTGAAACTATTCCTGTATGAACTGATATATAAGTTCCTATCTACTTAGGTACTTCACAAAATATACAGAGCAATAAGGGATGTACCTACTTATCTTTAAAACTTTGAGGCCGTGAAGAGCACTTAAATAACGGCACGTTTTCATCGTTATATCACGAGGTTTATACACTGAATTCACGGGGCGACATTTTCTTCCGAAATACGAGTCGCCTGAGAGAACCTAATAAGGGTTGCTTAATGAATGTGCTATTTCTAAGGCCTCGTCCGAGCGAGCGCGAAGCGCGAGCGAGTGTCTCCGTTTTAGCATAGGCAAATATGCTTTCATATGTCTGTCCGAATGTTCTCCTCTACAGGTCGCATATCTCAACCGATTCTCGTCAAACGCTATGAGCAGGTTCTATAACTACATAGATTATTTTAGTCGATTCAGTTTTTGGAAATTTTTCAAAATGGCGGATATATGGGGGTTGAGGTCTACAGCTCATAGAGCCACAGTGTTATAGTGAATATGAATAACTAGTAGTCGGACCAAACCACTTTGAAATACCTATCCAACGATGTATCCCAAGCTGGGGTTGTGATATAAATACTTACTGAAAAAATACATAATCCAAGTAAACGAAATTTTGTATTTTGCTTTCCTGTGACATTCCAGTGGTGTTTACGAATTTACGACAAATGATGAACTACTAAAAAGCGTAGAAGAAAAAGAAGCGTAGAATGTTTTTTAACCGACTTAAATAAAGGAGGAGGCTCTCAATTCGATTGTATTTTTATGGACTCAAATTTTATTCTATGATGTCGGTTTTCTTTTTAGTTTTTGTTAAGTAATTATTAACTTATTACCGTGCAAATAAGTATTATTTCATCATTACTGTCATGATCTGACAGTTCTGCGAGTAAGAGCTCTGTATAAGGGCGGACCGACTGACAGACAGACGGACATACCATAACTATACTGTTCTTCTTTGTACTTCGGAAAGAAGTACCTACTTCGGGTTTTTGATACTTTGGAACTAAAAAAAAACTAAAAAAAAACTCCAAAAAAATCAATATGTACTTTTCTTATGCTGTTTGTTCGACTGAACTAAATCTATATCATAAAAATCGAAATACAAAATCAAATGAGATTTTGTGTAATCAAATGTGGCTGCGGTATAAAACAAAAAATAATTTTGGTTCGGTTTTATCAAATTATTATATTACTGATACTTCGGGTAGAAACAAATATACACAATTTAACAAATTTAGACATTTTTAGTTGTCACTGACAATGTTTTATTAATGTAGTTTTTGATTCTACATGTGTTTTATTGATAAATTTGAACAAAAATAAGTTATTATGACTTAACTATAATAGCTAGAATAGCCCATAAACATATAGTACATTTGTATATCTACTATATATATGACAAATACTCACTCACTCACTCATCTCACACTCACTCATCACGAAATCGCGGTAACCACCGAACGGATTGGAATGAAATTTGGTATGCAGCTTCTTCTAGGCCGTAGGTGCTCGCTAAGAAGAGTTTTCAAAAATTCACTCGGTATCATTCCGCGAAAACCGCGATTATGCTTAGTAATTTTTTTGAAACATTCATTCGTTCAATTATTATCTTGCTACTTTTTATCTACCAAGCGGGCAAAGCCGCGGGAAACAGCAAGTCATCAATAGTTTAAGCAGCAAACAATTACTTTTATAGGCAAATTTTTGATACTTCGTGTTACAGTATTGCAATTTTTGTAGAAATCTCAAGAAAGTTTTTAGAAAATAAAATACAGCCCATGAATATTGCTGATAATATATGTATCTTTCCATAGTTGAAGGAATTCGTTTAAGTAGTTTTAGTTTGATCAATTTAATCAATAAATTGTAATTTCTTCAAGAAAATTCTAGACTGCATTTTTTTTGTAAATACATACGTATTGTACATGAAACACCCAGACTTGCAGATTATACAAACATTTCTTTCTATTCTGTGTCAAATACGCAATACGAATGCGCAAAGAATACGTTTTCAGGAATCTCTGTGCGCAAAATCATCGATAAGCTCCAGGAAAACAGGCTCCGCTGGATTGGACACATCCAAAGAACACAGCCAGTACATATATAAGGTAGAAAATGATCACGCTCAACATTCCTGGGCCCAGTAGAAGAAGACCCGAAAATAAATGGACAGACGTGATCCAAAATGACCAAATTGAATGCAATGTTTCCCAGGACAACTATGTTAGATAGAAAACACCAGAAAAGTGGAAGAAAAACACCAGAAAAGCAGACCCCACAATCAGATTGGAATAATAAGTCTCAGGAGAGAGAGAGAGAGAGAGAGATCACTTGACAATTATTAAAACTGTCATTGTCAAGACTTTATTGAAAAAAAAATGGTTGTCTGTAAAGTCGGGTTACGGTCGATCATTTTACGTGATAACGTCATAAGTAAACATTGATAAAAAATTACATACTTTTAACCTATTAAGATGCGTCACAAGCCGAACGTTTAGGCCGATCGTGCCTCTCTATCGCTTGTTCCACGGTCTCGTTTCCACGCTCGGCTCAGGTGGAACGTGACAATGTTTCGTGCGTGCAGCCGGCGTTTATCGATTTATAAGACGTTATCACGTCAAAAGAACAAATAAGTTTGCAGTCAATTTACTTTGAATTTGCTCTACTAATCAGTTTTTAATTGTGGAATTAGGGCAAGCATGCTCAGAGGAATCAAAATGGCCACTAGCAACCATAGACTGTTCATCATTCTTATACGTGGTTTTGTCAAAGCCGTCTCGTATGATAATATAGGTGAATTCTTGTTAAAATTCTAAAGGCGGTTGAGCTCAGGTAATTTGCGAAGCATTCAGCGTTCCCGGAATATCGCATGCCGTCATGACCTTCCTGTCCCCACCGGAACGGAACCCAGATACCCGCGCGGACGTCGCGTCGTAGGGATGATAAACATACGTAGATAAATAAATAAATATTAAATATATTAATAATGCCGGACATTTCATAATGTAACCCTGAAGTAAGCAGAACTTTCTGTTACGGGAACCAAATGCCTGATATTAAACATATTATACATAAAAAAGCCTCGAAACAAAGACTCGCGGCGGGAATTGAACCTGCAATCTTCTGCGCCTCAGGCGGGGAGAGGGAGATTAACAGATTATACATACAACACCATCTGGCCCCATACTAAGCATATCATATACATAAGTATTTTATAAATAAAAAATAAGGAATGTACTCTTTCGTCAGAGTCAATGGCCAACTCTGGAGTTTATAGGCCGCCCAAAACCCTCTGTTATGTTGAAAAGCCAGGACCGACATCTTAACGAAACAAAATCTTATAAATAAACTGATAAAAAAATTTGTTGATAAGCGCATACGCATACTCAAGAATGGCTCGACAAATTTGGCAAATTTTTTTTGTATGTTCTTTAAGGCCCACGGAAGGTTTCAAAACTAAAAAAAAATTGGCTACTTTTTATCCCGGGGAAATTCTTCAACGCGGGCGAAGCTGCGCACGGACAGTTAGTTATAAATAAACTGACTGAAGAGCTGGCTTCTGAAGTCAGTAAGGTTAAGAATCAGGTGGTCAGACCACAAACCAATTCAAAACCACCTAATTAGCACATTGAAATTTATCAAAAAATACCATTTCAAAGTTTAATATTTATCAAACAAATATCTGTATCGAAAACTCCTAATATCTTTAAATGACCTATAACGATATGTCACTCGATTGGGTAGTAAAATATTTAAAAAATCAACCATATACATGAGGGAGGTATCCAAAAAATCGTTTATTTACTTTTTTTGACATTAGTTTGTAGAGATTATTGATACGTATATGCTAGATGTTATAACGATAAAATAAATAGTCTGCAAGCAAGCGCAACATTAGGTACGAACAGACAAACAAACTGACAGACCGACAGATAGACAGACACACGGACATTCTTGTAGAGTTCGGAATCTAACAACATGGCTATTTAAGGACCACTTAAAATACTGATCTGAACTGATCCAGATCACTACAATACACTGGCGGCATTTCACGTTGAAATACAATGCTAATACACATTCGTTATTTTAATTAAGAACTTTATTGAGTTAATAATGAAATTATACTGTCAAATAAAGCGCCTTAACTATCATTCAATTACGTTGTTTAGGTATGTAGGTATGCGCGATGATAGCATTGTTCGTGTGGTCACGTAATGGCTTTCTATCGGGACACCATCATCGTTGCCTCAAATTACGTAGCTTATATAGTAGTTAGGTAATCAAAGATACCTACCCCGTGACACGAGGTGACACGGGACACTAATGAGGCGCAGGCCAGACTATAAAGGTTTAATTTAGATACTCGGTATGTATACATATTACACTTTTAAAACTCGCGTTAGTAAAGTAATATTTTATTGCATCAAATACATGTATGTAAGGTACATAGGTGTTGTATGTAAAATGAGAAACAACGTATTTGTACCGGTACGGCGTGCAATATTTTCATGCGAAGCTAAAGTAAAGAAATATATACTAAAATGACAAAAATACAACTTATCAATTTGCTACCCAAGTGCTTAAATCATTCGTCAAATACAAAAGAAAATTTTTTTGTCTGCCATAAAGTCACTTACTGTATAATAACATTTACGTTCCAAATAGGTTTTAAATTTTTTATGAAACTGTGAATGTGGTAGTTCTTTTAGCTTTTTGGGTAGTCTGTTATAAATTGAAGGCGCCATGCAAAAAATACTTTTGTGCATCAAAGGAGTTTTTGAGTTCGGCCTGCAGACCTTGCTTTGATCTCGTCGATTTCGAGGGACGACATCGGACAACTGACAATACAAACTAGGGTTATTTTTTACAAACATAGCAGTTTCGAAAATATACAGCGAAGGTAGAGTTAAGATGTTATGTTCTGTAAAGTAGGGTTTACATGAATCTATTACTTTGAGATGAAACATAGATCGTATATAGCGTTTTTGATACTTGAATATTGCGTCATCATTGGTCGAATAACCCCAAAGTATTATGGCGTAACGTATATTTGAGGAAAACAACCCGTGATAAGTTACAAGAAGCGCCTCTGTGCTAACTACCTGAGGCAGCTTGTATAAAATATAGACTAAAATATTATTTTTTACATAAATGTTCAATGTGTTGTTTCCAATCTAGTTTTTAGTCAATGTGAAGTCCTAAAAATATTGTAGAGTATTGTATTGTATTATATTGAATGTCAAGGTTAAAATGTGCAGCGGTATCGCGTTTTTTAACATGTATAAGTTTGGTTTTAGATATAATAATTTTTAAGTTCTTGTTGTCCTTTGACCTACTTACTATTTAGGTTTTTTATATATACATTTATAAATAATTGAATTTTTATATTTTTACATGTAATTTATAAAACAATATCGGATCTCACACGTTTTAGTCTTTATGTACCTACTAGTATCCAGTATCTATGTACCCATGTTTCTTCTGCTTCTTCTTTGCGCTCTACTTCCTTCTAGTGATGTTATTATTATTATTATTATATCTATCTGTATTTCGTACAGTTCCTTATTATTGTTATTATTACCCGTGGCCTATTTACCTATTTGTAACAGCACACTTGGACGAGTGCGAAACACTCAATCTTTAGTTTATATTAACTTAAGTCTTTTCGGTTTTCTTTGTTTTTATTTTGAGTGTATCTTCCTTTATATTGTTTTTTATGTGTATGTTGTTACAAAAAATCTATTTTATAAGATAATTTGATTTTGACGACCTAAAAAAAACAATTTGTTATAGCGACTTTATCGTTTCGATAGATCCTTCATCAATAGAATAATGGTTACACCCACCCCAAAATAGGTATAACTAGCATTGCTACATTCTTACTATTTCAAATGTTGCCAAGCAACGCGGATAATTTGGATTAAATACAGCAATAGTGTGCTCATTTTAATCAGTTCGCGGTAAAACTGCAAATCAAAAAGGATTAAACCCAGTGTTTACTTTGGAGCGCCGTTTCCAAAGCAATCCGAGTGCTATCCGATTTACAGACCTCATTACAGTTTACGACGTGTTTATTTGCCATTCGGTCGGAATCTAGCCGATGACGACAGCAAGGGCAGGCTCGGTACCCGTAGGTTAACGATTGTGTGTTTAGGAATGCGGAGAAACTGGCATCGATATGAAAACCTAGCAATACTGTATTTTACTGCCTAAATGTAGCAGGATCCCTATCTGATCATGGTTTAACCTGGAGGGTTAAAAATTTAATAACACGAGAAATATAATTGATATATAAGAACTGTGTTACTTCATTGAATTCCGGGTTCTTCAGAGAATTTCAGTTTTTTCAAAATGTAAGACACAAGAAGCACTTTTTGAGAACGTTTATCAAAAAAAATATGCCCGTTTTACTCTCAAAGAAAGGAAAACTTCGAGAAGAAAGCTATGTATTCGATCAATATCTCAGTTTAACAGAATACTCAATCAAAGTCAAAGTCAAATCAAAATATATTTTACTCAATACAATCACAAGGATCTCTTTGAAATCTCTACTATAATTAATAACATAATAATAATAATGGCGGACATTTCACGCAGCGTCATCTAGCCCCAAAGCAAGCAGAGCTTGTGTGATGGGTACCACATGACTGATATACTACTTATATACCTATTTTTTTTTATATGAATTAATAAAGATAAAATTTTAAATGTATACATATTATACATAGAAACACCCAGACCTGAGACAAATATCATACAAACATTTGTCCCGTGGCGGGAATCGAATCCGCAACCTTCTGCTTATCAGCCGGGCCTTGGCCCACTGCGCTACAGAGGTCGTCAGAAAATGACTGTTCAAGGATCAATTCTAATAACACGTCTACCGTCATTTAGACAATGGATTCCTTAACTCCCTGTTAACGTTTTTCAAGCTTCTAGTCATAAGATCTCCCTAAAAACTAACAAAGACATCACAGATGTGCGCCGGAAATCTTGAACGCAAGCACCCTAAACTCCCCTAGCCCTTATAAGTATGTCTAAGTGGTATAAGGGTACTTGCTACCCTCAACCTCACACTTGTATCGAGGGGGATGGTTCTGTGAACTCAGTTTTACGAAGTTTCCGATTCTTATGAAGCGTCATTATACAATACATGATTACCCTTAACGATGTGCAGTGGAAGAAAAGAACTTAAGTCAGGACGTAGAATATAATAGGTTGGGGAAAAAGTTTCTTCGCATTTTTTAAGAAAATTCAAAACATTTTTTAATATAGTTTATTTACATTTAACTAAAGTATGTAGGTACCGTTTTGTTCGATAACTTTTTGCCATCTTGTAGGTAGGGACATGATCCCATTGCTATAGAAATTTTGGGACTTCTGATCAAAATACCGCGACAAGTGGTTTTGGCAGTCCTCTCGTGATGTTAACCTGACACTGCCTAGAGAATTCTGAAAAGACCGAAACAGGTGGAAATCTGAAGGTGCAAGGCCAGGACTATACGGCGGATGCATTAACACCTCCCAGCCAAACTCTCTTAATTTTTGCTGAGTGGCTAAAGATGTGTGAGCTCTAGCGTTATCATGATGAAAAACCACACCCCTTCTGTTGATTAATTCCGGCCGCATTCTCTCAACTTCTTGCTTTAATCTCATCAGTTGTTCGCAGTAGAGTTCAGAATCGATGGTCCTGCCTGGTGGTAACAGCTCATAATGAATAATGCCCTTCCAATCCCACCACACACACAGCATCACCTTGTTGCGAGTTAACCCGGGTCGCCACAGTCTGTGAAGCCTGACCGGCCTTTGACCACGACCTTTTTTGCACGTTCTTGTTGTACGTGGTCCACTTTTCATCACCAGTTATCAGTTTCTTTAAAAATGGTTCGGTTTCATTACGTCGTAATAAAGAATCACAAATGAGTACACGGTTCATTAGGTTTCTTTCAGTGAGCTCGTGAGGTACCCAAATATCGAGCTTTTTTGTGTACTCATTTTTTTTCAAATGCGCTTTAACTGTTTTGTGGTCAATTCCCAGTTCTTCAGCTACGTCGTAACCACTGATATGCCGATCTTGCTCCACTTTTTCAAAAAAGGCTTCCATTTTATCCGTAATAGGGCGACCAGAGCGACGTGCATCTTTGACATCAAAATTCCCGGATTGAAACCGCTTAAACCAAATTTGTGCTACTCTCACAGACACTGCACTAGGTCCATAAACATCGCAAATTTTTTTCGAGGCTTGCGTTGCATTTTTACCTTTTTTGTAGTAAAATTTTAAAATGTATCGAATTTCTTCATTAGATTCACTCATCTTGACAGTACGAAAAACAAATAAAAATCACACATTTTCCTTATTTGAATTTGGAATGATGTAATTTAAACTTTTAATGATAACAAAACCAGCCAGATACAAATAGTATAGCCAAAGAGATTTTATTAAAAGTTCATACATACTAAAATGCGAAGACTTTTTTTTGATAGACATTAGAGCAAAATTAAAAAAAAATATGACTACAAATTTTTTAGGTACATAAAACACGAAACACGTCTATAAATTATAAAATATTTAAAAAAAATACCTGGTAAATAATTGGTTTTAATCATTACAAGAGATCATAATAGTCTCTATGATTTTTTATCTATCTATATCTATAATAGGCAATGTGTGTATGTATGTTCCCTATATACTTCGAAGCGGCTGGTCCGATTTCGATGAAATTTTTATGAAATCTTTAAATTGGTGATCCTGTGAATTTTGGTAGCGATCGGATTAACAAAACTTTTATTTTTCTATCAATCAAATTTGGTATTTATATTGATTGTATCTTAGGAACGGACATAGGCTACTTTTTATGTATGTACTATGCGTGCGTAGCCGCGGGCAGAAGCTAGTTAGTTATATTAGTTTAAATATAAGATATATGTATGATACATATTAATAAGTGTTTGGGTACCCATCTGCCTAAGTGGGTGCCTATACTATTTCGATTTATTTATTTTTTCTGTCTTTACTTTCCTTTCTTTGTGTGTGAACCAAATAAATGTCTATTCTATCCTATTCTGTTCCATACATCCATGGTATGGTTATGAATTATTTTAAGAAATAACTAAGGTAAGGTAAGAAAGTAGGAAATTAGTTACTAATGTATATTACAGCCACCGAGGTGCACTTTTATCCTTTCACCACACTGGTTTGAAATAGCTAGTGACACTATAAGAAGAAGAAGAAGAAGTGCAATATTGCTGTGCTCCGACAAGGTTTATGCTAACCACTAAAACAAAATATAATAATAAAAAAAAATACTTAGAAATGCTATAAACATTTTCTTTTTCTAATCAGTACAGTACATACCAGTACATATTATAAAATAAAGTTCCCATGTACGTCTGTCAGTCTGACGCGATAAACGCAAATTCATACGAATTTCATACGAATGTCACCGGACGGACCGAGGTCGGACAGAGCGAACGGAGCGATGCATGAGGAAGTTTAAGCTCTATAATTCACTCGAGCAAAGACGGAGCAGGTTGCTAACAATAATAATAATAATCGTTTAATTCAGGCAACAAATAATAGACTAACATACATACAAAATATATAGTAGATTGTTGCACCGAGCGCAAGCGAGGTCACTGAGTTAACACGAGTGCATTAATTGCTCTCTTTAGCAAGGTGCGTAATTTACTTTTCTTTCCTTTCTTTAATTTTATCATTAATCACTACAAAACCGATTACAAAGGACGTCTTTTTTGCTTAGAACCAAAATAGTGCAGTAATGTTATATGAAATCTCATTATTGCACTGTTTTTTACTTTTTATTTAGATATAAATTTACCACAGAGATTTAATAGCTCCCATTAAGTTTAATATAAAATGTTTGCATTCGATCAAAAAGATACTGGCTTATAATAAAAATCGGCTGAATAAAACCGACTTGGTGAAAAAAAGAACAAATCTTGTATCATTGTAAAACTTTGATTCTTCATATTTTTAGTTTGAGTAGGTATATTTTATCACAGTAGTAGGTAGATTGGCAGTTGAAAGAAAAGTAAATTACGCACCTTGCTAAAGAGAGTAATTAATGCACTCGTTAGTGCCCTCGCTTGCGCTCGGGCACCAACATTACACACGTGCATTAATAACTCACTTTGCGCTCGGTGCAACAATCTACTATTTCTTTCAACTACCAATCTACCACTGTGATAAAATCTACCTACTCAAACTAAAAATATGACGAATCAAAGTTTGCGCGCCATTTTTTTTTTCAGCAAATCTGTTTTATTTAGCCAATTTTTATTATCAGCCAGTATCTTTTTGATCGAATGCAAACATTTTATTTTAACTCGGCGTTCGTCGCTACTGGTTAAAAAATACCACAGTAGGCATAGACCCAAACGTATTTTTTTTTCTCGCGCTTGAGGCACTTGCTGTTCACAGTACCTTCTCGCCAATAAACAACCAACCCGTACAAGGCGTTCCTGTCAGTTCGCGCCACGCGTTCGGCCACATCGGACGTACAAAGTGAGTTTGGGTGAAAACCACCCGGTAGCGACTGTTCTTGTTACATTTTTTTTTGCGTAATTATACAGCGTGTTTTTTATTGTTTTAGAGGTTTTATCATGGAATTTTCACTGCGTGACCGCACTATAGAAGAGTTATTGCAAGATGAAGACAGTGAGTTAGGAAATATTTCGGAAACGGATGACATTGAAGAGCACAGTGAACATGAAAGCGGAACAGAGCTAGAAGGAGATACTGACAGCATTTCTGACATTAGCCTTCTGTATAACGAAGAAGAAAACAAGTGCATCTATACAAATTGGCGCCGAGTATTTAGAAGACGTACCGCTAAAGTACATCAGGAGCAGAAAGTTTATCCGCAAAGACAAAACCACTCAGTGGAACGTTCAAGAGCCACCGCAAAATGTACGAACAAGGTCTCACAATATCATTATTCATATACCAGGACCCATCAGAGAAAGCAGAGACTGCGGCACGATACTGGAACATGAAAATAATGCAGCTGACCTACCAAGTTCCTCCCGCGGTCTCTTCTTAGGCCGTCTGCTTCTCGCTGTGCAGATTGTGACTGAAAAGGATCGGAAGACAAAGACGATATGCCAATTGTGTCACAAAAAAATATGCCGTGAGCATACTACACCTATTTGCGGGAATTGCTACCAAAGAGTGAAGATTTCGTAAGACTGCTATTTTAATGACTTGTAATTTTTGTGATTGTAGAAGTAAATTTTCTTAAATATTTTTCATAGTAGAAGTACAAATGTTTCTTATTAGTTTGTAAGTGAATTTAGTCTATTTTTGATAACTGATCTCGATTTTGCATGTTTCGTTATAAATATTACATATTTGTGTTAGTTTTTGAAGATGTTTCTAAAAGTGTTGTATTTTTTAATGTTTATGGTACATGTGCTCTAATTAGAAATAAATAAATGATTACTACTATGACAACTATAATCATGCTTTTAATTACTTAATTGCAATATGAATGAACAATAAAAAACCTCAAAACAAAATATATAAACCCATATTATTATATAACAGTCAAATAAATCTGTGGTATGTTTTACACGGTAGAGATTATTTGTGTTCTAAATTGCCTAGCGACGAATGCCGAGTTAAACATAATGGGAGATATTGAACCTTTGTGGTAAATTTATACCTAAATAAAAAGTGAAAAACAGTGTAATAATGAGATTTCATATAACAGTACTGCACTGTTTTGGTTCTAAGCAAAATATATGTCCTTTGTGATCGGCTTCATGTATTCCACGACCCCCTCAGTCTTCACGGCGTAGTGGACCCGTGACAGGTAGAGTTGAGTGGTGGTACCTCGGCACGTAGAAGGCACAGCTGCCCTAGTGCAGTCAGAGCGATTATGTTATAATACCCAAGTCTTGCTAAGAGTTGTCCTAAAAATTGGTTACCACTACTTTCGTTTGCCATCTTCGTCATGACAAAACTTGTATGAAAATTACATTAGAACTATAAACCTAGGTTTCTAGCTACTTTGTGTGTAAGTTGTAGTAGTTTTCTTTTTTCATTGTTTATGTAAAAGGTTTTCTATGTTTTAAATTTAGTGTGAGTAGTTAAGTTTAATCTTATACTAGCTGTCCCGTTCGCAACTTTGTCTGCGAGTTTAAAAAACAAATTCAACAAATCAATAATAATGTAAATCGGTTCATCCGTTCTAGAGTTAAAAATGGTGTAACTAACACGACTTTGCTTTATATATTATATATTTGCCTTATATTATATATACACTAGCTGTCAGGTTCGCGTGTTTAAAAAAAAACTATCTAATTGTAAATCTAAACCATTCTCGAATCAACTTGAACACACACATAAAAATCATCAAAATCGCTGGAGTTTAATTACAAACACACGCACGGAAGATTTATATTTATAAAGATTGTTGTACCTTATTGTGTGCCTGTGTAATGTTATGTCAAATAAAGCATTTATCTATCTATGTTGACGAACAAAGTCGCGTGCAGTTACTAGGATGGTATAAGCTTGATCTACTGCCACCGATAATGTTCGGAAACAATAAATTACTCAGAAAATAAACATTTTAAATGGTGATAGTGAAGGAAAACACCTGCTGTTGATGCAACATTGTTGAGTAGGTATTTATAACCATTAATGCCTATGAGTCCGTGTGAGTGTTATATGTCTGTCGGTTTATTTGTTATGTCATATTTGAAAGAATTATTGGTTAGGGTTTTAAACTGTTGGGCTTTCAACGACTTTGAATTTGACTTTGATCAAATCACCGGGATCATTGCATTGAGTTCCTAACCTTTCATACTAGTAGAACCTACTAATGCAACTCTTCTTGGCCTCCACGAAGGCTATTTAGCTACTATTGATGTCTGATCTGATATTAGTTATGAAGCTACAGCTAGACTAGTTTATTTCAGCTACTTCCATAGCGTTATGTCATATAGCATCATTCTCTGGGGGAGAGCACCTGAGATTCAAGTATGTTTTGTTCTTCAATTAAATAATAGTTAAAAATAAGAACACGCTTTTATATAAAAGCAAACTAAAAAAGTAGAAAATAATCCCTACTTTATATTATAAATGCAAAAGTAACTCTGTCTGTCTGTCTGTTTACACGCGTTTACACGTTTATACGCCTAAACCGCTGAACCGAACAGAATCTTTGGAAATCACGTCCAAAGATTCCGTTACATAGATACATACATACCAAGCTTATAAAAGCGTGTTAAAAAGGGCAATTCGCTTTTTATTATGTAAAGCCGTGGGAGTTTTTCAGAGAAATATTAATTATCTCACAAAAACTCTTGGGGTAATACGGTGTGTTTCTATAGAAAATTTCCAGAAAATGCAACTAAACTACCTATTAAGAAACTTTAAGCTTACATAAAGGGTAGTCTTGCGATGGAACCATTTTATAAAATAAATGACTGTTTTGTTGACAGATTTGAAATGTACCTAACCTCCTATTGCCTGTATTTGTTTTTCGTAGTTCAGCTAGTTTAATAAGGATCATACAAAAAGCGCAGGAGTTTCTTAATTCTTCTTTTAACAATAGGAATTAACAATTCTTCTCGGTCTTGGGTTAAAATAAATTTATACCTAAGTTCACCTAGTATATGTATCTAAGACGTTTCAAAGTGATCCTTGTGATTGTATTGAAAAAATATATTTTAGTAACTTAAGAAAAAACTTACCGTGTTTTCTTTTATAAGAGCTTCCCCAAACACATAATAAATCCTTCGAGATGTTTCTGCAGCGCTAGTGCCATTGCGGAATTCGTATTCGTAAATAACGTGATAATATATGTTTTCCATATTGTGAACAGAACTATGTCTAAGATGTCTAAAATCTAATGGCGCGAAACAAATGAATCACTAAATTCAAAACACAAATACACAAGCCGAAATTTGAAATTAATTTTAATTTGGAATTTCTAACCGAGCGTCGGTCATTTCAGATCAATGTAACGAGTTTTAAAAAACGCCAATTTTATATATTTACGTTAGGACCTAATATTACAGCTATACTTAGACTACACATTTTTTGATTAAATTATTAAAGGTAGTATGAAATATTTTGATTATTGTTTCTGAGTGCTTACTTGTCGCGAAAGTTCAGTAAGTCTATTTTGGGATATTTTATCAATGTGGCCGTACCCTTGCTGTGTCGTAGTGCCCTAAAGCTTCGTTTACACCTGAAGAGCGGAGAGCTTTTGTTCTTCGATTAATACAGTGCTTAATGCTGTGCTGTCAAAATGTTTTTGCTATAGAACCATGTTAAAAACCCAATGTTCACATGCACAGTGTGTTTCCAGATGTTTTGTATTATCCCAACTATTGAAATATGTGTTGAATAATGACTAGAAACCGGAAATGTTTTTGCTGCATAGCTTCTCCCTTTATTTTGACACCTAATTTATTTCAGCTTTTTATTTAAAATATGTATATATGAGATGTTTCCGAACACGAGAGTATTTAGTTTACAAAAAAAAAAATTTTTTTGTCCTTTCTGCTTTTCCTCTTATAAATTAAATTAAAATAAAACATAGAT
The DNA here is from genome assembly GCA_948098915.1 of Lampropteryx suffumata. Taxonomy (NCBI): domain Eukaryota; kingdom Metazoa; phylum Arthropoda; class Insecta; order Lepidoptera; family Geometridae; genus Lampropteryx; species Lampropteryx suffumata. The sequence continues at coordinate 3,549,127 of OX402545.1, forward strand.
GATGTATTTTTAATTTCCCCTGCCTTTAATATTGTTCTGTGTTTTAAATAAAATCATATTGCTAAAAACGTGTATTTCTTTTTCACAGGACAAGAAACATGGAGTCCGCCTTACACGCCGTGCCACAAAGAGCAAATAAAACAAAAAAAACCAAAGCAAATGAAATGGAAGTGAATATCATTCGATAATTAAAAAAAAAACTCTAAAATACGTACATATGTAATTCGTAGATTTAAAATAAATTTAAAATTCCAAATTAAATGAGGCATGTTATAGTGATGAATACAGCGATGGAATAATCCGTGATGGGTTGTGGTCAGAGCAAGATCAATCTTTACCCGAGGAAGAACAAAAATGGCAAAGGCAACAGTGCAAAGAAATCAGGTAAATATCTATTAAAACATAATTATAACTAAGTAGTAAATTGGCCAAGTGTATGTAACCAAAGTCAAAGTCAAAAGATACTTTATTCAGTACAATCACAAGGATAACTTTGAAACGTCTTACCTAGGTGAATTTAGGTGCTAATTCCTCCTAACCCAAGCTCGAGAAGAACCGGCAAGAAACTCATCCTGGTCCTAGCGCTTTTTTACATGATCCATCGTATAACTTCTTTAACTACGAAAAACGAATACAGGAGAGTTTATACATTTAAAATGTGTCGGTTAACTGTCTGAGGGCAGCAACGAAGGCGGTAAAGATGAACAGTGGTCAGGTCCCAAACTAATTGACGACCTCTGTGGCGTAGTAGGCCAAGGCTTGGCTGAGTGGTTGCGGGTTCGATTTCCGCCAAGTATTTGTCTCGGGTCTGGGTGTTTCTATGTACATTATGTATATACAGAATATAATTAAGTTTTAAAAACTAAAAAGAAAACCGACTTCATTGAATGATATTTGAGCCTATAATACATTTTTAGTTGAAAGTAGATGTATTTTGTATATTATAATATGGGTAGGCCAAATAAAGGCACTGCCTCAATGAGACAGCGAGGTATCGGAGTAAACGAAAATGTCATCGATGTATAAAATTTTACAGCTCGACCGATTTCGATAAAATTTAAATGGGACCACCTGGGAAGTATACCCTTTCAAACAAAAAAAGAATTTTCGAATCAGTGAACATACATAAAAAAAAAGATTCCGACGAATTGAGAACATCCTTAAAATGTGCATGTAAATGTGTCGTATGTGCTCCGGGTAGCTGCTAAGTACAAGGACGTATTTCTCGCACCCGACTTCTGGTCAGCAGGAGTTGTCTACCGACGGTATAGGGAAGCACCGTTTACGAAGAAAGTTCCCTGACTTTTTGTGTAGTTTATAAGTTTATATGTATATATATGTTAGTCTATAAGGTATTTATTTTCTATGGGCCCTTGTTATTGTATTTCTTACAATTAATGTTGTTGCCTGAAATAAAATTTAATTTATTTATTTAAAAAAAGTAGTATGGTATAGTACCACATGCAAGACTGATACTACTTATATGTTATATACTAGTATATAATATTTTTTTTTTTAAGCACAAGTTCTGCTTACTTTGGCGCTAGATGATGCTGTGTGAAATGTCAGGCATTATTATTATTATTATCATATAAAAAAAGGGTCTTTTTGAAAGGTTTACAGAACAGGCTATTACTCCTCCTCGTAATAACTTTCCTTGTAATTTCATTATATATGCAACTTTTTTATGTACATGTAAATATGTATGTACATATTATTTTATCATAAATAACTCATATTATTTTCATTAGCTAAATATGGGGATATTCAGCTATATTGTTTTCTATCCATCTCAAGGCTGTCTGGCAGAGATCGCTATCTAGTGATAAGACCACCCATTGTACTACCGTGTAGCTAAACATAAACCAAAAAATGTATTTGTGGTGTGCAAGTATTTTCTATCTTCTATTTATCTATTATGTAAAACGGCTGAATGTGCCGAGGAACTCTAAAGGCGCAAATATAGCGGTTTTTATAAGTCCTACATAAGTTAAACAGTGACATTTCAAACAAGGCAGACATTTTTGTACAAATTTCCTTGTTTTTATACGAGAGTCAATAAGCATTTGGGTACATAGAGGCTTTTATAAAAATATTCAATGAGCCTTTGTTATTATTATTTTCCGGGACTTTGTTATTTCTCCCTCACGCTACACACAATTTGTCTTACTGGAAATATACGCACAATTGTTGAGTTTTTGAACGCATGATTGAAAATGGCGTTTACGTTGTACAACGGCTATTTTTTATATTTCACACAGCATCATCATGGCCCCTAAATAAGCTGATCTTGTGTTATGGGTACCACATGACTGATATACTACTTATAAAAGTACGTTTCTTTTGTGTAAATACATACATATTATACATAGACCCAGACCCGAGACAAATACTTGCAGATCATACAAACATTTGTCCCACGGCGGGAAACGAACCCACAACCTTCTGGGTCTCAACCGGACCTAAGCCCATTGTTGAAAGTAAATGTTTATAGGTAAATATAGTTTATACTAAAATTCAAAGTATAGGAAATTAAATTAAGGCTTAAAATAAAAATAAATATATAAATAAATAATAAATAATGCTGGACATTTCACACAGCATCATCTGTCCCCAAAGTAAGCAGATCTGGTGTTATGGGTACCACTTGCCTATTATACTACTTATATATACCTTTTTTTTTAAATACATAGATATTATACATAGAAACACTCAGACCCGAGACAAATACTTGCAGATCATCAAGCATTTATTTACTGCGGCGGGAATCGAACCCACAATTTTCTACGTCTCAGCCGGACCTTAGTCCGCTTCGCTACAGAGGTCGTCTGATATGATATATGATACTTTATAACACCCAGACACAAAGTAATCAACTAAGTAAACATCATCACACAAATGTTTTCCCTGGGAGGGAATCGAATCTTCAATCTACAGTGCAGTGGGCACAGTTACTAGGCCGGTCATTATATCTAGTTGACGACCTCTGTGGCGCAGCGGGCGAAAGCCTGCCTGAGGAGCAGAAGCTTGCGGGTTCGGTTCCCGCCGTGGGACAAATGTTTGTATGATCTGCAAGTATTTGTCTCAGGTCTGGGTGTTTCTATGTATAATATGTATGTATTTACAAAAAAAAAACGTATATAAGTAGTATATCAGTCATGTGGTACCCATAACACAAGCTCTGCTTCCTTTAGGACCAGGTAATGCTGTGTGAAATGTCCGGCATTATTTTTATTATATTATTATAACTTTTTGTGTTTGAGTTTTTTTATGGATGTCTATGGGTAGTTAGCGGCACATCCAATCATTATTCACAGAAGTTAGTATTACGCGACTGGTTGCCAAGCCTATCGCTTTTAACAGACATACTAAAGCACTAACATTTTTATTATTGTAAATTTTAAACTTTATTTGCTATGTTTGTATTGCTTAAGAAGATGCTTCAGATGCAGTTACTGGACAATAAAACAGTTATTTATCTTATTTTATTACTAGCGACCCGCCTCGGCTTCGCGCAGGTGCAATTTACTTGGAGATTTACCACGACATAATCAACCTTGATTATGAACCTATTCAGTTGGATAAGGATTAATATCATGATATCGTGTTTTGATTAATTAGATCAAAAAGCGATTATTCCGCTTATAGTGAAATTAATGAAAACTGTAAACATGTAGTAGGTACATTATTTTATGTATCATCAATTGCCGCAGCGCATGGCTGTTGATCAATAATAACTTTAATAGAACATTTTCGATACCTTGGGTTAGATTATTTAGGCAGTCAAAATATACTTTTTTTTTGTTCAACTTTGCACTATATTTCCGATCCAAATTCTTTTTTTAATAAGGTTTAGGATCACTTAATGAGCATAAAATCACAAATTGCTGACAGATCCAAGTGACGCTTCAAGCGCCATCTTGAATAAACGTTTTTGGCCGATATCTCGGAAACTATGCACTTTAGGGCAAAAGTTAATTTGAAACAAAAGATGCGAAATTTTATTCTCTAACCATTATTCTCGAACCATTATTGTAGAGAATAAAATTTCACATCTTTTGTTTCATGTAAACTTTTTTGTTAAACTTACCGTTTACGATTTATGGTCCATTTAATGAACCGGCTTTTCTATCGCGGCCGATAACTTTTGAAATATTAGATTAATCAATAAAATAAATAAATTTATTTTCAAAGATCAGTTTATTTTCTACAACTTTTGTTTCAAACTTTTTATTTTAATGTCCATACTTTTAGAGTTATAAGACGTTTAATGTTGGACTACCGGGCGTAAAGTTGAAAATTTCAAGATACGCATAGAATATAATAGTACAAATACAACAAATAAATTTAAAAAAATATCCCGATTGTTTATGTAGTAAAAAATGTATAGTTCAATTCCTTACCTGCAATAATAACAAACATTTTTTTATTTTATTTTATTATATCTCGTACAACTAAAAAATAGTTAGTAATTATAATTGATTATGTTATGCTCAAATGCTATAATAAAATGAGAGAAAACGAAAAGGGAATATTTTTAAAAAAAGTATTCAAAATTTATTAAAACATAAAACAAATACAAATTCAAAATTTTATTAAATTATTTTATTAAATTTGTGTAGAGATATAAAAGAAACGGTTACCTGCTAGAGAAAACAACCTTTGGGCTGCCGCGTCACCCACCGAGCGTCGGCATTTCTACATTAAACGTCTTATAACTCAAAAAGTGTGGACATTAGAAAAAAAAGTTTAAAACTAAAGTTTTAGAAAATTAAGTAATCTTTAAAAATAGATTGCTGCATTTTATTGATTAATCTAATATTTCAAAAGTTATCGGCCGCGATAGAAAATCTGGTTCATTAAATGGGCCATAAATCGTAAACGGTAAGTTTTACAAAAATGTTTACTTACAACAAAAGATGTGAAATTTTATTCTCTACAATAATAGTGTCCATAACTTTTGCCCTAAAGTGCATAGTTTCCGAGATATCGTCTAAAAACGTTTGTTCAAGATGGCGCATGAAGCGTCACCTGGATCTGTCAGCATTTCGTGATTTTATGCTCAGTAAGTGATCCTAAACCTTATTAAAAAAATAATTTGGATCCGAAATTTAGTGCAAAGTTAAATGCTATTTTGACTGGCCTAATTGCAATTTTCGTAGACTTCATTATTTTTATACGCTTTATATTAGCTTCACTTGTATGTATGTTTGTATGTTAGTATGTTTGTATGTTTGTATGCAACCGACTCAGTAGGACGCGATTTTGACCCACTTTAAACGGCCAGATTTCATTCAAATTTTGCACACCTGTCAAAGACCGATGACAATGCAATAATTCGAAAAAAAAAAAAACATAAAATAAATAAAAAAATATCCGTTTATACTAAAACTAAAAAGTAGAAAATAAATAATAGTTTAAAAAAACTAAAAAACACGCTTTATATAGAAAACTAAACTAAAAAATAGAAAATAAATTTTAATAAATGTAAGTAAGAAAAATATGTTTTATTTAAAAAAAAAGCGTGGGGTGCTTTTTAAGATATTAACGAATTGATAATCCTTCCACCATGCACCCCACGCTTTTTTTTTAATAAAACATTTTTTTCTTACTTACATTTATTAAAATTTATTTTCTATTTTTTAGTTTAGTTTTCTATATAAAGCGTGTTTTTTAGTTTTTTTAAACTATTATTTATTGTTAAAAAACAGTCTATGGTATTAACTGATAAAGTAGCTTTCTATAAATACGAAGTTCCTATCGTAGTATATTATTATTGATCAACATATTATATTATTGATTAACAAATACAAATTAATGAATTACTTTTGAGAGCAATTAAATAAACGTAGAAATAACTAATTCGTTGAAGGAATGGCAGGAAATTTCGTATTTGATTACGACATTTCACAGAGCATCATCTGGCCCCAAAGTAAGCAAAGCTTGTGTTATGAGAACCACATGACTGATATACTACTTATATACGTTTTTTTTTGTAAATACATACATATTATACATACAAACACCCAGACCCGAGACAAATATTTGCAGATCATACAAACATTTGGAATTGAACTCGCAACCTTTTGCGTCTCAGCCGGACCTTAGCCCACTGCCACAGAGGTCGTCATTACCTGTCATAACAAAATCAAGTCAAGTCAATAATACTATTCTCCTAATATTGCAATGTTTGTGTAGATGTTTAGATATTCGTATGTATGTTTGTATTTCAATCTCGCCGTAAATTAAACTTGGTATAGATATACCGTAAATCCTATAATCACATAGTTAGCTAACGTGGCGCTAAAGTATGCTCTGTCCTTGTCATTCTTATATCAAATGATAGATATGGGAACATATTAAAAAATATACTAGTGGCTTTGTGAGCTGTAGAATCGACAAAAAAATGTATATAGTTATAGACTCACAAAATTTCACGAGAATCCGTTGAGAAATGCGACCTATAGAGGAGGACATCCGAACAGAGTCTGGCCGGACAGACAGACATACAAAAGCATTTTTGCCTTAGCTGAAACGGAGACACTCGTTCTCGCTTCACGCTCGCTCGGTCTATTAGTGTGTAAATAAGATAGACCCGTTGTTTTTAACTTTTAGGGTCTTGTACTCCAAAATAAATAAAAAACCAGTCTGTATGTCTGTACTAGTCAAGATTCTTTCTCAGGAACACGTGGATTTACAAATCTAAAGCAACGCAATCAAAAAATACGGTATAAATACGCCCATTTTATGCCACATAATTATTTCGAACTCGCCAGTAAATCTAAACCTATCTAACCATTGAGCTAGACTCATTAAATTTGCAAGGTCTCACAGAACTAGTAAAAGAAAAAATCCGAATAACGTTCGCTTGTACATTATAAATATTTTTTTTGTGATTACAAACCTAAAAACAAGTTTCGGTGCTATCATAATTTATGATGGTAATTCAACTAGTAAAAAGTAAATAAATATTGGTAGTCAATGCACACAACAGAACTAAGCATATCTTAGTATTATGGTGACCTGGGGGCCGCCTCTGGTAACTTTGAACGTTTGAACCAATGCTAAACCAAATCAAAACCAAAGACAAAACGTTATTTTAGACATATTTCGTACCTAATCACTATAAGTATAACGGAAACGATTTAGCTCTAATTTGGATTATACGTTGATCAAACGTTGCGGGATGCGTTATTTTTGACAATGCTTTCAAACGAACGTTTTTGATTTAGTACATCCTAGTAGTGTGTGCATATACTAGGTACTCGTAGTTCTATACATAAATTTGTTCGATTGGTAAAATCAACGATGAAATCGTTCAGGAAGAACGGTACCATTTTGACATTCAGATCAGCCATATCCAAACCTTTGCCAAAACCAATCCGTTCAAAGACAATTACGTTGACAAATAGCGCGATCGCTCTACTGGTAACCATAATACAAGCTATGCCTAGATAGTGTTGTGTACATTGTCCACCAATAATTATTTATTTATTTTATTCACTGCTCATTTTGTACGCTAATAGCGCGATCGCCCAGCAGATAACTGATATAATACTATATCAGTAAATATATATAAATACATACTTAAGATAGATAGTAAACATGGTGCTGAAAAAAGTAGGTATGTACGGTTCCGATCCAGGCGCGACTTTTTCATTTGACCGTTATTTAATGTACTCGTGTATAACAGCATCCCGAAATATTACAACGGGATAATTATAGCACAGACCGTAAACAATGATGCAGGCACTGCTCTTAAAAATTCTTTGTGAATTATTAATGGAATGATGGAACAATATTGAGTGTTCACAGAATATACAAACCGTAGGGTTATTACGTAAAAGTTGCAGTAGCGACAGCAATTACGAATCAACCGCGAGTCGTAAAAAAAACTTTAAAGAATCGCTTACTCTCATGTCGCCCAAGTACAAACAAAATGGAATGGAAAATGGAAAAAAAAAAACTTTTGTTACCGCTATTTAGTATCTATCTATATATTTCTCTTCGATGGTCAATTGTCAATTCTAGACGTCACGCGGAATGGGGTCTAGAATTTTCTTGGGATTCGTCGTCGTTCAAATCACATTACACCACAATACACATATAATTCAATTATCCATACCCGTCCTGTAGTCACAATTTATTCATTAAAATTCCGCCAAGATTACTGAATAAAACATGCAATAAAACGGGTAAAAAATGTTAAATTAGCGGAGCTATGTTACTCCGTGAAATGACAGACGAAGAATCGAGTTATACGACTATTTGACAATACTAGAGCAAAATAATCACTTGACACTGGCACAATTGTCAATAAGACAAATGCCGTTATAGGAAGAAAAGATTAAAGGGTCTTGACAAATATGTCGATTAGATTATTTTTGGCCGTTTTGCGGAGAAAACGTTGTGCTCTTATATGAGTACTATTATTTTTTTCGAATTATTTATAAGGGGTTTTATTTGTCATTTTGGTGATTTTATTCAAATAAAGCTAGAGTTATTGACACGGTTAGAATCATTGGAATGAAAGTTTTGTGTTTCTTTGTGATTCGAGCAAAAATATTCCGTATTATTATTTTATAAAGAGACGCCAATTTTTATAAAATAACAAACAACAACAACATACGATTTGGTGACGTCTTGGCAAAATTGTGATCATATGACAAATGTCATTAACGAAGAAGAAGAGGACACATATGTCGCATATAAATAAATACTAAAAACTAAATATAACGTGACTAAATAAGTCACGTTCACTTTTGCCGAATGGTCAAATTATATGGAAATGACAGCCGCAATCACTCTTCAGTGACGTTATCACGAGCTAGTGTCATTTCCATACAATTTAATCTTACCGCAGACGAGAATGCCAACCGAGAATAGACCTTTGAGCCAATGGCCACTTCCCAGATTGTCACATTCAAATAGCGTCTACGTTTACGATACAATACACGTATCACGTTCATTCTAAACGAGGCTTGAGGGTTCCCGCTTTGGTAGTCCGGGCGCAATGAACGTATCAATAATTCACATTGAATGATGCTATTGTGCCTGAGAACGGGTCGCTAATCGCACATAAGGTACGATGGAGAGCGGTGTTGTCGGATGGAACTGGCGAAAGTGAACACTTGGGACTGGCAGTTGTTCAACAGCTGATTGTTTTGGAACTTGGTTCTATACTAATGTTATAAATGCGAAAGTTTCTTTGGGTGTTAAGATTTTGATCGGGTACATCGGCCGGCCCACCTTGGTGGGCAAATTCGTAGAGAAGTGTCACGCCAGACGAGAGTTACACGATAGAAAGAGAGGCACAATGTAGGTAAATATAATGTTAGGCGCTAAGCGCTTGTCCGAGTTAAATAGCACTTTTTTGCGTCTTAATGTAAGCTCTCGACCTTGGCGACAGGACCCGCAGGAAAGACGAATCAGGATATGCGGTGTCGGTTTGGTTGCAGGTGCATAACGGCTGGCACCGAGCCGGGCTTGTTTCAAGTTTTCCTTCTCTATTGGTAGCTCTTCTGATAGTCAGCAGGGGGACTAATCATTATTAATTTGAAGACTATCGCAGTCGTCTCCATCATCAGTCTCCAGGCAGCACTCTTCTGGGATCAGTTTCATGCAGAAATCCTCACTCGATCGAAGTATTATATAATTCAGAAAAATTACCAACCTGATTTTACAGTCAAACGTGGGTGCTGAGCCTCTTTTGATGATCCTCAGCTGATCGTTTAAGAGTACAGCGGATTGGTAATGTAAAAAAACTGATAAAATAAAATTTATTTTTGTAAAAAAATCATCTGAAGGGATGACTTTATTTAGTCCAATAAAGTGTACTTCGATGTAGATCCATTAACTTGTCAATTTAGTGAGGGTCTTATGATGGAAGCATGATAAAATCCTGAAATTTCTCTAGAAATTAAGGCTGTGTTTGTCTTTAGCGATTATTTTGAAAAATATAGTCGGTGGATACCTTGGTAGGCAAATTCGTAGAGAAGTGTCGCGCCAGACGAGAGTTACACGATAGAAAGAGAGGCACAATGCAGGTAAATATAATGTTAGGCGCTAAGCGCTTGTCCGAGTTAAATACCACTTTTTTGCGTCTTAATGTAAGCTCTCGACCTTGGCGACAGGACCCGCAGGAAAGACGAATCAGGATATGCGGTGTCGGTTCGGTTGCAGGTGCATAACGGCTGGCACCGAGCCGGGCTTGTTTCAAGTTTTCCTTCTCTATTGGTAGCTCTTCTGATAGTCAGCAGCGGGACTAATCATTACTAATTTGAAGACTATCGCAGTCGTCTCCATCATCAGTCTCCAGGCAGCACTCTTCTGGGATCAGTTTCATGCAGAAATCCTCACTCGAAGTGTTATATAATTCAGAAAAATTACCAACCCGATTTTACAGTCAAATGTGGGTGCTGAGCCATTTTTGATGATCCTCAGCTGATCGTTAAAGAGTACAGCGGATTGTAAATGTTAAAAAACTGATAAAATAAAATTTATTTTTGTAAAAAAATCATCTGAAGGGACGACTTTATTTAGTCCAATAAAGTGTACTTCAATGTAGATCCATAAACTTGTCAATTTAGTGAGGGTCTTATGATGGAAGCATGATAAAATCCTGAAATTTCTCTAGAAATTAAGGCTGCGTTTGTCTTTAGCGATAATTTAAAAAAATATAGTTAGTGGATACCTGTTTGGGTACCTTCTTCTTCTTATCGTGTCACTAGTTCCAACCAGTGTGGTGAAAGGATTAAAGTGCGCCTCAGAGGCTCCTTTCGAGCACTTAGGTAAGCCTTAGTGTAATCTCTCGACCTTGCCGATAGGACCCGCAGGAAAGACGAATCAGTACATGCGGTGTCGGGCGGTGTGAGCCGTTATGGGTACCTTACCTTACAGTGATCGATTGACCTAACTACATATATTATGGACTTTGAAGACACGCTACCGAACTCATCAATGACAACAAGCTTATTATATTAAATACTTTTTCTTCTTCTGATCGTGTCACTAGTTATTTCTGTAATTTTAAATACTAATTAGAGTGTATTGACTGTATTGTATTTAGATATCACTAGCAGATATAAATAATAATCAGGGTAAAGAAGCCGGTCATATTTTTATTGTAAAAAATATAAATAAATAACCCCGGACATTTCACACAGCATCATCTGGCCCCAAGGTAAGCAGAGCTTGTGTTATGGGTACCACATGACTGATATACTACTTATATACTTTTTATTTTTTTGTAAATACATATAATACATAGAAACACCCAGACCCGAAACAAATACTTGCAGATCGTACAAACATTTGTCCCGCGGCGGGAATCCGCAACCTTCTGCGTCTCAGCCGGGTCTTAGCCAACTGCGCCACAGAGGTCGTCATATATTACTATATTATTAAATATTGTGTCTTATCGATTTTGTTTCGAGCAAAAGCATTCCTCTGTTCCTAATCTTTTTGTTCTCTAAAATGAGTTTTCAGTTTGATGTTTAAATGCAAATTCCTTGGATTATACCAATTCAAGATAACACAAGCTCTCTCGTAAAACGGCTCAATATAAACCGAATCTTAGATATCGGATTAGTTATTGTAGAAGCAGCATTCCGAGACACATAATACATGTACATGTACCTATGTACATGGTAAATGCATAGGTCTATTTACATAAATAAGTCAAAGTCTAAGTTAAAAGATATTTTAGGCAATACGAATACAATCACAAGGATCACTTTGAAACGTCTTATATACTAGGTAAATTTAGGTGCCAATTCCTTCTAACCAAAGCTCGAGAAAAACTGGCAAGAAACTCGTCTTGGTCCTAGCGCTTTTTGTATGATCTACCTTAACTACGAAAAACTAATACAAGAGAGTTTATACATTTCAAATGTGTCGGTTAACTGTCTGAGGGCAGAGCAACATGAGGCCACGCATTCTTATCAGTAATATAGTCATTTATATTATAATACGCTTTCTTCAAAAGACTACCCTTTATGTAAGCTTTAAATTTCAAATGAGGTAGTTTAGTAGCATTTTCAGGAAGCTTATTATAGAAGCGCACCGTGATCCCCATAAAGGACTTATTTACTTTTTCTAGTCGAAACCTAGGGATGTATAATTTGTTTCTAGTATTGATTCTATGAAGGTCACTATTTTGCTGAAACCCATCTTAATTTTGACAAACTTTCATATAAGTCAAAGTCAAAAGTCAAAAGATGATTTATTCAATACAATCACAAGGATCACTTTGAAACGTCTTACATACTAGGTGAATTTAGGTGCCAATTCATCCTAACCCAAGCTTGAGAAGAATTGGCAAGAAACTCGTCTTGGTCCTAGCGCTTTTTTATATGATCCAATTTTATATATATTGTAAATATATGAGTTAGAATAGAAGTTAGAAATAGGTACCAACTCATTAGGTTTATATAACTGGATAGTTATAATTCAAAGGGGTCAATTGATATCAATTGGTCAATTGGTCAATATTTGGGGTTAAACCCCATATTTTAAAAACCCATGTTTTTTTTTTGTTTTAAAAAAAAAGTGTACTTGTAGGTCTGTAGGTCTGCTACAATAATTACTATTGTTATTTAACCTTCTCAGGTTTAAAGGTACAATATCTATTGAAATATTTGTATAGTTTAAGTGCATTGAATAAAAAAAAATATTTAGTTCCAAGTTACTTAGCTCATTTCTCAGGTGTATTCTGTCGATTTGCTGAATTTCATGCAGATCTGAACGGATCAAGCAAACAAAGCTAGATCACCCAAGTTGCCACGCAGATCATCGCTCACTTCCCTCGATCGATCAATTAAACATGAGGTTGTATAAATATTCTTCGCACATGCACAAGAAGAACCCTATGTTTCATACAGAATTTTGTCAAGTAAAAATAATAAAAGAAATAGATAGAATTTTTGTTTTTGTAGGTAATACTTTGTCGTTAATCTATACTTTCTCGATCTGAGCTTCAGTTGTGTTCATGTTGTCCATTAGTACCATAACATAGAATATAAAACAAAGTCGCCTTCCGCTGTCTGTCTGTCCCGATAAATAAATAAATAATCCCGGACATTTCACACAGCATCATCTGGCCCCAAAGTAAGCAGAGCTTGTGTTATGGGTACCACATGACTGATATACTACTTAAATACTTTTTTTTTGTAAATACATACATATTATACATAAAAACACCCAGACCCGAGACAAACACTTGCAGATGATACAAACATTTGTCCCGCGGCGGGAATCGAACCCGCAACCTTCTGCGTCTCAGTCGGACCTTAGCCCACTGTGCTACAGAGATCGCCCGATGTATGCTTAGATCTTTAAAACTATGCAACAGATTTTGATGCGGTTTTTTTAATAGATAGAGTGATTTAAGAGGAAGGTTTATATGTATAATACATGCATAATATAGTAGAGAAACACTGATCATGTTAGAGGTTTCTAATCACATTAGACATGTAGTATATTTAGTATCAGCATTGCACCCGTGCGAAGCCAGAGCGGGTCGCTAGTCTATATAATAAAATCAATTGCTGTTCGTTAGTCTCGCTAAAACTCGAGAACGGCTGGACTGATTTGTCTAATTTTGGTGTTGAAATGTTTGTCGTAGTCCAGGGAAGGTTTAAACGGTGAGAAAATTTGTGTCAATGCAACGCACGCCGGGTACAGCTAGTATATTATAAATTTGAACGCGATAAACTCCGAAACAACCAAACGAATTTTCATACGGTTTTCACCAATTTTGATCCGAGTTGTTGACTCACAATAAAAGAAATAAAATTTGTGTTTTTTTTTGAACAAAAAAGAATTTTCCAAATCGGTTCAGGCGTTATCGAATAATCGGTGAACATACATAAAAAAAAAAAAACCGACGAATTGAGAACCTCCTCCTTTTTGATGAAGTCGGTTAATAAACAATGTAAACACTTGATTGGCTAAATTGTCGTTAAGGCACATGCCATTAACGAAGCAGAAGTATTTCAGAACTAGGTATTCTAAAGCCTAAGTATTCTAGTTGGTACTGTGAATAAGATGGCTCAATAAAGTCAGCAGTATCATAAACCCATGATAAAGGTGCCATGAAGAGGCTCGATTGCTACGGAGCGCAGCAGGGCCCTAATTGCTTTTTATCTGATCCAGATAATCGCGGCCGATCCCCGGCTTTGTTCTGGACCTAGGGTTGTCGACAACTCGAAGGCTCGTCGTCAGTTATGTATTATTAAATCCAGACTCAAGGTAATTTTTTGCCGAATGGTTGAATTCCAAATACGTACTCGATGATTTACAGTACTATGTAAAGCATAATTTCTTTTGCGTTTTTTTATTTTTTTTCCTTATATGAACATTGACTTGACTCTTACTTATTTGGTTCGAATTTCGGGAATTTAAACTTTTTTAAAGTCTGTCTATGTTCTGTTCTGCTGTGTTCTTCCTTCTGCCAGAAGTCAATCAATCGCAATGTTCGTGTCAACCCTAAAGCCTCTTTCACAGGTTGTTCCTTCAGTTACGATTCTCGAGCGGTCGTCCTTGCCGGAAAAATTAATTTCCTCTTTAGATCCTTTCGTAAAATTGAACACAGAGCCTTCAAAAAGGTTTCTTGGTAATAAAGAGCAAGGAAATATTCTAATAATGAGCAGGTAGGTTCTTTGTTATAAGCTACGCACAAGTTATAGGTACCGCAAAATTAATACAGCAGAGACAGATCTCTTCTATACGAGTGTATTATTTAATATATCCTGTTTAAATAACCATTTTCTTTACGCAATTAGAGAATAGATTCAGAGACGAAACACTTCTTATTATTTCCTTTCTCCATGACAGTTCGGGTACACACTTTAGTTAAGGTATTCATTGCCTGTCTTCTACCTTGCCACAGGGCGAAATTTAAAGGGAATTTGTCCTGTTAAGGTATTGACTAGATCAGATAAGCGGCTAGATGGTCGACTGCGTGGTCTTTTCCCTTCTTTCTTACTTACTTTTTAATTACTACTTGTTACTACTACGAGATTGCGCTGTAGGTTGAGGATTCGATTCCCTCCAAGGACAAGAATATATGTGATGAACATAGGTGTTTGTTCTACGTCTGTTATAAAGTATCATAAGTATGTACATGTACAAGTATGCGTTTAAAAATATATAGGTATTCTAAAACATTAAAAAGATGGACAAATATTGAGTACTATTTCGACAATCTATTCCTAATGAGTTAGACACGATGCAGACGGATGCACCTCTCTCCCGCCCGCTATTGAAAAGCCATGCAAAGCGTTAATAGCGTAATAAGCGCACATAATCCACACATGCAACCTCAAAAAGAAATTTGACACCCGTTTCGCCTCTCCACGAGGCATCCTCAGGAACTCTTGACTCACTCGCACTTCTGCAGAGTTTTTCGTCAAAGTGCGCAGTATCCATCTATTTCATCTATTTAACCGACTTCATCAAAAAGGAGGAGATTCTCAATTCGTCGGAATCTCTTTTTTTTTATGTATGTTTACCAATTAGTCAGAGACGCCTGAACCAATTTAAAAATTTTTTTTTGTTTCAAAGGGTATTCTTTCAAGGTGGTCCCATTAAAATTTTATCGAAATCGGTCGAGCGGTTTTTAAAAAATCAACAAAAATCGAATTATCCCTATCACATATAATAATAGGTTGGGGAAAAGTTTCTTCGCATTTTTTAAGAAAATTCAAAACATTTTTTAATATAGTTTATTTACATTTAACTAAAGTAGGTACCATTTTGTTTGATAACATTTTGCCACCTTGTAGGTAGGACATGATCCCATTGCTATAGAAATTTTGGGACTTCTGATCAAAATACCGCGACAAGTGGTTTTGGCAGTCCTCTCGTGATGTTAACCTGACACTGCCTAAAAAATTCTGAAGAGACCGAAACAGGTGGAAATCTGAAGGTGCAAGGTCAGGACTATACGGCGGATGCATTAACACCTCCCAGCCAAACTCTCTTAAATTTTGCTGAGTGGCTAAAGATGTGTGAGGTCTAGCGTTATCATGATGAAAAACCACACCCCTTCTGTTGATTAATTCCGGCCGCTTTCTCTCAACTTCTTGCTTTAATCTCATCAGTTGTTCGCAGTAGAGTTCAGAATCGATGGTCCTGCCTGGTGGTAACAGCTCATAATGAATAATGCCCTTCCAATCCCACCACACACACAGCATCACCTTGTTGCGAGTTAACCCGGGTTTCGCCACAGTCTGTGAAGCCTGACCGGCCTTTGACCACGACCTTTTTCGCACGTTCTTGTCGTACGTGATCCACTTTTCATCACCAGTTATCAGCTTCTTCAAAAATGGTTCGGTTTCATTACGTCGTAATAAAGAATCACAAATGAGTACACGGTTCATTAGGTTTCTTTCAGTGAGCTCGTGAGGTACCCAAATAGCTTTTTGGTGTACCCAGTTTTTTTCAAATGCGCCAAAACTGTTTTGTGGTCAATTCCTAGTTCTTCAGCTACGTCGTAACCACTGATATGCCGATCTTGCTCCACTTTTTCAAAAATGGCATCCATTTTATCTATTATAGGGTGACCAGAGCGACGTGCATCTTTGACATCAAAATTTCCGGATTGAAATAACATCGCATAAACATCGCAATTTTTTTTCGAGGCTTGCGTTGCATTTTTACCTTTTTTGTAGTAAAATTTTAAAATGTATCTAATTTCTTCATTAGATTCACTCATCTTGACAGTACGAAAAACAAATAAAAATCACACATTTTCCTAATTTGAATATGGCATTATGTTTTTTAAATTTTTAATGATACCAAAACCAGCCAGATACAAATAGTATAGCCAAAGAGATTTTATTAGAAGTTCATACATACTATAATGCGAAAAGACTTTTTCCCCAACCTAATATAAACAACATAGATCTACTATTCACTAAAAATTTCAAAATAAAATAATTTTATGCTCTTAAATTGTATCCAATGATGTCGGTTTCATTTTTAGTTTTTAAAACGTAATTAATTACTATACATATGTGTTGTTATACGTATGTGGTGTTACATATGTGTTGTAATGGATTTCCGCAAAGTCACGCCTGGATCAATCTATAAAAGTGCTTAACCTGACTGACTGACTGACTGATTCATCATCGCCGTGCCGAAACAGCTGAAGCTAGAAAGCTGATATTTGGAAGGTAGCTTTCTTTTATAGCAAAACCGTGGGTGGTTTGCCTATAAAAGAATGCGAGGCGGGGTTTTTTGAAATTCAATCCCTAAGAGGTTGAAAATGGGGTGAAAACGAATGTATGACATTTTTTAACGCGTGATGCGATTTGCTTGAAACTTAATAATAAAAACTCAAAATAACTGGATACGTGTTTCAGGATTTTTCAAGATAACAAAGGGGTAAAATAGGGTGTTAAAGTTTGTATAGGAAATTTTTAACGTGACGTGTGATTTCTTAGAAACTTGGTTTGCATACTTAAAATGCAAAAAATATGGACACGTGATGTAGGATTTATCAAAATAACCCTCATGAAAAAGTTAAATAGAGTGTGAATGTTTGTATGGAAACTTTGCAAAATTGGAAAAAAAATGCGAATGAAGTCGTGGGCAAAAGCTAGTTATCTATAGGTATAAGTATTCTATCAGTCATCTGGTCAACAAAATACAAGCTATGCTTAGTTAAGAAATAGATTGCCTTGTGTGCTTTGTCAACAATATTTATTTTATTTATTGTCCGACTGTATGCGGGCGATATGGAACAAGTAGCTCAGTATTTGGTTTCAAATGGCGGAGAGTATAGTCGCGCTTAGTTAGTTGGTGAATTTACTTGTTATTTTGTTTGGCTGTCCATGGTTAAAAATACGCTAAGATCACGGAAAATGCACAAAGTTTAGATCAAAGGAAGCCTAATTTTACGATTAGTTTTGTGTCTGAATCGTAGTATTTTTGATTACTCTTTGTTTAAGGCTATGCTGCTGATTGTCAAAGCATTGGGTTTGGAATAATTACGTTTTAAAAACAAACTAAAAAGACAACCGACTTCATGTATATACACAAGGTAGCTACTGTAAAACGTTTAGGAGTTCCCTTGACTGTCCTTCGTCTTCATCATCAGACCCCTAATGACAGTCACAACCCATCTAGGTGTACAGTTCTCATCAATACAAATTAATCAAGCTCAAATACCAGGTAATTGCTGTAAATCGTTGGGGAGTTCCCTCGACTGTCTTTCGGTTCCATCATCAAATCGACTCCAGACCTTCATTAAATAGTATTGCTTTAAAATACTTTAATAAAAAATAAACAAACGCACTAGTCGCCACTACGAAAGTTCCCCTCGATTTCTCTGGGATGCCATCATCAGATCCTGGTTTGCATATCATGGTACTACCCTAGGGATAATTCCTTTCCAACAAAAAAAGAATCATCAATATCGGTTCATAAACGACGATGTTATCCGCGAACACAAAAATATAAATATATATATAAATACTAGCGGACCCGGCAAACTTCGTACCGCCTCAGAATCAATAAATAAAACCTTTTAAACCTTCCCTGGACTTCCAAAAATAATTCAAAATCAAAATCAACCAAATCAGTCCAGCCGTTCTCGAGTTTTAGCCAGACTAACGAACAGCAATTGATTTTTATTATGAAGATATAGGAATCGAATTGAGTAACCTCCTTTTTTGGAAGTCGGTTAAAAAGAAAGAAAGACAGAAAGGATGAGAAACAACAATAAACAAAAACAACTCAAACTCCAAAGAATGGATGTTTTGTCTATGTTAGTCACGCAGGAAATTAGGATTACAAGTTATTTTGAATGGTACCCGCCATTCATTCAGAGACGCTGCATTTATTAAAATGCAGCGTCTCTGAATATCGCGTTAGGCTATCAGCGGCACTTCTAAATACGTTTATTCTAATAGGTTCAGTCATTGACAGATAGATAAATAAATAACATTGATTTTTCTTATATTGATTTATCTTTCCTCTCACTTTTATGCAATCTGTAGAAGTGGTTTCGTGAAAAGGGAGGGAAGTGTGTAACAGGAAACCGGGGAAGTGCGTGCTATTTGATTTGACCAATTTATTTATTTAATCAGCACGGTTAATCACCAGTTACACTAATTAATAATTTAATTTTCCAAACAGGCATTACAAACATATTAATAATAATAATTAAAAACAAAAAGAAAGCAAACAAAAAACTATAAAAATACGAAATAGCAAAATGTAGATATTATTATAATGTATAAATAGTAATTAATCATTGAATACAATTGCATGTTCATGCATCAGTCTCACAAAATCTCAGGCATACCAACATAATCTTCTTCCGCTCATCGGTAAAGATATCACAGTCCGAGTTTTGGGCAAGTAGGTAGTCTGTTGACTACTTGCAGCACTTAACAGACTACTGCGGAGAATTGGCGCGAGCAACTGTTCGACTAAAAGGCACAGAGAAAATTTTATGACTCTATTTCCAGTGTAACTGTTAGGAAGATGGAGACGAACGAGGATGTTGTGCAAGTCAATCGTACCACGGAGCACCTTACATGCCGTTGTAATCTGATCATACGTACTTCTGGTTTGCAAAGAGTTGTAGCCAAGACATCCTTGGAGAAACCTGGTTGGATACATAAATGGATAATATCCAAACGCTCTTTGTAAAGAAACCTGAGAAATGCTTTTTGTACCTTCTCCAGTAACAGAGCGTACGCACTTTCATAGGGACTCCAGATGCAGCTACTTGCCTCAAGCTTGCTACGCACCAGAGCCCCATACAAAAGCCGCACAACCCCATCACAGCGAAAGTCTCGGGAGTTTCTCAGAACAAAGCCAGGTCTCTGAAAGGACTCCTTGGCGACCGTAGATATGTGATCATGAAACGTGAGTCTTCGGTCAAAAGTAACTCCTAAATCCTTAACTTAACCGTGGCTGGATCTTGTTACCATTGACTGTGTAATCAAAGGATACCGGGTGCTTCTTTCGACCGAAAGTCATCACGGAGCATTTGAAGGAATTAAACTCCATTTTATTATCGAGGCTCCAACGACAAACCGCATCACACTCCCCCTGAAGCAACTTACAATCCGCTACAGAGTGTATGACCGTGTAGAGCTTCAGGTCATCCGCATACAATAAACACTCCGCATGCTTTACAACATCCGGCAGATCATTAACCAACCATAAGGCCCTAGGATAGAGCCATGGCTCACTCCCAACCGCGTATGATAAGGTGCCGACTCATAGATGCTGATCTCGCAGATAGTCGGCGAGTAACCGAAGAAGATTTGGCGCAAAGTCTATGGCGCTTAGTTTCACCAGCAGTATGTTATTATTGACCCTGTCAAACGCTTTTAGAAAGTCAAAGTAGAGCACATCCGCTTGACAGCCAAGGTCTAATTTTGTAGAGATGTAACCTACAAGAGTCAAAAGGTTAGAGTTGACTGATCTTTTTGATCTTAATATCTTCCACAGCGCAGGGTAGATGCCTGTCTGTAAGATCAAATTAAACATTTGGTATAGTGGTGGAACAAAGCATTTATATACTGATTTTAGAACAGCCGGTGGTATACCTTCTGGACATATAGAACCTCCTTTAAGTTTTAATTTTTTGATTTCTTCCAGAACATCGTTGCGCGTGAAATTAAAGACATTGACATAGTTATTACTACAGTTTTTACAGCGATTACGTCAACGTTAAGCGTTGTAATATCAAGCAGAAAAAGTTGGCGAAGGATTCAGCCGCTCAAACACCCGAATACGATTCGTCCTTAAAAATAACATTTGGTTCAAAGCCACCCTTTGCCCTAAGACTAGAGACATGCCTCCAAAATGAGCGAGGGTTTACTGCTATGTTACCTTCAATGCCCCTCATATACGAAACATAAGCACTAGCTGCTCTTGCTTTTAAAGAAGCTCTCATATCAGAAAATAAAAAGTAAGCCTCGTTTGACTTAGTTTTCTTCCAGTTAGCATAGAGTTTCATCTTCCTTTTTAAATCATTAATAATATCAGGGGTAAACCAAATGTTACCCTATTTGGTCGCTTAGTTTCAGTTTTCTTGTGACTCTTCTTTTGTCTTTTGTCATGCAAGAGCTCAGTGTCACATCGGCTAAAGTTCCAATCTCGGTCTGGGTTTATATTACTCGGTTCAATAAGATTCGACCCACGAGTCACCCTCACCAACACCTCAATATCTAGGGCAGGGTGGTATGCATCCATAGGTACTATACCCTCGGTGCTAGAGACCAATACGTCCCTTAAATAATATTTGAAAGAGATAAGAAGTAATAATAGTAATTTCTGATATTTTAGGATGCACTATTTCAATTTATGTCGCCCATAATTATCACATACCCTTTCAAACTATTAATAAAACTCTCAGTTTTGCGAAACCACCGCATGAAGTCTTGGTCAGTAGAACTAGGTGTCAGATAAACGACACATACATGAAAAGGCC
The DNA here is from genome assembly GCA_948098915.1 of Lampropteryx suffumata. NCBI lineage: Eukaryota > Metazoa > Arthropoda > Insecta > Lepidoptera > Geometridae > Lampropteryx > Lampropteryx suffumata. The sequence goes on from OX402545.1 coordinate 3,570,584, forward strand.
AATGAGCGCGTGTGGTAGAGTTGACCGTCAGATGGTACCAACCCATTTTCCGAGAGGTTAGTACTGTCAGTAAATAGTGTGTGCCTGTCTGTGATGAGAAAAAAAAAGGAAAATTGAGAAGCTGTGCGCAACTACAGTGTGGTGTAAAAAGTGTGTTGTTATATAAACTAATTCAGGATATAATAATGCTTCTTACCTAAGTGAGATGTCAGATGTTCATATGCGACTACTGTAAGGCTAGCTCGTTTCTTTCAAATCAAATCAAATCAAATACATTTATTAGAACTACAAAAACAAATAATAAAACATGGAATAAGTACATAAAATAAACATAAGAAAAATCTATGATATAAAAGAAACGTTGTCTTATTTGCAAAAAGGTTCCAACTCAGCGTGTGCAGGTTAGTAACCTACGTTGGTCTTCCGTTGGAGTTCCGTTTTTTGTACAACAGATCGGATGATATTCCAAAGCTGCAAGTTGTAACATTTAATAATAATAATGATAATGTCGGACATTTCAAACAGCATCATCTGGTCCCAAATTAAGCAGACCTTGTGTTATGGGTACCACATGACTGATATATTACTTATATATTTTTTTGTAAATACATACATATTATACATGGAAACACCAAACCCGAGACAAATACTTGCAGATCATACAAACATTTGTCCCCGCGGCGGGAAGTAAAGCCGCAAATTTCTGCGTCTCAGCTAGAGCTTGAACCACTGCCACAGAGGTCTCCAAGTAGTTGAAAATGATATAAAGCATTGTACCGATCTTCACGGTTCAGTAGTCGGGAAGTAACGGTGTTACCATAATACATGCCTACGTTTATCAGTAGTTAAATCAATACGCGACAGATTTTACCAACAAAATGTACGGCTCTACATTCATGCCCACACCTTTGTGATCAGCACTTTTAAACAAACAGCAATACACACCCTCTTTATCCATAATTCAATGTGAAAAACGAGCTATTAGCACCATTTCTCGTTGGCGTCACACCTTTGTGACCTCTGGGCTGTGACCTCATGAACCTGCATTACACGGTACAAGGGCCAAGCTCGGGAAAGTGAGACGAATGTGGGAGAGGTTACGTCAATTGACATATCTCGGGCAAGCTTGGGTCATGCTTAAAAAGCATATTATATCAAGTTATATATGTTCATATAATATAAGTGACTATATTATTGATAAGAATGCATGGCCTTATGTCGCTCTGCCCTCTGACAGTTAACCGACACACTTGAAATGTATAAACTCTCTTGTATTCGTTTTTCGTAGTTAAGTTATAAGATGAATCATGCAAAAAAGCGCTAGGACCAAGACGAGTTTCTTGCCAGTTTCTTCTCGGGCTTGTTGTTTTTTTACTAATCTCTATTGTTAATTTAACCATAACCGAGAACCTTAACTTATAAGTTGATCGTAGCCCATGATACAGATTTCATCTAGGGTGGGTATCACAGGAAACTCGCATCAGAAATTCATGTGGATAAAATGACCTTAAAATAATATTTATTTTGAATGCAATCTAAGATTTGATTATGTTGATGTACTCGTAGAATAGGAATTAATCTTACTGTTTCATTGTAGGCATAAAATGTGTTTAGCTTTAGTTTTCTGCCAATTAAGATTTTTAATTTTTCAATTGAAAAAAATATATTGTATTATTATTAAATATTTTATTTTATTATCATTAATTCATAGTTTATAGTATATAGTATAGTATCATAGTTTATAGTATATAGTATAGTATCATAGTTTATAGTATATAGTATAGTATCATAGTTTATAGTATATAGTATAGTATCATAGTTCATAGTATCATAGTTATGTTGTTAGTTTAGAGCGGTTTTTAAGTTTTCAGATAATATAGATTCACTCAATTTCTCAAAATTTCTGCCACTTCTACAAATACTGGCCCGCTTCTTTGTAAAACGATAAACATAAAACGTGACGTTGGCAAATTGTGGACCCTTCCAGAAAGGTCACTTACCAAAAATGTAATTTCAATATTCAATATTTATCATCTCGATGCCGAAAAGCGGGAAAATAGTAAGATCATTGGGAGAATGGGTCAATGGGAGATATGACGACAAACGTCTACTTCTTCCTTTAAATGGCATCTGTCCTTTAAGACAATTTTGCCAATGTCAATAGAATAGTCTACTTCTTTTCTTCGTTAATGGCCTGAGACATACTAAAGTTAATTCTGCCAATGTCAAGTGTTTATTGTTTATGGTCAGTTTGTTTGTTATAAGTCTTAGTCGATGGTCAGTTGTCAATTCTAGACGACACGCGGAATGGCGTCTAGACTAGAATTTTCTTGGGACTCCTCGTCGTTCAAATCACACTGCACCACAATACACATGCAATCCAATTATCCATACCCGTCCCGCAGCCACAATTTATTCATTAAAATTCCGCCAAGATTACTGAATAGAATATGCAATAAATCGGGTAAAAATATTAAATTAGCAGAGCCATGTTGCTCCATGAAATGACAGACGAAGAATCATAGAATAGTCTGATAATAGCTAAGAATTATATATGACTAGCTGTCCCAACAGACGTGGTTCTGTCAACTGTCAAACGTCTGACAGTTATGTCAAATTGTCGAAAAGAATTAGCGGAATCAGTCCACCCGTTCGCGCGTGATGCCGTGACCAAGTGAAATAGGGATTCATTTATATATATTATATAATTATAGAGATAGAGGTACATAAAAGTAGCGTCACAGTCGTGTGTAGTCGTTCGTAGTTTGTTATTTTATAGGAAATGTATATTTTGTATAAAATCTAACAACAAATTATTTTAGTTAGAATCACAATACTTTTTCTAATTATTCACACCCGAGTTAATAATTCTAGCTTAATTTGAAAAAAAATCAAAATTCTCGTTAGCTTTGCAAAACAGTCCTAAACAAGCCACAACGTCAGTATCAGAGTGATCGGAGTTTTTGGTCGTCTTGCGAAGCAAACATTGCACTCTTATTTTATTTTATTAATTTCTAGAGTTATTTCGGGTTTATCGCCTGTATGACTTTGGTCTCATTGGTATATCCTTTATGTAACTTTAGTAATTTTATTCAAATAAAGCAAGAGTTATTAACTTGGTGAATAATTGGAATAAAAGTTTTGTATTTCTTTATGATTCGAGCTAAAATAATCCGTTTATTATTTTATATGAAAAAACCACCATTTTATTTAAAACTAACTGGAAACTCCGCGATTTCACCCGCGCTTTTGTAAGAGAAACCCTCGAGTTTATATTATAGTATTATTCAAATCAAGTTTCAAGCAAATCGCACCAAGCGTTAAAAAGTTTCATACATTCTTTTTAACCCGTTTTCACCCTATTTATGAAGGTTATTTTGAAAAATCCTGAAACACGTTTCTATTTATTTTGCATTTTAAGTATCCAACCCAAGTTTCTAAGAATTCACCCCACCCGTTAAAATCCTATCCTATAATCCTATAAAAACGTTGACACCCCATTTTTAAGGGTTATTTTGAAAAATCCTGAAACACGTGTTGTCATGTCATTTTAACCCATTATGGGCTGAATTAATTTATGGTCCTTTTTATTTACGAGCTTTACATATGTTGTAATTATGGACCCTCTGAATATAAAATAGTTGAAAATAAAAATAAATATCTTACAGTTTTTGGAAAAAATGATGATGCCTTATAGCACCGCTAGCCACTTATGTGGTACTTTTACATTTCTTAACAAAATCAGGTTTCTCAGTACAAAGTGTTTTAAAACATTAATATTAAAGATATTCTATCAATAAAACACAAAAATTACACACACACACAATTACAAACACACACAAATTACACAACAAAAATTACGAAATAGGTAGCAATGTTATTTTATTATTTATAATTTTATGTACCTATATGTGGAATTGGTAGTTGCAAGTAACACATAGGCCAGACACCACATTTACACTCCCTTTGGAACACTTTGTTCTGGTTTGGCTCTGACATGACTCCAGGCCACATCTCCGGCGTTTTCCATTCTTGCGTAGGTAACAACGGGTAATTCAAGCCGTCAAATCGAATGTCGTCTGAGAGTCTGTGTTGAGACACAGACGATCTGGAGAATCCTGGACGTACTCCACCACAAGTTATCGTTTGGTATCTCATAAGGTACGTCTGCACTATTTGTCTCTGAAAATCCAATTGGCAGATTCCGACTCTGATACTTGAGTGGTTTGGTTTGCTCCTCTGCTCCTACTGCAAGAACTGCGATCACCACGGAGACTACCACGAGTACAACGTCCAGTTTGACCACGAGCACTTATATTTATAACATTGACTGGATGAGGGGCAATGACTGCTGGATATTCAGTATCCAGTAAAAGTATCCTCGGCTATGCCATCTTGCTGTGAAGGTCATGGAGCCAATCAACATAAAGCTGTCGACCAGTGAGGTTGTTGACAAGACCTCAAGAGCCAAGACCTGTTGAAGACGTAGGTCTTCATCTGCCAAGTCTTCGTCGGTAAGGATTGTTGGCTCCCGGGGGCTCAATAAACACCGACAACGATTCCAAACTTTCGTCATCTTCGAGAACTGCTAATGCTTCGTGAAGCGTACAATCCCTAAGTCGAGAATAAAAACAAAATTATTTGGAAAATCGATGTCGATTATTACCTAAGCGTATTTTGAGAACGACTGCAATACATTTCGAAAAGACATGATTATTGGGCTAGCGATGCCATTTGGCACTGTCATAGTTTAGCACTAAAATTCATGAAGCCCAAAAAAAAATTAACGCGTTTTGAATTACCTAACCATTATAGTGTCTTTTGAGATTATTATTACACAAATAACCACCATGTAACACAATTAAATAAATAAATATGAATTACTTACTTGAAGCGCACGTCTATTTTGCCGCGAATATTTTCACCGTGAACTTCAAATCGTTCAAGCTAATAATTATTCGATGATAAGTTGCTAATTTCAGTAGAAATCAAAGAATATAATCTGTCTAGCTTCGAAAAAGCAATTGGTTAGTTACCTAAATTGCACACTTAGCAAAATAAGTGCGAAAATGCCAACTACGCTAAGGCGTTGCCGTACGGCACCTCAAGCTCATAATGGGTTAATTATTCAAATCAAGTTTCAAGCTAATCGCACCACGAGTTCATAAGTTTCATACATTAGTTTTCACCTCTTTTCACCCGCTTAGGGGTTGAATGTCAAAAAATCCCGCCTTAGTAGGTGGTTTTGCTATAAAAGGAAGCTATCTTTCAAATTTCAGATAGCTTCAGCGATTTCGGCTCGGCGATGATGAATCAGTCAGTCAGTCAGGTTAAGCTTTTTTATAGGTAAAGATAACAAATGATGAACGTCAACATACGACATTGTCTTACTATGAAACCAAATCACAAAATGAATATATTTATGACACATGCCATAAACGATGAAGAATCAGAAGAAGAGTCGAAAAAAAAAAGAAAACATTTGACAAAAAGCGGTGTCGGGTACCCTTGTAGAATTTTTTTTTTCAATGGATAATCTACGTATGTCCTGTGTGAAGAGGTCCTCTAATTCCATTTGTAGTCGCAGCTCCATAAAATTCCAAGGTGAACGGTATTGACGCCATTATCGAACTAATGTAAAATACGCAGTCTACACCCAATTTCATTACCCGATAACTTGATATAAGGCTCATCGCGGCTATTAGTATCAGAGTGGCTTTATTGGACGTAACGAGATTAAAGCACACACTGTCAGGAGCATTCTGTTTATAGCAGAGATAGCTCTTTGTCTGGGCTCTATAATCTGTTCAATAAGAGTATGTCATTGAAATTTATGCATTTTGCTCCTTATATCATTGAAATAAATGACGATTGTTTTTAGCCGTTTTGCGAAACAAACATTACGCTTATATATTATTTATTATTCCCGAGATATATTGGATTTTATTTGTAATTTTGATGGCTTTATTTAAATAACGCTAATGTTATTGACTCGTGTGTGGATAATTGGAGTAAAAGTTTTGTGTTTCTTTGTGATTCGAGCAAACGAGTTTACTTCTGCTCTATAAAAAAAAATAAAAAAATTATTTGGGAGCATAAACAAGAATATACAAAAACATGGGAAGAACGATAACATTACGCAGAAGTTGAATTGACTGTGTCGCGAATGTTTACGCCCACCTCCGAAGATAATAAAACAGAACTCAAATTAGACACTATTGTAGATTGTAGACCCCTTCACAAAAAAAAAATAATCTGAAGTAGCGAGTGTGTAGTGTGTAAAGTGTGTGTGTGTGTTCGTGTATGAGTATGTGTGTATGTGTATGTGTGTGTAACGTGCGTGTAGACGACGACGATATTTAAAACTGTCACTCCGGATGACGTTCGCATCTTTATATATATTAATCTTCTGTGAGTGTGTTTGTACCTAACTCCACCTAAAGGGCCGGACCGATTTTGATGAAATGTTCCTAAAAGCTTCATCTAGCCCCAAAGTAAGCAGAACTTGTGTTATGAGTACCTACCACATGACTGTAAATGTCGATCTACTGCGATTTTGTGACGATATTAGAACAAAAATCACTTGACATTGGCAAAATTGGTCAAGACCGATGCCATTATTGAAAGAAAATAAGAAGAAAAACTCTACCGAAACTGGAATTGAATGAAGAAATCATTTGTCGACAATTCCCAAACATACATTGATTTCAATAACCAACACCCCGATGATGATAATCATCATTCTTTAAACGCAAGAAAATCTTATACGAAGGTCAAGGTGGTCTTAAGATTATAGCCCGCCCCTAAAGAACGAATCATTTAACATCATCTGACAAAGAACGTTTAGAGCATACTTCTTATGTAGGGTTTACTATAAAACATCTGTTATTAACATTCGTCAGTTAATTATAATATGAAAAAGAAAACGGACCGTTCTTATAACAAGCTAGACAATAAATAATTTATTTCACGCCGCGTTACAGATTCTGATCCATTCATACTTCCATAACCCATTCCATACTCCATACTAAAAATTAATATATCTTTGTCTTGGTTTCTTTGCAACATTTTCACGACTAAACAGCTGAACGGGTCTTTAGATGTATGGAGAAATTTAGTATGGAAATATAATTTATCTTCAGGAACGGACATAATGCTACTTTTTGAGCGAAGGCGCGGACAGCAGAAAGTGTCAAAATCCTAGAAACATCAACTTGATGGAATCATTTTTTGAGTACTACCTCCAGCCCGCGGCTATGCTCGCGTAGTACTTACACTAATTAAACTTAAAGCAGCTTATGCCCTTCCCAAAAGTACAATCTATCAAATTACTTTAAGATCTGTTCAGCCTTTTGCTGTGAAAAGGTAACAAACCGACAGAGAGAGAGAGATAGAGACTTTTAGACATTAGATATTATATCAGTATGGATGAAAAGATGGAAAAAACGCACCTATACATATTACTAACTAGTATATAAGTACCTAGAGTTTTGTTAGAATACATTAGATTAGGCAGAGGAGGCCTCCAGAAAACCATGGTTTTATCTGCAATATCGCTATTGTATCGAACCAATAAGTCGAAATGTATCAATAATAAAAGAGTCTTTCAGTAACATCTATGTCAATGATAGAAGATACAAAATGCTATGATCCACGGCTTTTTCCATATTGCAGACTTTAGTGGATTATTATTCGTCCGCCGCGAGGGAGCAATTGACTTGAACAATCTGGAGTTTGCCCCGTTCGCTGATTGCGTATTCAGTTCCATTTGTGGCGATTTACGAAGGTTGTATTTCAAAAACGTTTTTTTGAGTAATTAATGCTGTATTAAAAAAAAACATATTGTGGCTTTATGACAGATCTTTTTATACTGTTAACGAATTTCTTGGAAACTAATGAATGTATTGATTCATGCTAAAATAGAAGACCATAATTTAATGTAATGTTATATAGTTTAATTTAATGTTTTTGAAAACATAAACATTTGAATGTCAATGTTCTTTGGTGAAATATGTGAACATATTGTATGACTCAATATCTGTTACCTACCATATTTCTTGCAAATAAACTATTTATATTCTATTCTATTTCTATGTTTGGATAGGACAAATCAAGCTCTTATTTCTGAACAACAGTACAATGTGGAGCTACCATGGTGACATTTATTGAACACACACAGGTAGAGCTTTATCGTATCGAGATTTATTAACAAAATTAACAAATCTCACGTATCGTCTACGTCTAAGACCGTGGGTGCCGCTGCTGCTGCAGCAGAAGACCTCAAGAGGCGGAAATATGCATCCATTGGCAATGGTTATATATTTCTGCCTTCTGTTCGCGTGATGGGTACGCGGTGTGTGACATGCAAACAGAGGATGGCGACGTCTGCCATAGCGCACGTAGTTGTCGGGAGCATAAAGTGGTATCATGCTCAGTATAGTCGGATTATTGAGATATCGGATTTGCCACGAAGAATCAGGTATAAGTGATAAGCTAATTGTAACTTACGCCTTAGTTCGAGTGTGTCCATGCCAACCATACCAGAAACAAATAAGGATGGGAAAAGGTGGTGATGTATCCGTACTGTCTTTTATATAAATACCTAGCGAATTTGCGTTGGAGCCTTTCAATCAATAACGTATATTTGTCCTCACGTGGATCCCACCCTATAGAGCCAAATTCGAGCTTGCTTCGCACAAAAGCATTGTAAAGCAGGATTGCCACTCTTACATCGCTGAACTGAGAAGCAGTTCAGCGAAATTCTCATTATGAAACCTAAGTTACGGTTTACCGTTTTGCACATAGAAATAATGTGATCGCGGAAGACCAGACGAGTATCCTCATGAAGACCTAAATCACGAATACCACTAACTCTCTCTAATGTGGTACCTGCCAAGGCATAAGGTGTATGTAGGCACTTGCAATCTGGTAAAGTGATTGATTTACATTTTGAGACGTTAAATGCAAGTCTATTAGAACAACTCCATTTTTACAAAGAATTAATATAAAAGATAAGATAAGATAATGTTCATTTACCAAATAAATTTTACATACATATTTGTAATATGTATGTAAAATTTCAAACAAAAAAAGAATTTTCCAAATCGCTTAAGGCGTTTTCGAGTAATCGGTGAAAATACATAAAAAAAAAGATTACGACGAATTGAGAACCTCCTCCTTTTTGATGAAGTCGGTTAAAAAAAGACAGACACATCAATTCATAAGATTTAACGTGGGAGAAAATGAGGTAGGAAGCATTATACCTACGTGTTTATTATTACATGTGTATGTATGTGTATATGAATAATATTGTGCGCGCATGCGTGGTACAAAGCTTGAGAAAAGGCATCACAACAACCGTGGTGTTTTGTATACGTGTACGTATTATACGTTTGTTTTATTAAGGCTTCTACCACGTGTGAATTGCACACATGTTTTTTTATATTTGAGAATTTTCTCTTTTTTTTAATTCGGTTAAAAACCCGGTACTAGTCTTGTGGTAAGATAATGTCATTAAGATCAGGAATAAATTCATTTTCCACTCTAAGATAATATTCCTCGTGTAAAAGGCCAATCCATGATCCCCTTGTACTCTAGTCAAGGGTCACCTACTTACTTCTTTAGTATAATGTTACTGCTGAAATTGTCTATTTACATTAATAACAGTGACAGTAGACTTAATAGCCGATCCTTGCTGGATCTCCCGTTCACACCCGTCTCGTGTCCCAGTTTTGTAATTTGAAACACGATTAGCACAAGTCTGAACGTTTTAAAAAATAATCATCTGTTTTAGAAGTGTCCTCGATTCAGTCAAAATATATTAATGTCTACGAAATGTATAGAAAATTAACAACTACAGTAGATTAGATGTCTAGTATGTAAAAAAAATCGGATATTGTTTTTCTGTGACGCCGAAAAAATTTAACCGTAAAAAAAAGCACGTGTTCTATCCACACGTGGTAGAAGTGAAACCTTCTAAAAACAAACGTATACAAAACAATACAATACAAAACACCACGGTTGTTGTGATGCCTTTTCTCGAGCTTTGTACTACGTGCATAAACACGTAATAATAAACACGTATAATGCTTCCTATCCCATTTTCTCCCACGTTAAATCTTAGGAATGTATGTGTCTGTCTCTTTTTACTGTCGCTTTTTCGTTTCATCGACATTCAAATCACAACGATGGTAAAGATTTAAGTAAAATTTCAGTCTCAAATTTCATTCAATGAAGTTGGTTTCTTTTTAGTTTTTAAAACGTTTTTAGTTTTTAAAATTATACTTACTAAAACTCAAGAGTCGTAGAAATCTTCATATCCAAGAATCCTCGCAAACTTAACAGTTTCCAACAATCCAAAAACTTTCGGCAAATATCCATTCCACGGAGTAGTCTGAGAATAGTCACTACCTACACGACGCAGTTACTTCGAGAAGTGTCTATTTGAGAAGTAACTGCACAATTGTAACAAAATGCATGCTATTTGAGATTTATTGCTGAATTGCGTATCTAAACAATTCCTATTCTTTGTGTTATTCTCAAATGTTATTTAGAAATTGTATACATTATTTATCAAATATTTTAATCATGTAACTTTATCATGTAATTTAATAATATTACTTTATCCTATCTATTATAATCAATTATCTATTATAATCAATGCCGCCAGTATCTTGGGAACGCTGCCCTCTGGCAGTGATCTGGATCAGTTGAGCTATCTATAGATCGTTTTAAACGGTCCTTAGATAGCTCAACTGTTTCACGTGTATTTTATATTATTGTATATTATTTTGTTGTACATTTCTGTCTTCTTTAAAGTTCTCTAAAAAAATAAATTTGAAATTGTATTAATTAATTATCAAATATTATTTAATTTGATCATGTAACTTCATCTAATTTAATAATACCACATTATTCTATTTATTAAGATTAATTATTTAACAACATTGCATTGTCGTTTTCATCTGTAATTGACTCAGAATTTAGTATAATTTTCTTTGTCTATTATATTTGGATATGTTAGTATACCTTGTTGATTAAACTAATAAATAAATAAATAAATAATAAGCTAGACACAATGCAGATGCGTGCACCTCCCTCCCACCAGCAATTGAGAAACCACGCATTATATACGTCAACTAGCGAGCTGATACTAAATATACTACAGAATGTCTAATGTGGTTAGAAACCTCTAAAATTATCAGTGTTACTCTACTATATTATACATGTATTATACATATAAACCTTCCTCTTGAATCACTCTATTTATTAAAAAAACTGCGTTAAAATCCGTTGCGTAGTTTTAAAGATCTATGCGTACATAGGGACAGACAGAGGGAAGCTTCTTTGTTTTATACTATGTTGTCGTGATAAAACCATCTACACATGCAACCTCAAAAATAAATTTGACACTTGTTTCGCTTCTCTACATCGTGTCAGGCATAGATTTGAGGAATCAAGTCAAGTTAAGTCAAGTCCGAAGATACTTAATTCAATACAATCACAAGGATCACTCTGAAACGTCTTACATACTAGGTGAATTTAGGTGCCAATTCATCCTAACCCAAGCCCGAGAAGAACTGGCAAGAAACTCGTCTTGGTTCTAGACTAGACTTCGCAAGGTCGAACTTGTGCTCTCTGACGGTCCTCTCCCGGGACAATTTACTTGTTCCCACCCTTTCATTGTCAGTGTGACTGTTCTTAATTGTAAGCTATTTATATTGTGGAGTTTCCATTTGTGTTAGCTTGGTTCTAAAGCTTGTATATCGCCCGCGACCTCTTTCAAGTTAAAGAAATGTATTACAAACATTTACCGTATGCTCATTCTTATTAACCGACTTCTAAAAAGGAGGAGGTTCTCAATTCGTTCCCAGGTCCAATTTAAATTTTAAATCGGTCATGCGGTTTTTAAATAATCAAAAAAAAACTAAAAATTGATGATATTTTTTGTATTTTAGTCGGTTGTATTTTTAGTTTTCAAAACGTTATACTGCAAAAAAGAGCCATCCGTTCTATTTTGCTTATGAAAGGCTTAGAATCGTGTAGGCTAATGTTTAAGAAATTAGAAATTATGACAATGGTAGGAGAATACATTTTCCACAATCTGATGTTTGTAAAGCTAAACCCTGATAAATTTAACCTAAACTGTGAGATCCATAATTATAATACAAGAAATAAATATAACATTTGTCTTCCTAAGCAGCAGGTAGACTAGCCAAAGTTGGTAATAGCTTCTTATGTATAAGCATAAAATTGTACAATAAACTGACGCCTGAATTACAAAACTCTGATCTTGAATGTTATCGTATAAAGATAAGAAATATATTACTAGAGAAATCGTACTATTCTCTAGACGAAGCACTTGCTGATGACATTTTTAAATAATGAATTTATTTGGAATTTAATGTTGCTATTCTATTTGTAATGAATTATTTTTCTTAAATGTTGTAACCAAACAGTAAGCCCGTAATATTATAGTGTAATATTATTATTAAGTATTTTTGTACCTGACTTTTCCAAGTGTACTGTACGTATCTTATTGGAATAAATAACTATTGTATTGTATTGTATTGTATTGTTACTATTTTATTGACCAATAGCAGAGTCTAGGGGACATAGAACAAAACTCAAAGTCAGATCGAAAACTAAGGATAGAATTTTCGACAGTAATACATTCAGAATTGTCATAAAATCTCCGCTTACCTTGTCGTCATTGTTCTGATTTTTGATTCTGGAATACGGGTCCAATAGTGACAATCATACTAACGGCATAAGCAGAACAGTCTTTTTCTACTTATCGTGATACTAGTACTGTCATACCAGTGGGGTGAATGGGTTAAAGTGTCCCTCAAAGACTCCTTTCATGCACTTGGTATTTCTTCGAACTTTTAGGTTTTACGACATGTCGGTCACGATGATTTTTCGAACAGATCATTTGATCCATGAAAATCCATTGACGCACGACAGGATTGGATCCCAGGACCTTAAGATCGGAAGGTACCGATCACTACCAATAGACTACCAGTGATTGCGAGCAGACCCGTGATCTTCAGACTGAAATGTACCTTCCATAACGACCATATTTATCCATATTTGACGACCTCTGTGGCGCAGTGGACTAGAAGAAAGAAAGAATGAAAGAAAATGTTTTTATTTGACCCAGCATCTAGGGCACTTACATAGTATTAAAAAACAAAATATATACATATAATAATAAAAAAAATTAAAAAAATTAAAGTACCTAGACTAAGGTCCGTCTGGGTTCGATTCCCGCCGCGGGTTAAATGTTTATATGATCCGCAAGTATTTGTCTCGGGTCTGGGTGTTTCTATATTATGTGTATGTATTAAAAAAAAAGATTGTAAGTAGTATAACACAGGCTCTGCTTTCTTTGGAGCCAGATGATGCTATGTGAAATGTCCGACAAAAAAATATTGGAGGTTTTTTAATTTGTTTATTTAGAATACAGTTTCCATCTGGTTTGAACTTTGAGCGCACAGCAGAACAATACAATATGATACAACATAAAATGCATACACAAAATATGTTTGAGGAACAAATTACACAAAAACAATTTAAATTAATAACATAAATAATAGGGTTTTAATTATTGAAACAGAAATGTACATAATAATATACAATAATATAAAATATATGTTGAGCTGTCTAAGGACCGTTTAAAACAATCTATAGATAGCTCACCTGATCTAGATATTTAATCTATCTACCTAGTTTATGGACTAACCAAGTGAGACATTTTTTGTATAAAAAAAGCAAGATAACATAATAATAATTCAATAACAATTCAATAAAATTTGTCATTTTATTAATTCAGATACGTTATAAAAACATTTCGCTTGTAACACCTGACTTGAGTTCCTTAATAAATTGGTTATTTTTTTATATAGTCAGGTATGGAATTATATACTCGCATTCCAGCATATCGCATAGCTACTATTTATATACACACTCGTCTTTGGAACTTTAGGCAATACAATTCTGTCCTGGTTTCTTAGAAAATCTAAGAACTAGAAAATCTACCACAGCCATGTGCTTAAATTCCAGAATATATTCGTGCCTATCACGATTGCAGTTACGGGAAGAGCCTCTCTATGTAGTAGATAAATATATAAAGCTAGATGAATCGGAGGCCAATGTAATGAGTTTTGGAACGACGCCAAAACTGACAGTTCAAAGTTCAACCAACTCCAGGCTTCATCAAAGCGTCGTAGCAATACGACGAATCACCGAACATATATTTTTCATGGAATCTACAATCTTTTTTAATAGTATACAGTAGAATAAAATAAATTTAAAAAATTAATAAATATTGGCGGACAATGCCATCTAGCCCCAAACTAAGCATTGTATGGTGACGAGATGACTGATAGAATACTTATATGTTTTTTAAATATATCCTTACTAATAATTATAAACGCGAAAGTTTGTATGTATGGATGTTTGTTACTCATTCACGCAAAAAGTACTGTATCGATTTTAATGAAACTTTACAATAATATATCTTATACATTAGAATTACACATAGGCTATAATATATAAAGATATTGTTTGAATTGTCCAAAATATAACGATTAGTGTCAAGTAAGTAGGAATAAAATCTGCAATCTGCGAGCTATTCTGGCGTGAGCTTCAAAAACCGTTAGAATTTAATACACACTCTGGATCTTTTTAACCGACTTTATCAAAAAAGAGGAGGTTCTCAATTCGTACGAATTTTTTTTTTTTTATGTATGTTCACCGATTACTCGAAAACGGCTAGACCGATTTGAAAAATTCTTTTTTTGTTTGAAAGGGTATACTTCACAGGTGGTCCCATATAAATTTAATCAAAATCGGTCGAGCTGAAAAATCAACGAATATCTAAAAATTGTATACATCGATGATGTTTTCATGTAGATACTTCGATACCTCGCTGTCTCATTGGAGCGGTGCGTTTATTTGGCCTACCCATATTATATATATACAAAATACATCTACTTTCCACTAAAATGTATTATAGGCTCAAATTTAATTCAATGAAGTCGTTTTCTTTTTAGTTATTAAAACGTAATTATTCTGTATGAATTAGGCGCAAAGCAATATACAAAGGATAGTTTATCAAATGTGTAGAGCCTGGGCTAGGTCCATTATACCTACCTACTTTTTATATAACTACTCATTATTGACTTATTATGTTCTCATTTTATGATGTAAGTCAATAAACGTGAAAATCAATAATAACAGAAAACAGATAACAACTATAAAAATTATAACAAATACTTAACAAAAACGCTTTAAATGAATAACAATAAAATATTAAACAAGGTTTATAAAGGAAAAGTATAAAAGCGACTTATACTTTTTTTGTAAATATATACATATTATTATATATGTAGAAACACCCAGACCCGAGACAAATACTTGCAGAATCCCCGCGGCGGGAATCGAACCCACGATCTTCTGTGTTTCAGTCGGACCTTAGTCCACTGCGCCATAGAGGGCGTCAAAATATAGGAACGAAGAGATTTTAGAGAAAGAGATAGATGGTACATTTCTGTACATATCTTATTGTATACAATAATACAAAATACACGTAAAACAGTTGAGATATCTAAGGAACGTTTAAACCGATCTATAGATAGCTCAACTGATCCAGATCACCGCCAGAGTGCAGCGTTCCATAGATACTGGCGGCATTGCCACGTTGAATGGCAATGCTAATACGCTGAGCCAGATAGAAGCCAGGGTATTGGGTCACGCAATGTAGATAAATTGCGTGACCCAAGAGCTGGCTGGCTGGGTTTCAAAAATAATTTTGAAAACGCAGTGGGCTCCTGAGAGATAGATTATTGTATAGTAGGGACAATTGTTATAAAAGGTACCTACTGTTTGTTTGCAAAAAACATACCAATATTAAATTTATTTTTAAATCTTAGGCTATATCTAAGCTATTTCTAAGTGTGATTATATAATTTCAATAAAATTTAACTGATAATTTTTGAAAAATATACATATCTCTGTATATTCATAAATTTAAGTAAAAATGGTGGTCTCTAAATATCTTGCGAAGGTTTATCGATGCTATTGATATTGTATAATTACGTTTGAAAAACAAAAGAAAACCGACTTCATTGAATGAAATTTACAACCGAATTTAGAACGTCCTCCGTTTTTAAAAAAAGTTAGGTTAGGTAAAGGTTAATTAAGTTAAATGATAAAGGGTGAAAAATTATAGAGTACTATAGCGTAAAATAAAACGCTATTTTGTACCTTATAATTTTTAGAAATTCGTGAACACCACTGAAAAATCACAGGAAAAAATATATAGATTTTTTTTTCTTGTATTGGATGACAATTTTTTTCCAGGTATTTTGATTTAAAAACTAAACTACTGAACCGATTTTGATGAAATATCTATGGGAAAAATTGGAAAGTTTTTGTGAACCTCCTCGTTTTTTTAAGTCGGCTAAAAATACAATAATTAATACGTTTATTCGATAACACAGGATAGAACCGAGACAGGTATAATGATAACATAGTATAAGTCGTTTCATTGACCTCTTTGGCGGAGTGGGCTAAGGTTCGGCTCAGACGCAGAAGGTTGCGGCTTTGATTCCCACCGCGGGACAAATATTTGTATGATCTGCAAGTGTCTCTCGAGTCTGGGTGTTTCTATATATAATATGTATGTATTTACAAAAAAAGTATTTACTTATGTGGTAACCATAACACAAGCTCTGCTTACTTTGGGGCCAGAGATGCTGTGTGAAATATCCAGGTTTATTATATATTTATTACTAGCTGGTGCCCGCGACTTCGTCTGCGCAGGATTAGTACTTCGTGTAATTCTAACGGTTTTTGCAGTGCACGCCAGAATAGTTTGCAGATGGCAGATTTTTTTTTACTTACTTGATGCTTATCGTTATATATCGGATAATTCACAAAATATCTTTATAAATTATAGCCTATGTGTTATTCTGATGTATAAGCTATATTATTGTAAAGTTTCATTAAAACCCATTCAATAGTTTTTGCGTGAAAGAGTAACAAACATACATACAAACTTTCGCGTTTATAATATTAGTAGGATAAGATTTAGTTAAAAACAAAAGTTATTGATTACCATGCTTATTGCTAGTCATGCTTGTATACTAGTCAGCAGGGGGCCTAATCCCCAAATTCATGTGATTAAAGCCAAGTAGACCATGTATCCGATCTTTTGTAACTATTCTATGTACAATGCCTGGTCTGGGTGTTTCTGTGTAAGTATAATATGTATGTATTTGAGTGACTGGCCTGAAAGCTCAGTTGGTAGTAGCTCTTTCTGCACTGTAGGTTGAGGGTTCAATTCCATCCAAGGATAAACATTTGTGTGAATAACATAGGTGTTTGATGTCTGGGTGTTAAAAAGTATCATAAGTATGTATTTAAAAATATATAAGTATTCTATCAGTCATCTAGTCACCATAATACAAGCTATGCTTAGTTTGGGACTAGATGGTGTTGTGTGCATTGTCCACTAATATTTATTATTTATTTAATTATTTATTTAAATATCTTGCAGCACGAATCAACTACCTTAGGATCGAAAGTATTACCACTACACCAGTGCTCTACGACGAGATACAGTGTGCTATTTAATCGTAAACTTGGCTGTTATTATGTAGCACACGTTCTCTCAATTTCCAAGGTACTCGCCATTCTAGTCACGCCTCTACAAACACAAAGCTAGGGATGAAGCAGGCGTGAAAACGGAGGGATATGTCGGATGTGTCAAGCTGGATTCCTTAAACCCGTGTCCGTTATATAACGCTCGATATATGGGGAATTCGTACCTAAATTAATAATAAAAAAAAATACGGGTTGCACTCCGGGAGTGCCGACAGAAGTGAAAACTTATTTTGGCGCGTTAGACATTTTTTAGATGGGTACTAGGGTTATTGGGTTATTGGGTTATTAATTGCATTTCATTTATGAATTGTATTTTATTAGTTATTAGAAACTTTAAAATACATTTAATATTCTTTTATGTTTTTGTTCAGAATGTAGATAATATATCAAAGAACCTAACTCAGTAAACTTCTCCATACAAAAGTAGACTGTAAACATGTGAATTAAGGTTTATAATCAAATGGGGCGAGCGCGGCAGCCCTGCGTCGCAGGCGCAGAAGGTTGCGGATTCGATTCCGCAGCGGAAAAAATGTTTCTGCAAATATTTGTCATGGGGTGTGGTTGTTCTATGTATAATAAGTATAAATAAAAAAAGAGTATATAAGTAGCATCAGTCATGTGGTACCCATAACACAAGCTCTGCTTACCTTGGGGCCAGATGATGCTGCGTGAAATGTCCGACATTATTTTTTTATTCACAGCGGTTTCAATCCTTGTGATTGTATATAATTATATTTCTTTAATTTATTCGAAGATATACAGGTAGTACTTTTAGTTACTAGGTAGCTTCGCACGTATTAAGATATCTTGAAAATCGATACTACTATCGAATTTCACAAACTAAATCGATTCGGCCACAGCACTGGCCCTGCCCTATTCAAGACGCCATTCTTTTTTCGTGCGAGGTAGCAAGCGCACGCTCATTTCTTTTTAGTGAAATAAAAGTTCATAAAAATGCCGAAACATAATCAGGATACGTCCCCGAACTTGAACAGCAGAGATATAATCGCCGAAGGATTCTGATCGAAACCTCATCAGACTCAGGTAT
The DNA here is from genome assembly GCA_948098915.1 of Lampropteryx suffumata. Lineage (NCBI taxonomy): Eukaryota > Metazoa > Arthropoda > Insecta > Lepidoptera > Geometridae > Lampropteryx > Lampropteryx suffumata. The sequence goes on from OX402545.1 coordinate 3,589,302, forward strand.
GCATCTAACCTTACATTATGCTTTATTCGAGTTCGCAGTTTTGTGTGTCGGCGCAATAAGCTGATTTGGTACCTTGTTTCAACACAAGTATACTTACGTGCCGTTTTATGGAAATAAACTATAAATATGTTTTAAATTGAGATAATCCTGGCGGTTAACCGAGAGTTAACACGACGGTTATGACAATTATAATACTCTCGCCTGGCGGTTCGATAACCGAGCGTTAACACGAAGGCTATAACAATGATAATGCACTTGCCTGGCGGTTAACCGAGAGTTAACACGATGGCAGCATAGCATGAAAAGTATAATGAGGTACCTACCAAAGCCTACTAAGCCTAGCTCATGGTATACTACTTTATTATATAAGTAAGCCCGGCTGTTAACCGAGAGTTAACACGAAGGTCAAAATTATATTTTCATTCTCGTGAATTTCAGATGATTCATCTATAAACTCATCTCCGATGTTAGAAACTGGTCTTGCTACGGTTGATGCGATGCCTTTGTTGCCACCGTCTCCACGGGCGATCCGGATGTGTTAGTCACAGGTTTAGCACCCGCCACAGAGGCCGCTCCACCCGATGATGAATACAAAGCATTTTCTGAGCTTGGCCCAGACCTCCTGGGAGAACTTGGAGAAGAGACAGGAAATGATCCGAAGTTTGGGGACAAAATCCACCAAAGCTTGGTCCATGGGATCCTGGGATCCGCTAGGATCCTATCCTAAAAAAGGGACTGTTGAGCAAAAGCAAAAGATAAGCTACTGAAGGAATATCTTGTGCCTGAAAACTGCACTCTTTTACAAGCGCCTAAGCTGAACAGAGAAGTATCATCGGCTATATCAGAAGCATCTCGTCAGCGGGACAAACGTAAGGAATCAGAACAAGAACAACTAGGTAGTATCTCAGCTATCAATAAGGCTCTAACCCTATTGCTAACGGCGTTAATAAAATTGAAGCTATAAAAATAATCAGCGACGGATGCCGAATTTTGACGGATCTCCACTACCAGGAAACCCAAGCTTGGATTAGCGTCATCAATTGTGCACTAGCTAAGCCGTTTCTGAACATTGTTTAAGATACAGACACGCTTTATGAAAATAAGTTGACAGAAAAAATTAAAAGTTTCTAAAATTATCGAAAAACAAGGTTTATCGATCAAAAAGATTATTAAAACACCAAAAAACGCCTCGATGACTGAACAAGCGCCGTCTAGTTCTCGTTATCAGTACCAGTATAAGTCAAATGGTGCACAGCAGGGAAACTGGTCGGGACCTTAGCGCTTCCAGCAAAACAGGGGGGGGCGCAGAGGGTCGGGCAGGACGAACTACCCTGTGACGAGCCGCCGTCCTCCGCCGCAGCAGCGGACAGCGAGCGCGATAGGTCCAAACAAACCGATGAAGTCTGCGACGCGTCAATAGCTCAGGTAAAAAATGCCGTTAGAATCCCGCATTTCTACGATTGTTGGCTCAATATTTACTTCTAACGCCGTAATTTTGATAACACCATGTGACACAAACCTATATACCAAAGGTATCGTGGTAACCAGCACAAAAAGTTGACACGACTATAGCTATTAAAAAGTTAATAGACCTTGGGGCTTTAAGGACTTGTAAGCCTTCTAGTGATCAGTAAAATTCAAAGACATTTTTGGGTACAAAATCGAACGGAGACAAAAGGTTTATATAAAATTTGAAAAACTTAAATAACTTTGTCTCTAAATTACATTTCAAGATGGAAGACTACCGAACAGCTTCTAGATTAGTTCCTGCTAATGGGTTCATGGCTACAATCAATTTAAAGGAAGCCTATTTACTTATACCTATTCGAGAATCGGACCGTAAATTCTTAAGATTTCAATTCGAAAACGACAAACAGGTTGTAATTACATATGAGTTTAATTCCATGGCATATGGGCTTTCAGCAGCCCCCAGAGTCTTTACCAAGGTTATGAAAGAAGTAATATCTCACCTAAGATATAAAGGTTTTCGAAACGTGTGTTATTTAGACGATATACTTTGCAATGTTACACAAATGTACAAGCTACTTTAAATCTTCTCGAATGCTTAGGGTTCATAGTAAATTATGAAAAAAGCTCCCTTGTCCCCAATCAATCATGCAAGTACATGGAATTCATGTTTGACTCCTTAGATCAAACAATTTCTTTACCATTAGAAAAGCGTCATAAAATCCTTAGCCTAGTCGAAAAATTCTCACTTTTGCGTATGTGTACTGTCCGTGAATTTGCTCACTTAATCGGAGTCTTAGTAGGCGCGTGTCCTGCAGTCAAATGCGGCTGGCTTTACACTAAACTTCTCGAAAGACAAAAATTTCTAGTTCTACAAAAACTGTCTGATTTTGAAGCCAAATTTAAACCTCATTCCACAATTTTGAAAGACCTGAATTGGTGGAAAAATAACGTCTTAAAGAGCAACGATTCATTCAAGATAGCCAACTTTGACTCTGAAATATACACAGACGCTTCACGTACTGGTTGGGGAGCAGTGTGTGATAACGAACGAGCTCATGGGGCTTGGAAAAGTAGTGAACTTGAATCACATATCAATTATTTGGAGTTGTTGGCTGTCTTCTTAACCCTAAATATTTTTTATGCTAAAATCTAGCTAACTGAAAAGTCTAACTGTTCCATACTACTGCGTTCAGATAACACAACAGCTATCAGCTACGTAAATCGAGTAGGAGGAATTCAGTACTCAATAACATCTGTAACTAAAAAAATAGAGAACTAAATAGGGAAAAACTAACAAACAAATTAGTGATTTTGCTAGCATTATGTACAGCCCAACGCGTTCAAACTATGTCACTCATAAAACTAGAAAACATAAGCTTCACTTCTAACGGCATCAAAAGTCAAGTCAAAAGATGATTTATTCAATACAATCACCAGGATCACTTTGAAACGTCTTACATACTAGGTGAATTTAGGTGATCAACGTGGCAATCAAAGACATTTTAAAAACATCCGCGGCAGGTCGAGAACAGCCAACCTTGTTCCTACCGTACTTCCGGGAAAATCCCCGAATCTGCCCTGCGACCATCCTCGAGGATTATCTCTATAACAAGGGAAGACCGGCCTGTAAATGTATCCAATCTCTTAATAACTGTGAAGCGCCCCTATAAGGCCGTCAGTCAATAAGCAGATGGATAAAACAGGCACTGTCGGAGAGCGGCGTGGACGTTGGGGCGTTCAGCGCGCACAGCACGCGGCACGCCTCTACGTCTACGGCCGCCGCGGCAGGGGTATCCGTCGATACTATTAGGAAGGCCGCATGATGGACTAGTACGTCGAAGGTGTTTGCCAAATTTTACCAAAGACCTATCGTAAATGTCGACAATAACTTTGCCCGATCAATTTTACAGAATGTTAAAGATTGTTTTAAGGAAGTTACTTAAGACTGATTACTGATTCATGAATAATAATGTAATTGTATTATGTAAGTTTTTGAAGTTAACATTAATACATGTCTAAGTTTGTGAATTAAAGTACTGATTACACCGTCTTTAATTAAACTTATATTTTATTACTAAGTACAAATGCAAATCTCTAAACATCTACCTGTTGTTGTATATCTTCGAATAAATTAAATAAATATAATATGTGATCAAAAGAACTTCTGTGAAGTTCGATCAATATTATATGAGTTATTTATTCGAAGATATAAGGGCCCTCCCAGCCCAACCCAATATTTTGCATTTGCTTCAATAATCTCTAAAAGAATGACGTCTTGAATAGGGCAGGGCCAGTGCTGTGGCCGAATCGATTTAGTTTGTAAAATTCGATAGTAGTATCGATTTTCAAAATATCTTAATACGTGCGAAGCTACCTAGTAACTAAAAGTACTACCTGTTTATATGTATATCTTCGAATAAATAACTCATATAATATTGATCGAACTTCACAGATGTTCTTTTGATCACATATAAAACTATTTTGGTTTTGACTTCAAACTGGGCTTCGCTAAACTTATTGACTTGCCGTCTATCTCAATCTCCTAATTAGGTTATGTGACGGCAATGAAGAATAGAAAGAGAAAGGAATATATATTTATTAGGCCTCTGCCTCGAATCTAACGGGCAGCGGGGCGGCGGCGGATCTTTTCTTGGTAATAAGCAACATGAACATTATATCCTGAAAAAATTTACAACCTTTCGGAAAATGGGTTCTGTCGTTCAACTCTACCAACGCTCATTGGTCAAAAAGCTCGCGTTTCCCCGGCTTCCTGTTTTACCGACTTCCGTTCATTTTCATGAAATCATTCCCACAGATGGCAGGAAAATGAGAGTAAATAAGTTACACATCAATAAAACGTATGTTTTTAACCTTTACAAAACTGTAATACAAAATTACTTACCTAGCACATGTGTCCTATATAGCCTAATGTAAATCTGTATTTTAGTCTAACTTTTATTTTGGTGAGTAAACAATTTATTTTTATTGTAAGTATTATCTTAGCTAACTAGTATAAATATAAAACTAAACAAAAAATACTAATAGATAACTAGTAAATGAATTCAATAATATCGTACATTGATTAAACAAATAAACCTTTTTTGTTGGCAACATTAAATGAAAAACGATTATAATAAAATAAAAATCGATTTCCCATATTATTTAAAAATGACGAACGTAGAAAAAGTAAATATTCTTACACATATAAAACATCTTATGTAAACACTTAAAACTTAAAACTGCTTAGCCAAATTTATGCTTATAAATACCAAATTACCTACTTAATTTACTATATATACAAGTTCATTCATTGGAAATTATTCCCAAAGAGTTGGCACCACCAAGCTTCTTGCTTCAAGCAGTACAACTGTCTCTATCAAAATCATTGTCACTTTCGAAGTAGTCTATGTAAGAAGAAGAGAAAGTTATATAAAAACAAAATATAAAATTACAAAAATTCTAAATGTAAAATCTCGGTGCCTAAGCATTAAAAATATGTTTTAATATAAATACACGCATAAAATAAGATAGCAACCGATTGTAACACCATATTAACCATGTGATATTGGTATATAACTTTGACGCAGTTTAACAGTTCGCGAGCAATGTTGCGAAAAGTTCCATTAGTTTATACCTACATCATTTATAACGTAAATCGATTATTCACATCGTAATGAATGCTCCAATAAACATCTTCATTTCAACGCCATGCTCTTTGCAGCTATATTTTAGGACTAGAGTAATGAAACTCTCAGAGAATGCTCGCGTGAATAAATTTTCATATCAAGTTTCCACTTCTATTGTAATGAATGCCATATTAAAATATTAGGTATTTATAGTTACTAGTGATCACTAGTGGACAAATTTCGACCATTGCGCGACCGCCCACTGGTCGAAATAATTAATTAATCATTAATGTACTTTTTAAGCATAATTAAAAAAAAACATTCTGCACTCCTATATATTAACTATAAGTGTGCGAAATTTCATGCTCCTCCGTCCGTGAAATATTCGTAAAAAGGGGTACAAAGTTTTTGCTTCATGTATTAATATAGACGAGGAAGAAAAAGGTAAATAGAGACGGAAAACACTTCACCTATAGTATGCGTGTAAATTCAGTGTGCTGTTATAAATACTACTGGTCGCCCACTGGTCGAAATTCGACCATAATTAATTAATAATTAATGTACTTTTTATGCATAATTAAAAAAAATGCATTCTGCACTCCTTCTTTTTTTCATGAAATTTCATGCTCCTCTGTCCGCGCAATTTTCGTAAAAGGAAAACAAAGTTTTTGCTATATAGAATTAGCTTGCTCTGCCAGTTATTATATCTGCGCAGTTGGTTGCGACGGACCAAAGAAAGTGTAAAGCAGTGATCGCACAATTCAAGCCCATTGCTAGTTGTCTCGAGGGTCGACGATTTACGTCTCGTTCACCCTTATTTCGTTGAGATGAAGTTTTTTCCGATCGGCATGGGCCCACTCCGCGTCGAATGGTATCTATTGCTGCACTATTATTCACCTAAACCTATCTAACATTTCAGTCCACATCTGTGTATTGTGCACACACTTTTGCACCAAAATATATCCTTCATAACCGACTTGGCTGTAGGTTGAGGGTTCGCTTATCTCCTAGGACAAACATTTGTGAGATGTACATAAATGTATATTATGTGTCTTGGTGTTATAGGGTATCTTATGTATGAATTTAAAATAAATAATATATCGCTTTCAAAAAGTGAGTTGTACTATACATTTTGATAAAAACTGGTTTTATTCACGTATTATTTTACGCGAGTGTTCACGGTTCGCAACGTGCGAAACGTGAACTCGAGCGGCAACGAGCGGACCGCGGATCAAACTCACCCTGATAAGGATTATCTAGATGAATCGAAACAGTGTTGGAGCCTCCATCGACAAAATAATACGTGAGTAAAGCCCGTGTTTATCAAAATGTATAAATGATATATTTTTACAAAAAACTGAACACCGGCTTATTAACCATGTGTGACATCAAATAACCAATACAATTCCTATTATGCTATTGTCTGTGATCACGAATGCAATGCCTTAATAGCAATACATGAGCTGCTTTTCGTTGAAGAGTTCCACAGGGTTTTTTTATTAGATCAGTAGGGCGATTATGGAACTCTTGATACAATCAATGTCTGTCAGTTTCGATTAGCAATCGGCATCAATGTCTTTCAATTTTGATTAGCAATAGGCATTATTTCAATCAATCATATACGATGTATTTAAATGCTTAGTTCGCTAAACACGGTTCCTACCACAATCGTACTTTGTAAATTGGTCGAGTTATAGTTAGACACCAACTTCTCACATAACTAGCGATAGAAGCCGATAGAAATCGCAGCGATCCTAATACCAATTCATCAATAGTAACTGAAAGCTATTAGTATCAATGTTTTGATAGTATCAAAGTTCCATAATCGCCTCACAGATCACCTGACAAGTATGCATTGCGTGCGATACATGAGTTGTTTGTCCTTGAAGAGTTCTGTAGGGTATTTTCAAAGTACATTGTCAAAGATATCCTAATACGAGCCTGACGATCCTGACGGGCCTGTCAGCTCATTTGGTGTAGCCGTGCCTTCTGCACTGTAGGGTGAGGGTTCGATTCCCTCCCAGAATAAACATTTTGTGTGATGAACATAGGTATTTGTTCTGTGTCTGGATGTTATAAAGTATCATAAGTATGTATTTAAAAATATATAAATATTCTATCAGTCATCTGGTCACCATAATACACGCTATGCTTAGTTTGGGGCTGGATGGTGCTATGTCCATTGTCCACCAATATTTATTTATTTGTTTTATATAAATAAAAAAATATTAGTAAATTATATTATATAAAAAATATTGGTAAATATTGGTACCCATTGCTATATTATATAATATAGCACAGCAATAGGTATTCTCTTACCATATATACCAAAGTTATTACTAATATGCAATTCATTTGATCTCATTTGATACGTTTAATCATGTTTTCCATTATTAAATCCTCAACTTTTTTTTTATGTAGGTATGTTACCTGCCTGATATATCCGCCAATTATCAGCCTATTTTCGTAACTCTTTTTTTACCTTGTACCTACCTCCGAAAGGATCCCATATAAGTTTGGTGAGGATGTCATTTAGTAATTAAACATTAATTCGATAAACCCAGGAGAATCATATTGAATCCCCGTTATTACTTACCCATGAGTATTTTCGAGTAATATTACCCTTTTGAACTTTATTGAGTGCCAGGTAAGTTAATTGGTTATCGGCAGTCGCTGTGACTGCCACTTCTGTCCGAAACAGAAATGAAATACTTATAGAATTATATAAAAGCTTTTTTAAACTTACGCGATCAGAACACATTATTATAAATATTAACGGGTATTTATCGCGTTTATATAACTATTTTCCCCGACGTTTCGACAGGTTTAAAATAGGTAAATAGGTAAATAAACGCGATAAATACCCGTTAATATTTATAATAATATATAAAAGCTGTCCCGTTCGTGACTTCGACCGCGCGTTTTAAAAAAAATATATCAGTTCTTATCGTGTCACTAGTTATTTCTAACCAGTGTGATGAAAGGATTAAAGTGCGCCTCAGAGGCGCAAAATATCACTAAAAAACACTTTTCTTGACTTTGCTGAAACTCACCATTTAAATCTGTTTTTACGTTTTTAATTGCTAATTTTCAAACATTTAATTCTGCGTATTCTGTAATTCTGCTATTCGATGCGGTGACAAATACCTACCTCAAATCAAAAATCATGAAAATCGGTCCAGCCGTTCTCGAGTTATAAATAAATATTACACAAAAAAATATCTCCGAAGGGAATCGAACCCTCAACCAAGCGCAGAAGGCAGAGCTACTGAGCCAACTGACTGGCCAGTCATATAGATTACATGGTTCTTGTTTATGCAGTTAGGTGTCAACAGTTTCACGCATTTCGGGCGTTTAATTATAAGTAGGTAAGTTTATAATAATCTATTGTTACCTACCAATGTGACTGCACTGTGTCAGAAACAATAAACTCAGGAGCTTGTCTGTCTGCGCGTTTACGGCAGGAGCGGTTTGATTGATGGCCATCTGTTCAGTGTTCAGCGTACCTACTAACTTTTATTATTCTATAGCCTCGCAGTACTAACTATGCATTAATCTGGGCATGAACAGCGTGGGTGGTCAAATTCGCGGTAGGGCTTTACGATTTCTGAATCAAATTCCGTCCATCCTGACGACTTGTATCTGGTACATAGCTGGCCTGTCGCTCAGTTGGTAGTAGCTCTGTCTTTTGTACTGAAGGCTTTCCTTCGATTCTATTCGATTCCCCTCGAGACAAACTTTTCTGTCATGATCCAAGAAGCGTGTTCGGTGTCTGGGTGTTATAAAGTATCATAACTATGCATACCTCACGCCTTTGTGGAGATATCAAATTCTATGGAAATGATAGCAGGCTGTCACGCTTCAGTCACGTGACTTATCACAAACTCATGTCATATCCATACTATTTATTCTCAAACTTTTTAATATTTGATTAATTTTGGCCGTCTTGCGAAGTAAACGCGCTCTTATATTATTTACTAGCTGTAGCTCGTGATTTCATCCGCGTTTTTTTTAAAGTAATTGTATCTGAAATCCTTCCCATGGCATCATGGGAAGGATTTCTCTCCTTGCCAAATTTTATTGATAAGTTTCAAACTATTGACTTATCAATAATATAGTCGTTTATATTATAATAAGCTTTCTGCAAAAGACTGCCTTGTATGTATGCTTTGAATTTCATAATAGTTAGTTTAGTAGCATTTCCAGGTAGCTTATTATAGAAGCGCACCATGTTCCCCATAAAGGACTTATTTACTTTTTCTAGTCGAAACCTAGGGATGTATAATTTATGTCTATTCCTAGTGTTGATTCTATTAAGGTCACTATTTGGCTGAATCCCATCTCTATTTTTATGTGTGTATAACAAATTTTCATATATAATATTGTAAAGCCATTGTGACAATATTAATTTTGATCGACCTTTAGTAAATACGTGTATTGATTACTATGTAGCAGGCCGTTAACGTTAAAGTGATATAATAACTGATTCAGAATTATTTTTTCAAAGATTTTACTTAATGCAGGTAATATCGATATTGGTCTATAATTAGCGAGATCACTTTCACTTCCAGACTTAATTCCTATGTGAATGAGTTTACTGTGTTTCATGAGATCGGGAAAAACTCCCTCGTCGATACATCTATTGTAATTTATAAGCTAAACATGGTGCAATATCTAAGGTAATGACACCAGGCACCTTTGTAGACATTCCCTAAAGATCTTCTGTATTTTTTATATTAATTAACTTGAATGCTTTTACAATACTAGCCTCGTTAATATAGCTAAAACTAAACTCATTCTTACATTTTGCAACACTAGGTTAGAACGGAAGCTCTGGAGGCTGAAGAGTTTAACGATTTGGTCACAATTTTTGGTATATCTGAGAAAAATCTATCAAATGCATTCGCAACATCCTATTCCTTTGTCAAAAATGTACCATTTATATTTAATTTGAACTGTATATTGCGAGCCCTTGATTTACCTGTTTCATTACTTATTAATTTCCAAGTTGCTTTTATTTTATATGTTGAATTAAAAATTATTTTTCTCAAAAACAGTGACTTTTGAGTAATTCTTAACATGTAAGATAAAAACTGGCAGTCTGGCAGTAACTGGCAGTTAAGAAGTCTTTCGTAAACGAGTCCAGTTCGTCTCTCTACCGTCTCCGCGGCTGCTGCGTGCTTTCTGACCCCTCTGTAGTTTAATAATAATAAATAAATAATCTCAGACATTTGGAGCTTGTGTTATGGATACTTACCACATTAATGATGTACTACTTTTTTTTTGTAAAAACATAGGTACATGTTATACATAGAAACACCCAGACCCGAGACAAATACTTACAGATCATATAAACATTTGTCCCGCGGCGGGAACCCGCAACTATCTACCCACTGCTCTACAGAGGTTGTCTATCTTTTACTTTCGTAAGAGCAAGTGGCGTGTTAATGGTGAGTTAATGTGCCGGCCAAAGATATCAATGTCTAATATATTTCGAAAAGCTGGGACCAACTGACGCTGAAGCATGGGAGTGCTTTGATGAAAAAGCTATTGCACTAACCCATCCAGGAACCTCGCAGTGTGTTGCTTGACTTCGTTGATCTTTTAAGACCTAGTCGACTAGTTAGCTATGCCCCGATTTATTAATAATTGAGTATAGGTAGAAACTCAAATACGCGCTATGACGCGTTCAAAAAAGAATAATGATTTGAGTTGTAAATGGTTTCGTGTGAAATGGACAATGCAATTCGTTTCAGATTCAGAGTCGTTTCAGATTCGTTTGTTTATTGAAACAGTCGAAATCGATGTAAATTTGATAGTCCTTTTCCTGCTTCTTCTTTTTTAATGGCATGTGTCATAATAAAGTAAATTTTGCCAGTGTCAAGTGTTTATAGTATGATGTCACAATTCTTCGTTTGACATTTCATGAAGTAACAGCTCTTATAAATTAATTAGTTTTTCTCTTGTTATTTTTATTTTATTATATTTTATTTTATTAGGGCGAACCGCCCCGGCTTCGCACGGTTGTAATGCTGATACTATAATATATACTTCAGAATGTCTAATGTGATACCTCTAAAATTTATTTTAAGGTGTACAATACTGTAGTACATTATTTTGATCTATCTCGTAGGGTTCAGCCAGCGTTTGCAATGTAAGCGCAAAAAAATAAGTTTATTTACGACACCACATTAGAAACCTCTAAAATTATTAATGTTTCTCGACTATATTATGCATGTATTATACATATAAACCTTTCTCTTGAATTAATATATCTATTAAAGAAAACCGCATTAAAATCCGTTGCGTAGTTTTAAAGATCTAAGCATACATAGGAACAGACAGACAGCGAGAAGCTACTTTGTTTTATACTATGTACCTAATGATTTTAGCGGATTTTTATCAATAAATTGTCACTTCTTGGTGTAGACATTTGAAATAAGTGAACAAGTGTAGTTTTGTAATTTGTACGACGACTTGTAAGGAATCCAAGAAAATTCTAAACGGTCATTCCGCGATGACGTTTTGAATAGAAAAATGACGATCGACTGTCACTTTGTGACAATAGTAAAGTCAAATCACTTGATATTGCTGATGTTTCTCTTGTTTCGTCAGAAAAGCTAAGATTTCGTAAAATACATTCTTTTTTGCCTATCCCAAGTTCCATTTTAGAGTTAAAATGACACCTTTATAATAAGTTGACATTAAGTTGAATTGGTTTTCTTAGGATTTTCCACAGTTATAGTCAAGACCTTGTGATTAAAATAATAATAGAAATAATTAATGGCAAAATAATTAAAAAATAAATGGTTCCAATCTGACTCAGCGTATTAGCATTGCCATTCAACGTGACAATGCCGCCAGTATCTTGAGAACGCTGCAGAGATCTGAATCAGTTGAGCTATCTATTGATCTATGTATGTTTTTAGATAGCTCAACACATGTTTCACGTGTGTTTTATATTATTCTATACATTTCTGTAATTATTTTTGAAAATAAATAATGCCGGACATTTCACACAGCATCATCTGGCAAACACAAAAGTGTTTGTTTATGTTTACATGTTTATGTACACGTCTATTTAGTTAATTTAAGAAATGTGATTTAAAAATGATACTCTAACTCAGACTATTAAGTCAAACAAAATAATATCGTTCGTGTTTTACAAAATTCAAACTTTAACATAAACAAAATAAGATCGTTCATGTTTTACGAAATTCAGACTTTAACTTAATCAAAATAAGTTCGTTCGTTTTTTACGAAATTCAGACTTTAACACAAACAAAATAAGGTCGTTTGTGTATTACAAAATTTTAATCCGACTAGGGTGAAACTATAGAATCAGTGTCATTATGCCATTATGAAGAAGGAGAAGAGTTAGATGATTGCTCTATATTGTACCATAATAATGTTACTCCTACTTCCTGACACGGAATCATGTGGGGCAAGACAAAGGTAGGGTTGGATGTATTTTATTATCCTGGATATTTTGAGAGTGGTGGAAGATTAACGACCCTGGGTCGGCAGGTGGGTTTGACAAGGGGAGCAGGTGGGGCGGTGGGAGCAAGGGTAGGTAATGTGTCTCAGATCAGCCTGTTCATGACGTGGGTGTTACCATTTTGTCTTCAATTATTTCTTATAACTGTTTCGCTTTATAATATATTTAGCGTAACGGTGTTTACAGTCCTTTATGGTATGAACCTTTATGGTAACATGATTAGGGTTAAGGTGAAATTATGTATAATATATGTATATATTTCTGGTCTCCACGATACAGGCTTGCCTAGTGTGAAGACCGCTGAATGGTCTCCTATTTAAAATTCGAGCAGCATCAAAGTGCATTTAAACATTGTATATTATATGCTATCATATGAATGCTGAAATAAATATTTTTTTCATATCATTATGTTTTCATTTTTCATTTTTCATTAACAGTATATTTATAAACTACAATAGACAAACACAATACTCTAAAACTCATTTCGGAACATACCTAACACACGCTCACTCACACGCAGCAAAACGCAGTAAAAAGTATTCAGTGTTTTAATTTTTTTTTTTTATTAAGTAGTCTAGGTATATATTTTTATTTAATAGTTTATATATATATTATTTCATTTGTAGTTTTTCATGTTATTTTTATTTTCTCTTTTTGTTGTTTATATGAGTATGTTCTATCAATTTTTTCCGCTGTTACTATCATTTTTATTGCTCGACTGTCACCTAAGCTCGAGCTAAGGGGTAGATGTAAAGCCAGCCCTGCGTAAACCATGTTTGCGCAGATATAGTGCTGAGTCTACTCCAATTGCTAAATGACTCCCAGAGCTCTATAAACCGTGTAAATGATCTTGTAAAATATATCTTAGCAATAAACCTTTTTGTATTTGTATTTGTATATATCAGACATATAGAAGTAACTTTTAATGTACACTAGCTGTTTCCCGCAGCTTTGCCCGCGTGGTAGATAAAAAGTAGCAAGATAACAATTGAACGAATATGAATGTTTCGGAAACATTACAAAGGTTACAGAGCATAATTGCGGTTTTCGCGGTTAGACCATGATCCCGAGTGATTTTTATGAAACTTAGCGAGCACCTACGGCCCTAGAGGAAGCTGCATACCAAATTTCATTCCAATCCGTTCGGTGGTTTCTGAGATTTCGTGATGAATGAGTGGTATTTGACCAATATATAGTAGATTTATGGTCAGGTTATGAGACCTTTCCAAAATTGACAATTTAACAAAAAAACGTGGTATGTATTTTGCTTAGTCAATAGTCAAAATATATTATCATAATATACAGTAATATATTAACCTGTGACTACTGTTGTGTCCACAGAAAAGAGAGAACAAAGAGAGAGCCCACCGCGTTTTCAAAATTATTTCACTTCGTCTGGTATCTACCAGACGCCGTGAAATATTTTTGAAACCCAGCCAGCCAGTTCTTGGGTCACGCAATTTATCTACATTGCGTGACCCAAGAGCTGGCTCCTATCTGGCTCAGCGTATTAGCATTGCCATTCAACGTGGCAATCGCCAGTATCTTGGGAACGCTGCCCTCTGGCAGTGATCTGGATCAGTTGAGTTATCTATAGATCGTTTTAAACGGTCCTTAGATAGCTCAACTATTTCACGTGTATTTTATGTTATTGTATATTATTCTGTACATATCTGTCATTATTTCTGTAAATAAAAACCTGTTAAGTAATAGGTACAAACTATGTACATTATGTAAGCATAAAAAATATTAGGTACTGAACATTATTGCACTAACAGCTAATCATTTTAGCTACTTATTCAATTTTGAAACACGTCAATCACTTCATTATGTAGGTACACTTTCCATGTTTACTGTACACACACGCATGATCACATATTGCCTACGTGTCGTTGTAGGTAACCAAGTAATGAAAACATTAAGTATTAGATCAATTGAGTTATACATACATACTGTATACATAATTTTCACTCAAAACGGGATATTTACCATGATATCAAATCCTGAACTTGTTGAAAGACACTAACACATACAAGCTGGTTAATTACAATCCGACGGCTAGAATACATCGTAGTACCCAGAAAATTATAAAGGAGTGCCAATACGCTATAGGAGAGGAACTAACAAAATACCTGTTGCGCCCTAAAAACATCCAGCCACCTAAACTGTATGGTCTACCTAAAGTGCATTAACAGAATGCTGCGCTGCGACCCATCGTTAGTCAGATTGACTCACCTACTTACGAGTTGGCGAAGCATGTAGCGGGTGTGTTGCAACCTTCTGTAGGCCTGACATCATCTTTCGTGAAAGACTCACGTCACTTCATACAGATTCTTCAGCAGACAACGTTTGATGAGAGTGAGGTGATGGTTAGTTTTGATGTGGAATCCCTCTTTACAAACGTCCCTATAGCCGACTGTATGAAGGTGATAGAGACTAGAATACAGAGAAATGGTATCCCAGCAAAATATGCCAAGCTTTTATACCATATTCTGGCCACAAACTATTTCTTGTATAGGGAAAATTACTACCTACAAATTGATGGTGTTGCCATGGGAAGTCCCGTGGCTCCCGTAGTGGCCAATATATGGATGGAGTATTTTGAGAACCTGGCTATATGCTCTGCCCCCTTGCCAATGAAGTTGTGGAAAAGGTACGTTGATGATGTTTTCTGTATTGTAAGAGGCAATAAACATGAGATTGAACTCCTTTTGGCATACCTAAATGACGTACATACCAAGATGCGGTTTACGTATGAAATGGAAAGTGATCGAAGCTTGGCTTTCTTGGACGTGATGGTACAGATTCGTGATGATGGTAATTTAGGCTATTCGGTTTATAGGAAGCCGACCCATACAGATCGATATCTCCATGCTGATTCACACCATCACCCTCGGCAGCTTAACTCGGTTCTAATGTCTCTCACGAACCGTGCTTTCGACCTATGTGATGAGTACTCCATAAAGAGTGAGCTAGGTCATGTTCAGCATGTCCTACGTAAAAATGGATATAAGCTTCGATCTTTTCCAGTTAGACAAAGGCCTAAACCCCACAGATGTATAGTAGAACGAAAACCTGCTTTTCTACCGTACATCAAAGGAGTGACGGACAAAATTGCGAAAGCCCTGCAAAAATTGTCCATAAAAACAATTTTTACTCCTTTAAAGAAGATCTCACACTACCTGCGCTCACCTAAAGATAAGATTCCTCTTCAAACACCAGGAGTGTACAAGATTGACTGCAGCTGTGGGAGCTCTTACATCGGCCAAACAAAACGTACCATAGCTTGTCGAGTGACAGAACACATCCGGGCGGTCAAAAATATGGACACACAAAAGTCGGCCATAGCTACACATCTACTAGAATCTGGCTCAAACCACTGGATCGAGTTACACAATCCACAGGTAATCTCAACTGAAAAACATTACATCCCAAGATTGGTACAAGAGGCAATAGAGATTACCAAACACAGGAATTTCAATCGAGAAGACGGTTTTCAATTGTCTGGAGCCTGGAACCCTGTGGT
Organism: Lampropteryx suffumata; assembly: GCA_948098915.1. Taxonomy (NCBI): domain Eukaryota; kingdom Metazoa; phylum Arthropoda; class Insecta; order Lepidoptera; family Geometridae; genus Lampropteryx; species Lampropteryx suffumata. Next base: position 3,605,422 of record OX402545.1, read on the forward strand.
GAGGATGTGTGGAAATCGTAAAAGTGAGGTACCAGTGAGAAGTGAGGTTATGCGTCCAGATACCGTGAGTGTTGTGTGTCGTAATCGTGATCGAGTTGTTAGTGACAGTGAAATCGGTAGTAGGGGTAATGTTCGCAGTAAAAGACTGAGAAAGAGGGTAGACCGTTTTGTCTGCCAATAACATCCACCCGCAAAGACATCAGTTTATCTCGTGATCATGGCGCATGCAACTGTGCCGAAATATCGAGAAGCAGAAAAACTCATATATCATGGTAAATATCCCGTTTTGAGTGAAAATTATGTGCAAAACCATGATAGTTTTAAAAGTTATACTGTATACATACTTCAAAAGTTTCATGAAGTTTTAATTAAAATGTCTGAGACGTTTTCAACAATTTGCGGTTTAGGTTTGCCCTGACGTCCGTTTGATTGTTTGACTTTTGTATGAACATAAAACTGATTGGCCTAAATATTGAGATTTTTTTTGACCATGTTACGAAGCAAACTTTGACAAAAAACATTGTTATTTATTTTTCTCTAGTTATTCACGGTTTTATTCGTAATTTTAGGGTTTTTATTTAAATAGAGCTAGAGTTAACGTGTAACATATATTATACATATATATTTATTTTTTCCTGTTCTTCCAGTTTTATTCGTAATTTTGGGGTTTTTATTTAAAGCTAGGACTCGGGTAAGAATAATTGGAATAATTGCTTTCTGTTTCTTTGTGATTTGAGCAAAAATAATCCGTATAATTATTTTATATGTAAGACACTATTTAATGAAAAATAACAAACGACGAACTACAAGATACAACTATGTGACATCATACTATAAACAATATAAACACTTGACACTGGTAAAATTGACATTATTATGTCACATGCCCTAAACTAATAACACACTAATAAGGAGAAGAATAATGGCCTAAAAAGTTTTTTATTTGTTTGCCAGGCGCAGCTAACAAGGAAGCAGACGAAGAAGAAGGAGCGACAAGCACGCAGGGAGACGAGACTGAGGATGACGAGCAAGGGAAGCACATCTTGCCACTGGTGTCGCACCAGCCACTTGTGTAAGTATTACTCCGTAACGCTCGTAGCGAGCATGAGCTTATAGCTCATGAGCTATGAGCATTTTCATGCCTCATAGCTGACATTGCTCTACGACATGGCTTACATAGCTACATGTAGCTCTACTATCCGGCCACTTTTATAAAACCTATAAAAGTGGTTTTTCATAAACCTATAACTCGTAAGCCGAAGTCTAAAATAATCCCGGAAATTTCACACAGCATCATCTGGGCCCGAAATAATGAAGAGCTTGTGTTATGGGATGGGTACCACATCACTGATATACCATATATATACAATTTTTTTGGAAATACATCTTATTATACATAGAAAAACCCAGACCCGAGACAAATAGTTGCAGATCATACAAACATTTGTCCCGCTGCGGGAATCGAAAAAGATGGCTCACTTAAAAACAAATATATGTATTTTTAATATAAAAATTTTATGTCACAGGGAGGTGTCTGCCAGCCAGCAAGATTTCTTCAAAATTCTTGATGATAAAATTGAGAAGGTAAAGATTTATAATAGTGTCTTCTTTTCCCTACAGTTTAAATGATTTTGCCTCTACTATAAAAACACTTCTTTTGTTCCCAGGGTAAAGACTACGACTCGAACAGTGAGACTGAAGTGCAAATAGAGAAAGAACGTAGGAGGTTTCTGATGGAACAATGGCGCCAAGCATCGCAGTCCTCCCAGTCCCAGCCTAGCCCTCCAACGCCGGCCAGGAGACGGATGCCCCGACCCATGCCCCTCGAGCGGCACGGTAGCCCAAGTTCAGGCAGAAGATGCCACACCTACAGGCCTCCAAACATAGCAGAAGGCATGTCACCAACCCCACCGCGCAGATCACACAGCGCACAATCCCACCACCAAGATCCTCGACATATCAACGGAGACAACTGGCAGGACCCCACGAAATCACCCGTCAAGAGACCACAGAGCGCTGGTGCTAACTGGAAGACCAACCCTAAGGTAGCGCCGTATAATTCAAAATCCAAAAAAGAACCAGATCGAGGCTGTCAAAACATGGAAATGACAGGTTCAGGCCAAGATATGTCCCAAATAACATTCAATCCTACATTCCAAACCCACAGTCCAGCACATTCTGCGAAGCAACAGCCGTACATAGCTCAGATACTGAGTTACCCTATGTCACAGCAAGTGACTCCACCATCACCGCCGAAGTACATCGCTCCTCCAGAGGAATACCAGGATCCTCAGAATAATATCGTTGATTGTAATACTCAAAAACAGGCGACGCAAATCAATACACAATCGATATACTACATCCACGGGAATACCACGACAAACATAAATCCAGATCTAGCTCAGCAACGACAGCAGACTGTTATGCACTTGCAGCAGTACGTTAGGATGAAGCAAGCGCAGCAGCAGATGTTCACGTACATCCAACGGGGTCCTCACACTGTGTTCCCCAACGTGGAGTACGCGAACCAACCGAGGATGTACGAGAACGAAGAGTATGCCCTATACAGCCATCCAGTCATGAGACCTTACAGCGCACCGTCTCCATTAGGAGGCAGGCCGATCGCGCCTGGTTACTCTGATGGAGCACATATGGTCCAAATGCCGATGTGGACGCACGCACCTCCAGGCCCCTGGGTGCCCGGCCAAGTGCCTGAGCAGTACTACCCGCAGTCGCAGTTCATGCCCATGTACCGGCCCAACTCGGCCGGCTCCGCGGGAACCCTCACTAGGTACCATAAGAAGGAAGGTGAAGATGGCAAAATGTGCCAAAGCATAAATCTAGTCAGGCAAAAGCCGATAGGTCAGATAGTGTCGATGCCCGGACAGGAGCTGACGGTCTGCAATAATGTAAGTGACAGCCCAAGTCCCGCCTCCATCAGTACCGACAGCGGAGTGTCGCCAGGTAACAGTGCGCCAAGTTCTAAAAACTCAGTGTTCAGCGCGCCCTCAAGCGGTAGTGACACAAACAGTGCAGTGGAAAACAAACCGCTTAAAAAGAACAAATCCCACCAAAGCGCTAGATCTCTCAAGAATTCGAAGAGTCTCGATTCTTAGCAGTTTGTAATGAATGTAGATTTTCTAAGTGTATGTAGCGTCTAGACACGACGATGTATAGTGAAATTAGTCCAAATTGCCTCGGTTTTCTTAAAAGCAGCGGTCGTCATGTGACTGACTGCAAACTAACAGAGGCTTAAAAAGATCCATTTTTTGTTGTCGTTCATGTCTGCGGAAAGATCTATTTGTATGGATGACACTAACTTGTGATAAGTAACGTGACTGAAATGTGACTAGTAGCAGTTCAGTAAGCATCATCTTTCTGTAAGCATGAAGGAAAACTAAGCCTCATTACTGTGGCTCGTTGCTGTGACCGTTTCTTAGAAAATCGTAGTTAATGCTTCGTGGTTCATCTGTTTTATTGATCGGTGTTCTATGGTCTTATCAGTGTGGTTTCAATAATTACTGCTTCGGTGTGAAGCTGATATCTTGAATTATTAGTAAATCGCTTTTATCTTTTACGATTGCTCTGATGTCTGAATATTGAATAGGGGTTCCGAACTTGCGACCCAAGATTCGATCTCCCTCGTCAATGTCTAGAGCTGAAACTCATAATTAATTACTTCTTAGACGTGATCGAGTACCTTAGTATCTATGTGTACCTATGTAAAAATACAGAACCATAGTTGTTTTGAACTGTAAAAAAAAAGATTTTGGCTTATATAATTTTTTTCTCATGGTGAATTTTCCTGCCGTAACTACGGAATGATAGATAGTTTTATATAAGATTAACGTGTCCTGGTATTTTTTTTAATTGAACCAGCTATCATGTATACGGCCCACCTGCTAGTAGTGGAAACCCAAATCTGTGCTACGAATATCAGAGGTCTTGTTGAGAAAGAAGGCTGCTCAATATAGGGCCAATATCTACATGTTTTTTCAGTCTCTATTGTCAAAACGGGTCTACTTTTGCTATTGATTGTATTTGAATTCATTATTCATGTTCAAACATTAGGACTTCTACTGCATAATATTACAGTATTGTGTTGGCATTGTATAAACTATGAATATAACCGATCAATTCTTATATAAATGTTAGATAAAACTTTGTAATTTACTTGGTACATTATGTACTGATCAATGCATTTTATCCAATAATAATGAATATTGATAAAAAATAAATATTGATATACGAGTAAGACTCAGTCTGTTATTTGACCTTGTATTTACAAAAACGATAGCAATAGGAGCTAGGCGAGAAGAAGGATAGAGAAGTATACGCGAAATGGCCAGGGCTCAATATAATAGCTAGGATGATGATGATAATGATTTTGACTATTATTAGTCAAGAGCTAGACAATTGATTCAGACGTGACCTTGCAGAAATCCATTACAAAATATTGAATAGATAGAGCAATATTTAGTCAAAAGCTGTTATTGACTTGTCCGAAAATAAAAGCTTGTTTTGGGACGTACTGAGGAAGGAAAATAGGCTCTTCTACGGCACATTCACGCAACTTCTATGGTCGTCTATTCCACATATATACCCTAGAACTTCTACACTTCTTTTACACGGCAACTACGCTAGCTCTTCTCTTCTGCACCTAATATAGAGGTTTTAAAAGTACCGCCCCATGACGTAATACAGTAAGAAATTATTGTTTGACATAAAGCAAGATATATATTTAAAACTAGCTTTGAATCTGCAATACATCGTAACGTCTTAAATACATATATTAGTTTTCGGATTCTATTGCTCAATACTTCTATATGCAATTTGAACGATAGATTTTCGTCTATTATAACGCCAAGGTACTCAATATTACTAATGTTTGAGATGGCGGGGCAGCGACATAAATTATTGTCAATTACGTGATTATTACATTAATCAGCATAATATCGTTCTACTTATTTGTGCCGATTGTGATTTCCGTATCTTGAAATTTAGGTATTGTGTTTTATCGGCATTCAGTGTTAGTAGGTGCCCTTGAAGCCATTTATTTACAATGTTGAAGCCGTGTTGTGCATATTCGTGAACTTCCGTGTTCGTACTAGCTGAAAAGTAGAACTCTATGACCCCGATTCAGCCGAAGTTCATTGTTTCATTCAACCGACACTCGTAAAATCAATATCGCAATAAATACACCACTGCAATATAGACACGAGCCGTACAAACTTTGTACAAATGTCAATTTCAAATAAAAATATACATTTTTAGGGTTCTGATCCCAGGTGTTCTTAGGGTATAAAACATAATAAATAAATATATTTACTTATCAGTACATGTAAGTAAATACATGAATCCCAACATGAACATTAAGGCCCGTATTTCAGAACAAAGCTCAACCTCTAATTTCATAAACATAACATATTTGAGTTAAGTCGAAAAGTAGATTTTAATTTTGATTCTAGTTTGGGTCGTCTTCTAAATTAATAAATCTTGCTCGTGTTATTTCATGTTTTAGTCATAATTTATTAATAATCAATAAATTGTGACTTCTTAGCATAACTGTAGAGATTAAAATCTTAAGTATACCATGTTTTTATACGATTTTTAAAACAAGGTATATAAAAAAATATATACGTTAAGAATAGACAAAGACTACGAATTTGTGACGATATTATAAGAAAACAAAACCACCTAACATTGGCAAAACTGTCCCGAGACAGATGGCATTGTTTGAGGAAGAAGAAGCAGATTCTAGTTAAGTTATAGTTCAAAAATTATGAAAAAATCTATTGGCAATACCTAAGAAAAACCAAACTATAAGGCAGTTAGTCGATCTGATGAGTATATAACATTTAAAAATAATACAATTAAATAAAACCTTATTTCGTCCGAGCGTATACCGTAGGTGGAAATCGATTCAGACCCAGGTTTATTTCCGTTTCACCATCAATAATTCATTCCGTCGTCCACTCTCCATAATAGACAATTACCGGAACGGAGCAATTTTGTTTTAGATTAGACTACAAATAGATCAAGGTTTTAGGTATTCGATTAGTGCTGAAACATTCCGATCATTTCCATGTGTCCCACTATTAGTAAGGAGGGACTCCTATGGGACTATATGATGAGCCTAACATGTTAATTATGATGTGGAGAAAGGAAAGAGGTATCCAAAGAAAAGATGCATTGTGTGAAATAATTAATGTGATTAGGTAAGAAAGAAAATTTAGGTAATAGGCTACTGAAATGGCGCTTGATATAGTGAAAGAGAAGAACATATTATGCCAACCCCACATAAAGTGAGATCGGAAAAATGAAACGATGTAGGGGCTTATATATTAAGATAAAAAAATGGTTGTCTGTAAAGTCGGTTTACGGACGATAATTTTACATGATAACGTCATAAGAAAAATTGCATACTTTTAACCTATTAAGAAGCGTCACAAGCCGAACGCTTAGGCCGATCGTGCCTCGCTATCGCTTGTTCCGCGCTCTCGCTTATATGCTCGGTTCAGGCAGAACGTGTCAATTTTTCGTGCGTGCAGCTGCGTTCATCGACTTATAAGACGTTATCACGTCAAAAGTCGCAGAAAATTGGTACATTAACTAGCTATTGGGTTTCAATAACGTTCATCAGATGTCATCAAGCAACATATTGTACTCCAACATGTGACAGCAAGAGACGTGAAAATAATTAAAGCATATAGGGTTTACATAAAGGTGTCAAAGGAAAAGTTCGTATAAAGCTAGTAGAAAGTTTTCGAAGTAGGTCTCAGAATACGCCTCTGAATATAGGGGCTCTAAAGGTCTACCTTGTAATTGGTTAACAAATTAAAAACTTCCAAGGTCAAAGTACCTAGGTCACAAAATGGTAGGAATTAAGAGGTATTTTATGCGTCCTCGCATTGGATATTTTAGGGTTCTTTGCATTATATTTTGAGGTTCTTAAATAATGATTTTAGCAGGTAGGTACGTCTGGAAATATGTAGGTATTAGCACTTTTATTAATTGATATTTACTTACTAATACTTATTATACAGTACTACTAAATAGGGCCGATCAGACTCTATCATAAGTCGAGCAGAGGGTTTCAAGCGACCTACTTATACAAACATTAGTTTTTTATGGTATTGAAAAGACTTAGTATGGGTTTTAATATGAAATTGCTGTTCTAATGTACGACACATTGAGCTAAAATGATTATGTGGAATTACAATGTGAAACTTATTTCACTCAATAACTATTATATTCTAAATATTAATAATATGACATTCGTTTTTTATAGCTTAAAATCTAAAGATAAATACATCTCAAAATTACAGTAGCTTTTTATTAAAATATTTGAATAATTGAGACAATAATTTCGACGTGGAATTAACAAAGCAGATTCAGCTCTTAGCATCAATGCTTGTAGAGGACACGGCTCGCACTTTGCGTTTTTGATTTAATCGCTTTCGAGGTTTGGAATCTTCGAGTTGAGAAACCACCATGAGGAAAACCAGCTACTAAGGAGAAAATATTTATTTTACCACTCTTTAGATAGAAAGGCCCAATATTAGAATGGAGTTATTTTTTGCATAATATGCATACAAAAAATAACTTCTTTCTAATATTGGGCAACAATAAAAGCAAGTTAGTGTACTTGAACTAGTATTATCATTCCATCCCTGAGACTGCGGTCAATAATGCTACTCCCAAACATGGTATGGAAGCAGCGACGATTTTCCGACTGGGCCTAAGTAGGGTAACATCACTGGCGAGACATATAAGAATAATATATATAAATATTTAAAATAATATAAATATTTCATTATAATATATGTAGATATATGACGACCTCTGTGGCGCTATGGGCTAATGTTTGGCTGAGACGAAGAAGGTTGCGGGTTCGATACCCGTCGCGGGAAAAATGTTTGTATGATCTGCAAGTATTTGTCTCGGGTCTGGGTGTTTCTATGTATAATATGTATTTATTTACAAAATAAGTATATAAGTATATAAGTAGGTAGTATATCAGTCATGTGGTACCCATAACACAAGTTCTGCTTACTTTGGGGCCAGATGATGCTGTGTGAAATATCCGGCATTATTTATTTATTTTATTTAATCAAATATTTTATAATTAGTTATGTATATAATTTCGTTTTTTAATTCTGGTGGAGAGTTCTTTGTAATGATTGAATAAAAACATTTTATCCATATGACCCAAGACTTTGACCGGTGTGGTGTTCCTGGTTCTTTGTTTTGAGCGTTGAGTGCGCGGGCGCGTTGTCGTGGTGAAGCAGTAGCCCGCGGAGCACGATGTTCGGTCGCTTGTTGCTCATTTCAGTATAAACTTCTAGCAGGCATTTCATAGTATACAATTCGGCGTTGATGTTGCTTTGATTTTGTAATGGTATCGACACCAGACACCCCGTCAAAGTGAAGAAACAAGCTATCAAACTTTTCCCTGCTCTTCTCGATCACTTCACTTTGGTATGCTTAGTTAGAGGCTCGATGGTGTTGATTAATTATATTTATTTAAGTGAGTAGTTTTTAAGTGTAGGACTCGCGTTTGAACTATATATATAAATAATACTCCGCTTTCTTCACGCGAAGCCTCGATTTCCAGGCACACCCTTCTAACTGGGTCGGGTCGGGTCCCGCTTGGATTGCACTAATCAAGTTAATTTTATAAATTCAATCTAGAACAGTGGTTCAGTCACCCTTCGGCTACACCATCGGGGTTTAGTGATCTTTTGTGATGTCTATCCAGTGGTGAATACAGTCAACCAGGAAGATGCTCAGTGAGATGGAGATTTCAAGTAAATTACGTCATTATCTTACCCAAAATGTACAGTTTTCGGGTAAGATGAAGACGTCATCTGCGTCAGAAGCCCAAATTCATTCATTAATAGAGATTTTATCAGAAATATTTAAATGCGTGTTATAGGTTCCGAAGGCCACAAGGAACCTTTATAGTTTCGCTATTTCCATCTGTCTATCTGTCCTCCCCTAATCATGGTTAATGCCGACTATTTGATTTATCGAGATCAAATCGATCGATTTTTCACGCTAACACGTATAAACAAATCAATATAAACAAAGTCAAAATGGTTTTAGAGGTGATTCTCCAACATGTAGGTACCTAAAATAAGTTTGTATTTTTTTAATTTCTATACCTCCTTTGTGTGGCATACAACGACACCCAACCTGTGAAGTTTTTTTTAATAAATAAAAAAAAAAACCTATCCAAAGAACACGTATTTTAATGATAAGAGTTTCATTCTTGAATTTGAACTTGAAAACTTGTTTAAGTTTTTGAACAGTTTAAGATACAGGTATTCGTTTGATAAATATTGAGTTTTGAAATGAGCTTTGAAAATAAAAGGTAATCATTTATGATGACCTCGTTATCGACACATGTTGGAAGGAGGGGACTCTTTGATCAAACCATAGATTTTGTAGGACAAGTATTTTTTCGAATAATTTGGATAATTATTTTGAGATTTAACCAAAAAAAAATCAGTTAGTAATAAATATTTGAAAATCATAAAATCGACATATATTATCCTAGCTTCCTCTGTTAGCTACCACGATAGAGAGTTTCGTACAGGAAATTGTTGGGCGTCTCATCAAAATGAAGCTACTCACGGAAAATTAGCTTGATAGTAATCAAAAGCAAAACTGGACCAGGGATCCTGGATTATATTTAAGGATACTCACTTGAAAAGTTTTCAAAATAGTGAAAAAAATATGGGTAACCTGATTTGTAAACCTTTAAATTTATATATTTGTTTATCTTTGATATACTTCCGTTTGACCACGGTCTTGCCTGATGTTAAGCGACGATGTGGAAGACGATGGCACGCAGATCTAGAAGACGCCTATTTACTCTTGACTTGAAGAGACTCAGATTGCAGTTTTCAGGCAAGACAGACAGAGGCAAAGCATTCCAATCCTTGGCTGTACGCATTATAAATATGGTAGCATAGCGCTTTGTTCGTAAAGGTGGTAAACTGACATGGTATGGATGGTACTGAGCGGTGCCATCTACTTGTCCTGTTGTCAAAAGGTGTAGTTTGCTAATTAGATGTCGCTAGTAGGTATATTTATATAAACAAATGCGCTACCATCCGCAGTCCACTCACTAACGTCGTACAATTTAGGGTATGACTCTACGCAGCAGCAGCAGACGACGTGTCGCCGCGTGATGTCACAGCGACACGTCGTGTCAAATTGCGAATGCCGAATTCACCGACTTCAACCGAACCCGACACCAGGCTGCAACAACAGACGTCAGCGCCGTATCCAGTTGGTTCCAAGTATTTAGTGCGATAAGGTGTCTGACGTGTTTGAGAATAGTGATCGCGATTTACTTTTGTATTTTTTGTTAAAAGAGGAAGAAGACGATAACGACTTGTTTTATTACACAAAAAAATACAAAAAGCCACTCGTCCTGTGCTGGAATACAGAGCAAGTGAGGGATGTTATTCGATACTGATCAAATAGCATTTTAAAAGCGATGAGAAAGAATTCAACCATATCATTTTAGAACAGTAAATTTATTAGTGGTTTATACCAGTTTATTATATTCTGATATCTACAGTTGGACTTCAGTTGAGCTATCTATAGATCGTTTTAAACGGTCACTAGATACTTCAACTGTATTACAAGTATTTTATATTATTGTATATTATTCTGAACATTTCTGTAATTATTTTAACTCGGACCTCTTTTTACACATTTCACTGGACTGGCCTGTCAGTGCAGTTGGTAGCAGCTCTACCATCTGCGCTGTAGGTTAAGGGTTCGATTCCCACCCAGGGTAAACATTTGCGTGTTTGTTTTATGGTTGGGTATCATAAAATATCATAAGTATGTATTAATAAATATATAAGTATTCAATCAGCTATCTGGCTAATTATATTGTTACATTGTTTGTGTGCGATGTGCTTCAATATTTTTTTGTTTACACAATTTTTTTTTTTTGCTACGAGTAGCATGGTGGTAATGGTACTTGGTGTGGAAACCTTAGGGATCTGCCTAGGGTTTCCACCAAATAGAGTCCTAATCTTTTTTGAGTTTGAAACGGTCCGGTAAATCAACTGTTTCATTTGTATTCAATATGTTTCAGTAAGTACATTATGCTGTATTTTTTATACATAAAATAGGTAAGTTAATAATCATAAATAAATAATCCATGACGCAATGCAACCAAAAAAATCTATGCTTCCAAAACCACGGGTTCAGTTGATAATTTTTCATTACCAGACTAAATCAGAATTTCAAGATAATTTCGCAGCTACGTTTGTAAAACTAATAACTTGGCTCGCTGCGCACTCAATTCAATTCAATTCAAAATTCAATTTCAGCTACATGCTAATAAAGAGATACAACCTCAAAATATCCAGCAGGTGAGTTCAGGGGTTGAAGGAAGAGGCTATGTTTTTCAGTAACTATTGAACCGCTTGCAATTTTGCTAATAGAAAAAACTAAATATAATAAAAATGGTGGACCAGCATTTAGCCCCAAACTAAGCACAGCTTTTACTGTGGGAACCAGATGTCTGATAGAATATAAATATATTTTAAATTGCATAACTTTACAACACTCAAACACAATAAAATAAAATAAAAATTGTATTGCACACAACACCATCTAGCCCCAAACTAAGCATAGCTTGTATTATGGTGACCAGATAACTGAGAGATTATTTTTAACCGACTTCAAAAAAAAGGAGGTTCCTCAATTCGACCGTATATATATTTGTGTGTTCGCGGATAGCTTCGTCGTTTATGAACCGATTTTGATGATTATTTTTTTGTTAGAAAGGACATATCCCAAGGGTGGTACCACGATAAGGAAGCCAGGATCTGATAATGGCATCCCAGAGAAATCGAGGGGAACCTTCGAAAATTGTAGTGGCGACTAGTGCGTTGGTAATTTTTTTCATTAAGTATTTTAAAGCACTACTATTTAATTTAGGTCTGGAGTCGATCTGATGATGGAGCCGAAAGACAGTCGAGGGAACTCCTCAACGGTTTACAGCAATTACCTGGTGTTAGGGCTTGATTCATTTGTATTGATGAGAACTTTACACCTAGATGGGTTGTGATTGTGTCATTAGGGGTCTGATGATGAAGACGAAGGACAGTCAATGGAACTCCTCAACTTTTTAACAGCAGTTACCTTATATGCATGAAGTCGGTTGTCTTTTTAGTTTATAAAACGTAATTATTAAATAAATACTTATGATACTTTATAACAGAATAAACATCTGTGTTCAACTTACAAATTTGTCCTGTGAGGGAATCGACCCCAAAATCTACAAGCGCGTTAACCAGTTAACTGTAAATCAACATTATCCTATAATTTTCTGTCAAAACGGGATATTTACCGCGACATTTGAGTTTTTCTGCTTGATATTTCGACACAGTTACATGCGCCATGATCACGAGATAATCTATTAAACGAGTTGACTTTATCTCTTGATCATGGCATGCAACTGTGAAATCCCGAAATATTGGGAAGCAGAAAAACTCAAAAGATAAATATTCCGTTTTGAGTGAAACTTATTTTTAAAACCACGATTTTTTAAAAGTTATATTATACTATAACTTTTTTCAATAAATACACTCGCGCAATACTATAATATAACAATATTGTGCGAGAGAGAGAGCATTACTAGGTACTGAAAACTGCCATTTATCTATCAACTCTGTCTGTCTGTCTTCTTGCAAGTGTGTTGAAAAACGTCGTATCAAACGCGTGTGAATTGATCATTACTTCATTATACACTTCGGCTCTCTTATCAAGCGAATAACATCGCCTCGAGTGTACCAACATAGCACACTTGTATCACAATCATAATGTACTAATGTATCAACATTATCTGGCTTGTCAGCTCAGTTGGTAGTAGCTCTGCCTTCTGCACTGTAGGTTGAGTGTTCGATTTCCTCCCAGGATAAACGTTTGTGTGGAGAACATAGGTGTTTGTTCTGTTTTTGGGTGTTATAATGTGTCATAAGTATGTATTTAAAAATATATATGTATTCTATCTGTCATCTAATCACCATAATACAAGCTATGTTTAATTTGGGCCTGGATGATGTTGTGTGCATTGTCCAGCAATATTTTTTATTATGATTATTTACTTGTTTATATTTAAATTAAGCTTATAATATTTATTTACAGAAATAATTACATAAATATACAGTAATCATTACATAGTATAAAACAAAGTCGCTTCCCACTGTCTGTCTGTCCCTATGTATGCTTAGATCTTTAAAACTACGCAACGGAGTTTAATGCGGTTTTAATTAGATAGAGTGATTCAAGAGAAAGGTTTATATGTATAATACATGCATAATATAGTAGAGGAACACTGATAATTTTAGAGGTTTCTAATTAGACATTAGACATTCTGTAGTATATTTAGTATCACCATTGCACCCGTGCGAAGCCGGGGCGGGTCGCTAGTATAGAATAAAAGAGTAAGGATATGGATATGGAGAGAGATTAGAATATGGATTGTCCTTGTTATTTATGTTATCAGCAAACAACTACTATCTCTAAATAATACGTTTTTTTTTAAAACCTTTTTTGCTTATCAGACTTTCCACTTATACATACATCCTTTATTTTCGCATTTTTGAAGCTGTACTAAGTAGTGGAAGTTTTACTGGATTGTGTAATATTTAAGTGATTTTGTTTATAAGTTTCATTGTTCTGGTTGTTTTTCCAAATAAATAAATAACAAACTTTTTTGTAAATGCCACGCGTGCAAATCAGCGGGCCTAAATTAAAAACTTCTGAATATCATTTTTAAAAAAATTTCACTCTATGGAAATCTGCAGATATTTTTATTAACCTATCGTATTCCACATATTCCTTTTCTTCTTCTTCTTATCTTGTCACTAGTTACTTCTAACCAGTGTGGTGAAAGGCTTAAAGTGCGCCTCGGAGGCTCCTTTCGTGCACTTAGGTAAGTCTAAGTGTAACCTCTCGACCTTGCCAACAAGACCGGCAGGAAAGACGAATCAGTACATGCGGTGTCGGTTCGGTTGCAGGTGCATAACGGCTGGCACCGAGCCGGGCTAGTTTCAAGTTTTTCTTCTCTATTCTCGTATTCCACTGCTGGGCAAGTTAATGGGAAATTAACCCATTTCCACTCTTTGCGCTTCAAGGCCACAGTTTGCCAGTTTAGCTCGAATGCATCCAGATCGTCTCGCCATCTTTTTCTGGGCCTGCCGCGTCGTCTCTGACTATTGGGCACCCATTTAGTGACGAGCTTCTCATTTTACTGCTATTTATTGATTTTAAGCCCATTAATTCAAGAAATAATAATTATAAAAAAAATTTTGTAGTTCTAGTACTTTGCCAGCAAATTCCTCGTTACAAATTGTTAATAGAGGTCTTATTAATTATGTAATTTAATTATGAAATAAGTTCTAATGCACATGATAATTATCTTCTGTTAATTGCCCATTGTGCATTTAGTAGGTATTCTCAAATTGTTTATGTGCTCGTTTTAAAGTGTACAATAAAGTGTTTTCATTCATTCATTCATTCATTCATTCATTCATTCATTCATTCATTCATTCATTCGTTCATCTTCTCCTAAAGTTGACGTCATCCTCACGTACGCACGATTAATAAAAGTAAATTAATTAAAACTTATAAAAATGTCATTTTTTTCCTTACTGGATTTTTTTTTCAATAAAAAAAATCTAGATTTGAGCGCTTTCATAAGCTCAAGGTACCGTCTTAAATAACATACCTACTACAATTCGGAGGACTCTTTCATTTCAAAAGGTTACAGGATAAAATTATAGATAAACCCTTACATATGTATTTATCTACACGATTCAGACATTTTTATCGTTTTATTTCCACACAACTTCTTTGAAATTGCCACATAATTTTCTTAGATTACGGCGGGGTGCTATCATTGCTTGGGTTAAAGAAACTATCTAACTAATATTATAAATCCGAAAGTAACTCTGTAGTTACGTATTCACGCCTAAACCGCTGAACCGATTTTGTTGAATTTTGGTAAGTATAGAGATAGTAATAATAATAATAATAATAATATCTACTATATTTGGTAAGTTTAGTAGATATTATTATTATTATTATTATTATGGGACCTAGGCTACTTTTTACGTAGGTACCCCGCGTGCGAAGCCGCGGGCAGCAGCTAGTACCAATATAATTTAGAAAGTGTTTATTTGATTGTTACCTTTTTACAGCTAAACGACTGGACGGATCTTGATAATGTTTGGTAGAGATGGATTGTATTTTGGGGTCGAACATAATACTCCTTTTATAGAGTTACCACCCGTGTGAAACCGCTGGAAGCAGCTAGTGAAATATAATTAGATTACGGACGTAAGTATTTCTGGACTAAGAAAGGTATTTTTTTTTGAGAATTAAGCTTACTTACTTTATTTGTCAGATTTCATTACAGAATGAAATGTATTAGTGTATTATACAAACTAATATATTATACAAACTAATATATTATTGTATTATACAAACTAATGTATTGTTAGTTTGTAAAAATGATTTTTACAAACTAACAATACAATTGTTTGAGTTTCGTTCTAAAATTTGAAGGCTACTTACGCGGTAATATGACGTTTCCGTCGGCTTATTGTCGGTGTATTTATTATTGTCTTGCGAAGCAAACATTGCATATTATTTATATTTCTTATGTTATTGCCGTTTTTATTAGCAATTTTGATGATATATATAATTCTGCACTCCTTCTCTTTATAAACTATAAGTGTGCTAAATTTAATACTCCTCTGTCCGAGCAATTTTCGTAAAAAGAGGTAAGTACAAAGTTTTTAGAGATAGATAGAGCTATTGGCTAGAGTTATTGACTCGATTGACTGTAGGCTTATAAGCCTACAAGGCTTACAAGGCTTATAAGCCTTGTGTTTCTGTGATACTTTAAAATACAACTGCAGAAAATGCTACATAAATTACTTAATGCGATGCATCGCCGCAGTACGCCATTTTGTTATAGGACTCCTAATATTTGTACGAGATGAGAACGCACTACAAACTATCTCACCGAAATCAAACCCCACAAACAAACATTATGAAACCGACTTTCAACTTTGACATTCAGAATACGTTTCGCGAGGGGTTGACGACCTCCACCCCTGTCTCAGCTGGTCTGGGATTCAGCGGGGCGTTTACACGAGCAAGTAGCTTTACCATGTAACTAATATAAAGACACTGTTGATTAAATAATGTTTTATGCGAAAAACACATCTAAACCCAGACCCATACGTATGATTATCGAATGTTTTATGCTATAAAGCTGACTAGGTCTAACTAGGTACTTTGTTAGTTTTATGGTACTTATCTCTACTAATATTATAAATGTAAAAGTAACTATGTCTGTATGTTTGTTACGTTTTAACGCCTAAACCGCTGAACCGATTTCAATGAATTTTTGTATAGAGATAGATGGGACCTTGGAGAAGGACATAGGCTACTTTTTATGTAGGTACCTTGCTTGCGAAACCGCGGGCAGCAGCTAGTACTAAATAATTACGAGAATTGAGAGACCTTTGATGAAAAATTTGACAAGACCGTGTCGGACCACGCCCAGTCAAGGCTTCCGAAATCTGTAAGGATTAGAATTACTAGTGGTTCTAATTCAACACCAACCAGTTAGCAAATAAAATAAATATGGATCTTTCATGATCTATTTATTTTAAAATATTTAAAAATCGAAATATTTAATGCTTTGTAATCATTTAGTAAAGACTTACTAGTCGTCATAACTTTCCTTATAATTTCAGCATATATATGCTACAATTTTGAAAACTTTTCAGGTACCCAAAAAGAGGTTTAGCTTGTAAAGAGGGAAAATACTGGACCCTATTAAAAATGACGACTTCAAGGCATGATATTTAAAAATAAAATAAAAATAAAAAGCCTATTTATTCCGTAACTTAGGTGTTAGTTAAATAAATACATGCATTAAATTTATATATGATAAACATTCTTATTTAAATTTAGTACCTAAAATAATTTAGAATAAATTGTATTTGTGTTTTCTTGTAGATATTCAGTTAGGACCCCTCTCGGGAAAAGGCCTCCTCCAGTTCCTTCCGTCTGTCTGTCGATTTATTGCCGTTTCAGACCAGTCTGTTTCCCACAGGACTCGATTTATTTCGTCGGTCCATCTAGTTAGTGGCCTGCCAACTCTTCTTTTCATTTCATTTTTCATCATTTTTAGCGCGTGCATCATTTCTAGAACGTTAATGAATTTGGTTTTGGATCTTATCTTTTATGGCGGATTTTATCGATAAGTCTTGTTTTCATTACGTTTCTTTCAAATTAATAGAATAACCCCCTAATGTCTTTAAAATACCTATCCAACAATATGCCACAAGATGGGGTAGTAACGTAAAGTAAAAAAACGTGTCTCGGGACGCCCGACAGAAGTGATAACTTAAACTAATCTAACTAGCGCTGTGGGTTAGAGTGAGAGAGAAGGAGCCTGCCTACCGCGGCCGCATGTGTGAGACAAAGGCAAGCCAGACAGACTGGCGCCATAACGAGTTACGTAACGAAGCGGTTTACCCTCCCATAAGAAGTTATCACTACGAAAAGCAACTCCATAAACAGTTTCTTCCAAGTTTTTATTCCATAACTTTGTATGAGCAACTAATGCGCGGCAAATTTTCATAACGATAAAAATAATAATCTGCAAGCGAGGGCTCTGATTGACAAACAGACAGACTGACAGGCAGGACGTGGCTAAACTATAAGGATTCCGTGTGGACTTTGGAACCCTAAAACCAAACGTTTTAAATCATGTTGAAAAGTTGAAAATTATAAGAACTTGCAGAAGTATCTTTAAAAGTCTTCGGAAAGCTGTGTAGAACATTGTTTTAGAATACTGTTTCGTATTTCTGTAATTTCAAATCTTTTATTCCATTTTCTATTGCATGAAACGCGTGCAAACGAGCGCTCCACTAGCGCAAGTAACTCGCCTGTTACTTCCGCTTGCTTCATTGTATTTGCCCAGGCTTGCCAGCTACAATAGAATAATTTGCATTGACAGATGGCAGTCGGCACTATCACAACAATGCAGTTACTGAAATAGTGTCAAGCTCCTTTGTTAAGCTTTCGATTGGTTATATTGCAAATATAATGTTGCCAGTACTTGTGTAGTAATATATTAGAGTAAAATTAAGACTCAAAATGTTTTTACGTAAGATTTCACCTAATTACTTTGTTAAAAAGGCCATTTCATAGATCAACTTTCTATAAATGCTTCTTATGTGGTATCTACATAATAGTAGCCTGTTTCAGTCCTCAAGGTATAACTAATATACCAGGTTACTCAGAAAGTAACGCAAAAAAATGTTTTTATGTATGAAGCCCTGGCTGATTATAAATACTTAAAAAATATAATTATTTACAAGTAAAAATACCATCGCTCTTATTTGAATTTCCCACCACATTTTTTTGAGAGCTAAATTCAATTGTCGTGTTTCATTGAAAATGGATCAGCGTCAGGAACATTTTCCTGCGATGATTTTTTTCGATTTCAAATGTGGCCTTAAACCGGATGAGTCGTTTGATCTTTTTCAAATGACATTTATAGTTACTGTTGGCATAACGAATTTATCGGTCGTCTAACTTTGGGGGATGAAGAAAGAAGTGGTTCATTGAAAAAAATAATTCAATTTAACGTGGGAATAACATACGAAGAGATTGAGCATATATTGAACACGATTCTAGAAGGATAGTTTTGCGCTGGGTGCCGCACAACCTCACCGAAGCTCAGAAGTAGGCCCGTGTGGAATGGTGTCATGACATGATTAATATGTTTGAAGCAGGCTCGTCTCGGCGCGTTTACGGCATTGTGAAAGATGACGAATCCTGGACTTATCAATACAATTCAAGACGAAACCAAAACGAATCAACGCCTACGCAAAGTGAAGCGATCCAGAAGCCCATGGATTATTTTGATCGCTAGTTTCTTCACTTTAACGGGGTATCTGGTGTCGATTTCATTACAAAATCAAAGCAGCATCAACGCCGAATGATATACTACGAAATGCCTGCCAGAAGTTTTCACTGAAATGAACAACAAGCGACCGTACACCGGGTCCGCGGGCTATTGCTTCAATCAACTGAATGGGATCCAGTTTTCATCGCCGGAAGATGCGTTAACAGCGTTCGAGAAATCCGTAGAAGAGGTGTCCGAGCGGACTGAAAAAAAATTAAAAATATATAAGTATCAGTCACCAAACTTCTACTTTATATTCAAATATTTTTATTCATTACAATCACAAGGACCACTTTGAAACGTCTTACATACTACTCGCATTCAATTTAGGTGCCAATTCCTCCTAACCTAAGTCCGAGAACAACTGGCATAAACTCGTCCTGGCTAGTCCTAGCGCTTTTTTGTTTGATCCATCTTATAACTAGCCTAACTAGGTACGAAAAACGAATACATGATTTCAGTAGGAAATCTGTCAGCTAACTGTCTGAGGGCAGAGCAACATGAGGCCATGTATTTGAATCAATAATATAATAATTTATATTATAATACGCTTTCTTTAATATGCACCATAATATAAGCTATGCTTAGTATTGGGTTTGTTGAGTGCAATGTTCAGCAATATTCAGATTTCGTTCGCCGTTGTACCGTGAAAAGGTAAACTGACCAACAAACAGTCAAGCTGACAGTGACACTTTCAGATGTACAATATTGATTATGTATTATCTATACCTATAAAAGAGCATAACCTATATGACTGACTGATTCATCATCGCCGAGCCGAAACCGCTGAAGCTAGAAAGCTGAAATTTGGATGCTATCTTCCTTTTACAGCAAAACCACCTAAGGCGGGATTTTTTGAAATTCAACCTCTGAGAGGGTGTAAAAGAATGTATGAAACTTTTTAACGCGTGGTGCGATTTGCTTGAAACTTGATATGAATAAATAAAATGCAAAATAAATGGACACGTGTTTAACAAAGGGGTAAAATGGGGTGTCAAAGTTTGTATGAGAACTTTTTAACGGGTGGTCAGGTGATTGGTTTGAAAATTATCAATAAAATTTGGCAAGGAGAAAAATTGCATCCCGGGAAAGGATTTAACTTTAACGAAAAAAACAGCTAGCTCAATATATTTCTCTAATTGTGTTTTTCCAGGAATGTAAAGAATAACATACTAGTAAAAAAATACACAAGGACCGCCGCTTAAGACTGTTAAGTTTTTAGATGAATACTGTATAAATAATAGTTATTTTGTAGTAATAAAATGCGGGTTTGGCATGAGGCCAAAATACTCAGGAAAAGTTACTTCGTGCCGACCACCGCAGTGCATCATTAGAAAAATCGTGTGTCGCTCTTTTCGTCCACTGAGCTGAGGCACGTAAATTTTCTTAGTGTGGTGAATAAAAAGCTGCCATCAAATATATGCCTGATCTAGATGCTGATCTATTCTGAATTTAATCTAGGCTTACATAAACCGAGTTTATCATAATGTTTTCAAAATTATCGCACGGAGTCTAGTAAAAACATTGTGTGAACCTCTTGCAGTGATCTAGATCAGTTGAACTATGTATAAATCGTTTTGAGCGATCTTTAGATATCTCAACTATTTCACATGTTATTACTTTGTACATTTCTGTATATAAGTAGTTTCGGTATATCAGTAATGTGATATGATTTGATGATTCTGTGTGAAATGTCTGGCATTATTTATTTATTTCTGTAAATAAATTGCTTTTATTAAATAGGTACTGAATGTTTATGTAGTTTAACGGATCATCATGATTTCACTATTTGACTAGGGAAGACCAGTGCTCTGGCACCTCACACTTCCTGAGCACATGCTGGGTGGCCGTTTTTGCTGCCATTTTCTTTTTTACTTTTAAGTTATTTTATCGTAGCAAAACAAACGCATTTTATTCTTTATTAATAATTAAATATTGATAGACAATTTATCGCATCATCTATCCACAAACTAAGCATAGTATGTACAATGGAAACCTAATTATTGGTGAATCCTTCACTGTTCATGTTGTACGCTTATGGAACTCCTAACCATCCAAATCTATATATATTCTAAAAGTCAAAGTCCACGATAAAAAAAAAACAAATAAACATTGCATGTACTGACTCGTCTCTCCTGCGGGTCTTGTCGGCAAAGTTAGTGTGGGTACCTGGGAAAGCCTGCGCCATCAAACAGAATCCCAGACAGAGTAGCGTCAGTGGTGAGGAAACTTCACCCACCTCAGCTTGCAGCTTGCTGATCTGATCTGTAACTTGACTGACGCCACCTAAATCATCTTCAAATGATGAATTAAGGCCGATGATGAACTGATTGATATCATTTATGACTATTTTTTTTTTTATAGAAAGTTTGTATGTGTAAATGTTTATCATGCATGTCGAAATACTTTGCTGGACAATTCATACAACACCATCTAGCTCCAAACTAAGCATGTACTTTTAAAACTTTCGTGAGTTGTATGTTTTATACATTTTGATAAACACGGGTTTTATTCACGTATTAATTTGTCGACGGAGGCACTGACACTGATTCGATTTATCTAGGGAATTTAAGTGCGAACAGTAAACGCGAGCGGCAACGAGCGCACCGCAGATGAAACTCACCCTGATGAAGATTCTCTAGCTAGATGAATCGAAACAGTATCGTTGCCTCCATCGACAAAATAATACGTGAGTAAAACCAGTTTTTATCAAAATGTAGGCATGAACTATAGATACCAGGGGGCCGACCGCGGTAATTTTGAACTTCTGAACCAAAGCTAAACCAAATTTAAACCAAAGTCAAAACGTTATTTTTGACATATTTCGTACCGCGCTAATCACTATAATGGAAACGATTTAGCTCTAAATTCGATTATACATTGATGAAACGTTGCGGGATCGCGTTATTTTTGACATTGAATTCAAACGAATGTTTTTGATGTAGGACATCCTAGTACTCTGTGCATAGAGTCTAGGGATCCTACTTAACTTATAATGCTATGCCGCAAGACTGCACTGGGGGATAAAAACAGTTATATTATGGCTATTAAAATATTTAATATTAATATAATATTGGTATTAGACCAAAAGCGATTAGAGAGTTGCCGGCAATTCAATTTAAGAAAAAACTGTATACATGGCTCAGCGAGAAATGTTTTTATGATGTTGATGAAATGTTTTAATAATAATAGATATTCTGGATAAACCTGCTTACTTTTATAATATTGATGTTGACATTTTTTTTATTTTATTAATAATCTATTTTATCTCATGGTTACTATGTCGGTCAAGTACAAAGTGTTTGAGACAAGTATTATACAAGAACCCTACACTTACCACACTTCGAGAAAGTATTAATAAAACTAATTTCATTTCATTTAATTTCAACGATTAAATTGTTCAGGAAGAATAGCGCGTTACCATTTTGACATTCAGATTAGCCTTATCCAAACCATTGCCAAAACCAATTCGTTCAATTACAATTACGTTGACAATTAACGCAATCGCCCTTGTGGATCTTAATAATAATAATAATACGTGTTCTCCAAGTAGAACAACATTAACGGTAGTGTTTTTGCTTAAAATCCGGTTACATCACGCTGTTTCCCTTCACCATTTTTTACGACCTCTGCGGCGTAGTGGGCTAAGGCCTGGCTGAGATGCAGAAGCTAGCGGGGTAAATTCCCGCCGCGAGACAAATTTTTGTATGTTTTGCAAGTATTTATGTCGGGTCTGGATGTTTCTATGTATAATAGGTATGTATTTAAAGTATATCAGTAGTGTATCAGTCATACCTATAACACAAACTTTGCTTAGTTTGGGGCCATATGATGCAGTGTAAAAAAAATTACATGGATTTTGATCCCGTCCTCCCTGTTAACGGTTTTGGATGTATAAACTAGATTGCTTAAGAAAACAATGATCAAAATAGTAAAAAAAAACTATCTGCATGCACCTTTGTGACACGCCGATGGTTATTGATTTTCCGCTCGACTTGGCATTTAAAATAGATTTGTCTGCCCGCTTCTCCACATAGTTAATAAATATTTAATATAGTAGTGCTTTAGTGAACAGGAACAGCAAATTTTTTATAGCATGAAATGGGCGAGAAAATAAATAATGCCGGATATCATCTATCATCATCATATATATATTTAAATACATCTAACAGCATCATCTTGCCCAAAGTAAATGGGTAAGTGAGTAGAGCTTGTGTTATGGGTACCACATGACGGATATATGACTTATACATATATTTTTATAAATAAACTAGCTGTCCCGGCAAACGTTGTTTTGCCATTTTAGCCATTTTTAGGAAACATTTTTATAGGTAAATATGATGTTTAAAAAATAAGGGTTGATCGTAGAGGGGTGAAAATTTAGGGTTGCATGTATTTTTGTATGATGTATCATAAAAAAATAAAAACAAAAAATGTTGTCCTAAAAATAAAAAAAAAATTAAGGGGTGGAGCACCCTTAACATTTAGGGGGATGAAAAATTGATGTTGTTCGATTCTCCCCCCTGACTAATATCCTCGCTAAGGATCACGAAAATCGGTCGAGCCGTTTCGGAGGAGTTCGATTACGCACCCCGTGACAGAAGAATTTTATATATTAGATTAATAATAACAAAATATTGGTGCACAATGCACACAACACCATCTCGTCCCAAGTTAAGCATAGCTTGTATTATGGTGACCAGATGATTGATAGAATACTTGAATATTTTTAAATACATACTTATGTAATTTTGTCTAATTTTGATGGACCAACCAAATTGCAAACCTTAAATTCTCTTAAATTATTTCCAACTGCTGACTTTCCGCCATTCGTGTTTCGGCAATTCACTGATTGTGATGTTATAAAGAGTATTTCATCAATTTCATCTAATGCAGTAGGTAGTGACTGCATTAGTAAAAAATGATAACACCTATCCTTGAAGACATAATCTACATTATTACATACTTATTTAACTTCTCCATTGACTCTAGAATCTTTCCTGGTCTGTGGAAGGAGGCTCAAATAACTCCTATTCCCAAAAAACCTAACCCATCTTCCATTTCTGAGTACCGCCCTATTTCCATTCTCTCTTTCCTTTCCAAAGTCCTTGAGCGGCTAGTTCATCAGCAACTCAGCCTTTTCCTTAACACAAACGTCCTTCTTAATCCCTATCAGTCGGGTTTTCAGTTAGGTCACAGCACTGTCACTGCACTCATCAAAATCACTGATGATATCAGGCATGGCATAGAAAACGGGCTAGTCATTATTTGTTACTTCTGGATTTCAGTAATGCTTTCAATAATGTAGATTATGATATTCTATTAGCTTCGCTTCGCTCTTATAACATACCTCCAACAGTAATTGACTGGTTTCGTAGTTACCTGTATGGTCGCCGGCAACGAATTCGTATTGACAATACTTTTTCATCCTGGTGTCAAGGGAGTGCTGGTGTACCTCAGGGCGGTGTTTTATCTCCTCTTCTCTTTGCTATCTTCATAAACTCTATTTCTAAACGTCTCTCTTCCTCCTACCACCTTTATGCAGATGATTTACAAATTTATTCACAAGCTCCTATCGAGTGGTTAACAGAAGCCATCGCTAGTACAAACGCTGATTTGGCTAATATTTTAGAGTGGAGCAAATAGTACGGTTTAGGAGTAAATCCGTCAAAAACTCAAATAGACATTATAGGAAGCTCTAGAATGATGTCCCGGATCGACTTGCCTAACCTCCCGCGTGTTATGTTTGATGACACTGTCATGGAATTTAGTGAGGTGGTCAAAAACTTAGGTATACTAATGGATAGGCATCTATCTTGGGAACCTCAGCTAACAACGGTAAGCCGAAAGACCTTTGCTGCGTTTGCCTCTCTGAAACGGTTGCGAAACTTTCTTCCTACGTCCACTAAAATTGCGCTAGCACAATCCTTGTTGCTACCTATTTCATATTTGGCTTGCGTAAGTACGATCATATATCTGAGTTCCGAAACAGACTTTATTTTGACTTTCGTCTTCGCCGAAATGCTCACATCCTTTCTCTTCTTTATTCCATTATGCTTCTTCCTTCCACTCCAGTCTACCTTAAGGAACGTTTTGAATTCCTTCATCTATCCAATTCCCGATCCCTGCGTTCTTCTGAAACCCTTCAGCTAAAAACTCCTGTTCATACTTCGAGCTGCTATGGTAGTTCTTTTACGCTGCAGGCTGTGAAGCTATGGAACGAACTCCCTGTCCCCATCCGGTATGCTAAATCCTTAGCAATTTTTAAAAACTTAGTTTATCATCACTATCTTTCATCACTCACATAGATATATATTTATTTTGTAAGTATTTATGAATTGTTTTAGTATATAATTATATTATTAATGTTTAAGTAGGTATATTTTATTTTATTTATGTCTAGTTATATTTTTATTTAGTAATCACATTTGTTTAATGTATGCCGCGCCGTCCATTCTATTTCATGCATTCCTTTCCATCCAAAGGTTGCCAGGAAGAGATCGCTCTCAAGCGATATGGTCGCCCATTGTACCACTTAAGTAATCTTATTTTGTTTAAATTGTAATTTTGTATTTTTATTTCATAAGGTGTAAGTACAATAAAGTTATATTACTTACACTTAACACCCAGACACAGAATAAACACACAAATCACACTAATGTTTCTTCTTGGAAGGAAATCGAAACCTCAACCTACAAAGCAGACGATAGAGTGGTACTAGCTGAGCTGACAGGCTAGTGAAATACATACAAACACCTAAACCCGAGACAAATACTTGCATAACATACATAATCATATCATATAAAAAAAATCTTGGGTTCGATTCTCGCCGGAAAAATGTTTGTATGATCTGCAAGTATTTGTCTCAGGTCTGGGAGTTTCTATGTATAATATGTATTTATAATAAAAAAGTATATAAGTAGTATATCAGTTATGTGATACCCATAACATAAGCTCTGCTTACTTTAGGGCCAGGTGATAATCTGTGAAATGTCTGGGATTATTTATTTGTTATTTATTTCCAGTAGGTACCATTTATAAGATAACATATTTATATGAGGCTGCAAAAGTCTCATTAGTCCCACTTGCCGCCATTACTGAGATAATTGGGTTTAAAAAGGTATTATTGAGTCATATAGAATTAATTTAGTGTGTATTATAGTTTCTTCGGTTATTGTATATGTAGAGGTTTTTAGGGTGAGTAAAAATATTTTCTTTCTTTCTTTTATTTGTCTGCTACCAACTGCTTGTGTATCAAAATGTACTAGGTTCGCTGAACTGCCAAGAGGTCATCTAATGCGTGAATTTACTTAGTCTACTTTGATGCATGGTTCAGAACAGGCAGCAAGCGTTTTCATTTAAAAACCAAACTATTTCGAAATACAAATATTTGAATTTCATAACGTTCCAATTAAGGTACACATTGAATGTATTAAGTTATTTCGCACAATGCAACGGTAATACCAGCTAAAGCTAATTTCCATTTAAATCGGGAGAATCGGGTCCGAGGGATGCCGAAGGAAATCCGAATATCGGATAAATTACCGATGGATTCATAAAAATAGCCAGCAAATATTTTCTTCACAACATACATTTTATAAAGTGCTTTTGCTTCTTCTTATCTTGACACTAGTTATTTCGAACCATTCACCACCTTAAAGGCTCCATTCGTGCACTTGGCACATGTGAAGTGCTTTACTACAAAAACCCTAAAAAGTAAAACACCTCTAACATTTTTTTTATTGTTATAGAAGTAAATTTATATACGGGCAACACTATTCCGTTTATTTTATATTTTGTGTTATAGCAACAATTTTCCTTTTTCCTGTTATTCCTGTTAAAGCTAGCGTTGTGGGTCGCATGTAATAATTTTATAATTTTATAATAAATTACTAGATTTAACGTCCACACGCATTTTATTTTGTACAATTAGAATTGGTTTCCTAATAAAGAAAATATTCGTACCTAGAAACATGTATTATTGATATTTTTCCCAAAAAAACATCTAGCCACAACAACAAAAAAAAATATACTTAATAAAACTTTTTTACCAAAAATTAAACATTAACTTCATGAACGCCGCCGCGCATCACGCTTTTCGTAATTAATTAATTTGCTTGTTTGGTGACTTAAAATTACTAAGGTATACTTACATTAGTTTAAGAACTTAGTTATCATGGTTAAATAAAAAAGGTTTATAATTTTTTGCTTTTCAGTTTTTTCAGCGGTTTAATTTTTTGTTAAAAAGTTTTATTTTTATTATTTTTTGTGGCTATAATCTACTAATTATTACATGCTTAATCTTTGACAACTATTAAAATAGCTATCTACCTTACTTTAGCTATCATACATTACAATCAGTGAGTGAACCACAAACCATCCCGTTTTCCTGTTGGTTTTTTTTCCAAATGTATATGGGAGCACCTTTGGGGTACCTTCCATTAAAAAAATAATCATCAAAACCGGACTACTCAGTAAAAAGTTATGCGTGGTCATACATAAAAAAAAACGCGTTGACTTGTAAACCTCCTTTTCGTCGGAACGAAAAAAAACGACACACACTACAAAAATAAATTAAATCTAATCTGGCCCCAAAGGAAGCAGAGCTTGTATTATGGATACCACATGGCTAATATACTACTTATATCCTTTTTTTTTGTAAATGCATACATGTTTAGGCTCAAATTTCATTCAATGAAGTCGGAATTCAAATTTCATCGACGAAAATATCATCGATGTATACCTACAATTGATTTTTTAGCTCAACCGATTTTGATACAATTTAAATGGGACTACCTGTGAAACTACCGTTACAAACAAAAAAAGAATTGTCCAAATCGGTTCAGGCATTTTTGAGTAATCGGTGAACACACATAAAAAATCGAGTTGCATCGAGTTGCACTCCGGGAGTGCCGACAGAAGTGGAAACTTTTTTGGTGCGTTAGAGTTTAGTAATAAATCACTTCAAAATCAGTAATTATGACGACTGCCAATCAAATACTGAACGAACACAGATGATGTAATATTTTTTGTTCAGAATGTAGATAAACCAAAGATAAATCAAAGAACCTAACTCAGTAAACTTCTCCATACAAAAGTAGACTGTAAACGTGTGAATTAAGGTTTATAATCAAATGGGGCGAGCGCGGCAGCCGGCTGCGTCTCGCCCCAGACGGTAACGGTGTCGCGAATCCTGAGGTTTTACCTCATCTAAAAATATGCGTACCGCGCTAAAAGAAGTTTTCACTTCAATAAATAAAAAATAAGCTAATTTAAGCTATTATTGACTGTATCTTGAAATTCATAGGGTGCGAGGGTGGAACTATGTACAGCACTAACATTCGTCTGCGACTTCGCATGCGAATTACATAGTTAATAATTACGTTTTAAATATTTGAAAACCTCATTATATATATCCCTGTATATATAAAAATCTTGTGTCACAGTTTTTGTGTTTATACTCCTCTGAAACGGCTTGACCGATTTTGATGAAATTTTATATGTATATTCAGTGGGTCAAAGAATAGGTTTATAACTAATTTTTATACCTCTAAGTGTTAAGGGTGGCGCACCCCAAAATTTATTTTTTATTTAAAAACCAACCTTTATTTTTTATTTAAGCCTTTTTCGGGAATGTATCCTCCTCAGTGGAAAATTTCCAGAGTTACTCCAATTCCAAAGACCTCAAATAAATTGCCAGTAGAGGAGTACAGACCTATTGCAATTCTGTCTTCTCCTGCAAAGATTTTTGAAAACGTCTTACACAAAATAAGTTATTATCAGGAATACACCCAGACTGTGACATTTTTGTAGACAGTTTCGCTACTTTTATATTTTACCACAAAATTTGCGACATGGCAAATTTTGTGAGACCCAAGACTGAATCTTTTTTGACATTATGTTATGTACCTAATTATGTTAATTTTGTAATTTATCTATATATTATCAATTGTTGTTTATAGTGACTAGCTTTTTATTTTTTATTTTCTCATTGTACTTTCTATTGTAATTCATTTTTCATTACTGTTTCATTTATAATGTGTATTTTTGCTTTATTTTGGAATTTATTATTTATGCAATTATTTGACTAATTCTTTGTATGAAATAGTTTAAAATAAGTGACATCTGAAATCTAATTAATTAGTGTAAGTGGTCCTAGACCGTTTTAATTATTAATAATAAATAAGTAAATAAAGTATGTAGGTATGTATTTAAAAATATTATAAGTATCAGTCATCTGGTCACCATAATACAAGCTATGCTTAGTTTGGGGCTGGGTGGTGTTGTGTGCATTGTCTACCAATATTAATTAATTTATTTATTACGGGGAGATGAAGCCACAAACAACCAAACATCAATATAACTTTTAAAACTATCATGGTTTTGCACATAATTTTCACTCAAAACGGGATATTTACCATGATATATGATACCGTGAGTGTTGTGTGTCGTAATCGTGATCGAGTTGTTAGTGACAGTGAAACCGGTAGTAGGGGTAATGTTCGCAGTAAAAGACTGAGAAAGAGGGTAGACCGTTTTGTCTGCCAATAACATCCACCCGCAAAGACTTCAGTTTATCTCGTGATCATGGCGCATGCAACTGTGCCGAAATATCGAGAAGCAGAAAAACTCATATATCATGGTAAATATCCCGTTTTGAGTGAAAATTATGTGCAAAAACATGATAGTTTTAAAAGTTATATCGCTAACCGGTACGGGCCGGATATAGTTAAAATCGTGAAAGACCTAGAACGTTTGCGGAAAAAGTGTGAATGTCTACGTGCATCGCTGGAATTTTTAGTGAAGTGTCGGGATACAGACCTAATACCAGTGTGTGTGCGTATCAAATCTCGTGATGACATTCCGGGATCCGCAAATATTCTACGACAAGCGAGTGTCAAATTACTGCGAAAAACAATACGGAACAATAGACACCGGTTTCATACATTGCAAGTTGAATTATATAAAATACATTTCAAGTGCATTAGTGTGTTGTCACCTACGGATTTTGATACTTGTGACCGTATTACATACATGCAAGCTCAGCGCTCTGGAGATCAAAGTTCATATAAACAGAACCGTAAGTTAGAATCCATGTTGAAAACACAAAAGCGAGTTGTCCCCTACCAGACACATGCAGACATTAACTCACAAAAAACTCGAATGGTTATTAATTTGTCTGACAAGGTTTTGAATGATTCTGCTCTCAGAGTGTTAGAGAAGGGTCTAAATTTTGCCCCTACCACGAAACGCATCACTCATCACAATCACTTTCTCATAAGGGATTATGAGAAAGTGATCGGTAATGTGGAGGAGGTCATTCGTTATAATAGGATACCAGGAAGTGACGCGGAGTGTCTAAGACAGGACATTGCATTTATATTACGTCATACTAAACCTCCAGAACCCAACATTACTAAGGATGAGTTGATGGCGTTAAAAGAGTTCCGCCAAGATACCAACTTGTTGGTCCTTAAGGCTGATAAAGGGAACGCTACGGTAGTTATGAACGTCACAGAATACGAGGATAAAATCCTAAACTTGTTGAAAGACACTAACACATACAAACTGGTGAATTACAATCCGACGGCTAGAATACATCGTAGTACCCAGAAAATTATAAAGGAGTGCCAATACGCTATAGAAGAGGAACTAACAAAATACCTGTTGCGCCCTAAAAACATCCAGCCACCTAAACTGTATGGTCTACCTAAAGTGCATAAACAGAATGCTCCGCTGCGACCCATCGTTAGTCAGATTGACTCACCTACTTACGAGTTGGCAAAGCATGTAGCGGGTGTGTTGCAACCTTCTGTAGGCCTGACATCATCTTTCGTGAAAGACTCACGTCACTTCATACAGATTCTTCAGCAGACAACGGTTGATGAGAGTGAGGTGATGGTTAGTTTTGATGTGGAATCCCTCTTTACAAACGTCCCTATAGCCGACTGTATGAAGGTGATAGAGACTAGAATACAGAGAAATGGTATCCCAGCAGAATATGCCAAGCTTTTATACCATATTCTGGCCACAAACTATTTCTTGTATAGGGAAAATTACTACCTACAAATTGATGGTGTTGCCATGGGAAGTCCCGTTGCTCCCGTAGTGGCCAATATATGGATGGAGTATTTTGAGAACCTGGCTATATGCTCTGCCCCCTTGCCAATGAAGTTGTGGAAAAGGTACGTTGATGATGTTTTCTGTATTGTAAGAGGCAATAAACATGAGATTGAACTCCTTTTGGCATACCTAAATGGCGTACATACCAAGATGCGGTTTACGTATGAAATGGAAAGTGATCGAAGCTTGGCTTTCCTGGACGTGATGGTACAGATTCGTGATGATGGTAATTTAGGCTATTCGGTTTATAGGAAGCCGACCCATACGGATCGATATCTCCATGCTGATTCACACCATCACCCTCGGCAGCTTAACTCGGTTGTAATGCCTCTCACGAACCGTGCTTTCGACCTATGTGATGAGTACTCCATAAAGAGTGAGCTAGCTCATGTTCAGCATGTCCTACGTAAAAATGGATATAAGCTTCGATCTTTTCCAGTTAGACAAAGGCCTAAACCCCACAGATGTATAGTAGAACGAAAACCTGCTTTTCTACCGTACATCAAAGGAGTGACGGACAAAATTGCGAAAGCCCTGCAGAAATTGTCCATAAAAAAAATTTTTACTCCTTTAAAGAAGATCTCACACTACCTGCGCTCACCTAAAGATAAGATTCCTCTTCAAACACCAGGAGTGTACAAGATTGACTGCAGCTGTGGGAGCGCTTACATCGGCCAAACAAAACGTACCATAGCTTGTCGAGTGACAGAACACATCCGGGCGGTCAAAAATATGGACACACAAAAGTCGGCCATAGCTACACATCTACTAGAATCTGGCTCAAACCACTGGATCGAGTTACACAATCCACAGGTAATCTCAACTGAAAAACATTACATCCCAAGATTGGTACAAGAGGCAATAGAGATTACCAAACACAGGAATTTCAATCGAGAAGACGGTTTTCAATTGTCTGGAGCCTGGAACCCTGTGGTGAGGATGTGTGGAAATCGTAAAAGTGAGGTACCAGTTATGCGTCCAGATACCGTGAGTGTTGTGTGTCGTAATCGTGATCGAGTTGTTAGTGACAGTGAAACCGGTAGTAGGGGTAATGTTCGCAGTAAAAGACTGAGAAAGAGGGTAGACCGTTTTGTCTGCCAATAACATCCTGGGTGGATGTTCAAAGACTTCAGTTTATCTCGTGATCATGGCGCATGCAACTGTGCCGAAATATCGAGAAGCAGAAAAACTCATATATCATGGTAAATATCCCGTTTTGAGTGAAAATTATAACCAAACATCAATTTATAATATTAGTAGATATATTTGGGATTGCGTAGCTCTCTGTGGCTCTTGCATTGCGTGTCTTTTGACGACCTCAGTGGCGCAGTTGACAAAGGCTGAGACGTAGAAGGTTGCAGGTTTGATTCCCGCCGCGGGGTAAATATTTATATGATAAAGTATTAACTCAACTCAAAGTCAAGTCAAAAGATTAGTTATTCAATACAATCACAAGGATCACTTTGAAACGTCTTACAGACTAGGTGAATTTCGGTGCCAATTCATCCTAACCCAAGCCCGAGAAGAATTGGCAAAAAACTCGTCTTGGTTCTAGCGCTTTTTTATATGATCCATCTTATAACTACCTTAACTACGAAATACTTATACAAGAGAATTTATACATTTCAAGTGTGTCGGTTAACTGTCTGACGGCAGAGCGACATGAGGCCATGCATTCTTATCAATAATATAGTTATCTATATTCTAATAAGCTTTCTTCAAAAGACTACCTTATATGTATGCTTTAAATTTCTTAATAGGTAGTTTAGTGGCATTTTCAGGAAGCTTATTATACAGGGTGTCCCGGAACTAGTATCTTAAGCCTGAATGAGGTGATTCTGACCATGTAAATAAACAGATATGGGGTGAATTTTATTGAATTCCTATTTTCAAATTTCCATACAAATATTATTATTGACAAGCCTCGTTAGTTTCCAGTGTTTCCAAGCACGTTACCTACCTAAATAAGTTTGTGCAAGTATACATTTATTGATATACTAAGATAGGTAGGCATGGATACATACTTCTACCAATTTTAAAGCAAACTTTGATGCACATTTTTTCAATGAAAATTATTGAATTCATAAAATTTGTATAACATTTGTTGTTCTCCCAAGTGTCGAGAAAAGTCCCCCCTCAGGATAACATACTAGTTCCGGAACACCCTGTAGAAGCGCACCGTGTTCCCCATAAATGACTTATTAACTTTTTCTAGTCGAAACCTAGGGATGTATAATTTATGTTGATTCCTAGTGTTGATTTTATGAAGGTCACTATTTTGCTGAATCCCATCTCTATTTTTATGTGTGTATAACAAATTTTAATATATATATTGTGAAGCTATTGTGAGAATATTAATTTCGTTGAATATTTCTCTCTAATTCTCGTGGTTTCATTTTATAAATGGCACGTATTGCCCTTTTTTTAATTACAAATATTTTACCAATATCAGCTGCTTTCTCCCAGAGAATGATGCCGTATGACATAACACTATGGAAGTAACTGAAATAAACTAGTCTAGCTGTAGATTCATCAGTAAGCCACCGTATCGCACGAACTGCATATGCAGCGGAACTAAGCCTACCAGCAAGTGTTTCAATTTGTGGTCCCCACTGTAGTTTTGCATCAATATTAAGACCTAGGAAGATCGTGGAATCCACAAGATTCATTGCCTCTCCATTCATTTCAATTTTGGTCGGGCTATGAATAACATTTAGCAAAGTGAATTTGATACACTTAGTTTTTTTTTAATTAAGCAAGAGATTATTTACAGTGAACCAGTTAAGAACTAACGATAAGGATTCATTTACGTTATCGCAAATACTAGTTTTACCTCTATCAACTTTAAAAATTAAAGACGTATCGTCTGCAAATAAAACTATATCACAAATATTTTTTACAAAAAAAGGTAAATCGTTAACATATACCAGGAATAAAAAAGGGCCTAGTATCGATCCCTGAGGTACCCCTATATCAATAATTGATCCCGAAGACCTGTCACCACCCACGTCTACTTTCTGGACTCTATTGGATATATAAGACTGTATGAGGTCAATCGCCCGGTTTTTAATGCCATAATATTTTAACTTTGTGATTAGGGTTGCATGACTCACACAGTCAAAGGCCTTAGATAGATCGCAGAATACCCCAACTGCATCCTGTGTCTTCTCCCAGGCCTCAAATATATGCTTTAAGAGCGCTATACCTGCATCAGCTGTTGATCGACCTTTAGTAAATCCGTATTGATTACTATGTAGCAGGCCGTTAACGTTAAAGTGGTATAATAACTGATTAAGAATTATTTTTTCAAAGATTTACTTAAAGCAGGTAATATCGATATCGGTCTATAATTAGCGAGATCACTTTCACTTCTAAACTTAAACATAGGAATGAGTTTACTGTATTTCATGAGATCGGGAAAAACTCCCTCGTCGATACATCTATTAAAAATATAAGCTAAACATGGTGCAATATCTAAGATAATGACACCCAGCACCTTTGTAGACATTCCCCAAAGATCTTCTGTATATTTTATATTAATTAACTTGAATGCTTTTACAATACTAGCTTCGTTAATGTAGCTAAAACTAAACTCATTCTTACATTTGCAACACTATATTCTAATAGAACGGAAGCTCTGGAGGCTGAAGAGTTTAACGATTTGGTCACTATTTTTGGTATATCTGAGAAAAAACTATCAAATGCATTCGCAACATCCTGTTCTTTAGTCAAAATTGTACCATTTATATTTAATTTGAACTGTATATTGCGAGCCCTTGATTTACCTGTTTCATTATTAATTAATTTTCAAGTTGCTTTTATTTTATTTGTTGAATTTTCTATTATTTTTCTCAAAAACAGTGACTTAGCCGCATGACAAACTTTTTTGAAGACTTTTGAGTAATTCCTAACATATAAGATAAAAACTCGATCATCTAACATTGTCTCTCTGGTAGCATATAATTCATACAATGTATTCTTACTTCTATAAATACCCGGTGTAGCCCAGTCGACAAATCTAGCAAAATTTTTGGTTTTGCATGTTTTTACTGTAAATATATCAGCATGTTCTTTAATTATTAAATTAGACAATGTGGTGAAAAGATCATTTGGATCATCGATGCATGGTACAAGGGAAACTTTGTGTTCAATTCTACTTTGAAATGTTTTGATGCGGCTCTCTGTAATAGTGAGTAAAGTTCTGAGCTTCAACTATACGATCACAAGAAAAGGTGGCGCAGTGACCGTAATGGTCAGAACTAAAATGTTTTAGTGCACACTTATGAACTGGTGTGCAACTGCAATAAATGTTATCTAGACAAGTGGCTGTTGTTAGTGTCACTCTTGTAGGTTCATCAAAAAGAGGACTTAAATTGAAACAATTAAATAAGTTTAAGTCTTTCAGATAATGGATCAATCAGAATATTTATATTAAAATCACCACAAACTATTATGATTTTATCACAAGCTATTTTTTGCAATACTTCTTCCATAGTGCATTCATATAACCCAAAATCAGTATTGGGAGGACGGTAAACGCTCACGACGACATGCCGCTCCAGCTCGACACACGACACCTCAATAGTTCTTTCAATAGAATGATTTCTAATATCCTTACGCTCCTTGCATTTTAAGTTATTTTTTACAATAATTAACGAGCCACCACGTATTGCGCTCTTGCGTGTATAGCTGCTGACAATATTGTAATTTTCTTAGAAAGGAAGTACCTCAGATTGTACCATCCAATGTTCAGTGATACACATAATATCTACACTGAAATGATTTATTAATAATTCACATTCTAATACTTTGCTGGGCAGGCCTTGCATATTTTGGTGAACTACATGTAAACTGCCTGTTTTTCAAAATCGTGACTTAAAGTGCTTTCTATTCACGGTTTATCTACACTAATATTATAAAGAGGAAAGATTGGATTTTTTGTTTGTTTGTTTGCATTGAATAGGCTCCAAAACTACTTGACCGATTTGAAAAATTCTTTCACTGTTGGGAAGCTACCCTATCTCAGGTGAACATAGGTTATATTAAATTTTCAAAAAAGTTAGGGATCCATACTAAAACTCCAATAATGTTGAAAAAAATACCAAAAAACTTTCTTACATCACGTGCGCTGCGAAAACTACTGATTATAGAACAAAATAACGTACCACGTCTTCGCAGAACATATAATTATCTACAAAAAATATAGCGACAGCATATGTCTAACTATTATAGTTATGTCACAATAAGTGTTTTTTCATTTTAAAAAATATATATAAATGCCACCGCTATAAAAGCTCTTTTATTTATACTTTGGAATTAATCCTTATCAAAAAAAATGTTTTCTTATTTAAGTCTGCTTCAATACCATTATATGACTTTTTGAATTATTCAATTTAGATATTCCATTCCAAAGATATCACAAGTTTAAAAATTTAAGTTATTTGAAAAATGTCGCATGGTCGCATAGTTAAAAGTTACAATATACAAGCTCGCACTAGGGAGCCGAGCTCTGAGCGTTCCCAACGCCTTCATGCTCAGAGAGAAAGACAACGGACATCAACGACTAGAGGTCGTAATCAAGTTTTAGCTCATAGTAACAGATCGGCTTTCAGATACGATCCACAGATTGATTATGCTCAACAGTCTTCCGTCCAATCTAAGCCATGAATAAGATCTGCTCTAAGTGTTCTGCCAAAAATGGGCCGATGAACCGAATGGTATGTGCTGTGCTTCTGGAAAAGTCAATCTCCCCAATATGCAGGAGCCGCCACAGCCAATCAAAAATCTATTGACAAATAATCATACACAATCTGTACATTTTTTAAACAACATACGTAGGTACAATAGCCTTCATAAAATGACGTCGTTTGGCGCGAAAGAAATAAGAGAAGAATATCACCAAAGCATGCTAAAAATCGTCGCCCTTATGGACTTTGATTGAAAATATAAAATTACGGACGAATATGAGAGCTCATCTTCATGGAATCACCGATGGTGATTTTCCACAGCAACTGCTTAAACTTGGGGAAGGAATTTTTCCCACTCCAAATTTAAGCAGTAATTGTAACATCCTTCTGGATGAGTCTCTAGGCCATAGGTAAGAAATTTCAAGAGATGCAGTATACCCTGACATCGAGAATTTGCACGAATAGGACTTTAATTGGTTGTGTTCTAGGGCAATAGTGTCACCCAGGAATGATAGTGTCAACGAAATAAACAATCTAATTATTCAAAAAATTCCCGGACAAATAAAAAAATTCAAATCGATAGACACCGTGACTAATATCGAAGACGCAGTCCATTATCCCCAGGAGTTTTTAAATTCATTAAACCCTTCTGGACTGCCACCACATGAATTGACTTTAAAAATTGGAATTCCAAGTATGCTTTTGAGGAATTTAAGCCCTCCAAGCATGTGCAACGGGACGAGGCTGCTTATTAAGGAATTGAAGTACAATTTAATTGTAGCAACCATTATCACCGGCTCAGCAGCTGGTCAACTAGCTCATATACCGAGGATTCCGATGATCCCAAGTGATCTGGCAATCCCATTTAAACGGCTTCAATTTCCGGTGAAAACATCTTTCGCCCTAACTATCAACAAGTCCCAAGGCCAAACTTTCGAATTAGTAGAGATTGACCAACGAAAATAATGTTTTACTCATGGCCAACTGTATGTTGGTCTATCGCTGGTCGGAGGTCCTGAAAATCAATTTATTTTGCTGCCACAAAATAAATTAACATCAAATATCGCTTACAGGGAAGCTTTGACTCAATAAATTGTTTTTCAGGAGCAGAGAAAGTAAAGTATATAGTAAAGGCCTTTTTACAAAAATTAAAAATAAAATTGAAAAAAAAACAAATATTACAAAAAAAAATACAAAAAAAAAATATACAAAAAAAATATAATTTCATATTCGAATTTTCTTCATTTTACTCTTTTTTAATGACCCCACGCTAAAACGAGAAAGTATGTATGGGAGAGTGTGTGTGTGTGTGTGTAAAAAATTATAACTTTTTAATATGTTTGTTTAATAACCGTGCGAAGCCGGGGCGGGCTGCTAGTAGTGAATAAAATAAGCTTTTTAGAGGGGGAATGGTATAAATATAGTAATTACGAAATTACCTACCATTCCATCAAATCATTCGTTATTTCTGCGTTTCATTTAATCTCAGACGCTAGTAATTCATTCATTTGTATTTGTTAATAATAAATAGGTAATACGTTTATCAATAGTAATTTATAACGATAGGAACTTCGTTCCAACCGAGTGTTCCACGACACTTACGGATTCTTTTATTTATTTTTTACTAGCGACCTGCGCCGGCTTCGCACGGATGCAATGCTGATACTAAAATTAAATATACTACAGAATATCTAATGTGATTAGATAAAATTATCAGTGTTTTTCTACTATATTATGCATGTATTATATAACATATAAACCTTTTTCTTGAATTACTATCTATCAAAAAAAATCGGGTTGCACTCCGGAAGTGCCGACAGAAGTGAAAACTTATTATAAATCACTTCAAAATCAGTAATTATGGCGACTGCCAATCAAATACTGGACGAACACAGATGATGTAATATTTTTGTTCAGAATGTAGAATGAATGGTTCAAAGAACCTAACCCAGTAAACTTCTCCTTCTACAAAAGTAGACTGTAAACATGTGAATTAAGGTTTATAATCAAATGGGGCGAGCGCGGCAGCCGGCTGCGTCTCGCCCCAGACGGTAACGGTGTCGCGAATCCAAAGGTTTTACCTCATCTAAAAATATGCGTACTGCGCTAAAAGAAGTTTTAACTTAAAAAAAAAAGATTCCGACGAATTGAGAACCTCCTCCTATTTGATGAAGTCGGTTAAAAAGAAGGCTTATACCCAGCAGTGGGTGCAATCGGGCTGAATGATGATGATGATGACTATGTACGAGTATATACAGTTGCGACTCACACTTGGCCGTATTATTAAACTAATAACTAGTTTGTAACTTTGTAAATGTTTATTAAATATTTGAAGCCAACCCTTTATTACTAATATTATTAATAAAAGACACGATATAATGTGTAGTGGTTTTAATATTGATATAAAGTTTGCTTAATCAATTTTGCCTGATTGATTTCATTAAAACTTTGTTCTAAACATGTTTAGTTTTTCTAAACTTCAAGCCCCATCGTGTTTTTCGCCCAAACTCTAACAAAGCCTGGTATACCAATTTTAAACCAAGCTCAACATTGTGGAGTTTATAAGTGACTCCGTCCGTGCGCAGCTTCGCCTGCGATGAAGATTTTTCCCGGAACAAACCAATTTTCCCGGGATAAAAAGTAGCTTATGTCACCCGGGGATAGTGTAGCATTCTAACGGTAAAAGAATTTTTCAAATCGGTTCAGTAGTTTCGGAGCCTATTCAATACAATCAAACAAACAAATAATCAAAGCTTTCCTCTTTATAATATTAGTTAGATGATAGATAATTTATATCCTTACTAATATTATAATATAGCTTATACATCAGAATAACACATAGGCTACAATTTATAAAGATATTGTGTGAATTGTCTAAAGTATAACGATAAGTGTCAAGTAGGAAAAAAATCGGCCATCTGCGAGCTATTCTGGCGTACAAAAACCTCTAATATTCTAATCTGAATCTAATAAGAATATTCTAATAAGCTTTCTTCAAAAGACTAGTGTGACGTCACAAACGCGTAACTACTCGTTTCGTGTCCGTAACATTATATTTTATTGTGAAGGAATTAACGATCAGTACACCCTGTGGTTTTCTAATATTATTAATTGTTGTCTGTTACGTGTGCGTGAGTGTTTGTGAGACAGTGGTAGCCTGGGAAAGCTTTTCAAATTGGGAAAATAACTATAGTCTGTCTAGCCACCATTTTATATCTGAGGGTAGCCTAGCGTGGCCGAATCGAATTAGTCTGCACCAAACATACTATCAGCGCTATCTACCGACGAGTAGTAGTAACTTTCAACGAGTCGATAGAAGGACTGTCCTGCCATCTACGAGAATTATGGCGTCGAAACCGAAGTGCTCTGCTTGCGGAAAATTCGTCCCAGCGACAGGTGTCGCTAACTGTAGCGTATGTCCTTCTTTATATCACAAGGGCTGTGTATCGATGCCTGAGTCATCACCCGTTAGCACCCGTTGGGTGTGTCCCCAATGCGTAACAAGGACTCGCAAGGGTGACAACACCCCTGTGAGATCTACAGCACCAGATGCCTTGGCACAGAGCGCCGCTGGTGCCGCTACCACCACTGTATTGCGCGCAAACTCGCCCGCCGCACCATCTTGCGATCTGCAGGAAGTGCGACAGGAACTATCCGATTGGATGGTGGAGATCCGGGAGTTTCGCCGTGAGATGGCGGAGTTTCGTTCTTCTGTTGCGGGCTTATCATCACGCATGGACTCCATAGAACTGCGGCTCGAGACAATGGTGCTGAGGCACGAGGAGTGTCCTCCGGAGATCGCTAAACTAAAGTGCAAGGTTGCGCTGCTCCAGCAAGAGCTCTACGACAGAGACCAGGATGCTCTTTTATCGGACCTGGAGATAGGTCATCTACCGGAGGAAAAGGGTGAGAACTTGGTGCATACTATTTCCTTGCTGGCCACCAAGGTCGGAGTGGTACTTGACGAGCGAGAGATAGTGTTTGCGGAGCGCGTAGGCGTGGTGCAGGGCGCGGGGTCTGGGGGCGAGGCACCGCGCGAGCGTCGCGTCATTGTTCGCCTGGCGAGGCGTCACGTCCGTGACCAGCTGCTGCAGGCTGCGCGAGTGCGTCGCACCCTGACCATTGCCAAAGAAGGCCGTGATGGTGCACGACCGCAGGCTCGTATTTATATTAATGAGCGCCTCACGCGAACCAATCGCCAACTGTTCCACCGGGCTCGCGAGGAGTGCCGTAAGCTTCAGTGGCGGTACTCTTGGACTCGGCGTGGCAGAGTCTTCGTGCGGCAGGCGGATAACATGCAGGCGTATCCGATCAAATCACAGGCGGATTTGGAACGTGTTTTTGGTCTTGGCTCCGTTTGATTTTGTTGAATGCTGGAATTGTATTACTTGTGTTAATGTATTTTACTTGCTATATTATTATGTAAACGGTTCCGCTTATCTTTGTACTAGCATTGTTATGTTGTGTATCTATAACTATATTTATTTTTGGGCACCAACTGCTCTCGCCTGTGTGATGTTTGTTTATGAAGTATATATTTATACACAAATAAAACTAACTTATTTATTATTTTATCACTATTTACCTACTCCAGTTATATTATATTTTTATAATTATCATTTTTATTACTTTCTATTTTATATTCAACATTCCTGCAATTTAACATATCTGACATTGAGTCTGGGCAAATACAACATATCTTACATTGAATTAGTATTTAAAAATAATCATTCTATGATTCCTGTGTTAAGAGTTAATTGCGTAAGTGGTGTAACAATTATTTACCACTTCCTTTAAATCATTTGAAGGTTGGTCTTTTTAACCCGGGTTCTCTACACACAGGTCAGGATGAGTTTTTAGTGGCTGTGGGAGAGTTAAACCCTGACATATTGGCAATTAATGAAACCTGGGTAAAAAGAGGGCAAGACGGCAGGGCGCCCGCCATTTCGGGTTATCGTTTCGTCCATCAGCCAAGACACAGCCACATTAAGGAAGGTCGTGGTGGTGGGGTGGGTTTTTACATACGGAAGGGGATTAATGCGCGTGTCTGCCCTATGTGGTTGCGTCTTAGCGTAGTTGGCAAGACCGTAATTGTAGGCACAGCTTATCGAGCACCATGGCAAGATGCAATTGTATACTTTGATGCCATTACTGAATCGATTGCCTCCTTTCCAAAGTATGACAATCTGATCCTAGTTGGTGATTTCAATATTAACATGCTTGTACCTAGCAATAGTAAATGTGTCTTACTTCAGCAATTTCTGCATAGTCTGGATCTTGAACAAATTATTACTGAACCCACCCATTTTCAAGATGATTGTACCCAGACTTTAATAGATATTGTCTGTACAAACACCCCTGTCAGGAAAGTAGTAGTGAAACAGACCCCTGATCTTGGTCGCCATGCAAAGTTGGTTGTTGAGCTCTACATTAAAAAAGAAAAACCGTCCCCACGATATGTTTCTTACAGACCTCTAAAAAATATTATCATGGATTTATTTTCTAAAGATTTAAACTCTATTTCTTGGGATTGTGTAGATTCATCTTTGGACATTGATTACCGGGTAAGAGTTCTAACTTCTTTTATTATTACACTGTTCGACCTACACGCTCCGCTTAAAACATGCAAATTTAAGGGCCACCCTCACCCATGGATAACTGAGACTGTAAAAGTAATGATGGGAGTCAGGGATGACTATCATATAAGATACAAGAAACATAAGACGGATACCCTCAAAAACTGCTACAAAAGCATGAAACACATTGTGGTGGCCGCAATTGAGAGTGAGAAAACAGCTTTCTTTACTCAAAATATAAATAAAAATATCTGTAATCCTAAGAAATTGTGGAAGAACTTAAAAAATAATATCCTAGCTAATAAAAATAGAGCAGATGAATTACCTATACAGTTTGATGATCCAGATTTAATAAATTCCCATTTTCTTAATGTCCCAGGAAATGGTATTGTCCAAATGTCCCAACTAACTTACTTTGCGAATAACCGGTACAGTTCAGATTCAATCTGTTTTTCTTTTCAGCCTGTAGATGAATATTCAATACTCAAAATTC
This sequence comes from Lampropteryx suffumata, assembly GCA_948098915.1. Classification (NCBI taxonomy): domain Eukaryota; kingdom Metazoa; phylum Arthropoda; class Insecta; order Lepidoptera; family Geometridae; genus Lampropteryx; species Lampropteryx suffumata. The sequence goes on from OX402545.1 coordinate 3,648,334, forward strand.
TGCAGAGTTTCAAATCAAATGCGCAAGGCATTGATGGCATATCTTTGGATATGGTACTAATGACCCTTCCGCAATCACTCTCTGTAATTACGGCTATCATCAATCAGTCTTTATCTAGTGGTGTCTTCCCTGAGTCTTGGAAGGTGGCAATCGTCAAACCCATCCCCAAAAATAACCAACCCTCTACCATGAGTGATCTTAGACCAATTAGTTTACTGCCATGCCTCTCAAAGTTATTGGAAAGAGTGGTCTGTATACAGCTGACCAAGTATCTTGAGGAGCACCTTATCCTTCCGCAGCTTCAATCAGGCTTCCGCCGAGGATTTAGTACCTCAACTGCTTTATTAGACGTGGTTGATAACTTGCTGGTTGCTCAGGATCAGGGTAAGTGTAGTATTCTAGTCCTCCTTGACCACTCGCGTGCCTTTGATTGTATCAGCCTTCCACTGCTTCTTTCGAAACTGGCTTACTATGGACTGGATGCAAACTCAATAAATTGGTTCACTAGTTATTTGGTCCAGAGAAAACAATGTGTGGAAATCAAGATTCCCAATGGTCAGACCCTTCGATCCTCATTAAAATCAGTACCACGAGGGGTCCCACAAGGATCTATTTTAGGACCAATTTTATTCATACTTTTTAGTGCAGACATTACCCAGGCCATTACATACTGTAAATTTCACCTTTATGCAGACGATGTGCAGTTGTACTACTCTTTTTTGCCGCACGACTCTCTCGACGCCGTGAACAAGATTAACAGTGATTTAGCCCAAGTCCTGCATTGGTCAGAATCAAATTCTCTTGTGCTTAACCCTAAAAAAACAAAGTACATGTTGTTAGGTACTAAGCTAAGCTTGATAAACTAGACACTTCACAATTTAATATTCGTAATATTTCATATTTTAATATTTAATATTCGGGCAAGATGTTGAATGTGTCACAGAGGCTAAAAGTCTTGGGCTGATTCTGGACAGACACCTTCGCTTCGAGAGCCATATTGCTGAATCTGTCCGAAACTGCTTTTATAGGTTAAGATGTCTGTATAACATTAGACCCTATATCAGTGAAGAAGTTCGTATAACGCTATGTGAGTCTCTTGTTCTGTCCAAACTGAACTATTGTGATGTAGTATATGGTTCATGTTTGCTGGCAAGGACTGAAAAGCTGGTTCAGCGAGTGCAGAATGCATGCGCTCGTTTTTGTTTTAAAATTCCCCCTCGTACGCATGTGACTCCTTATCTCAACTCATCTAACCTGCTTAAAATGAAAGCACGCATGAAGCTTCACCTTGCCACCCTTTTGTTTGGAATAATTAAGAATAAAACGCCTACCTACTTATTTCAAAAGCTAAAATGGGTACAAGAATACTCTCGCTACACAGTAAGGGACTGTACTCACGTTGTCCTTATAACTCCTCGGCATAAACTGGTTACCTTTCGTGGATCTTTCAGTTTTGCAGCGTCTCGTTGCTGGAATGACCTGCCCCCACCAATTCGTGCTCTTAAAACACTAAATACTTTTAAAATCAGATATAAAAAAATATTGCTGTTTTATCAAATTAACCATTAGATCACCAATTGAGTTTCACTATCCGCACTTTTGTCACTATTTACATCACATCTCAATCGATTCTCAGCATTCTCAAGCCACAATAAAATAATTTAAATTTACTATTTATATATTTTAATCTTGTACGTATAATATTGCTTGGTTGAGTTTGGTACGTCTCCGGCTATTCAGTCCGTCACACTGGGGGCAAGCACCGATATTCGATAATCGACCCGACATTTGATTAAACAATAAAACTAGCACTCTTGACTCTTGACTTAATTGATTGTTGAACATAAAAAATTTCAATAATGATATTTCTGTTTTTAAAATAGTTTTGCCCATTTCGTTTTAAATAAATATCACGCATTTATTATAATTAATTATTATTATTTTATTTTTTATATTTGTAACATTATTTATATTTATATACCTACCATACAATTTCTATATATTTACACTCAGCCGGATAAACATTTATATACCAAATCAATACATAATAATTATTTACTATTGTGGTTATGGTATTTGTGAGGTCACTATTTCCAGGCCCTGACTGAAAACCAGCGCAGCTATACATGGTAGGTAGCCACTATCAACCATGTAGAGCAGCTTTTATGCTGAGTTCAGGACCTGTTTGGCTGCGCACACAGAGCGGGACTAGTTGGTGCTTACACGATGTAGATTGTGTTATATAGTTTATTGTTTTTATCTTTAAAGATTGTTTTTAATTTTTTATATCTTTTTGTTTGTTTTTTTTTTTGTTGTTTTTTATGTTGTTATCCTATATTGTTATTTTTTAATTTTTTTTTTATTGATCCGCTCTGTAATGTGTTGTCAAATAAACAAATTTTCTTTCTTTCTTTCTTTACCTTATATGTATGCTCTAAATTTCTTAATAGGTAGTTTAGTAGCATTTTCAGGAAGCTTATTATACAGGGTGTCCCGGAACTAGTATCTTAAGCCTATCCGCACTTTTGTCACTATTTACATCACATCTCAATCGATTCTCAGCATTCTCAAGCCACAATAAAATAATTTAAATTTACTATTTATATATTTTAATCTTGTACGTATAATATTGCTTGGTTGAGTTTGGTACGTCTCCGGCTATTCAGTCCGTCACACTGGGGGCAAGCACCGATATTCGATAATCGACCCGACATTTGATTAAACAATAAAACTAGCACTCTTGACTCTTGACTTAATTGATTGTTGAACATAAAAAATTTCAATAATGATATTTCTGTTTTTAAAATAGTTTTGCCCATTTCGTTTTAAATAAATATCACGCATTTATTATAATTAATTATTATTATTTTATTTTTTATATTTGTAACATTATTTATATTTATATACCTACCATACAATTTCTATATATTTACACTCAGCCGGATAAACATTTATATACCAAATCAATACATAATAATTATTTACTATTGTGGTTATGGTATTTGTGAGGTCACTATTTCCAGGCCCTGACTGAAAACCAGCGCAGCTATACATGGTAGGTAGCCACTATCAACCATGTAGAGCAGCTTTTATGCTGAGTTCAGGACCTGTTTGGCTGCGCACACAGAGCGGGACTAGTTGGTGCTTACACGATGTAGATTGTGTTATATAGTTTATTGTTTTTATCTTTAAAGATTGTTTTTAATTTTTTATATCTTTTTGTTTGTTTTTTTTTTTGTTGTTTTTTATGTTGTTATCCTATATTGTTATTTTTTAATTTTTTTTTTATTGATCCGCTCTGTAATGTGTTGTCAAATAAACAAATTTTCTTTCTTTCTTTCTTTACCTTATATGTATGCTCTAAATTTCTTAATAGGTAGTTTAGTAGCATTTTCAGGAAGCTTATTATACAGGGTGTCCCGGAACTAGTATCTTAAGCCTGAACGAGATGATTCTGACCATGTAAATAAACAGATATGGGGTGAATTTTTTTGAATTCCTATTTTCAAATTTCCATACAATTATTATTATTGACAACCCTCGGTAGTTTCCAGTGTTTCCAAGCACGTTACCTACCTAAATAAGTTTGTGCAAGTATAAATTTATTGGTATACTAAGATAGGTAGGCATGGATACATACTTCTACCAATTTTAAAGCAAACTTTGATGCACATTTCTTCAATGAAAATTATTGAATTCATAAAATTTGTATAACATTTGTTGTTCTCCCAAGTGTCGAGAAAAGTCCCCCCTCAGGATAACATACTAGTTCCGGGACACCCTGTAGAAGCGCACCGTGTTCCCCATAAATGACTTATTAACTTTTTCTAGGCGAAACCTAGGGATGTATAATTTATGTTGATTCCTAGTGTTGATTTTATGAAGGTCACTATTTTGCTGAATCCCATCTCTATTTTTATGTGGGTATAACAAATTTTAATATATATATTGTGAAACTATTGTGAGAATATTAATTTCGTTGAATATTTCTCTCTAATTCTCGTGGTTTCATTTTATAAATGGCACGTATTGCCCTTTTTTTAATTACAAATATTTTACCAATATCAGCTGCTTTCTCCCAGAGAATGATGCCGTATGACATAACACTATGGAAGTAACTGAAATAAACTAGTCTAGCTGTAGATTCATCAGTAAGCCACCGTATCGCACAAACTGCATATACAGCGGAACTAAGCCTACCATCAATTTGTGGTCTCACTGTAGTTTTGCATCAATATTAAGTCCTAGGAAGATCGTGGAATCTACAAGATTCATTGCCTCTCCATTCATTTCAATTTTGGTCGGTATGAATAACATTTGGCAAAGTGAATTTGATACATTTAGTTTTTTTTTAATTAAGCAAGAGATTATTTACAGTGAACCAGTTAAGAACTAACGATAAGGATTCATTTACGTTATCGCAAATACTAGTTTTACCTCTATCAACTTTAAAAATTAAAGACGTATCGTCTGCAAATAAAACTATATCACAAATATTTTTTACAAAAAAAGGTAAATCGTTAACGTATACCAGGAATAAAAAAGGGCCTAGTATCGATCCCTGAGGTACCCCTATATCAATAATTGATCCCGAAGACCTGTCACCACCCACGTCTACTTTCTGGACTCTATTGGATAGATTGTAGACTGTATGAGGTCAATCGCCCGGTTTTTAATGCCATAATATTTTAACTTTGTGATTAGGGTTGCATGACTCACACAGTCAAAGGCCTTAGATAGATCGCAGAATACCCCAACTGCATCCTGTGTCTTCTCCCAGGCCTCAAATATATGCTTTAAGAGCGCTATACCTGCATCAGCTGTTGATCGACCTTTAGTAAATCCGTATTGATTACTATGTAGCAGGCCGTTAACGTTAAAGTGGTATAATAACTGATTAAGAATTATTTTTTCAAAGATTTACTTAAAGCAGGTAATATCGATATCGGTCCATAATTAGCGAGATCACTTTCACTTTCTAGACTTAAACATAGGAATGAGTTTACTGTGTTTCATGAGATTGGGAAAAACTCCCTCGTCGATACATCTATTAAAAATATAAGCTAAACATGGTGCAATATCTAAGATAATGACACCAGGCACCTTTGTAGACATTCCCTAAAGATCTTCTGTATATTTTATATTAATTAACTTGAATGCTTTTACAATACTAGCCTCTTTAATGTAGCTAAAACTAAACTCATTCTTACATTTTGCAACACTAGATTTTAATAGAACGGAAGCTCTGGAGGCTGAAGAGTTTAACGATTTGGTCACTATTTTTGGTATATCTGAGAAAAAACTATCAAATGCATTCGCAACATCCTGTTCTTTAGTCAAAATTGTACCATTTATATTTAATTTGAACTGTATATTGCGAGCCCTTGATTTACCTGTTTCATTATTAATTAATTTTCAAGTTGCTTTTATTTTATTTGTTGAATTTTCTATTATTTTTCTCAAAAACAGTGACTTAGCCGCATGACAAACTTTTTTGAAGACTTTTGAGTAATTCCTAACATATAAGATAAAAACTCGATCATCCAACATTGTCTCTCTGGAAGCATATAATTCATACAATGTATTCTTACTTCTATAAATACCCGGTGTAGCCCAGTCGACAAATCTAGCAAAATTTTTTGTTTTGCATGTTTTTACTGTAAATATATCAGCATGTTCTTTAATTATTCAATTAGACAATGTGGTGAAAAGATCATTTGGATCATCGATGCATGGTACAAGGGAAACTTTGTGTTCAATTCTACTTTGAAATGTTTTGATGCGGCTCTCTGTAATAGGTCGGTGAGTAAAGTTCTGAGCTTCAACTATACGATCACAAGAAAAGGTGGCGCAGTGACCGTAATGGTCAGAACTAAAATGTTTTAGTGCACACTTATAAACTGGTGTGCAACTGAAATAAATGTTATCTAGACAAGTGGCTGTTGTTAGTGTCACTCTTGTAGGTTCATCAAAAAGAGGACTTAAATTGAAACACTTAAATAAGTTTAAAAGTCTTTCAGATAATGGATCAATCGGAATATTTATATTAAAATCACCACAAACTATTATGATTTTATCACAAGCTATTTTTTGCAATACTTCTTCCATAGTGCATTCATATAACCCAAAATCAGTATTGGGAGGACGGTAAACGCTCACGACGACATGCCGCTCCAGCTCGACACACGACACCTCAATAGTTCTTTCAATAGAATGATTTCTAATATCCTTACGCTCCTTGCATTTTAAGTTATTTTTTACAATAATTAACGAGCCACCACGTATTGCGCTCTTGCGTGTATAGCTGCTGACAATATTGTAATTTTCGTAGAAAGGAAGTACCTCAGATTGTACCATCCAATGTCCAGTGATACACATAATATCTACACTGAAATGATTTAAAAATAATTCACATTCTAATACTTTGCTGGGCAGGCCTTGCATATTTTGGTGAACTACATGTAAACTGCCTGTTTTTCAAAATCGAGACTTAAAGTGCTTTCTATTCACGGTTTATCTACACTAACATTATAAAGAGGAAAGATTGGATTTTTTTGTTTGCTTGTTTGCATTGAATAGGCTCCGAAACTACTTGACCGATTTGAAAAATTCTTTCACTGTTGGGAAGCTACCCTATCTCAAATGAACATAGGTTATATTAAATTTTCAAAAAAGTTAGGGATCCATACTAAAACTCCAATAATGTAACCCAAGGTGTGAAAAAAATACCAAAAAACTTTCTTACATCACGTGCGCTGCGTTAACTATTGATTATAGAACAAAATAACGTACCACGTCTTCGCAGAACATGTAATTATCTACAAAAAATATAGCGACAGCATATGTCTAACTATTATAGTTATGTCACAATAAGTGTTTTTTCATTTTAAAAAATATATATAAATGCCACCGCTATAAAAGCTCTTTTATTTATACTTTGGAATTAATCCTTATCAAAAAAATGTTTTCTTATATAAGTCTGCTTCAATACCATTATATGACTTTTTGAATTATTCAATTTAGATATTCCATTCCAAAGATATCACAAGTTTAAAAATTTAAGTTATTTGAAAAATGTCGCATGGTCGCATAGTTAAAAGTTACAATATACAAGCTCGCACTAGGGAGCCGAGCTCTGAGCGTTCCCAACGCCTTCATGCTCAGAGAGAAAGACAACGGACATCAACGACTAGAGGTCGTAATCAAGTTTTAGCTCATAGTAACAGATCGGCTTTCAGATACGATCCACAGATTGATTATGCTCAACAGTCTTCCGTCCAATCTAAGCCATGAATAAGATCTGCTCTAAGTGTTCTGCCAAAAATGGGCCGATGAACCGAATGGTATGTGCTGTGCTTCTGGAAAAGTCAATCTCCCCAATATGCAGGAGCCGCCACAGCCAATCAAAAATCTATTGACAAATAATCATACACAATCTGTACATTTTTTAAACAACATACGTAGGTACAATAGCCTTCATAAAATGACGTCGTTTGGCGCGAAAGAAATAAGAGAAGAATATCACCAAAGCATGCTAAAAATCGTCGCCCTTATGGACTTTGATTGAAAATATAAAATTACGGACGAATATGAGAGCTCATCTTCATGGAATCACCGATGGTGATTTTCCACAGCAACTGCTTAAACTTGGGGAAGGAATTTTTCCCACTCCAAATTTAAGCAGTAATTGTAACATCCTTCTGGATGAGTCTCTAGGCCATAGGTAAGAAATTTCAAGAGATGCAGTATACCCTGACATCGAGAATTTGCACGAATAGGACTTTAATTGGTTGTGTTCTAGGGCAATAGTGTCACCCAGGAATGATAGTGTCAACGAAATAAACAATCTAATTATTCAAAAAATTCCCGGACAAATAAAAAAACCAAATCGATAGACACCGTGACTAATATCGAAGACGCAGTCCGTTATCCCCAGAAGTTTTTAAATTCATTAAACCCTTCTGGACTGCCACCACATGAATTGACTTTAAAAATTGGAATTCCAATTATGCTTTTGAGGAATTTAAGCCCTCCAAGCATGTGCAATGGGACGAGGCTGCTTATTAAGGAATTGAAGGACAATTTAATTGTAGCAACCATTATCACCGGCTCAGCAGCTGGTCAACTAGCTCATATACCGAGGATTCCGATGATCCCAAGTGATCTGCCAATCCCATTTAAACGGCTTCAATTTCCGGTGAAAACATCTTTCGCCCTAACTATCAACAAGTCCTAAGGCCAAACTTTCGAATTAGTAGGGATTGACCTACGAAAATAATGTTTTACTCATGGCCAACTGTATGTTGGTCTATCGCGGGTCGGAGGTCCTGAAAATCAATTTATTTTGCTGCCACAAAATAAATTAACATCAAATATCGTTTACAGGGAAGCTCTGACTCTATAAATTGATTTTTAAGTAAGCAAAGTATATAGTAAAGGCCTTTTTACAAAAATTAAAAAAAAACAAATATTACAAAAAAAAACACAAAATAAAAATATACAAAAAAAATATAATTTCATATTCGAATTTTGTTCATTCCTTACTCTTTTTTAATGACCCCAAGCTAAAACGAGAAAGTAAGTATGGGAGAGTGTGTGTGTGTGTGTGTGTGTGTGTAAAAAATTATAACTTTTGAAATGTTTGTTTAATAACCGTGCGAAGCCGGGGCGGGCTGCTAGTAGTGAATAAAATAAGCTTTTTAGAGGGGGAATGGTATAAATATAGTAATTACGAAATTACCTACCATTCCATCAAATCATTCGTTATTTCTGCGTTTCATTTAATCTCAGACGCTAGTAATTCATTCATTTGTATTTGTTAATAATAAATAGGTAATACGTTTATCAATAATAATTTATAACGATAGGAACTTCGTTCCAACCGAGTGTTCCACGACACTTACGGATTCTTTTATTTATTTTTTACTAGCGACCAGCGCCGGCTTCGCACGGATGCAATGCTGATACTAAAATTAAATATACTACAGAATATCTAATGTGATTAGATAAAATTATCAGTGTTTTTCTACTATATTATGCATGTATTATATAACATATATATATAACATATAAACCTTTTTCTTGAATTACTATCTATCAAAAAAAATCGGGTTGCACTCCGGGAGTGCCGACATAAGTGAAAACTTTTTTCAAATTGGTTCAGTAGTTTCGGAGCCTATTCAATACAAACAAACAAATACAATCAAAGCTTTCCTCTTTATAATATTAGTTAGATGATAGATAATTTATATCCTTACTAATATTATAAACGCGAAAGTTTGTATGTATGTTTGTTACTCTTTCACGCAAAAACTACTGAATGGATTTTAATGAAACTTTACAATAATATAGCTTATACATCAGAATAACACATAGGCTACAATTTATAAAGATATTGTGTGAATTGTCTAAAGTATAACGATAAGTGTCAAGTAGGAAAAAAATCGGCCATCTGCAAGCTATTTTGGCGTACAAAAACCGTTAGTTAAACCGGTACATTAAGTACTAATCCTGCGTAGACGAAGTTGCGGGCACCAGCTAGTATACTTTAATTACGTTTTAAAAACTAAAAAGAAAACCGACTTCATTGAATGAAATTCAATGCCTACAATACTTTTTTACTGAAAAGTAAACGTATTTTGTATATACATATAATATGGGTAGGTCAAATAAACGCACCGCTTCAATAAGACAGCGAGGTATTGAAGTACACGAAAACATCATCGATGTATAAAATTTTTAGATTTTCGTTGATTTTTCAGCTCGACCGATTTTGATGAAATTTAAATGGGACCACCTGTGAAGTATACCCTTTCAAACAAAAAAAGAATTTTCCAACTCGGTTCAGGCGTTTTTGAGTAATCGGTGATCATACATAAAAAAAAAAGATTCCGACGAATTGAGAACCTCCTCCTTTTTGATGAAGTCGGTTAAAAACTCAAGTCATGAGCTATAACATAGAAAAATATTCAAAGACAACACATACATACACACATGAGCTATGGGCTCAAATTTCATTCAATGAAGTCGGTTTTCTTTTTAGTTTTTAAAACGTAATTATTTATGTTATATTACATGATGTAAAATTACTAAATATTATATATCATTATATAACATTTTCTTACGTAATAACGTCACAAGGGTAATTTTGAATCGACTCTCACGCAGGTGATTCTATGTACTGTTTCCTACGTAGGTATTGGCCTCAATTCTGTTGGCACCAACCTAACTAATTTTAGCTAAAATTAGGTTTTGAACTGTGATATTAACCTATGGTATTCTGCTGTTACCAACTTATCCTAATTTAATTTTATAGTAAGATGGTACCAACCGAATAGGTTTTACAAATGCTATGACTAACTAAATATATTTTAGACAATTCCTAATTTTAGAAATGAACCAACCGAATTGCCGCCAATTGTGTGCACTTTTTTGGTACCGATAATAGTTAAAGCTGATGTGGCAAAGTCTGGAAACTTCCAATGAATAGTCAAACAAAGTTCGACTGCCAACAATCGACGAATTCTGACAGTAGAACACTTCCAACAAAATTATGTTGGTATTAGGTATATAGTTAAAATTTCAGCATTAATACTGTAATAATATACTTTTATAATTACAGGAATGAGAACTCAATAAATAACTCTACTTTGAAATGTATAAACTTTCTTGTATTCGTTTTTCGTAGTTAAGGTTAAAAGTTATAAGCTGGATCATGCAAATAAGCGCTAGCAACAGGACGAGTTTCTTGCCGGTTCTTCTTAAGGCTTGGGTTAGGAGGAATTGGCACCTAAACTCACATAGTATTCACATACACGTTTTAAAGTGATCCTTGTGATTGTATTCAATAAAGAATCTTTTGACTTTGACTACGTAGTCAATTACGGCCAATAAATACTCAGTTTATAAATAAACGCTAAAGGTGTGAAGCATCAATTAAGTTTGTTTTAATCGCACAGCAATGATACATTGACATCCGAGAGCTTATTTAGGATATGGCATACCTACTGTTATTTCTATTCTCGCCATCGTCAATCGAAGTTTCCTGAAATATTTACGAAATCAAATATTTACGAAGCAGTCAAATCAAAATCAAATTATGACAATATAATACATGAGTAAAAACCCGTGTTTGTCAAAATGTACTGGTTTTTGACTGATAAACCGTTTACAGAATAATATGCTGTAAAATAAAAAACATGTGAAACAGTCAAGCTATCTAAGGACCGTTTAAAACGATATATAGATAGCTCAACTGATCCAGATCACTGCCAGAGGGCAGCGTCCACAAGACACTGGCGGCTTTGCACGTTGAATGGCAATGCTTATACATTAGCGCAGATAGGAGGTAGCTCTTTGGTCACGCGATGCTTCTACCATACGCCATGAAATCATTTTGAAAACGCAATGGGCTCCTATTCCCCATGGCCCAGGGTCTCAACTCCAAAAGCCTCAAATATGTAGGCCCTATCAAGACATGCATATTATGTGTCTTTTGAGGTCGTCGGCACATTCAGTCGTCGCACCAGCTCTAACGGATGACAGATGGGATCCGACCAGGGCATCCCATACCAATGATGGCTCACGCGCTCAAATAATTAACCCCACTGATTATTGATGAGACATTGATTTGTAATGTAAAACTAGAACTAATGTACTAATGTATATTAGTTCTAGTTTTACATTTATAATTAGTTTTATTTGGAATTTTATAATTACTTAAGTACTTGTTTTGTTTTTAAGTTTATTGGATTTTTGTTTGTTATCGTAAGAAACGCCTATGTACAGTCATACGATTAAATAAATAAATCCCATACCAATGGCCTACCCATCTCCTATTTCAGTTTAGTTTATATTTACTATTTGATGTCTGCGATTAATTCGACTAAGCATATACAGACGAACGGATATGACGAAACTATTGTGTTATTTCTCGTTACTGCTACTAACACATGGAACAAAGTGGAGAACTTACTATTGTTATTCATTATTTATATTAAAATGACATTGTACAAAAACAACCACTTCGATAATAAAATAATAAAATGAAAACATGTAGATACACGTTTAAGCGAAACCTTTTTTCTCAATTACATGCTGCCGTTTTGTATAAAAGGGAAATTTGAATCGATCATGATACATCACCCGTCCTTTCGTAGACTTGGTAAGTCTTATTCAATTATTAATAACTTTTACAGCAAGATGAAAAAATACCTCGAAGTTACATAATAATAAGTACATAAAATAGCTGCAAAATTGATAATTTTCGCTCATTTGAATTCCTAAATCAAATTTGAAATTCAATGAATGAAACTGTATGCTTACTTCTCGATCTGTTAGAGTTTTGTACAAGAAATACTGGCCATAAAGGATTTTTAGTCAAGTTAGTCACTGGCTCATATAAAAAGAAAAAGAGGTTTATATCCAGCCAGCACCAACATTAAATCACTTTATTTTTACAGATTAACACCATGAACTCCTTGGCAGTACTGCTTATTGTAATCGGCGCTTGCATTCAAAGCGGCTCAGCACAGAATTGGAATGCACCTGTCGTAGAAACATGGCGTTTCTCTCGTCCTGGTAGTAGGGATGCCACAGCCACGAGATGCGGCTATGACTTCGGCGAAAGCTCCGGAACTACAAATGGCTACGTTAACGTTGATCCGGGCAATGAAGGGGCTGCACCAACTCCCTACGACTTATCTCCTTATGTACCATCTTCTTACAGACCATCTCCAGTCGTAGACAGACCATCTCAATATGGACCATCTTCTTATGAACCATCTCCAATTGTAGACGGACCATATCATTATATACCGTCTTCTTATAGACCATCTTCTTACGGACCATCTCACTATGGACCATCTTCTTATGAGCCATCTGCAATCGTAGACGGACCATCTCATTATGGACCATCTCCTTACGGACCATCTTCTTACCGACCATCTTCAGTCGTAGTCAGACCATCTCATTATGGACCATCTTCTTACGGACCATCTCCAATCGTAGACGGACCATCTCATTACGGCCCATCTCCTTACGGACCATCTGTATATGCACAATATAACCAACAAGCACCCCAAAATCCAGCAATCGTGTATGCAGTTCCCGGAGCCCATTAATTAGAGGAGCTTTGGTTTCCTAACCCTCTATAACATAATATCTATCCAATCTTAGTTTTTTCTTACGGATAGGATTAAGGAAATTATTAATCGCATCTTCCATGATTTTTTCTTTTATTTTATTTTAAGTATACTACAAAATAGGCAGTATGTAACTTACATACAAGACAATATGAACTGATAAGAGATAGACTAAATACATACATAGATATACACTCGAGAGCAATGAATCCGGTTCACTTTAAGAAACCTTTAAATCTCGGAAACTAAGAATGCTTAATGAAATAAACTGTGTTTAATAGACAATTAAATATTCCTTAAATTAAAGTATTAAAACATCTAAGTTATTGTTAAATTATGTCATAAATTTTTTTACTTTCCAAGATGGAACTACGAAATTACTACTTTTGATTTTGCTTTGGTTTCTAATCTGTCATTTAAGTGGGTATATAAACCATATTGATAGTGTTCAATATTTATTATTCAAGCTGTAATCATGTCGCTTACACCTGAAGAATTCACTAGAATTCTCATAATGCTGGAAACCGACCGAAGTCAGCGCGATACAGCCAGGACTGTCGGTGTGTCGCTGTCAACAGTACAAAGAGTTCTCCGACGTTACGAGGAAACTGGCTCTAACCTACGGAGACCAGGAATAGGCAGAACCAGGTGTACCATAGCACGAAAAGATCGATACTTGGTGAATAACATACTTCGTAATCGCTTTCTCACAGGACTTACAACTTACACATCAGTTTCGACGGCTCTGATGAAGTCACTCAACCGCATGGACAGTAAGACGACGACTTGCTGGAGCTAACTTGAAACCACTTAAACCTGCAAATGAAGCGAATGAATAAACTGAAGCGTGGGTATCGTTTTTCAAGACTAAGATATGCCCAGAACCATTTAAATTTGACTATTGAAGATTGATCAAAAGTTATCTTCGCCGAGGAATGAAAGTTTATGGTCTACAAGCACGATGAAAGACACAGAGTGTATAGAAGATCAGGGGAAAGATTCAAGCAGGCATGCATCGAAGAAAAAGTGGCCTACGGTGCTGGGTCTGTACTTGTGTGGGCCTGAATTTCATCTGAGAGTCGCACAGAACTGGTGGTCATAGAAAACGGCTCTTTAACTAGCGTAAGATATGTGGAAGAAATCCTTAATGAATACGTTAGACCATTTATGGTCAATTTGGGTGAGGATACTATTATTATGCATGACAATGCCCGACCTCATACAGGTTGGATTGTGAATGAAATGCCAGCACGCAGCCCAGATATAAACCCGATCGAGCATGCTTGGGACGAGTTAGGGAGATGCTATAAACAACGAAACCCTCCCCGAATCATGCTTCGTGAGCTCAAAATAGCTCTCTGAGAGGAATGGGAGAATATTCCCCAAAATCGTATTAGGAACTTGGTGTACAGCATGCCAAACCGTATAAACGTAGTAATGGAAGCACGAGGAGGCAATACAAAGTATTAAAATTCAAGAGAATCGTAACGTTGTTCAAACATGTCATGTTTTTTTTTTGTTTTAAGGCGAGTTCAGCAGTTTTTTTTCTATATGTAATTTTTTGTAAATAAAATGTAGTGACTCATAAATTTTATTACTTTCATTTAAGGGGTATTATATTGTCTATTAAATACAATTTATTTAATTAAGCTAGCATTCTTAGTTTCCGAGATTTATAGGTTTCTTTAAGTGACCCGGATTCATTGCTCTCGAGAGTAGAATATAAGGAATGGCATTTTATCTTTTGACGACCTCCGTGGCACTGTGGGCCAAGGCCTGGCTAAGAAGCAGAAGTTTGCTGGTTCGATTCCGGGCCGCGGGATATAATTTTTGTTTCTATGTTTGAGCACAGAACACAGACATAATAGAAAAAAAATACAATGGGCGATGTTATTGCTGAAAGCGTTCTCTTCCAGGCAACCTTTACGTACCTACTTCTGTTTTTTCTTATTTAAGTACCTACTTCTGTTTTTCGCCTCCACTTAAGTTTGGGGTAAATTAGTAAAGACGGTGTTTAATATATGTGAATAATACACACATTCAGTACAATTTTTATTTTATGTATATTAGTTGTATTCGCCTCTTTACGTTTTGGGTTTGGTATGTGGTCAACTCGAACCATCCTTACCAACTTGGCTGTATCCGAACCGTAGAAAGTCGGATATCTACATTATGATTTGTCAATGTCATACGCTGCGCCGGTGGGTTAAACTTTAGTATCTGGATACACGAACTGGAGGGTGAAAAGGCTTAAATCTGGTAGGGTTTTGCTTTCTGATTACATATTTATCACTTTTAACATGAGGAAATCCATAGTTTTCGAGAAAATAATAAAACATTTCTAACCTCAAATGCTCCTACCGTGACCTTGTATTATTCTTCTGGCGCTGCGGCGGCCGCTGCCGGGGCACGCTCGCTTCGCTTGCTCGCCTTGCGCGTTGTTTTCTATACTCCAACATAACCTACCAAGTGATAAGTAACCAAGTGAAGTGAAGATAAGCCAAAGTCGTCGAAAGAAGCCATATGCCAAAGACATCGGTTTTTTACGTATGGCGCGATTTGGCGCGGTTACAGTAACACATGACAGATTTTTTACGTTTCGTTCGCATCAATTTTGAACAACATGTTAAACCACTGACAACAAATACCACAAATTTACGTTTCGTTCGCATCAATTTTGCACAACATGTTAAACCACAGACAACAAATACGACAAATTTGGTTATTATCTGTCAATTTTTACGTTTTGTTTCATGTTTTATCAGATTTGAGGTTAGAAATGTTTTATTATTTTCTCGAAAACTAAGGATTTCCTCAAGTTAAAAGTGGTAAATATGTAATTAGGAAGCAAAACCCTACCAGATTTGAGCCTTTTCACCCTCCAATTCGTGTATCCAGATACTGAAAGAAAAGAAAGAAAGAAAAATTGAAAGAATTATTGAGGTGTCGTGTGTCGAGCTGGAGCGGCATGTCGTCGTGAGCGTTTACCGTCCTCCCAATGCTAATTTTGGGTTATATGAATGCACTATGGAAGAAGTATTGCAAAAAATAGCTTGTGATAAGATCATAATAGTTTGTGGTGATTTTAATATAAATATTCCGATTGATCCATTATCTGAACGACTTTTAAACTTATTTAAGTGTTTCAATTTAAGTCCTCTTTTTGATGAACCTACAAGAGTGACACTAACAACAGCCATTTGTCTAGATAACATTTATTGCAGTTGCACACCAGTTCATAAGTGTGTACTAAAACATTTTAGTTCTGACCATTACGGTCACTGTGCCACCTTTTCTTGTGATCGTATAGTTGAAGCTCAGAACTTTACTCACCGACCTATTACAGAGAGCCGCATCAAAACATTTCAAAGTAGTATTGAATACAAAGTTTCCCTTGTACCATGCATCGATGATCCAAATGATCTTTTCACCACATTGTCTAATTTAATAATTAAAGAACATGCTGATATATTTACAGTAAAACCATGCAAAACAAAAAATTGTGCTAGATTTGTCGACTGGGCTACACCAGGTATTTATAGAAGTAGGAATACATTGTATGAATTATATGCTACCAGAGAGACAATGTTAGATGATCCAGTTTTTATCTTATATGTTAGGAATTACTCAAAAGTCTTCAAAAAAGTTTGTCATGCGGCTAAGTCACTGTTTTTGAGAAAAATAATAGAAAATTCAACAAATAAAATAAAAGGAACTTTAAAGGAAAATTAATATCAAATATACAGAAGATCTTTGGGGAATGTCTACAAAGGTGCTGGGTGTCATTATCTTAGATATTGCACCATGTTTAGCTTATATTTTTAATAGATGTATCGACGAGGGAGTTTTTCCCGATCTCATGAAACACAGTAAACTCATTCCTATGTTTAAGTCTGGAAGTGAAAGGGATCTCGCTAATTATAGACCGATATCGATATTACCTGCTTTAAGTAAATCTTTGAAAAAATAATTCTTAATCAGTTATTATACCACTTTAACGTTAACGGCCTGCTACATAGTAATCAATACGGATTTACTAAAGGTCGATCAACAGCTGATGCAGGTATAGCGCTCTTAAAGCATATATTTGAGGCCTGGGAGAAGTCACAGGATGCAGTTGGGGTATTCTGCGATCTATCTAAGGCCTTTGACTGTGTGAGTCATGCAACCCTAATCACAAAGTTAAAATATTATGGCATTAAAAACCGGGCGATTGACCTCATACAGTCTTATCTATCCAATAGAGTCCAGAAAGTAGACGTGGGTGGTGAGAGGTCTTTGGGATCAATTATTGATATAGGGGTACCTCAGGGATCGATACTAGGCCCTTTTTTATTCCTAGTATACGTTAATGATTTACCTTTTTTTGTAAAAAATATTTGTGATATAGTTTTATTTGCAGACGATACGTCTTTAATTTTTAAAGTTGATAGAGGTAAAACCAGTATATGCGATAACGTAAATGAATCTTTATCGTTAGTTCTTAACTGGTTCACTGTAAATAATCTTTTGCTTAATTCCAAAAAAACTAAATGTATCAAATTTACTTTGCCAAATGTTATTCATAGCCCGTCCAACATTGAAATAAATGGAGAGGCAATGAATCTTGTAAATTCCACGATCTTCCTAGGTCTTAATATTGATGCAAAACTACAGTGGGGACCACAAATTGAAACGCTTGCTGGTAGGCTTAGTTCCGCTGCATATGCAGTTCGTGCGATACGGTGGCTTACTGATTAAGCTACAGCTAGACTAGTTTATTTCAGTTACTTCCATAGTGTTATGTCATACGGCATCATTCTCTGGGGGAAAGCAGCTGATATTGGTAAAATATTTGTAATTCAAAAAAGGGCAATACGTGCCATTTATAAAATGAAACCACGAGAATCTTTGAGAGAAATATTCAAAGAAATTAATATTCTCACAATAGCTTCACAATATATATATGAAAATTTGTTATATACACATAAAAATAGAGATGGGATTCAGCAAAATAGTGACCTTCATAAAATCAACACTAGGAATAAACATAAATTATACATCCCTAGGTTTCGACTAGAAAAAGTTAATAAGTCATTTATGGGGCACACGGTGCGCTTCTATAATAAGCTTCCTGAAAATGCTACTAAACTACCTATTTAGAAATTTAAAGCATACATTAAAGGTAGTCTTTTGAAGAAAGCTTATTATAATATAGATGACTATATTATTGATAAGAATGCATGGCCTCAAAACGCTCTGCCGTCAGACAGTTAACCGACACACTTGAAATGTATAAACTCTCTTGTATATGTATTTCGTAGTTAAGGTAGTTATAAGATGGATCATATAAAAAAGCGCTAGGACCAAGACGAGTTTCTTGCCAATTCTTCTCGAGCTTGGGTTAGGATGAATTGGCACCTAAATTCACCTAGTATGTAAGACGTTTCAAAGTGATCCTTGTGATTGTATTGAATAAATCATCTTTTGACTTTGACTTTGACTTTGACTAAAGTCAAGCAATTTTCTGTGTTACACCCCGGCACGTGGACCGGCGGCGATAGAGTTACAGAGAGCATCGGAGCCAAATCGGTTTTTGTTGGTCCCTAGATCAATCAGACAGAATACCAGCATTTGCCGACCACTATACAATTGTGCACATAGTATTGCTCGGTTAAACAGTTTATGCAATGCGTGTCTGTATTGAAAGTGTAAGACATTATTACGCGAACGTGGTAGCAATTCAATTCGCAGAGATTTACTGGTTCAATTTGTCGCCATATACGAATATGTGAACATCAATCGTATGTTTATATTTAAGAGCATTTCGCATAAATAATAACAATTTTACGAGTATTTCATTAAAGTTGATAATTGCCACATACAAAGTAAGTAATAGTAATCAAGCTTCGAAGTAAAATAGGAAAATCCATACAATAGGTGACCTCTTGATGGTTCTATATACCTATACGTATACGTTGCTATACAAGCTAGAACACTTAAGCTGGTTATGGGACAAATGAGACTTTTTAATCTCACTTGTTCTAATAATGGCGGCTAATGGAACAATTGAGACTTTTAAATCTAGTCTCATTTGTCCATCAGGGGTACTGGAAATGGAACTTGTGGGAATGATTAAGTAGCAGTACTCGCTCGTTGTATACTTAACTATAAAAGTATTATGATTTTAGTATATGTGACTAATCCAGCAGATCAAGCAGAATTTTCATCGGATTGCTTCCTAAAATGGAACGGAATTGTATCTTCATAAATTGGCGTAAAATACAACACAGATTTGCATGGTAAATTTACTCCGATCAGCTACGCACGGAAAAAAGGTCGGCATCTACATATTTTTTTTCTAAATTACTTGCATTTTAAGGTATAAAAGGAGATGTTTTTTATTTAATGCATAAATCATCGTCTCTCCATCTTGGTAAGTACTTTTCAATAGCAAATAACACCTACATTGGTGCCTACATTGGAGCGTGAAGGCTAATGTACGCTCTTGAATCTACATTGGAGCGTGAAGGCTAATGTACGCTCTTGAATCTGGTTTGGCTCCTTCTGTTTCAGAGTGACAGCATGAATCTCTTGGCAATATTACTTCTCTTAGTGGCCAGTGCATCAGCACAACTACCACTCGCCTTCTTCAGAAACCGCCTTAAGCCACTGTACGCAATGAAAAATGCCATCCTATCGAAGGGTTCAGAAGGAGGTTTGTTCGAAGCTCCAAACGCACCTGCTGACGCATCAAGATCTGGCTCTAATTTAGGTGGAAACTCCAATATTCCAAACTATCTGGACTGGATGGATATCGATGGTGCTCCATTATAACTTATTTTACCTAACTTACCTTGGTCCGAGCGAGGTCCGTAACCCTGCAAATAATCACTTAACAGACAAGCGTCTATCATTTTATGAATAACTTACGGACCATCACTTTGTGGACCATTACCTTACGGACTAACTATACTTCCAGTGTTTGTGTTTCCATTTAAAATTTGTGAAATACATTATCGTGATTATTAAAATAGGTTTCGGAGAAAACTAAACCGTTGCTTGCTGTTTCAATGTACCTAAGTACAATGTTTTTGAAGTGAAAACTTCTTTTAGCGCAGTAGGTACGCATATTTTTAGATGAGGTAAAACCTCTGGATTCGTGACTCCGTTACCGTCTGGGCGAGACGCAGGGCTGCTGCGCTCGTCCCATTTGATTATAAACCTTAATTCACATGTTTACAGTCTACTTTTGTATGGAGGAGTTTACTGAGTTAGATACTTTGATATATTATCTACATTCTGAACAAAAAATATTGCATCATCTTTGTTCGTTTAGTATTTGATTGGCAGTCGCCATAATTACTGATTTTGAAGTGATTTATTACTAAACTCTCAAAAATAAGTTTTCACTTCTGTGCCGGAGTGCAACCCGACTTTTTTTTATGTTCCTTGCTCTGATGAACGAATGATGATCTCATCTTACAAAAGTAGACTCGTAGAAATTACTTAGAATATTTATAATAATTGATTAATATTAACTTGAAACGGTACCGGCAGAGATCTGGACCAGTTTAGCTAACTATATATCGTTTTAAACCGTTCTTAGATAGCTCAACTTTTTAATAAGTATTTTATATGATTGTTTATTTTTCTGTGGGTAAGTTTTTGTTTCATTGTGTCTATAATTTGGTTTCATGTTAAAAATATGGTTTTAGCCTCACTTCAAATACGCTACGAGGTTTTTATATGAACTGCAACATACTTGGGAATAACGACATAAAAAAAACTTTAAATCAACTTATCTTTATTTCTTTGTAAAATATTATAAACCATGTTTTATTATCTATCATTTATTATTCCAACCGTTGCGTTGTTATGAATGAGTTTTAGAATGCATAAAGGTTTTATGTATAGCATTCAGGTGCCAGCAACTCAACTCTCTAGACACTTTTCCATTGCACTGCATTGAATAAAGGAATTGAGTTTCGGAGAGCCTGATGCTGCAACCTCGCGCTAGTAAGCACTTTGGAAAATTAGGCAGTTGAAGACTGATTATGCGGCAGAAGGACTGAGATGCTACAGTTCTGCAATGTTTACCGAAAATACTGTTCTCGGTATTGGTGGACTCGTTTTTAATATCACACATGGTATTTTTAACTGACTTCAAAACAGGAGGAGGTTCTTAATTCTTCGTTTTTTTATGTAAGTTCACCGATTACTCAAAAACGTCAGAACCGATTTAGTAAATTATTTATTCTTTATTCTTTATTCTTTATTGTAGGTACACACATTGAACACATTTTGAAACATACGGCATATGGCATATGGCATATGGCATATGGCATATGGCATATGCCGTATGGCATATCATATGGCATGTACGAGTACACAGGCGAGATTCCCGAGGTTTGCTGGAAGAGAACTCTTTTTAGGGTTAAGCCCTAAAAAGAGTTCTTTTCCAGCAAACCTTGGGATATGAAAATATTATAAACGAATGGTGGTTATGATGCACCATGATGGGTATGATGGGTAAAATTAAATTTTTTTGGTCTCAAAGGATAAACTTCCCAGGTATACTGCACATTTAAATTTTATCGAAATCGGTCGAGAGGTTTTTAAAGCATTAACAAAAAACTAAAAATTGTATACTTCGATGTTTTTTTTTTATTCAATGCAATCGGTTTTCTTTTTAGTGTTTAAAACGGTATTATATACTTATTAGCATCAACCCACAGCTTATTATAATGTACAAAGTTTAATACAAACAGTTGAATCATAATCAAACATCCAAACATTTACACAAACATAAGCGAATGTTTGTGTAGATGTTAAGATGAATGCTTGGGATCTTTGTAGATGATTCTTCGTCTGTCATTTCATGGAGCAACATGGATCTGCTAATTTAATATTTTTTACCCGTTTTATTGCATGTTTTATTCAGTAATCTTGGCGGAATTTTAATGAATAAATTGTGGCTGCGGGGCGGGTACGGATAATTGGATTGCATGTGTATTGTGTCGCAGTGTGATTTGAACGACTAGGAGTCCCAAGAAAATTCTAGACGCCATTCCGCGTGTCTTCTAGAATTGACAACTGACCATCGACTAAGACTTATAACAAACAAACTGAATATATCCTATAAACACTTGACATTGGCAGACTTGACATTAGTATGTCACAGGCCATTAACGAAGAAAAGAAGAAGTGTGGACCATTTCTAGCCGTCTTGCGAAGTAAACATTACGCTCATTATTTATATATCTCGAGTTATATCCAGTTTTATAAAAAAAAAATAGAGCTAGAGTAATTAATAAAATCTTTATTTCTATTTGTGATTCGAGCAAAAATAATCCGTATAATTATTTTATATGAAAGACACTATATATAACAAATGACGACCGACAAGATAAGAATTTGAGACATCATAAAAACAATATAAGCAATTGACATTATTATGACGAAGACGAAGTGAATTACAGGATAGGCCCTAAGGTTTACAAAGGGTTTACCATAAATGTATGTACGAGCCAACAATGTCCTCGTACAACGGGATGGTGACGATTTCAGGCCTAACCACGTCAGTGCTGCCATACGGAATCAGGGACTCACTAGCTCTACCATAATGTTCCTTATATCCAGACGCTCTTTGACTTGGCGACGAGGAGTATAAATTTGATGCTAATTGGAAAAAGTATTTGTTGGGAATTGGATCCGGCTTGGGTGGCTTCAGCTTTGGTAACGGTGGCATTGGGAGCCGCCATTGTTCTGGATTCAGAGGTTTACCAGATTTAAGGCGATTATTCCAGTCCCAGTCATCGGATTTGAGAGTCGAGTCGACTAATACTATCCACAGTAGTAGTCCTACAACGCAATGCATCCTAGAATAGAGAATACAAGTTGTGATTAATTATGTGAAACTCATATTTTATACGATCTACATAACGAATTGCGTTACAGAGAGTGTTCCTAATTTGGTTTACTATCCCGAAATAGGTCGTTTTGCATAATAAGTTAGTTGTATTAAAATAGTTGCTGCCGGCGGCTTTGTCTGCGAGATAGAAAGAGGAGCCTATGGGTTCAAACAGGTCCATATTAATACCAAGTTATATCCGAATCTGATGTTCAGCCATTATTGTGTTGATAGAGAAACAAAAATACATCCAAACATCTAAAAAATCACACAAACTTTCACATACAAATTATTAGTTAGATGTATGATTTACCTATGATTGCCAATAAGGAATTTGCCAAGAGGAGTCTCTGAGGCGCACTTGGAATCTTTCATCACACTGGTTCGATATAACAACTGAGTCGATATGAAGAAGGTGATTGGGCTATAGTATAATAATATTGGCACAGGAATGTGGTTTTCTTTTTTTGTTTGTAAATAAATGTGTAAATTGTGAAAATAAGCGAATGTGTAAAAGTTATTGTGTAAATAAATAAATAAATACAAATAAAAATTAAAAATTAAAAAGCCTTTTATTTCTTCAGAAAAAGCTAGTTTACAAGTTAATTAGTTTTGTTAGTATCAAGAAAAAATAATTTTTTATATCTGTTTTTAATACACCTATTTAATTTAATACCTATTTTTATTAAAAAATATTCTGTAACAACCCCTCTGCAGGTAAAGGCCTCCTCCAAATTAAGCCAGTATTGTGTAAATGATTTTCTAATCGTTAAAACGAATAGTCACGTACCTTAAGCAGGTTGTTTGACGTTCAAAAATCCAACATAAAGACATGGGCTCAATCTGCACAGCTATTTACGTAAAGCATTGCACGTACATCAGAGTACCTCTAGATTCAATATCTCAAAGCATTTGTGTGACGAATCTGAAAATAATATTACTAGCATCCATCCGTAACTAAATATTATTTATTACATACAAATCAGATTGTTACAATAAGTAATGGTACGCTTGCCTTCGTCTGTAAGGCATAGAATTAAAAAAAAAATACGCTAAGATAGGGCTCTAGGGTCTAGGATAAAAATGTGATGGAACTTAGATGAATTCCTGTTTTGTAGACGTATTGAAATCAAATTTCTCAGCAAACTTATCCTTCGAGTAAAACCGGAATCATCTGTACTGTATTTTCACTTTTTATATGCACGTACACAGAAGAATCGATGGTCATTATTAATTAGATCAATTATTAAAAACATCGACTAGATTCTCGCCATCTTTTTCCATCTTCGTGAAATCAACGCCTTCCAAAATAAAAAAAATTCTCATCCGCGAATGCCCACTCATCGTAATTTTAACGTCCCTTGAGTTTTGGAACATTAACTATGTTACTTAACATAGTATAAAACAAAGTCGCTTCCCGCTGTCTGTCTGTCCCTATGTATGCTTAATTCTTCAAAACTACGCAACGGATTTTCATGCGTTTTTTTTTAATAGATAGAGTGATTCAAGAGGAAGGTTTATATGTATAATACATACATAATATAGTAGAGAAACACTGATAATTTTAGAGTTAAGCGTATATGTGGGTTCAATGTATGGGTTCAATAATGGTTATATTTAAAACGTGACTGACCCATAACCTAATGAAACACCGTTGTGTGGTTGCAATAGACTGAATTTTATGAGAGTGCTTATAGGCTTCCAGTAGATGGAGACACTTGACACATTTTGATACAATAACAGATTTATTGTACGAGATTTTGAGTAGCCACTCAAAGTCAAATCATTTTTATCATAAGGGTTACTGTGATTTGACATACATGCTATGTGTTTCGAAGTGATCCTTGTATTGAATAAAGATATTTGTATTAGAATTCGTGAATTTAGGTTTTGTATTCCTCCTAATGTGTTCTTGTTTATTATGATTGTGTTATAAATCTTAATTAGGTACCTATATTTTATATTTTGTTATTTCTATACTATAATTATACTAATTACAAGTATTTACTAAAAAATCTAAAGAAACAAGGTTCAAATCAAAAACGATTTTTATTGATATTTTTAAATGCACCATAATTGGAAAATCAATTTATAATTAGAATAATTTTGCATGCATATTGTTATGGAAACTTTCAGAAAAGCAAGAAATAAAAGTTTTTTTTTTTTATTCCTCCTATCCCAAGTTCAAGTTTAAGTGCCAATCACCCGCAAAAAACTATTGCTCAGCTTCTCGAGATCTTTCTTACTTTGTGTAGAGGCCAAGGGGTATCTAAGTTCTAAGGATATGAGTCATGCCCAGAGAACGATGTATTGATATTTAAATAAAGTTGCTATTTTTAAAAGACAGAGGTTCTCAATTTGGCAGTCAATTTGATAGGCTCCCGTCAAGAAGACAAAAGATGAATAAGGGGTCCGCTACAAGCAGATGTATTGTTTGCTTGGAAGACAAGCAGCCCTGTCAGTACATAACAAAATCACAATCTACAAACAAGTTATGATGCCAGTAGGGACTTTTGGTATTCGGCTGTACCAAAAAGTTACATCCAAATAATACAACGGTTTCAAAACAAAGTACTAAGGAACATCGTGAATGCACCCTGGAACGTAAGAAGACCCCTTCGGGACCTTGGCATAGACTTCGTCGACACAGTTATTAGAAAGTACGCAGAAGCTCATAAGCATTGACTTCATCATCATGTGAACGTCGAGACAATCCAGCTCCTCGACAACACGGATATAGTGAGAAGACTGAAACGAACGAAGCCGTTTGAATTAGTGTAGTGTAACAGTGATAGAAAGTGAAAATGACTATACCATCAAAACATAATTGTAAAAAAACCAAGTCTCTCAACTCAGTTTACGGTAGAAGACCGTAAAAAGTTGTGAGATCTATGTAATACCAAGTTGGTTAATTTATTCAGTCCCTACTTAAGGGACCTTCTGTCTTAAGTTATTACGTAATTAACTAACCTAACAACATCTTATATTATATCTAGGTACCTATCTACTTGATACTTATCATAATTATATCTAGGTACATATCTACACCTATTATTCCAGTGTAATAAACATATACAGGTACACTGATTCATTAACTGCAAATTTAATATACAAATGTTTATGACGTTAGTGTAGGTATCTAGAAAACTGGACCGAAGTTGGAAAATATTTTAGTTTTTCCTTGATTTATACACTAATTTGAAGCTTCTATGTCTACTAGAAGTGCCTTAGAGTTTTGGTGATCGTTCAGTCAGTCAGTGAGTGAGTGTCAAAATTAAGAAAATTTGTCTAGTTATAATTTTTAATAACCTGTTGGTTAAAATTGAATGAAATTTGAAATATACATTGTGTTTATACAATGCTTGCTAGGTTACTGAAAATTCAGACTTCTAGTTTTATCTACAACGAAGTTATAGGAGGGACTAAAATGGCCGTGTGAATGAACTGTTTCGAGAAAAAGATGGTACGGCCGGCCGTGCTGCTTTTTTTCTCGACTTGGCGGGGGCACTGCTGTGCCCCCAGATACAATATATTCATAAAGAACACAAACACAAAGTGTTCTCTCCTTAACTTCTCCTCTATATTAAAACTATACATAAACTATGCCAAAGAATGTGTCCAAACACATTCATAGGCAAAGTTTACGTTATAAAAATAAGTCATAATTGAAATTACTCGGTGGCAATTCGGTTGGTTCATTTCTAAAATTAGGAATATTTAGTTAGTCATAGCATTTGTAAAACCTATTCGGTTGGTTCATCGAACTAAATTAGGAACGCTTAATTAAGTAAGATAAAATTATATTTGGATAAGTTGGTAGCTGCAGAATACCAAAGGTAATTTGACAGTTCAAAACCTAATTTTAGCTAAAATTAGTTAGGTTCGTGCCAACAGAATTGGCCTACTTGGCTAGATTGTAATAATATTAGAGTATAATTTAAGAATAAAACACAAACATAAAAAAAACGTTTTTATATGTATGTATTTTACCTCATTGTTAGCCGATTATCATATTGTTTTTTATCCTGTAGGGTTTACCTCCGACATGGTCTCACACAAGATTAGTGAGGATCTGATGATGAAAATCATGATAAAAACTCGAAACTCTACAACGCATGAAAACAAATTAATAGCAAATTAATAATTACTTTGGTATATATGGTAATAGAATACCAATTAGTATAGTATATACCTTTTAGTGGTCAACTGGCTTGTCAATGAACTTTGAAGATTTACAGAACTCTTCAGCGACAAACAACTTGTATTGCAATCAAATCATTATATCACAGGCAACAGCTTATACGTTTATCAAAAATAACTTTATGCATACACAGTTGATTCGAACGAATTTCTATATCGCATGGTTGATGGGGGGATTCCGTCACGAATTTCCGTCACGTCCCGTTATTTAGTGTAGACGGCTATTCATAGAGTGACACGAATGAATGAATTAGATATATTAGAATATATTAGAACAATTGAACGAATGATGTACAAAAAACTATTTTAACAACTCGAAAAAATATATTGGTTAGGAAATTTCCTACTATTCTGCGTTTCATTTAATTACTCTCAGACCCTAATAATTCATTCATTTTTATTTTTAAATCAATAATATAATAAGTTTATCAAAAATAAAATACTACGATAGGAACTTTGTTCCAACTGAGTGTTCACATACGCATTTTTTGTAAAAATATTTTATTTTAAAAATATCTAGCCATATTTTTATTGCAACAAATTCTGGTAAAGTAAATAGGTACTTATAATCATAACATACAGTAGCATCTACTGTTCTTAAAAATCATTAATTTATTTATTATACCTACTTTAATTAACACGATAAACCAATTACCTTAATTAATGTCAGTCTAAACAACTATTTAAAATATAAATACATTACAAATTATTACTTATTCACAATGTCAAAGAAATAGTTAATATAATTAATATCATTTGACGTTTGATTTGACGTTTGACGACCTCTATGGCGCAGTGGGCTAAGGTCCGGCTGAGACGCAGAAGGTTGCGGGTTTATTTCCCGCCGCGGGACCAATGTTTGTGTTATCTGCAAGTATTTGTCTCGGGTCTGGGTGTTTCTATGTATGATATGTATGTATTTACAGTATATACATAAAAACAGTATATAAGTAGTATATTATTCATATCACAAGCTCTGCTTACTTTGGGGCCAGATGAGGCTGTGTGAAATGTCCAGGGTTATTTATTTATTTATAATATATTAAAATATCTGAAGATGACTGTACTAGGCGCATGCTTGTAACAGTACATTAAAATATATTAAATTAAACATTACCACGGCTTGCTGATCAAGCCGTCATCATCATTTCATTTATTCATCTGCTACATTAGCTACAATTAGTAACCACAACTCAATCCAGAGTATTATCCAATCCACAATAGTTGAGCCTTTTGGATCGAGACCAAAACAACCGCCAGGCCGGTGGGGAACAGGAGCCTCTTTGTTTTCAAAATTGTTTCACGGCGTCTGGTAGATAAATTGCGTGACCTAAGAGCTGGCTCCTATCTGGCTTAGCATATTAGCATTGGCATTCAACGTGGCAATTCCGCCAGGATCTTGGGAACGCTGCCCCCTGGCAGTGGTCTGGATCAGTTGAGATATCTATAGATCGTTTTAAACGGTCCTTATATAGCTCAACTGTTTCACGTGTATTTTATATTATTGGATTTTATTCTATACATTTCTGGTAAATAAATGCTCTACATAGAGCATCTATTTACCAACTTTTACCAACATTTACCAATTCTCGTGTTGGGATTAATAGGCCACCAAAGGCCCGTCGCTGCTTTTACTTAATCTCCATAGTTTCTTAATATTTTTACTAGGGAGGTAAAAATATTAAGAAACTATGGGGATTAAGTAAAAGCAGCGACGTGACCGCGATATCTGCAAATACAGTCTCTTTTAAAAACTAAAAAGTAAAAATCATCATTGAGTAAAAATACGAGCACGTAAAAAATTTCATTCCCTATTTTATCACACTTGGGGGTATGTTTTTATTTATTAGTTTTTTAGGTTTTTAGTAAGTACTTTATCATTTTTCTAAATTATTAAACACCACCGGAAAGTCACAGGAAATCAAAATATGTACTAAATTTCGTTAATTTGGACAACATATTTTTTCCACCCATTTTGATTTAACCTTTAAGTACCGACGTGCCGGTTTTGTTACTAAAGTACCGACGTGACGTCTGCTAGACCACCATAGTTTTACTATAAAAAAACAATGAATCTCTTTGTATTAAAAATAATTGCTTCTAAGCATTGTTTACATATTAATTATTATATAAATAAAACAAAATACAAAGGTTTACACATTTATTACTAATTGTAAGCATTAAAATCACAGACGTCGATTCTTTGGGAAAAAAATAAACTACATATTACCTTAATATATATTAAATACTAATTAAACTTTTTTTTAACCTTAAAACAAATTATTCCTAAAGATTAATAGCTTAATAAACTATGATAATAAAGAAAACATAAATAATCAGGCGTTTTATCAAAAACCACATGGCATCAAGTTATAGGAACTATCAAATCTACAAACAGTCTTTGCATACAGGCTTGCTGCATTGAAGGCACACATGTTTCGAGCAATTGTCGCATTTGTAAGCAGTCTTGCGCTTCAGCTTTGAGGGACAGATATGACACAGTTTTCTGGGTTGATCTCCCTCCATTTCATTTTCTTCCCTTCGGTGCATCTGACCCAAGAACTCTGTTTATCGACGAATGCGATTCCCTTGGTAGATGTCTGTTCAGAGAACGGCGCTGCATATATGGAACGACCAGAGATCTTGCCAGTAATTTCAAGAAGACAGAATGTCTATGGCTTTTCCATGCGAGTGCAAATTGTATAAAATACTTGCATTTATGGCACTCAGGTCTAACATGCGAAAAAACATCGCCATCGACCAACGCCGTGTTCTACGACCGCTTCTATAAATTGAACACTTTTTGTCAATTTCGTCGACACCCCCCTTTGTAGAGTTATAGTATGATATTATTTCCGGTTTATTGTTATCTTCATAACGTCAGAGTCAGACTCGGAGCCGTCATTTAGCCATTATGCCAAAATTTCTTCGTGTTCTCTATTTTGAGGCCGTGTTTCATATCTTTTTCGTCTTATGGCAACACTAGTATTGTCGTTTGCGATTGCCCGTTTCATGCCCGAAGAGCCTGGCTGAGTCATTGTAACATTTGACTGAAAATAAAAGAGAAAACCCATGCCATGTATTATTTAAAACTAATAGGTCTATATAATTGGTATGTACATGATTTAAATGCTATGTTACGAGGTTGTAATGAGGTTTCGTTCCATTTGGCGTTGAACTTTAAAGTAGTGAGGTTTTTTTTACCCGAAGATGCATCTCGAAGATATTTCGACTACTGCAAATACCAGCTCAATTAGGTATCCCTCGACCATTACCCAGCCTTTGACTACTACCAATACCAGCTCCTAAATCTAGGCCATTGCCCAGACCATGGCCGGTGCCATTACATCCTCCCCAGCCTACTTTTGTTATACCCGCACCGCTTATTACCTGTCCCGTTTTTCCTTATCTGAATTGCAAAAATGGGGTATGCTTATCCCTGGTTTTGCTGGAAAATACGTGAAGGCGCTGTTAATCGTAAAAGAAGCTGTTGCTGAGATTCATAGACATGTCTTGTAAGTTTTGCCCACCCAGTACAGCGTAGTAATGTTTTTTGTAAGGTTCTACTTCAATTCATTTTTTTAAATTTATTTAGGCATAATATACAGCTACAATATTATGTTAGATAAATGGAAGCATAAATTAGCCAACTGAATTATAATAATAATAATAATAATAATAATAATGCCGGACATTTCACACAGCATCATCTGGCCCCAAAGTAAGCAGAGCTTGTGTTATGAGTACCACATGACTGATAGTACTTAAATACATTTTTTTTTCTTAAATACATACATATTATACATAGAAATACCCAGACCCGAGACAAATACTTGCAGAACATACAAACATTTGTCCCGTGGCGGGAATCGAACCCGCAACCTTCTGCGTCTCAGCCAGACCTTAGCCCACTGCGCCACAGAGGTCGTCATAAATGATGTTATAAAAAAATATGTTATAAACATATTAGGTATTCAACATTAAATGTTCTGAAATGGTGCTACGTCAATAGATGCTTTTACGTTTTAAAAACTAAAAATAAAACCGATTTCTTTGAATATAACATAACACAACATATAACACAACTGAAACCTCCTCATATTTTATTTACGCACTTAAGTACTTTATATTTTTTTATTCGTAAACGTCACTGGAACGTCACAGGAAAGCAAAATACTTACGAAATATCGTCTATATGGGCGACATATTTTTTATTCGTAAACGTCACTGGAACGTCACAGGAATGCAAAATACTTACGAAATATCGTCTATATGGGCGACATATTTTTTATTCGTAAACGTCACTGGAACGTCACAGGAATGCAAAATACTTACGAAATATCGTCTATATGGGCGACATATTTTTTATTCGTAAACGTCACTGGAACGTCACAGGAATGCAAAATACTTACGAAATATCGTCTATATGGGCGACATATTTTTTATTCGTAAACGTCACTGGAACGTCACAGGAAAGCAAAATACTTACGAAATATCGTCTATATGGGCGACATATTTTTTATTCGTAAACGTCACTGGAACGTCACAGGAATGCAAAATACTTACGAAATATCGTCTATATGGGCGACATATTTTTTATTCGTAAACGTCACTGGAACGTCACAGGAATGCAAAATACTTACGAAATATCGTCTATATGGGCGACATATTTTTTATTCGTAAACGTCACTGGAACGTCACAGGAATGCAAAATACTTACGAAATATCGTCTATATGGGCGACATATTTTTTATTCGTAAACGTCACTGGAACGTCACAGGAATGCAAAATACTTACGAAATATCGTCTATATGGGCGACATATTTTTTATTCGTAAACGTCACTGGAACGTCACAGGAATGCAAAATACTTACGAAATATCGTCTATATGGGCGACATATTTTTTATTCGTAAACGTCACTGGAACGTCACAGGAAAGCAAAATACTTACGAAATATCGTCATATTTTTTTCAGCCTATTTTGATTAAAAAACCACACTACTGAATCGATTTTGGTGAAATTACTATGGAACCAATAGGAAAGTATATCCTTTCACATATAAAAAGTTTTTTTTTTTCAAATCGGTTCATAAATGACAGAGTTATATTATAAAGTAACAAACATACTTTCCGATTGGTCCCATAGGAATTTCATCAAAAATAATAAATAATAAAGTAATTTGGTTTTTAAATCAAAATAGCTGGAAAAACATGACATCCAAGAAACGTAATATAAATATATATAAAAATCGTATTTTTATATAAATGAAGTTGGTTTTCTTTTTAGTATTTAAAACGTAATAATTTTTCACAGACAATGAACTGTGCAATGAGTTGGCAGTAGGTACTTAGCGATTCTGGCATTGTGGAGGAGGTTGCAAGAAGTAACGAGTGCGAGGTAAGTACAGCTTAGACAGACTGGCTTGTCGACTCATTTGGTAGTAGCTCTGCCTTCTGCGCTGTAGGTTGAGGGTACGATATTTTCTCAGAATAAACATTTGTTTTATGAACATAGCTGTTTGTTCTGTGTCTTGGTATTATAAAATATTATAGATAGATAGATAGATAGAAAATACTTTATTGTATACCATAGAACATTGGACTAATAGAAAAAAATATGAATGTTTTGCTAGTCGATAGTACAATGGGCGGTCTTATCCTGATCACTGCCTGATAACCTTGGCGTGGATTGAACTGAATGTAGCTGAAAAAAATGATAATTTTAAGTGATTTACAATGAAAGTAATGTGTACATATACATTTACAGGATAAGAAAAGATACATACACCAATACTAATAATAAAATGAATAATAGTAAAAAAACCAAAAAACATGCTTTTATAGGAAACCAAACTAAAAATTAGAAAATAAATTTGAATTAAGAATAGTGTAAAAGAACATAAATAAATTAATAATATATCAAGTGTTAATAAGAAAAATAAAACCGGCCAAGTGCGAGTCGGACTCGCGCTCCGAGGGTTCCGTACAAACCTATAGGTATATAAATAAAATTTCACCCATCACGAAAATCGAGTCATAGTTGGATGATGTAACAAAAAATTTACAGTTTTCGCAATTTATCCTTTATCTGTGCTATAAGACGTTGCTTTGTACCAAATTTCAAGATTCTGAGTTCACGGGAAGTATTCTGTAGGTTTTGATTCCCTTGAGAGTTGCGAGTTTGAATATATGCGACTTAAATTACTGTTTCTCTTGATTGCGTTGACATAGAAGTTTGATTTTTTTACAGCTTAAAGGTATTATTTAATTATTTGGAAAATACTTCCTTTGGCGTTCCACAAGGAAGTATATTGGGAAGTACTCTATTTTTAATTTACATTAATGACTTATGTAACCTACATCTAGCTCACGGTAAAATTATATCTTATGCTGACGACACTGCTCTACTTTTTTCAGCTAGTACGGACTCTGAAGTTTATGAATATGCACAACACGGCTTTAATATTGTAAATAACTGGCTTCAAGGGCACCTACTAACACTAAATGCTGATAAAACAAAATACCTAAACTTCACGATGCGAAAATCACAAGCTGCACAAATAAGTAGAACAATCCATGCACATCAATGTAACCACGTAATTGACAATAATTTATGTCGCTGCCCCGCCATTTCAAACGCTAGTAATATTATGTACCTTGGCGTTATAATAGACGAAAATCTATCGTTCAAATCGCACATAGAAGTTTTGAGCAATAGAATCCGAAAACTAATATATGTATTTAAGACGTTAAGATGTATTGCAGATGCAAAGCTAGTTTTGAATGTGTATCTTGCTTCAAACAACAATTTCGTATTGTATTACGTCATGGGGCGGAACTTTTAAAACTTTTATATTAGCTGCAAAAAGAGCTCAAAGAGCTATCCTAAAGGTAGCCACCTACCGCCCTTTCCTCTTTCCTACAAATAATCTATTATATAAGTCCTGTAAAGTGCTAACAGCTCGACAGCTATTTATACTAAACCTTGCTCTAAGACAACATAGACTCTTTCCTTATTGTGCTGAAAATATTGACAATAGACGTAATGATATTCGTACTAATAGCATCCCACTAAAACATGCTATTCGCTAATCGTAAACTAGGCATCTATGCAATGAATTTTACTAATTGTAAAATAACCCTACAACATGCGTTATCATGTCTATCATACGAAGAAACTGAGGAGTTGTTGGCTGTAGTAAGATAGGAAATGTTTTAAACATTCTATCTACCATTATGTTTAAATTAGGATTTTTAGCTTTGTTTGTCTTTTACATGAACTTATATCACCATTTATATTGTAACCTTGTTTATTTTATTTTATCACATAAGTTTACAGATTTTTTGTTTATTTACATACCTATAAGTTAATATTGTTAGTCCTATCCAGCCCGAGACACAGGTTTTCCTAGTTCGGGCATATTGTAAACAGTTACCTAAGTATAGTTACATAATAAGTATTATATTGTAATAATACATATTATTTTACCTGTTGTAACCCTTAGCTCTAAGGTAATGAATAAAGATGTATTATTATTATTATCATAGACCTGAGTATTTTATATGGATTTCAATTTAATACCTCTAACGCGGTCATGAGAAAAGGAGTAGTAAGTTTAAAATTATTAAAAATATTTTTATTTTATGATGTAACTAAAAATGTATGGTTGTCGCAATTTATCCTTTATCTGTGCTATAAGACGTTGCTTCGTACCAAATTTCAAGATTCTGAGTTCACGGGAAGTACCCTGTAGGTTTTGATTCCCTTGCGAGTTGCGAGTTTGAATATATGCGACTTAAATTGCTGTTTCTCTTGATTGCGTTGACATAGAAGTTTGATTTTGTTACAGCTTAAAGGTATTATAGACCTGAGTAGTTTATATGAATTTCAATTTAATACCCTTACGCGTTCATGAGAAAAGGGGTAGTAAGTTTAAAATTATTAAAAATATTTTTATTTTATGATGTAGCTAAAAATGTATGGTTATCGCAATTTATCCTTTATCTGTGCTATAAGACGTTGCTTTGTACCCAATTTCAAGATTCTGAGTTCACGGGAAGTACCCTGTAGGTTTTGATTCCCTTGCGAGTTGCGAGTTTGAATATATGCGACTTAAATTGCCGTTTCTCTTGATTGCGTTGACATAGAAGTTTGATTTTGTTACAGCTTAAAGGTATTATAGACTTGAGTGTTTTATATGAATTTCAATTTAATACCTCTACGCGTTCATGAGAAAAGAGGTAGTAAGTTTAAAATTATTAAAAATATTTTTATTATATAATGTTACTAAAAATGTACGGTTATCGCAATTTATCCTTTATCTGTGCTATAAGACGTTGCTTCGTACCAAATTTCAAGTTTCTGAGTTCACGGGAAGTAACCTGTAGGTTTTGATTCCCTTGCGAGTGTCGAAAATTTGCGGCATAAACGGCTGTATCTTTTGATTGCGTTGGCTTAGAAGTTTGATTTTTTCACAGCTTTAAGGGACAATAGACCTGAGTATTTGATATAAATTTCAGCTTGATACCTCCACGCGTTCCTGAGAAAAAGTGTCTTGACAGACAGACGGACAGACGGACGGACGACAAAGTGATCCTATAAGATGATATTCGTAAGGCAGCGGACAAGGATTGGAGGAGGAGATCTGAAAATAGAGCTAACTGGCGTGCCATGGGAGAGGTCTGTCCAGCAGTGACACGGACTGACACGGGCTGATGATGAAATCCTTCTACTCATATCTGTCAATAACATATTTTTCTCCTCTCCGGGCGTAAGGCGTCAACTTTAGCCCTGCTGCGCTAAACGAAGTTGCCGCTTTCTGCATCCGTCGAGGAGAAAAATAGTATACATACCATGGGCAATAAATAAAAAAGCCTCAGATCACATGTTCGTTGACCTCCACTTCGCTTCAGCCAACAATTACCTGTGATCTGAGACATTTCTTACTTTACTGCCCTAGGTGTGTAATGTACTGTATAACTATTGATCCTATGCACCCCACGCTTTTCTGTAAATATTTTTTTTTTCTTATTTACACTATTATTATTTTTTTTTAATAAAAAAAAATATCTATTCATAATTCAAATTAATTTTTGTTTTTATTTTTAGTTTGGTTTTCTACAAAGCGTGTTTTTTGGTTTTTTTAAGCTATTATTTATATCAAATATATTATTTAATTTCATATTATTCATTCATTCATTCATTCATTCATTCATTACAATAGCGAACAAGGCTCTTTCCTCAAAAATTTAAAATATAAATTCTTGCAGATTTTTTTATAATAAAAATTCTCTTTGGTATTCGTAAATTTGTTAATATTAGATACATCGGTTAAAGATAATGACTAATAATAATGATAATGAGATTAGACGACCTCTGTGGAGCAGTGGGCTGAGACGCAAAAGGTTGCGGGTTCGATTCCCGCCGCGGGACAAATGTTTGTATGATCTGAAAGTATTTGTCTCGGGTCTCGGTGTTTATATGTATAATATATATGTACTTAGTCATGTGGTATCCATAACACAAGCTCTGCTTACTTTGGGGCCAGATGATACTGTGTAAAATGTCCGGTATCATTATTATTATTGTTATTATTATATATTATTGTTATTATTATATAATGATTGGAAATCAAAATTAACATCAATTCCTGCCTTATCGACTATAGACGAAAGTTAAATAAATTAACAATGTGTTTTTGCAAATTGAATAATCTTATCAAATTAGTGTATTGTCATCGGTCCTCGAGAAACCTACAAAGTTTAAATGAAATCTGACCGTTTGAAGTGGCTCAAAATCAAGTCCAATGGAGTCGGCTACAAACATACAAACATACAAGTGAAGCTAATAAAAAGCGTGTAAAATATATACAATACATATATTATAATATAATAAATACAACCTTATAGGAGAAACTAAATAAACTAAATACATACAGAAACATACCTAAATCCAAAATAACATAAGAAATCAAGCAACAGTTAAGGATAGGACGAAAGGTGTTTCCTGACCATAACCTTAGAACAATCATGTGACTTGGCCCGTCTAATAGCCTCAGGCAGTGCGTTCCATAGTTAAACAGCCTCTACTGTGAATCATTAGTATTTATTTAATAATATATAAGTACTAGCTTCTGCCCACGGCTTCGCACGCCTTTCCTAAGTTCTGTTGATCCAAACGCTACCAAACTTCACAGGATGACCCGCTAGGCCAATTTTCAATTTCAATTTGAAGATTTCCTAAAAATTTCATCGAAATCCGTCCAGCCGTTTTGGAGTCTACAAAGAACATACATACACACAGAAGAAACACAAAGAATTTTACATATATAGAAAAATTCAATCAGTCATTTGTTCACCAAGCAAGCTATAGTTTGCAATGGTTTTGTATGCATTGTCCTCCAATATTTATTGATTAAGGGTCGCTTGTGATAAGATTCTTGCCTCAAGGGTGCAGTCATCTCTCACCTTTCAGGCTAGTATTATTAAGAAGGTAGGTTCTACCAGTGGGTTCGCAGGTACCTACATAAAAAGTAGGTTATGTACTATTACAGATTATAAACTACTTTTATACTAAGTTTTATCCAAATCAGCTTATCAAATTTCTTATTCATACGTGTTTGAATAAGAAACAATCATATGAATGTACAAATATACAAACATCAACATAATTTTTTACATTTATAATATTGGTAGGATTCTTTCACGAAACGGAACGCTTGCTGGAACTTCTGATTACCTCTCTCGTGGTGTTTGATTTATCTTATACTAGCTGACCCGGCTAACTTCGTACCGCCTCAATAAATCAATAAATAATGACTTTTTTTTCATATTTACTCACCTTTTAAACCTTCCCTGGACTTCCACAAATAATTCAAAACCTAACGAACAACGAACTAACGACTAACGAACAGCAATTGACACGCAATTGACACACAGTGGGCACGGCCACTTCGTTCGGCGGTTACAACTTCACAAAAAATATTAAAGTACTAAAATCGCTATTAAAAAAAAGATAGATTTTAAATTAAATTAAACTATTTAAATTATTGTTATAATTACAGAGATTAACAAAGTTACGGATAAATATTGATAGATGGCGTTAGCAGCCACCCGTGGCTGCACCCGCCCCGTTCCCGTTCCCGTTGCTTTTCCGGGATAAAAAATAGCCTATATCCTTATCCAAGTTACTAACTATATTCATTTTAAGTTTCATTAAAATCGGTCCAGCGGTTCTCGAGTTATAAGTAGTGTAACTAACACGACTTTCTTTTATATATATATAGACTAGCTGACCCGTGCCCACTTCGTTGAGCGGTTACAACTTCACAAAAGATATTAAAGTACTAATATCGCTAATAAAAAAAAGTTACGGATAAATAATAATAGATGGCGCTATCGGCCACCCACCCCATCCCCGTTCCCGTTGTTTTCCCAGGATAAGCTAATAAAAAAGATAGCTATTCAAATTATTGTAATAATTA
Source organism: Lampropteryx suffumata (assembly GCA_948098915.1). Lineage (NCBI taxonomy): Eukaryota > Metazoa > Arthropoda > Insecta > Lepidoptera > Geometridae > Lampropteryx > Lampropteryx suffumata. Next base: position 3,687,051 of record OX402545.1, read on the forward strand.
CAGAGATTAACAAATTTACGGATAAATAATAATAGATGGCGCTATCGGCCAGTGTTCACATATACACAGACACACACTCAAAAACAGTTTACAGTCGGTCGTGTTCTGTATTTCTTGTATTCTTTTAAATGTTTTTATTTTTTTATTTCTCTTAGATTGTCCTCTTTGTGTCTTGCCTTGTTTACATTATATCTGATATTGTGGAGTGTTTTTCTGTATATAGTTTGTGGAAATCGTTTATCTGATGCCTCTGGTCTCCCGCAATACAGGTTTGCCCTAGTGCGCGGATCATCAGTAATTATTGAAAACACGATTTTGTTTTTGTGTTAATTATATGACTTTGTATTTCACATTTATACTGTGTGGGTCTAACTGAGTATAAATTAGATCTTACTGAGTCTTACTGAGGGTCTTACTGAGGCACTGTAGGTGCCTCAGTAAAGCAGTGCCTCAGTAAAGGAGGCTTTTTTTTTACAGTAAAAAGCTACAAAAGCACTTCTTTGAGGGTTTCCCGTGGGATACGGTGGCTGAGATCTGCTAGTTTATTGAAATCATGTTTAGTTACAGTGCCCTTGCAACTTTCACTCCTATGAGATACGATCTAAAAGTTTGCATTGTTACGCAACAACTTGTCAACACAATGTAGTTATATTGTGATAACTCTGGTTTCGCAGGACTAGCTGAAATTTCGTAAAATACGATCTTATTTTGTTTTTAATAAAGTCTAAATAAGAGTAACATTTTTAAAAACACTTCTAAAACATTTTTAAAAACAAAATATATGTGTATTTGACGAGTTTTAGTTCATTAACACGTAATGGACTACCTCTGTGTGGCGCAGTGGGCGAAAGCCTGCCTTAGACGATAAAGGTTGAGGATTCAACTCCGCGGTACAATTTTTTGTACGATCTGCAAGTATTTGTCTCGGTCTGGGTTTTTATACGCTTTATATTAGCTTCACTTGTATGTATGTTTGTATGTTTGTAACCGACTCCTTAGGGCACGATTTTGACCCACTTTAAACGGCCAGATTTCCTAAAACTAAAAGTATAAAATAAATAATAGTTAAAAAAATCTAAAAAACACGCTTTATATAGAAAACCAAACTGAAAAATAGAAAATAAATTTTAATAAATGTAAGTAAGAAAAAGATGTTTTATATAAAAAAAAAGTGTGCTTTTTAAGATATTATCGAAATGATAATGCTTCTTCCCATATCTGTCAATGAAATATTTGTAACTATTGACACCATGCACCCCACGCTTTTTTTTTTAGTGAGATATCCCAAGGGTATTAAAACCAGGGTCTGATGACGGCATCCTAGATAAATCGAGGGAAACTTTCGTAGTGCGACTAGTGCGTTTGTTATTTTTTTCATTAAGTATTTTAAAGCACTACTATTTAATGAAGGTCTGGAGTCGATCTGATGATGGAGCCGAAAGACAGTTTAGGGAACTCCTCAACGATTTACAGCAATTACCTGGTTTTTGGGCTTGATTAATTTGTATTGATAAGAACTTTACACCTAGATAGGTTGTGACTGTCATTAGAGGTCTGATGATGAAGACGAAGGACAGTTAAGGAAACTCCTCAACGTTTTACAGTAGCTACCTTGTGTACATACATGAAGTCAGTCGTCTTTTTAGTTTTTAAAACGTAATTATTCAATGTATAACATATATGTACCTACACTAAAAAAAAAATGAGCTTTTGTGTTAGCAAAATAAAATACACACCGTGTCGAGTCATCCCGTGACCACGACAGAGTGTAAACCTGTCGAAACGTCGGGAAAAATAGGTAAATAAACGCGATAAATACCCGTATATATTTATAATAATGTGTTCTGATCGCGTAAGTTTAAAAAACTTTAAGATACACACCTCCATTAAGTACCTAGTTAAATTGCAAAAATACATGTACCCTAACCTAAACATAATCATATCCCACTATTAAGGAACGGTCTCATCATCCTCACTTCAGAATACGAATCCGTAGTGCAGCAGACTGTCTCCGTGGCCCTGAACAATACAAGTGTTCAAGTGGCTCGAGATGCTTCTAGAAGCTACTGCTGAGGTTCATTGAATTCCAACTTTAATTTTGCTTATCTTTTGTAGAGAAACCGTTATGTGCGTATGCCCATAGCATTTCGTGGTAGATTGGACTATGTAGGCTTTAAATGCATTGTCTACGGCTGGAGCCAGCTGTGTAGGAAACACAACATCGAGTTGATTATTTCGTCATGGTCTAGTTTTCTAATTCCTGTCAATAACGGTGATATACGGTTTTTTTATGGACAATGCACACAAGACCATCCCAAAACTAAGCATAATAATAATAATAATAATAATACCGGACATTTCATACAGCATCATCTGGCCCCAAAGTAAGCAGAGCTCGTGTTATGACTTAACGTGAGAGAAAGGCAAAACAATTTCTATTTTAAAAACCCAATTATACATAAACTAGGCAGCAACATGTATAACAGAAATCCATTATTTTATACTTAAGCAGCCTTCCCAACAGCAGAGAGTAGGTGACATACAATTATTTTATTGCAATACATACTTACGAGTACTTGAGACGTGATAAATAAAAAGATGCATTAATATACTTACTTACTCCATTGGCGCAGGGACCCAAAATGAGTCATGGCCTCTGAAACGAGAACTCTCCACCTTCTCCGGTCCTTTGCAATCTCCTTCTAGCTATGAGTTTCAAACTCACGCAGGTCAGCTTCGAGTCTATCGCTCCAACGATATTTGGGACGACCAACCGGGCGACGACCAAGTATGCCATTACCTATATACCATTAATATAGGTGCGTAATAAGGCCTTGCCTGTAGGATTACGAGTGTCTAACCAGGGGGTCTAGACAAATATCTTACGCTTAGTTTTCTTTCTCAAAAAAGATCAAATTCTCTAAAAGGATCCCAGTACAAGCAAAGTTTATTAATAAAAAATTCTGATAATTTTATTTATGAATAGATGCATTCAATAGATTTTTCATGAGAAGGGTTCTCGATAAAATCGATTAAATATCTTATCATGACTCGGTCGATTATGTAGAAATCCGTCTAATCTAATACCATAATTACAAATCATAATAGTATCAAAGTCAAAGTCAACAGAGTTTTTATTCAATACAATCACGAGGATCACTTTGAAACGACTTACATACTAGGTGAATTTAGGTGCCAATTCCTCTTAACCCAAGCCCGAAAGAACTGGCAAGAAACTCGTCCTAGTCCTAGCGCTTTTTGTGGCAACGCATTCTTATCAATAATTTAGTACCTAATCAGTATACGCTTTCTTCAAAAGATTATTTTTTGTGTAAGCTTTAAATTTTTTAGCTGAACCTTAATTTCGGTGCATTTTCAGAAATCTTATTTTATAAACGCATCATGTTCCCCATAAAGGACTGATTTACTTTTTCTAGTCAGAACCTAGGGATGTTAAATTTGTTTCCTTTCATTGATTCTATGAAGACCACTACCTTGCTGAACCCTATCTCTATTTGTATGAGTGTATAACAAATTTTCTTATATATATTGTCAAGCTATTGTGCGAATATTCATTTCTTTAAATACTTCTCTCAAAGGCTCACAGTTTTTGTATTATTTCCCCCAGAGAATGATGCCATACAACATAACACTATGGAAGTAGCTGAAATAAACTAGTCTAGTTGTAGCTTCATCGGTAAGCCACCGTATCGCACGAACTACATATGCAGTGGAACTAAGCCTACCAGCAAGTGTTTCACTTTGTGGTCCCCACTGTAGTTTTGCATCAATATTAAGATCTAGGAAGATCGTGGAATCTACAAGATTCATTACCACTCTAGTAATTTCAATGTTGGTCGGGCTATGAATTACTTTAGGCAAAGTGAATTTGATACATTTAGTTAGCGTTAAGTATAAGATTATTAACAGTAAATCAGTTAAGAACTAACGATAGGGCATCATTAACGTTATTGCAAATACTGGTTTTAGCTTTATGAACTTAAAAAAATTAAGACGTATCGCCAGCAAATAAAAATAAACTATATTTGATATATTTTTTACAAAAAAGGTTAATCGTTTCCGTTAACTAAGAATAAAAAAGGGACTAGTATCGAACCCGGTGGTACTCCTATATCAATAACTGATCCTGAAGACCTCTCACCACCCATGTCAACTTTCTGAACTCTATTGGTTACATAAGTCTGTATGAGTACAATTACCCGGTTTGGAATGCCATAATATTTTTTAACTTTGAGATTAGGGTTGCATGACTCACACAGTCAAAGGCTTTATATAGATCACGGAACACCCCAATTGCATCCTGTGACTTCTCCCAAGCGGCAAATATATGCCTTAAGAGCGCTATACAAACAGGCATCACCTGTTGATCGACCATTAGTAAATCGGTATTGATAACAGGCCGTTAACGTTAAAGTGAGATAATAACTGCTTCAGAATGTTTTTTCAAAGATTTTACTTAACGCAGGTAATATTGATATCAGTCTGTAATTAGCGAGATCTCTATTTATCGCGATTATCTTAGCACGGGTTTATACTGTCACGAGTCCAGTTATTTGAATCGATTATTCTATCAGCTAAACTATGCTGATAATGTTATTGAAGAATGTTTACTGGCACGTACTAAAAATCTGATTCAGCGCGTACAGTATATATGTTCGTTTTGGTTTTCCCATTCTGCGTCGGGCTCATATCTCGCCATGTATAATTAATAATAGTCTGCTCAATATATCATCTCGTTGAACTCTCCACTTTGCTACTTTACTCTTTGGTATTGTGACAAGCCAGCAGCCAGTGTATCTACAAAAAGCTCGAATTTTCAGATCGCCTCGTGTGGTTTGCTATGAGACTTAACTGTTCGTGTAAACTGTGTAAAGGTGCAGTATCATTAACATATCTTCTGTATTTTAATATTAATTAACTTGAGTGCTTTTACAATACTGGCCTCGTGGATCTTAAACTAAACTCATTCTTACATTTTGCAACACAATTCTGACAGAACGGAAGCAAAAGGCTGAAGAGTTTGTGTTATGATTGTGATTTCTCTTTTCTGCTCATCACTATCCTTCGTGCACGTCTATCCTTCTCTATGCTTTGAGTAGTAGCATGCAAATTTTAGCAGATTTTAGCTGCGCCCACTGACGTATTAGTGTCGCTGACTACATCCTTATAGGTCTAAATAACTTTTAAACTAAGCGTTTTACTATTCGGGCAACAGAGTAATTAATGGTTACTTAAGTCGCTTCTTAGTGCACACATATATAGTATTTGACTAAACACTTAATTTTGCCTGATAGATAGGTAATATATCAATTAGTACATTGTTGTTTACAGAATGATAAAATATGGTTTGGTTGTAGAGTTATTACATATTTTGTACAATGCAGTATTTTCGCCGCCATCATGTCTAAGGCGCACCTGCTATCATATATTTTTTTTTAATTTTGATGTCTGGATTCACAGGTTACGTAACCATTATTACATATATGAGTGTATGTAATAGGTAGTCTGGCTCTTTGCTTTTAACTTATAACTTATAGCTTATAACAAAAGTAAGATATAGACAAATACTCGTTTATTTGAGCGCTCACAAAGAAAATAATACAGGAGATGTTTATTTAGAGAAGACAGAAAGCAAGTCTTGTCATGTCGAGCTTAGTACCGAGATTGGCTTGATCTATCGTTCCTGTCCAAAGTTAGTAAGCTCCAAAATCTCCTGGCATCAGCACCAGCTTCAACAAATGGCTTAAGACGGTTAGCTCCATTGATTAGGTAAGATCTTGCTTCATTTGAATTCGACACCATATCGAATTCACGAGCGTACTGTTGATTGAAGAGCTTCAACCATGGACTCAGAGATGTAAGGAGCATGACCTGGTATTGTAGTTGAGGATCGGTGGTTTCCTTCACTGCTTTGTCGATGACAAGGTTGCATTCGTATGCATTTAGGTCTATGCAGTCTGTTAGTTGCTTTTGTCTGATGAAATCTCTTAGCTGAAAAAAATATAGATAATCTTTACTAATATCATCTCCCTTAATATCACCCTTACTTAAGGGAGGTATTCCTAAAAGTTTTTTAATAAAGTTTAAGAGGGTTAATTCAGGAACAAACATTATTGACACCCTCGTTTTGCACAGTAGTTAATACTCCGTAAGGGACAGGTTGCAAACCCATCGCCGCTTACAGTAATGTTATTGCAGGTGTAGTAGTAGTTCTGCATTTTGCGTTGTAGGGTTTGATTTCCTTCCGGGACAAACATTTGTGTGATGAACAAAGGTGTTAGTTCTGTGTCTGGGTTATAAGGTTTCATAAGTATGTATTTAAAAAGATATAAGTATTCTATCAGTCAACAAGTCATCATACTACAAGCTATGCTTAGTTTGGGACTAGATGGTACACCATTGCATTGGCCTCAATTCTGTTGGCACCAACCAAACTAATTTTAGCTAAAATTTGGTTTTGAACTGTCAAATTAACCTTTGGTATTCTGCTGCTACCAACTTATCCTAATTTAATTTTATCTAACATAATTAAGCGTTCCTAATTTAGTTAGATGGTACCAACCGAATTGCCACCATTGCCCAGCAATTTTTACTATTTATTTATAATTATTCTATCAACCATTATACAAGTAATGATATGTTTGGGGCTAGATTGTGTTGTGTGCATTGTCCACCAGTATTTATTATATTTGAATAGGTACCTACTTATTTAAGGTTAGATAGTTTGACATTAAATGAAAAGAAACTTAGTAAGAATAACAACCATTAGTAATCTTAATCATACCTAATTACCTTACCTAATTAATCATAACCTAATTAATATATTTCTATAATTATTGGTATTTTGTTCATGATTGCTCGAACATTAGTATCCAAACTAAGATCGGGGTCCTGTGGTATGTTGTACCAATGCCCACCGACGGACGATTTGACTGAGGCTAGTTTATTTTATTTATATGAGTCAGTGAACTGACAGATGACAGTACTTTCATCACACTGGTTCGAAAGAACTAGTGACACAATAAGACAAGGATTAAGTGGACAACTGTGTAGTTTATTTTTCGATTCCCGCCGCGGGACAAATGTTTGTATGATCAGCAAATATTTGTCTTGGGTCGTATGTCTCTATGCATAATATGAATGTATTTAAAAAAAGAGTATATTAGTAGTATATCTGTCATGTGGTACCCACAACACATGCTCTGCTAACTTTAGGGCCACATGATGCTGTGTGAAATGTCTGGCATTATTAACTTTCGCAATAACTGGGATAGGTCGATTTCGTGATTCAAAATGCCCTTATCAGTAAACGATTATAAAGTAAACAGGTTTTAATAACATACCAATGCAATCTTGCCATTCGCTTCGTCTATCTGGGTAATAATTGAGTTAGCGGTACCTAGTGGGTCACTCGCGGCTCTTAACATAATCTGGCTGACGGTCGGTGCATACACAATTGCATAACTAAAAAACAATAACGTTTTAAAAACTAAAAAGAACATTGACTTCCTTGAATGATATTTGAGCCCATAAAAATACATCATCATCATCATCATTGGCCTTCCTTCATCTGTTGAAGATAATTCAGGTGGCGTCAGTAAAGATACGGAGCAGCTAATTGTAATTGAAGCTTTCGTTCATGGATCCACTCCAGCAAGCTGAGGTGGGTGAAGTTTCCTCTCCAGGGAAACTCCCCTGCTGACTAAGAGAATTAAATTATTAGGGGTTGACTAAGTAAATTTAAATAAAAATACAACCGAATGGAGAAACTCCTTTTTATGAAGTCGGTTAAAAAGGTTTTATTCTACGCTTTTTAGTACATTATCATTATTTGAATTTCTTAAACACCATTGGAGAGTCGCAAGAAAGCAAAATACAAAATTTCGTTCACTTGGATGATAGATCACTTGGATAAGCTACTGAACCGATTTTGATAAAACTTCTATGGGACCAATAAGAAAGCATATAATTTTACTAATATTTTTTAAATCGGTTTATAAATGACGGAGTTATAAATATATATAATATATATATGTATACTTATTATATTGTTATGTTACATATATATATATATATATATATTATGTTATTATATGTATATTTAGTTTATTTATGTATTTATTTTATTCTAGTTATTTTAGTTTATTAAATTACATTTTAGGTCTGTTTTATAGTGTACTTCTCTACTTGTTAGTATGTTTTAATATTTATTCATTTCTGTTTCTCTTTCTCCCTTTTGTACGCATCATATCCACAATTAGTTTATAATATTTTTATTTCCCAAGGTTTGCTGTAAGAGAACTCTTTTTGGGGTTAGGCCCACCTGTGTACATGCCATATAATAAGTATGTTTCAAAATGTGTTCAATGTGTTTAAAATAAATAATAAATAATAATGAGTAATAAAAAAAATAGGGAGGAAAAATATATGATTAAGAATGGTTAAACGCGTGCCGTACCAGGCACATTGAAAGCTTCTAAAATCAGCAAGCAGCATAAGAATGACGTGGTATGGTACCAAACCAATATAAATAAGTACCTCGCAAAATATTCGTAACTACTATTGTTATTTTTTATCATTTTGTAATTTAATAGACAAAAACGTCTTAATGAATCAGTATGGTGGTATGTTGGATGTAGTTTTGGTTCGAGATGGCGATGCGGTGCAGAAAGTATTGGTCGCCGGTACGGATGGTATTGTCCCCATGGATTTACCACACCCTGCTCTTGATGTCGAGGTAAGAGTTGAATTGGCTCGTTATTCAGATCAAATAGAACCTATGGATTGGAACTTTAGCAAATGTGATCATGAACGGTTGTATGATTTGCTAGCCGACGTCTCTTGGGAACATGTTTTACTATCTGAAAATGTTGATTCAGCTACAAATAACTTTTATCACACAATCTATAGCATCTTTGACACCTGCATGCCAAGGAAAAGCCGTAAAAAGACAGTGTGTACTAGGTATCCTGTCTGGTTTACTCCCGATATTATCCACGACACTAAGTATAAGATCAAGCTACACTCGGTATGGAAACGCACTAAAACTGATGCTTATATGTCATTTTCAAACCTCAGAGCTTCTTTAAAATCTCGCGCAGCAGCCGCTTATCACATACACATGAGTTCTATCGAAAACAACATATCCGCAAACCCACGTGAATTTTGGCGCCACATATCAAGTCTACGAGCCAAGGGCGGGTTTGAACCAAATGTCACATACAAGGGTAAACCTTGTTCCGGGGTTGCAGCAGCAGAAATCTTTGCTAACTTTTTTGCAAGCGTATTTCTTCCAAAAGTACCTATACTTCGCGCTAGATCTATTAACAGTCTTGACAAAAGCTACAACAGTAACTATGTTAATATATTAAAATTTACGCTCGCGGATGTAACTAGGGGGATCAACAAACTAAAACATGACAAATCCATAGGCCCTGATGGTATACCTTCTGTAATTATTAAACGGGTTAAGAAGAACATTTGTTTTTCCATATGTCATATTTTTAATTTAGCTCTGGGGTCGGGCGTGTACCCTGCTCGGTGGAAGGTCTCAAGAGTGACCCCTATACCTACCTAAGACCTCGAAAAAACAAATGGTGGAAGAACACCGTCATATCGTCATGTCTTCACCTGCTAAAATATTTGAGAACGTACTGTATGGGCTAATTTTCCCGCAGGTGGATAAATTTCTATGCAATGCACAACATGGCTTCCGCTGTAAAAGATCAGTCAATACTAACTTGTTGACACTGGTTGAGTACATCTCTGCGAAACTTGTCCAGGGGCGGCAAGTGGACGTGCTCTACTTTGACTTTCGGAAAGCGTTTGATAGGGTGAATAATGACATATTGCTGGCGAAACTTAGCGCTATAGGCTTTGCGCCTAATCTCCTACAGGTAATAGCAGACTATCTCAGTCAGCCAGGGCTCAGTCTTGGGCCTTTGTTATTTTTACTTATGGTAAACGACATACCGGCTTTTCTTCGACATGCAGAATATCTTCTTTACGCGGATGATTTAATGCGTTTCACTGTTGTTGGATCTCAGGATGATTGCTTGGCGCTCCAGCGGGACATTGATGCATTGTATCAGTGGAGCATAGATAACAAAATGGAATTTAATCCCTCCAAGTGCTCAGTAATGACTTTCGGAAGAATTTGGTTCCCAATATCATACAACTACACAATCAACGGCACCACGATCGCTAGATCAATATTAATTAAAGATTTGGGAGTTACATTTGACCGGGGTCTTACTTTCCATGATCATATCGCGACCGTCGCCAAGGAGTCATTCAGAAGATTGGGCTTTGTGCTTAGGAATGCGAAAGACTTCAAGAGTGGGCGCGTCATACGGCTGTTATTCAGTGCTTTGGTGCGGAGCAAGATTGAATTTGGCTCTTGTGTATGGAACCCACACGAGGTGACATACGCTCTTCTCCTAGAGAAGGTACAAAAGGCGTTCCTTAGATACCTTTTTAAACGTGTTGCAGGATACTACCCTTATATGTACCCAACAAAATATCTTTTAGGATATTTAGGATATAACTCCCTTAAGACTAGAATAGCGTATGATCAGATGACAACCATATGCAAGGTGTTCCGCAACACAATAGACGCACCCGATTTGTTTAACGAGTCACTTTTCCTCTACGTCCCGGATAGATATCTTAGAAGCCAGGAGACATGAACTTTTTGCTGTCCCTCGTGCCCGTACTGTCGCGCGTTCTAGCTCACCTCTGCCTCGCACGCTCATCGCCCTCAATGTGATGCCAACCCAGAATGTGATGTGTTTGCGGATGAATGGAAGAGACTAGTGTTGGTATGCTTGAAGTATTGTGAGAATGACGGATGATTGGAATCTGACATTATATTATTAATATTGACATGTATACAACATTTTACTAATTATTTTATTCTGATTTTACTATATTTTTTTTACTGTGACATTTAATTTGTTTTTTTTTATCATTTGTTATCTATGTGATTAATTAGAGTAATTGGTTGTGCCGTTCTAATTAATAATTAAAAAATAAATAAAATAAATAAATAACAGCTATCAAAATATTAGAATTTGACCACATATCTGTAGAAAAACTATTCAAGAAACATACTAATAACTTTTAAAAACCTATCCAACTAAATATATGCCAAACAATGCGGTAGAATTAAAGAAAACAATCATTATTTACATGTTACAGCATTGCGATTCAACGTGGCAATGCCGCCAGTGTTTTAGGAACGCTGCCTTCTGGCAGTGATTTGGATCAGTTGAGCTATCTATAGATCGTTTTAAATATCCTTATTTTCCTTAGATAGCTCAACTGTTACACATGTATTTTATATTATTGTATATTATTCTGTACATTTCAGTAATTATTTCTGTAAATAAATATATTAGACAAATCAAATCAATATCTATCAGTTTTGATTAGCAATCGGCATAATTTCTATGGGTTATTTGATTGTACCTAGAGGCTGTTTTGACAAGATGGATTAGTATTACGTATAGTTTCTATCTCAGACTAAATAAATATAAAGACGGAGTACCACAAAAAAAGTGAAGCGTCAAAACTGTGCTCCACTGTAAAACATCACCCACGCGCACTCATACACCCATACCGTGCTCCTAGCTCTTAGTACATGTCTGACAGTCAACATCAACCTTCCGTAACACCAATTCCTCAATAGAAACTAAACACTGTCAACTTCATCAATGTTTTGATAGCATTAGAATTCCACGCCCGGCTGGTCATTTTCTGGTCAGTCAGTTACTTACGGGATGTTTTTAGCTGATTCTTCTACTAATTGTTCAATTGTATCCAAAATCATAACATATTGAACAACTATATTGCTTTTTGCATCAGACATTAAGTCTGGTATATTTACTGTTCTGAAAATAATACATAATGTTAAGTCAAGTAATATTAGCAGCACGTGTACCTAGCATTAAGTATTCTTTAGAAGAAATGCCATGAAAACAAATCCAAGCCGAAAGCGTCGAATCAGCGAAAAATTCGGTAGGTAAAGTTTTTTGTAATCGGTTTGGCCAGATGTACTCAATGCTACATTTTGTTTTATTCATGCCATGTCACTATTTCGAAATGCTTTTATTAATATTATTAAGTGTATATTTTAGAACGCCGGCAATGGATACTGGTTAGCTAGTGAAAGGTACACTTCCTCTAACACTAAATTGGAAATCATGGACGTCTGTATTCTCCCAATCCTAAAGTACGGCACACAGACCTAGTCTTTAACTAACGTACACAGTTTTGACTTGGGGTTTGCCAGTAATCCATGGAGCGCAGTATTCTAGGAGTCAAACTCACAAATCACCTCCGAAATAGTATACTGCGCTATAAAACGCAAATCACGGATGTCGGACAACAAGTGGCGAAATGGAAGTGGAACTAGAAAGCGAACCGCGGCGTAGATGGAGAAGCCAGTTAGACGCTCATCTTAAGGATTTTGGTTCACAGTGGCTTTAGAAAGGGGCCACTGGAGAGTACGAAGGGAGGCCGTCACGGGCTCTTAATAATAATATTAATATTATGAATAAAAATGTATCTTACAAGTGTTTTTTGAACTCATTACTCGCATCATCAAACTCCTTCAGCATGGATATGTAAACGGAGAGAGGTAAGCCATCTTCTGAGTAATATGGCACTAGAACAGGAATTTCGTCGGATGTAGATGGATTTGTGTAGCTGGCTGGGAAACCGGAGAATTTAAGTTTTTCTAGATACTCTTGGATTTTACTAACTGGATAACCGGTTAGTACGTAGCCATTTTCTGGGCTAGCAGCGACAGTGCCTAAACCGACCAGAGCTAAGATCAAAATCATCACGTCTTAACCTGCAAATTTTAATATTTTAAGTTACGTACTAGCTTTTCCCAGCAGCGTTGTGCGAGCACCTACGTAGATAAAAATATCCTGTGTATTCCAGGTCTACATCTATATTTAAACAAATCCGTTTAAGCCGTTTATGCGTGAAGTTGTAACAAGCAACTCGTAATAACCCACACAAACTTCCGAACTTACAATGTAAAGTATGATTTAAGGTTTAAAATTTGTTTGGTCTGAATTGAGAGTAAAGATAACGATCGAACGATCGATGTACCGATGTTTTAGTATTAGTAACATAAATTTTTTTTTTTAATAAATATTTTTCGCGTCACGTCACATCACATCAATTTAAAATTCAAAATAGGAGTCTGAAAATTAGTTACAAACACTACCACCATTTAAAATTGGCACATTATTAGATGCATCAACATTTCGAATTACAATCTATCTGGGATTGGATAAGCAGTGCTGCACTCCTTATCAGTGTCAGTGTGGTACAGCGGTCAACTAGCATGATCTCCATGGTTATCGTGGGCCACCGGCACCGGTAGGATTGCCAGCCACGCGAGCCTTAACAATGTTCGCCGGGCCAAAGTCAACATACCAGCTGTTCTCGAGCTGAACGGTCTGATACGTGAGGATGGTATGACACTCGTCCTTTGGTATTGGTAGACCATTGGTATTGAATGATTCTTGCGTCGGTACCTTGGCCGCATCCCATCAGTCGGGGAACTCCGTAAATGCGTTGCGGCGGCTGATTGTGCCGAGTACCTCAAAAGGTGCAAATATGCCGGCCCTGATAGGGGTGTAGACCCTATCGGGGCCGGCGTATTTGTTCCAGTCTCGCCATGACATTGCCACGTTAAATAGCAATCCTTATATGCTGAGCCAGCTCTAGTGTCACGCAGTGCATCTACCAGACGTTGATCACGCAGTGGGCTCCCCACGGGTCTTGACTCCAAAAGGCTCAAACATAAAGGCTTTATCAAGACCGCAATATTTGTACCGTTTGAAGTCCTCGGCACATTCAGCTGCTGCAACAGCTCTAACGGAAGTCTCACAACAGATCAGATGCGGCCAGGGTGTCTACACGAGTAGCATCCCATACCGCAAAAGGTTGCGGGTTCGATTCCCGACGTGGAACAAATGTTTGTATGATCTGCAAGTATTTGGCTCAGGTCTGGGTGTTTCTATGAATAATATGTATATATTTACAAAATAAGTAGTACCTTTATCAGTCATGTGGTACCCATAACACAAGCTCTGCCTACCTTGGAGCCAGATGATGATGTGTGAAATGTCTAGAATTATTTATTTATTTAATAGCCTACCAATCTCCCAATGGACAAATGTCATACAATCAGGCCTCTTAACATCATCACGTATCAGACCGTTCGGTTCGAGAACAGCTGGGTACATTGAAGCTGGTAAGTGCCTGACGAATGACATCATTAAGACTTGCGTGGCGGGCAATCCTACCGGCGGCCCTAGAACACGATAATCCGTGGAGACAGCGCTGGTCGACCGCTGTACCACACTGGCACCGATGAGGGGCGTAGCACCGCGGACCCAACTGCAGACAAATTGCAACTCGAAATGTTGTAGGATCGAATAAGGTGCCAATGTTTAATGATGGTAGTGCTTGTAACCAATGTCCTGACTCCCATTACGAAACGGCTAGGAGACGAGCGCGATCTACTGAGCATGTGCATGTTTCTAACAGATTTCTGTAATTAAGTATAAAAAATACTTGCCGTTTTTGCTCGTAACGCTCAAAACTTGGTAGATTTTAAAAGTTTAGTTTTACACGATTAGCTACGCTTTTATCGAACCGTAGAAATAATGAGTAAATAATTGATTATTAAATAATTACGCAAGCGTATAAACGAATTAAATCTCGATTTTTAGAGTTTCGTAGTATTATTAAATATTTATTTATTTGTGGGTATTCAACAATCATTCTCATAATGTTATTTCGTGTAAGTTTCTAAAAAGTATCCTAATGTATATGCCTTGTACGTACCTACTACTCATCTCTCGTATTGGTTTTTCGTAGTCAAGGTAGTTATATGAAGGATCATACAAAAATGCGCTAGGACCAGTGGGGCGATTATGGAACTTTAATACTATCAAAACAATGATAGTAATAGCTTTCAGTTACTATTGATGAATTGGTATAACGGATCGCTGCGATTTCTATCGGCTTCTATCGCTAGGTACAATGTGAAGTTGGTGTCAAACTATAACTCGACCAATTTACAAAGTACGATTGTGGTAGAAACCGTGTTTAGCGTACTAAGCATTTAAATACATCGTATAAGATTGATTTAAATAATGCCTATTGCTTATCGAAATTGATAGACATTTATTGTATCAAGAGTTCCATAATCGCCCTACAGGACGAGTTTCTTATAAACTCTTTTAGGACTGAGGTTAGGAGAAATTGGCACCTAAATTCACCTAGCATGTAAGAAGCTTCAAAGTAATCCTTGTTATTGTAATGAATAAATTATAAACACGAAAGACCTTATTTTGAACGCAGTTAGAGTACAATTAGAGTAACATATTTATATAATACTTATTATGTTTACTAAATTTGCGTGTGATTTATATGTTTCGGCTCATTTTAGTCATCATAATAATGGTCATAATATAAGGTGTTAATTAAAACTTCGGAAAATCCTAAATTCACAGCGTCTGGTAGTGGTAGTGGTAGTGGTGGTAGTGGTGTTAGTGGTAGTGGTAATGGTGGTAGTGGTAGTGGTAGTGGTGGTAGTGGTAGTGGTAATGGTGGTAGTGGTAGTGGTAGTGGTGGTAGTGGTAGTGGTAATGGTGGTAGTGGTAGTGGTAGTGGTGGTAGTGGTAGTGGTGGTAGTGGTACACTGCGTGAGTCAATAGCTGGCTCCTATGTGGCTCAGCGTATTAGCATTGCCATTCAACGTGGCAATGCCGCCAGTGTCTTGGGAAGGCTGCCCTCTGGCAGTGATCTGGGTCAGTTGAGCTATCTATGGATCCTTTAAAGCAGTTCTTAGATGGCTCAGCTGATTCACATGTATTTTATAATACTATATATTATTCAGTACATTTCTATAAATAAATTCATTGTTAATTTGAAAAATAAATGTTAATTTAAACTTATTTTTAATGTGACATTAGATAATAAAAAAATTACTTCAATTTTAACATTGCAATATAGAGATTGTTAGTATTTTACTTCGGCCTAGTATTCGATGCTAGACTCTTTTATATTCCTAGTTTTTGTAAAAAATATATGTGTGTTATAGTTTTATTTGCTGACGATATGTCCTTAATTTTTTAAGTTGATAGAAGTAAAACCAGTATTTGCGAAACTATCGATATCGACAATTCTAACTGGTTAACTGTATATAATCTTTTACTTAATACTAAAAAACTAAATATTCACAGTAAATAATCTTTTTTTTAATGCTAAAAACGAAAAGTATCAAATGTGTTGAGTGCGAACTGTGAACTCGAGCGGCAACGTGCGAACCGCGGAT